>OZ021683.1:13326527-13973157 GCA_963978505.1 Listrodromus nycthemerus | reverse complement strand
CTCGACGGAATGCCTTTTATTATGACAGAATCAGTTGTCCTCGTGTATTTATTACGTGAATCTTTTGTTTGGTCATTCATGAAGGGCCAAGAAAAAAATGTATATATATATTAGTTATATATTGGTATCAAGTATGAAGCGAATATATCAAAGATTATTCTTATCTCAAGTATGATACTCGAACATTTTTGGGAATATTGGCTTCCTTTCCGACACTCGAATATTCTTGAATGTTCTTAGGTTTGTCCTTAATACTCGTATATTACAACATATATAAGATTCATATGTAATACTCTTCAGCGATAAATTAGAGGAGTATGATTTGTGTATTAATGAGTCCAACCCGACATACCTACAATACATTAATTTTTTATATTTTTTGAATATTTTTTGCTTAGTTACTTTGGGACAATTTCAACTCACTCGATGAAATTTAGATGAGAACCTTCAGAATGTTCTCCGAAGCGCTCGACTCACTTAGAAATACCGGCTTTGCCTCGAATGATACTTATTTTCGCGATAGGGAAGAGCTCCATTTGAATAAAGTTAGAGTCTTAGAATATACAACGTCTAAGAGTATAGAATGTAAAACAAAATTCGATTAGCCGATGTGTGTGCGTCTGCTCACGCGACTAAAAAAAAAAATAAGCGATAAGAACACGATCTTATCGTCTTAGCGAGCATACCAAAGGTCAATTACTTTGAACCTTTTAACTCGGCTAATATGGATGAGTAAATTGTTCGGACGGCATATATCACAGTATTGTCTCGTCGTTTTGAACATCTTTTTGCCTCACCTTTACGTAATTGCGCGATCGCCGGAAAGCCAACGATTTCGGTGGGAAGGTTGGAAAGGTCGGAATTTCCGTGTAACGGAGTACATTGCCGATAGCGCGGTGTACAATGTCCTTATTAACAGGTCAACTGCAACGACGAGACGCCGAGTCCCACATAAATTTCCCTTTCTTTCAGACCGCTGGTCACGGGGTGCTTGATTTTTTTCGTTCCCGCCCTGTAATTTTTCAATTCCTTCCGGTAATTGAGACGACCGCGCTGGCGTGTCGCTACTTTTGAGGGCATTTAGGTCTCAGTCGTGGTTTTTCAGCCACAGTAAAAAACGTTTGAAATAACTCTCGGCCGATCAATCCCGGAAAATAATATTTTGTTCATAGATGTAAGCAGGGCAAAATGGACTGTTATTAATATTTATAAATATTTTTTTTCTGTGGTGCACATATACTTTGATCAGGATGTAAAATTGGTTCACATCTGTGATATATTTAACCGCATGAATTTTATATATTTAGCCTGACCTCTGACAATTGTTTTGGGTTAATGTGAAAAATGGTAATTCGCGAATTTACCGTGCTCCGAATGTATTCGTCCCTCGTCGTCGTACAATAATCGACACGGTTTTGTACAGCGTAGCGACATTAAAGATGTACGATACACCGTCATCGTGAAGGACGCGTGAGCTTGGACAATTGATCTTTGACATATGTTCAAAGTCTCTCACGCCCGAATCGTCACCGCCTCGGGAGATCGATCGAACTCTTTATACAATGTCTTTGTTGTCGGACGCTCCAACCGGTGTGGAGCTTCCCCGTGTAAATTTATTCCATTAAGCCGCTCGCGAATGGACGTATCGCACTCAACTCCCAAGTCTCGTTTGTTCGATATGGTCGAGCATCGTCGTCAATTGACGAGAATTGAAATACGATTATCGAAACGACAAGTCTGCCGACACCGACCGATCGTGCGATGAAAACTTTAACGAGTTTTATCCCCGAGATTCGTCTCGAAACGACGTCTAACGATGCGGAGCTAACGCGAGTCGATCTATCGCGGCAAAGATCTTCGTGTCGCTTTTTGGTTTTCGTCAAATCCCCTCGGTGCAGAACGAAAGTATAGGCAAAAAATATATTCGGGGTAACAGATTTTTCCTGGGAAAATATTTACTATAAATAAATTTCATATCTCGCGTATGGGCGAAAATACGCATTTTAAATAATTGTTCGTATATCTTATGAGATTAGAACAATCGTAGCTAAATGTCTTGAGAACGATCGGTATCACGTCTGTTCTCCCAGATAGTCCAATCGTAGTCATCCGGTCAATCGATAATTTATCTATTTTTCATTTGTCTGTTGTTCATTTGACTATTCCGGTCTACTATGTAATATCATGTGTCTCAGTCAATCATCATCTCTACATTCTTTACAATATATTTGAAACATGAAAAATATGTTTAAAATATATACGACAAAATTTGCACATAATTAGGTTTTTTTCTGCGAACATCGATCGAAATCAACGAAAAAATATATAAATAATTTACACTCCCGACTTACATGCGTATTTTTAAGCAGTCGGCATAGGAAACGCTAGACGCGTCTGCGAGAAAAAAATTAACTGCCGCGGTGAAGTTTTTGTAGGATTTCTTACCGCACTACCGTCATTGATGTCCGGAGTGTTCAGTGTGAATTCGCGAAAAGGCAAAAAACTTATCAGCATTGTTTTATTTTGGCCGCAACGGAGATTCCAAAATAATATCTAATATCAGTTAAGTGCACTCATTTCGATGCACTATATATGATTTATATCGGATAGAATTTTAACATAATGTATTCTGATTTTTGTCTCATAGTGTTCGGACAGATTTATTGAATGCTTTGCTACATTTTTTATTGCATTTTACTTTTCATGGGCGAGGACTACGTGTTATTTTTTTTTAAATTAATGCTCACTTTAAATGCTATCACCTGTTTTCATTACAATTTCGATTTGTTTCAGGATCACGGCATGAATCCCACGTGGACCTATGCGATCTTGAGTTTACTCGTCTTTGCTAATGCCTTTTCGACGGATGAACTTGCGAAGTTCATAAGCCTCACCAAGTACAGCTATGAAGAATTCTGTTCGAAAACAGCGGACGCAGAATGGGCGTTTGTTAACAAACCGACAAATCGCACTCGTCAATTATGGGTAAAACTGTTTCTGAAATATTGCCAAAAATGCATCGTCGCGTTTAAAGAATCTTCCCCTTTACTCGGTAAAATACACATTTCAGGAAACAGCGGCGATCGAGTATGCCCGGCATAAAGTAGAACAGGTTAACGACACTCGTGCGTTATCCGTTGAAACGTTCAAAAATCGTTCACTGGAATACTCTTACAACTTGGTGATAACTCCGGGTGACTCGTTACTCGGAGCCGACGACTTCGCAGAGGTGAGAAATATAGAAAAAAAGCAATTTGATCAAGATATCGACTGTACCAAGTAACGTACGACTAAGAATATGCATCGGAGCAAACTTAATCTCGCAGAATAATTTGGGTCAGAAATCTTTATTTCTCACTTTAACGATGAATTGGTAGTAAATTATTTTTCTTTAAATTGCAGTTAATTTCGTTCATCGGCCAGGCCGAAACATTACGTCTTACTGGATATTACCTGACTGGTACCAAAAAACGTTCTCGGCAAGGTAAAATATGTGCTCTATAATGGCAATGGTAAAAATATGAATAAAAATACAATTATTACCAAATTAAAACTCTTTAATTTTCAGACGTTGAGCGTCAACTGGCTCGCAATGTGAAACCTCAAGACAAGTTGGCATCTTGGTCCGCTTGGCATCGGACACTGGCACCTTTGGCAGCAAATTTTTCAAAAAACCTAGAATTAGTCCAGAAGGCCGCAATAGCGAACGGTTCGTCATTGCAATTGCATACACGTATTGATGATAACGCAAGTATAGCCGCACTCCGTCTATACGAGACATTACAATTTTCTCGATACTGCGATGCTCAAGACATCCGGTTGCTTGTCGCGCAATGACGATCAAGGCTACACTGTAATTTGGATTAACTCTGCGATTGTATTATCCAGGTAACAATGGCGTCGTCGATTATTGGGAAACCTTGTGTGACGCCAACAATGGATATGAACAAGCTAAACTCGAGTGGAGCAGAGTGTCGAGTTTGTACAACAAGATACTGAAATTCGTGAAAAATCGTTTGGCAGCAAAATATCATATCGATAATGATATGTTGCCGGCTCATTTACTAGGTAAATTACGATTCTCCGATTCCTCTCAGTTCAACATATTATGCATTAATACAAATCGACTCATTTATATTTATATTTATATTGACACAGGTTCTTTGCAAGGGTATGACTGGACTGGCCTAGCAATGGACGTCGTCCCATATAGTGATATAACATATAGCATAAGAAAAAATTTGTGGGAAAAGGTAGCTATTTTGCAAATCATCAATAAACATTTACCGAGCAATTTTATGCTTAACTGGTGAGTCTTTGGCATTCAGGAAATAGTTGGCGAAACTCTGTACAAGGAAGCCTCGAGGCTCGGCAATATCATGGTAAAGCACGTACCGCAAGCTGATTTCTGGCACGAAAGCGAATTTCATGGTCAATGCCCATCCCGTCTGATGAATCTCTGTCAGGAGGGCAAGATGCGGTTCGTATTACCGAAATTCTATGAAATAGTGCATCTTGATACGAGTGCGAAAAAACTTTCTGGCCCATGTGAATTTGCAGCACCAGTCGAAGGCGAGTGATGTAGTGACGCGAGTTCAGAAAATATTTTTCGTACGAGTGTCGTACAAAATTTAATTTGACGACGTGTGAAAGAAATATAAATCGACTTATCGACTTCCCTGTACACGATAAAATTATTTTTATTTTTCTAGGGTGTCCACCTGCAACGAAGCATCGATATCGAATTTCATCGCAGCTCACAAGAACGTCGCGAAGATACTTGTCAGTCAAATGTCACGCGATACCGATCCGATACTTAACATTGCCAACAGATATTCACGTAATATTTTGATTTTTAAACCTATTTTCATAATATAGATTCCTTACTCGGCACCTCTGTCGGTAGAGATATATTAATATCATATGATATATCACCATCGGAAATAAAACTTGTACTGAATGCCGTTTTTAGCTCGCAAACAGCTGAGAAAAAAATTGTTTTTCTCCGGGAAATCGGCAGACTCGGAAAAAGACAACCTTCATTTTTTCAGCCGTTTGCTGTCTGAAAATAGTGCTTCTAACAGTTCCTGTTACTAGCCAGGCATGAGGTGAATAGGTCAGCCTTATCTTCGACCTTCACTTTAAATTTTCTAAATATATTATTTTTTTTTAATCACCATATTCTAATTGCAGCACTCGAGGAAGGAGTGGCGGAGTTATTCGGTATCTTATCAGTGAGTCACGCGTGGCTGAGCTCACGGGGCTTGATCAGCAACACCACCGACTTGGACGAAATCCGAGTGGCATCTTTGATGATTACCGCTCTGGACGTTCTTCCGCGTATGGCCTACTATCTCGCTGCCGACACGTGGAGGATAGACGCGATACAAAATAAATCAGTTGACATTGCCGATCTGTCGTCTACTTGGTGGAAATATCGGTAACAATCCACCCTTTCTTTACAGCCATACTACGAACTAAAGTTTCATAGGATACTGTTACAAAGAACGGTTTCTTAAATCATGTGATTGCAATAGACTTCGTCATCTCGTGTTCAAACTCATACTCGTCAGAAAAAGTTGTATCGTACGAATGTCATAAATGACAGTTATCCTATTGAACGTGAGATGAAATCTCATGATTTTTTTTTAATCTTTGAAGGATGGAATACGGAGGCATAAATTCCAACGTACCGGAACTCCCTACATTTCTGGACGATGATTACATTATCAGCAACAGGCCCTACCTGTCGTAAGTCTCGCTCTCACCGCTAACAAAAATCCCACGAGCAGACCCAATCTAACGTGAAATCCATTTGACATATTCCAGAAAATTCCTAGGTACTATTCTCGGCTTTCAAATTTATAAGTATCATATGGATTTCACTGAAATGAGGTACGACAAAATCACCCCTACACGGTCGAGTCACCATTTCGTGTGAGTACAAAATAATAAACATGTTTGGGATAATTTGGTACGACAAAATCGAACCTCTAAACATTCAAAGAATTCAAAGTTATTTTGTTTTTAAAGAGTTTCTAAAAATCCTATCTATAATGCTGTTGCAGAAAAATGATCCAGCAAGGTTTCGCAGATGATTGGTCCGAAGTGACGATGAAGTATCTAAATATCAACGAGGTGACCGCTGACGATTTGTTATCGTACTTTTCCTCGTTGGAAGAATACATCGACGAAGCCGATGAATTGAACGAAAAAGTGGACATACCGTTAGAACAGGAGAGAAATTTGGACGTTCTACAGGATACGTACAGGAAGAAATTTAATTCACCACCTACCACGACCACCACTACTACGACCACAACTACGACTGCAAGGCCAATAAGCTTAAAACCATCGGGTGACAGTGCCAAAACGAAACCGCCAAAATCTTCGATTTCCAAGGCATCGGTAGCCAACGCGACTAGAACGAAGAACATAGAGGTTTCTCCTGCCAATGAAACCAGAGAAACGCCGATACAGACGGAATCCGCTCAATCAGAGGAAGCGGTCGACGACAAACAGAAAACAAAGGCGAGCACTAGCAAAGCCGTTTGGGCCGTTGCAGCGGTTCTCGTCGCAACTGTTATTATTTGTATAATTGCTATTTTCGGAAGACGAAGATGCAGGAAAGCGCCAAAGAATAGAAGATACGTTTAGGGATTTGATTATTCTTCATGTAAGATCGGAGGTCAATGTTATATTCTTCGTGTATTGTGTGTTTTTTGCTAGGAGACAATTTCCGCCGGTTTAGAGTACCTACGACGTGTCGTGGTTTAACTGAACGCGGCGTAGCCCACTCGCGTGGGTGGACTCAATTCACCAAACGATTTATGACCAGTGGTGTACACGAAAGTCTGCCTTGCGGGATGTGATCTTTTTTTGTATACGCATTCCTCATCCCACGACGCTCAAGATCCACAAATTCATACCTTTTTACGCGATTCGGATTAAGTCAGTCGACGCTGCTCGCGCAAGTTCGATGAAAAATTTCACTCTGCGAAATCGACAATCGATTTTGCTCAAAGAAGAAGAGTAGTGGCTATGAGCGTACTGAAAATAGTGTCCGGAACATATAATTAATTTATTTCAAAAACCGCGTCAGAAATGGGAAAAAGCTAATTTATGACTAAAAATTTATAATAAATTCGTCTTATTAAAAAAAGCAATTAAGTACTTGATTAGAAAAGAAACAATTACGTAAAGTAGTCTTTGCCTGCATCCGAATTGTGTGTCGTTGAGACTATATCGCCGAGTGTTGTTTAATTTCCTATGATTACAGCGATATTCAATTGTTCATCACTTGGCTCAATGTAAATAATTGTATGCTTCATTTTGCGTAGGGTAATAATAGTTTGGCAGTCGACAGTATTTCGAACGGGTTTTTTAAACCGTTTAAATCCATTAATCCTGTGTTAGATTTAAGACGGTGAATTCAGAGATCTTTCATTGTAGGCGACGAAATTTTGGAGACACGTAAATTTTCAATTATCGTGTCGGTGCGCAAATGAACAAAGACGTTAGAAATGTACTGTAGCAATTAGTGTGAGTATACGATTAGTCATTCAACGAGCTTTCTCGGCCCAATAACGCAGGCTAATAATTATATGTGTGTAGACAGATGCATATATACCACAAAGAGCAAATCCTGAGACCGTTCCTTAATTAATGTTAAATCTGTAGCGTATACACCAGTGCTTAGCAATGCACTGGAATAGTAATAGTTAGTTTTAGTACTCAACTCTTGAAATAGTTAAATCGGTGCGCACATTACTTTCTACAATCCGTTATTCGCAATAAGAAAATTAATTTTTAAAAACTCATGTACGAAATTAAATCGTTACGAACTAAAAATTATGAGTACGCCGTAAAAAAAAATTTCGTACAATCAGAACACGAAGTTTCGTAAAATTAATTTTTCAAACTAGATGACAAACTTATTTCTTCAGGTTTAAATACATAAACCTGTCTTTTAGTTTCCGCGTTAGTAACACTTTCTGTTTTTGTTTTTGTTCGTAAATTAGAAAGCCAGATGGTTCGAGTGGAAAATGAACAAATAAAAAATTGTGGTCGTTTGTTGATAATAAGTTGTGGTAAAAAGTACCAATTTTTTTTACTATATACTCCTAGAGAATCTTGTTCGTCGACTATACAGAGACGAAAAATCTCGTTAAAGATAGGTCATCATCAGAATTCGAACTATACGAACTAGAAATGTTCTGTACCCTAAAAGGATCTTAACTGGTAATTATATACAGATGAAAAGTCTCACTAAAAAATATATATACAAAACATATACGCATATGTCGTTCATTTTATCGATGGCCTAAATGTAAAGAGGCGTTTTCGGGGTCTGATGAACAATGCTGTCTCCTTTATGAAACTATAATATCAACTGCTAAGAAATGCGCATAATTTGTCATGTCATGACATTGGATTTGATATTCCTTTCTGTTTTCTCTAGCAGTAATCTCATTTTTTTCACTTGGAAACATTGTGAAATGGAATTGATTCCACAGGGTATTATCGTTTAAAAAAAAAAACCATCATACTTCCGTACAGCACAGTCGTTCTGCCATGTAGACAATGTATCTATTTAATTTTTGTAAATAGGAAACGGTTTGTTTGTGGAAACGACGAACGAAAATGTATCTTTATCTGCAAAAAAAACTTCGAGCGCTATCGAAGGTTTATATTTTTATAAAACTATTTATTTTCTATTGAGAATGTATGAAAGGAAAAACAACAGATAAAAAAAGCATAAGAAAAACAATAAATTTTGGTACAGGTACGAATGAAATTTCATCGACGAATTCGATTATTAATCCCGAATCAACGAGTTTCGAGAGGACGTCTGGGTGACGCTTGGACGTGACAATTTAACGATTTTAACGTCGCCGAACGCTGCAGTATAATAGAACAACTGAAGAGGAAGGGCGTTGAAAACAAGGTTACGGTGAGTTTTGCGTGCAAGTTCCGTGCTATATCGGTCATCCGAGAAGCAATTTAATTTCTCACCCAACGACGAAGAAACTGCAATGGAAAATCAATATAAAACCCGACGATTCCTCCAGTTGCCAACTGGAACGCAACGGTGAACGCCCCGAAAAGGGAGCGAAAATTTATTAGCGTTCAGAAATTAACGAACAATGGATGCTTTTTTTTGTTTCAATCCCTGCAGCAAAATCCTGCTTTCTCGTTAACTAAAAAAATTCAAGAATAAATAATACTAAAAAAAGGTATTAAGTTCAATGAATGAAAATATCGACGGACTAATCTTACCGGAACCGCCCTCGGGTTAAGAAAAGGTAAGTGCAGGTTAGTACGTGAAACCTTCAAGAGCAAATGACCCTCGGAGACCTTCGTATCGAAAGCGTGAAAAATCAATACGAGCTTCTCGCTTGGCTTCTCCGCGAAACTAAAGCCCAGCCGAACTGGCACCCTATGTACTATTCTGCGCGCTCGCGGAGCGAAAAAAAAATGTTTCAACCCCCTACTTTCGACTTTTCCTCGAAAGCTTCAGCTGTAAACCTCTGAGGAATTAAATAAAAATAAAAAAAACCTACTCGCCTCGTAATTCAATGTACTACACTAGTCGGTCTATAAAACATGTGCAGTCATCGAAAAGCTGCCTGTAGATTCATCCCCTTGAACGTCGGGGTTGCGCGAGAGTGCACCGGAGCTTCAGGGCATGTCTTTACCGACCGAGTCATCAACCCCTTGGCAAATCGTACCATATTCGTGTAGAGCTTGCTCTCTTTAAATTACCTTCCTACCCATGCTTACGACACATTATAGTCACAAAATATGTAAATCTGACTGAATTTTTAGCGACGATGACGAGATTTGAGGAAATGGGAAAATAAATAAAAATAAGTAAGTAGTATTTTTTTAGACAATAAGACAAAAAGTGTTTCTAGAATTGGCGATTCTGGTGCTGCAATAATGATCTCGGGAATTTGACACCATTTCAGCGTTCTCACCGACCTTGTTATTCTCGCTACAAATTCAGGCATACATATATATATATATATATTTAAATATACATTTTAGTTATTGCAAAAATGAAAAAGTATCAAAACGCGAAGTCTCTCGATTTTTTTTAGTGAAGTGCATATTTTAATACTCGCACATACATCGTCGTATCGTAACTTTCTGGTATGTCGAGTCAGCAACCCTTAAAAAAATATATGTGTATCCCTCGAAATCGAAAGAACATATCCTCCGAGCTTTTACTCTCTCGAGGGCTCCCCTTCCAACTTTCCTTCCTCCTACTCTATATAGATCGAAAGGTAACAGCCCTGTGTTTCTTTCGCGGAAGTGTTCAGCATTGGTTGGGTCGCAGCCGAGGCGAAGCTTTCGATAGTCCCAAGAGGGAATCATCATCCCCCTTTATCGGGAAAGTGTGCTCGGCGCACCGCTCGGGCTGGTGCGGCGGAGCATGCGCGATGAGGGCGAAACAGGGGTTGTTACGGGCAGGGAGGGGCTCTCCTCTCGTGTGACTCAGTCGTCTCCACTTCTAACAGCAGGAATATCTTCTTCACTTCCTTCCTTCACGGAGATTTAAAAAATTGTAGGAAAAAGAAAAACGTGCACACAGACATTCGGGGATTTTTCGTTATCGGACGGAGAGTTCGTTGGACGTTTGAGAGGAACGAGTCACGACTAATGACTGTCTAAAAAAAAGGGAACGAACAGTGTGAATCACCGAGTCTGGACGGCGACGGCGACACGAAAATATGTTCCTGGTGTGAATACGGTACAGTTCGAGTGCGCAGAGTTTTTCGTATGGATTGACCGCTGGCTGAGTTTCCGGTGCTTTAACATGAACGTAAGTAGTCGAGAAACTTTTCTTAGCGCCTTACAAAATTATTAAGTGGTCGTTAAAATCGTTTGCCGAGTCTTGCCTCGTCGCGAATTGCGAGAGAACCAGAAATCGAGTACAATGGTAGTCATTTTTTTTAAGTTGAGATTCATGCACCGCTGCAGTCATCGGCCTCGGACGACGCCTGGGAGTCTCCGAGGCCATTAACTACAGTCAGTCGGTAACTCCGGAGAAAAATATTTTATACTTCCGGGATTGAGAAGTCCGGAAGTACGTTCGAGGTGGGAATTGTTTGTGGAGGCGAAAGAAAAATGAGTAAGAATATGAACTGGGACGAGATGAGAGAATACTGCGCACTTGTGTTCACGAACGTGGATTATTCTTCTATATCGATAGACGCCCAGGCACCGGTGACAATCGCGTCCGCCTCTGCATATTCAATTATCATCGTTGCGTGTTCTCGTCACATGTCACGGTCATAATCGCGTTCTCCTACGTCCAACGCTTCATCAGCTATGCACTTTGAAAATGTTGTTCATCGATCCTCATTTAACCGATTTTCGACTTTCGATGACTATAGCTTTTTCCCGGATTTTTTACTTCTTCACTCCACGGTCTCGCATTTGTACGATATTTTAAGAACGATATCGCCATAATAATTCGAAGGTATGATGTGTAAGCAAAATCTCTGAGAAATCCTTTTTTTTTTAAGACTGCGTCCGAGGATTAAAAAAGTCTTTATTGTTAATAGTTACAAACTGTTATGAACTGCGAAGATCCGCGGAGAAAAAACTCTGAATATTTTATTTTACAAGATATGTTTGTGGTTACCAGACTTGAAATTAAAGAAGCCAAATGTATAAAAAATTTTTTAACAAATATTCTCGTTTCAGTCGTGGAAAAGAATTAAATAAATAAAGTGTTTAATTCGTTCGTTGATAGACACAGATATGCTTTTTGAACATTGCAGGAATTTTTCAACTCTCCTCACCAGAAACGACAACACTTTTATTTTTTAATTTTACCATTCTTACGGATTTCAATTTAAATGTTGTAACAACAAACATACATTTTTTAAAAGAAACATTCGGTTATTATTTCTCGATGGATGTTTACCATTTATTACATTTTTTAACTATTAGCAATTATCGTTCAAACCGATTCGTCACATTAATCTCACAATATGTCAATTCTAAGCAATTTTATGTGCAAAATATATTTTCGTCTATGGAAAATATATTCGAGAGTAAAGTTTTTTCCCATGGAAGAGGATTTTATTTATCATCCGGCATAAAATTTGGCTGAAGTCAAAGGTCACCCACTGATCATGTAAAGCGAGAATCCACTTGGCAAGCGGGTATTGGGCGTGCTCCAAGCCGACTCTCTACCGTTTCGATGCTACTCTCGTACAATTTTACTAAATTATCAAAATTCGACAAAATAATCCGAAGTGTTAGCATTCAGAATTATTTTCAAAAAAAAAAATTCGAGAATTAAAACCTCTGTCATTGTCTTCAACTGCTATATTTCCTAACCGAATATACTAACGGCAAAATTCTACATTTTTTCTCGAAATAACCGTTTTGGTCGAAAAAGCTACCCTTACCAATTTTGAACAAAAATGATTAAAAAAAAATAATAATAATAATTTAAAATTTCTTCGCTACTATGGTCGGTTGGAAAATGTTGAGAACCCCCGGTTACTGACGCAGTTACCGAGGAATACAAGAAAGTTTGCAACTTTCGTCGATCGATGTTTCTTCCTCGGATGCATCGTTCATCGAGAGATTTGCCGGCTTTCCGGTTGACCCACTTGCGGCGTGAAAAATAAAGGGACTTGACGTTACAATGGAATCCGGGTACTTATAAATTTACCAAGATTCAAGGTTCGTCCACTCGTCATACCACGCCTCGGTGTCCTCGTGCCAACGGCGTATTGGACCCGGTCCAAACGGATCCCAATACTTTCCCATCCTGTGTGGAAATATGGTGAATATTATTAACGGGAGACGCCGAATATATTTACGCTATTTATTTAGTTTGTCGGGCGCTCGAAATCCGTAAGAAAAAAATCGTGTTCAGAAAAGGAAATTTTCCGCGTTTATCGCCTGCATCCGTGCCGATAAATCCTCCGACGCGACGCACGCGCTGAGACGATACGAGTGTCGAGGCCTAACACCGGTGTTAAAAAAATGCAATAAATCTTTGGTCCTGCTTTTTTCGGCCCCACTAGCCGAAAACGGATCTCGCCTTCGTCTTTACTCCGGTCGATATAACAAATGAGATATTTTTCTTAGCGCCCCGACGTAAGTTTACCGACTCGGAGACTCTGAAGCAGGCTTTGGGGCCTTTAGGTGACTCAGATACTCCGAATCGGGTTATTCATCGCTCGCTTCGCTGATACCAGACTCAAAGGGGCTTTGGAAGGTTTCCCAAAATGTCGGGACGGACAATAATATTTTTGCACCTTCCGAAACGGATAAAATAAATAAAATTAATGAAATTAATTAAATTAATGACATTAATAAAATTTAAAAAAAATTAATAAAAGTAATAAAATTAAACAAGCGAATGTTTATGCTCGGAGAACCGTAAAAAGTGTGGCTATCACAGACGGGCCGATAATCGGTACAATAATTTATGTGAAAAAAGCTCTCGCGGCTCGATAACCACTCGTCTCAAAATACTTAGGCGCTCTCGATTATTCATCTTTGAAGTAGATAAAATCCGAGTGCGACTGTCGGAGCCGAGCAAGTTTCTCTGGTTGAGGCATCGAGGGAACTAGGAAGCTCGAGCCCAAGTAGTTTCCCAGGGAGTGTGTGCGAGCTGATAAGTTTGAGTCAGCCGCACTCGGGGTTCTAATTCTCCAGTCATGCTTCGTTGGCCTGTGCGTATGCGCTCTGCCTTCGGCTACCGTGCGGGGCTCATGAGAGCCGGCGAGTGGGCATCACGAGGGTTGTTATTTTAAACGACGCATCTCTCCCACATGTGCGGCGTACCATGAGAGAATTCAACTATACGCGAGGCATACACGAATAGACGTGGCATTCTAATGGTACACGTGGCCCTTAGCGTGATTTTTTTTTTTTTTTTCAAAGAAACATACCAAATGCCAGTGACTAACTTCTCCATGAAAACCGGCCTTTCACTCTAGTTTACACAGACGCGCGGGACAAATGTTACTAGCTTCAAGAATGAAGCCTCTATCTGCGCTTGTTGGAAGGAGCGAAGTCGAGGAACGAGTTGAGAGCCAATTAAGAAATATGGAGGACTGCATGGAGCTGCGAAAAACGTCATCTAGCTTTTTCTTGTACTCATATTTGACTATTTTGAAGATCCTTGATACACTTGCAATTGACAACGAAGAAAGAACTTTGATGAAACGTGAAAAAAAAAACAAAAAAAAATTGTATTCACTTAAAACTCAAGGTGGTAAATTTGAAATATTATAAACCGAATCAAGAATTAAATTTCTTCCCAACAGAACTTTTTTTTTTTTTTTTAGGAAAGACCCTCGAATCGTAGTTACTTGTCTGTGAATCGTGGTTTTACAAGCACTTCTTACAGTCGGCCCAGCAAAAGGTCAAAAGTTCACCAAAGGTCTCACGAAGGTCGTTGGAATGGCTCGAATTCGCACTCGAATCGCCGCAACCTGACCTATGAAAATTAGCTTCCCGATTGACAAGGGATTGGGTCACCGCTCCTGCAGCGGTGTGACAACAGCACAAAAGTTCACTCAGTCCCCCCCTAAGCTTCTCAGATTTCTCACTTTCGTCCTCTTTTGTCTAACTCGACTCTTCATGGCAGCGAACGTGTTAACTAACTCTACCGTGAAGCCACGAAAGAAAAAGAGAAATACTGGCTTTACGGTACACAAACACACGATATATACATAGACCGGCGTGACAAATGCATTTTCCAAGAATTCATCCTCTTTGTCTCACGCTTCCGTTTCGACGCACTCGACCCACCAAAAACCCACCAAATTATTTCACACCAATGTGTGAATTTTTTCGTTTTAATTAAAAATTGTTTTCTTGTACTTTCATTTTCTATATTTTTCACTCGTGTCACCGACGGCTTTGGACTCTTGCTACTTGTTTTTAGCGTCGATGTTACGGGATATCGATTATTTAAAGAAAGTAGCCTGCCTACCGTTTCGATACGGCTCGCCGCATCGTCGGATTCGCCAAGCGATCACACGATCCTTTTTTTCTTCGTCGAACTCTATCGGGTAACAATTTTTTCTTTTCTCCTGCTCGGCGTTCGAAAAAGGATACCACGTGTTGCGTATCACTTTCTCTCTGCCGTTGAGATATTTTCAATGAAATAAAAAGGTGAGAGAATGAACGCGACTCGTTACTGCCGATTGTAATTCCTTTCGTGGAAAGAGAAACGACCTCGGGATGGGATTAATAGTTCTCAGGCATCGCTCGAAGACGTCGGTGGTTAATTTGAATGGTGGTGTTTACAGCTGCGACCGACGCTTGGGGAAGCGAATGGAAAAATAGTTTCGTTGTCTCGGCAGCGTCGATACGGTCTGGAAGACAAAAAAGTGTTAGACACCGGAAACAAGCTTTTACTACGGAAATTAAATTCTTACGTTAAGAGTTAACAGCTCGAACTAGAACGAGACTGTTCTATCCATTCACTCATTCAGATCGAATATAAGGTTCATATTTTCATGTAAATTCGATTGAATCTATCTTGTGTCGCGCGAAGATAGATATATTTTTCAACAATATAAGTATGCTTGGCTATAATTATCGATTTGCATTATCTGAGTACTAAGAATTTCCAGCTATACCAGTCTTTGAATAAGTAGCAGTGGTAAGCGTGTATTTTTTATTAATAATGCTTGCGATGCATTGGTATTCGTACAGTGTTCAAACGTTCATACAATTATTTATATATTTATGCAACTATGATTGCATTCACATATAGTCAACGGGTCATCTAGCAAAACCCTCAAGCTCTCTTTGGATAATATATCGATATATTTTATTAATGTTCGGCGAAGCAAATTCTCATTAACATGAAAGCATTCGGGAGGATCATTGCGGTTTGAATTATAATTTTATAATTTCAATGGTATTTTCGTGGGTACGTTGCGATAAAAACGCCGAAATATCGTTTGATTATTGAAATATATTCGTGATCGATGGCGATGGGTTGGATTCGTAAAGGCGACTTCGCGGAGTCTCGCCTTGTAATATATGTATGTATTCATAAAAATAACTGAATTGTTGGATATACCTATATTTATATATATTTGCTGGGTGAACATTCCGCCACAAATATGAAGAATATTCGAGGGAATAAATAAGGATCGAAGAAAAGTCTAACACAAGTCTAAAACATACCAATAGTGGCCCAAAAAAAAAGTTCCCGTTTTTTAGTATTCATTTTCGAAAATAAGATAAATTCTTTGAAATGCAAATATTCATGTATATTTTCCGGACAAAAATTGCCTCCTAAATACACGGACTATGTCGCGGACTTAAATCCGACTGGATTCTCATAATTTCATTCGTTTGCAGTGTCTTCAATTTTTTTTCCATGGATTAATCATGAAAAATAAATAACATTAAAATACCTTGCGATAAAAGGACTAAAAATCGTTCGGTCATTTGAAATATTCTCGTGGGCTGTGACGGGAACCCAGTAAGCAATGGGTTGGATTCAATGAGCCGGGAGTGCGGAGTCTCGCTCTATTCTGGCCCGTGCACCGGGTATTATTAATAGAGATTAAACTCCGCGTCGTGTAGTGTCGTGTGCAAGAGCTCTCCCGCGCGGCTCTCATGCAAGCGGAGCAGTCTGAGTCAGACTGTGGTCCACGAGAGCCTCCATACTTACGTGCTCTCCTCACTCACCCTATTGCCCGTTCGGATACACTAAGATCGGACTTGCCAGCCGCCATTTTCGCGTTAAAGAGAATACGGTCTTCGTCATCGAGAGATTACGTCTGCGGTTCTTCTTTTTTCGTTTTTTTTTCAGTGTTATTTTTACCGGTAACCGGTGAATCTATCGGGAGATTCATTCGTCTTATCTGACAACACGAGATCTGTCAATGGCGTATCTACGCCGATGAATCGACGATAAGTGAATCCGTTAACCGTTTCGACGTCTCAATGACACAAAGCCCGACGAGACGTTGAAGTGCGTGGACTTTGAACTTTTCGCTGAAAAATCGTTCGATTTTGTGCTCGTATTATTATTGTTACTATACTTTTCGGATACAAAAGTGGAGTTTGGCGAAAGTGATATTTTTTGTTGTTGTACGTTTGTGTGGTTATTGTTTTTTTTTTTTTTTAATCATCAATTGCGACGTGAAGAATGTGCGGGAAGGAACTGTTCGCGATAGTTGACTTCTTGAATGGTTCTTAGGTATTTAATTGTGATTAATGGGATGATCATTCCGCACGAAATAATATAACAAGGTAGACCGTCGATTTCCGTGCATCGAACCAATAACACACACACACACACGCACACCCTTGCGCAAGCACCGATGCGCGCTCGATGAGGATGTTGTGTATGCCTGCCATTCCGGCCTCCCAATAAGCTGGATGGGAGTGAAACGTTATCTCGCTAGCCGTTCGATTAACTGGAACAATTGGTCCGTCACTTGTTGCAATTTAAACGCTTCGCCGCGCCTATACTGACGTAACTTCCATTGTTGCGATGCCTTGGGTGGATATCGGTAACGACGAAATTTTATATTGTTAAAAAAGAAAAAAATTTTCAATGATTTTTAAGATAAAAAAAATTCTTCCCGCGTTTGTTCATACAACCATAAAAATAATTGAATGAATTTTTTTTTAATAGAAAAAAATCATCTTTTGACGAGGCAGAAAAAAATCAGACATGATGAGCTTCTGCGAAGCAGTACCAACAATAATGACGATAACAGCGACCGTCGTCTCTGTTCCTCCCCACCATTTTCTTGGATATCCGGTTTTATCTCCGTTGACTCGACTTTATGCCCCGTATTAAATACAAACTATTTCGTCTCCTCGGCACGCTGCTTCCCTTTTATATTGCACGGATATCTATAAACCTTCACGGAAAAATTAAACGCGGCGAAGATATACTTCAATTAAATTCTCGAGTGGCCTCCTCGGCGGGAAGTGGGCGCTCTCTTATTATAAGTGGATAGAAAATTAACTCGATGCATTCACTTCGCTTCGTCATTATTAATTAGGTAATTAACAGTATTTTTCTTTCATAAAAAAATTCTTTTACTCATTGAAAAAAAAAAAACACTTTTTTACGTTTTTGCATTAATGTCTTCAAAATATTCCAAGTCATTGCGAAGTCATTTTTAGATTTTTTTTTATCAATGTGTGTGTGCGTGTGTGTGTTAAAGTCGCAAAATTGACGACTCTGTATCCCGCGGATATTCCGAGCACACTAAATTAGATGCACCGGTAATTCGATCCGATTTTCGAACGCTACAAAAATAAAGTTTCTCGTCAATTTAGTACAGGATTTTATGAAATCCGGCGAAAGCGTCCCGCTCACTTTATTGAATGTGTAGCTTATGCGGAAAATTTTACCGATGTACCATTCTCATAATCGAAACTTTGAGCTCAAAGGCAACTGCTCGGTCGGTAACAAAAAACTCAAACTATTTCCTTACTTTCTTCTCATTCATCTTATAAAAATAAATAAAGTTTCCATGTATGTAAACATGGTCCAAGGAAACCTGAGTCACATTGAAATAGGCAACCCGATTTGTTACCGACCGAGTTTCTATAACATATCTTTAGGAACGTTGTAAGAAGAAAAAAAAATGAAAAATAATAGTTCAGTCTTTTTTTTAAGCTCTTGTAAATATCTAACCAATGTGAGGGAAATGTTGGACTCGACGTTGTATCGGGCATCAAAAACGGCAGATCGTGCTAACTCCGTCGGACTGGGTTAGCGCGCTTTTAGTGCGTTCCGGCGTACTTTCGTGTGTGGATTGTCGCATCCAAGATACTTTTGAAAGCTTCACAGCGTTCAGTCACTCGCGAAGAGGGAAGAGAAAACACCAACACAGCAGGTGCGACTATGCTGTAGAAAAAAAGGGCGCACCGTTGAACATTGTCAAATGATGCTAGTGCTTCTCTTGTGCGTCATTATGAAGATAGCAGAGTTTTCAGTCGGGCGCACGAGCCCTCCGCTACCTTTGCCGGGACGGCAAGTTTTGCCGGTGTGTTGCAACAACAAACGAAAACGGCGATACCGCAGCCAGCACATCAGGAATACAAACGACAAATGCAAATGCATCAGCCTGAAACGTAAGCATCGCATTCTCCACCTTAGCCCGTCGAGATTTTCGCGTCACGGGATCGTGGCGTGAAAAAGCATTTTAACATAATTTATTCTAGAAATAATCGACGATAAAAAAAAGGGGTTTTAAAAAAAGTCTGATAGTTTCGACGCCCACGAGACGGATATGCGACGACATTTAAAGGCAGTGAAGCCTCGAGAGAACCGAGTCAAGGCGACGCACAGTTCCTTCCGGTCCGAGTCTGCCTCGATCGGTAACAAAAACTGTAATACTTTTTTCTCCTCAAAATCCTGCACACCATAAAATAATCTCGTAAAGTTCAAATACAACGTTTCGTCATGATTTTCACGAAGAAAAATTTCATAATAAATTTGTTAAATAATTGACGAATTCATTTCTTTGGTTTTCAACACAAAAATCTGACATCAATTTCTCTGTCATTAACAACTTTAAATTCTATTTTTTTTTGTGTAAAACTACAAAGTAAAAAAAGTTTGTACTTTTTACAACGAATCTATTGTCCAAAACGTTGTCGATGACACGAAAAATTAATGGACAGGTTTGCATATTCGAACCTGGACAAAGGAGTTTGTCACTTATTTGACAAAAGTATTTTTACCGTTCTGAGATGAAGCGACGCCATCGGAAAGGTTCCAAATTTAAAAAAGTAGACGGTTTTAGACGATACGTTGCAGCGTGAAGTATAAAAATATAATTACAGTATTTGTTACCGACCGTGGTATTTTGCAGACTCGACTCAGGAACGCCGTGGATCCGTGAAGGACGGTGGAGTTCCAGGGCAATTTTTGCGTGGAACTCTGTGTGAGCGAACCCACCCCGGCTCGTGATCGTTAACAGTTCAATAGCTAATGGGCTCGTTCCCCTTCGACAATAAAGTCGCTTTAAACGGCGGAGCGTCGAGCAGTTTCCCCCTTTCCGGTGGCTACGCTCGCTACGCTCCGTTCTGCAGTGCATCTGCGATTAATGTACGACGGAGAAAAAATTTCTCACGCTCTCAACCATCGTAGGCTTTACCCAATTATTTTTCATTCTCTAATTGTCGGGGTGAAAAAATTATTTTCAGATTGACGAAATTTTCTTTTTTCTTCTTTAACCGTTATTCACTACTGTGGAGTTTCTGGCTGTTGCGCGCGCTGACGCAATTGTGAATAGTTTAGCAGTGACAAACCCGGGTGTTGGAGCGATCTCTGCAAGTTGGGAAGGGAGCCATGTGGCAAAATCGTCTAGACCGTTTGGGTACAGACATAATGTACGTTACGACCGGGCAATGCGGTTTTCCTGTACCGTTCACCGTTACCGCTAAAGTCTGTAATTGGGACGATGCGAAAACAAGTTTTCTGCGTTCTGCAGAATTAGGTTTGAAAACATATTTTCGAGTGTATAAACCGACGATAATACACAATCATTCGGTATTTGTTATTGAGTGGTTAACTCAACGTCGGAAAGAATTGGCGGACAAACAACAATTTACTTTGACTGATATGGGCGGATAAAATAATGTTGTTTCAATTTTTTTTTTTTATAGAGACATAGTTATCGTAAATTGAAAAAGATATGCGATTTTTTATTTCGTATAGGATAGACAATGGGAGAGTTGATGCAGGAACTTATTTTTTAATGTCCGTTTGAACTTATCATCGCTCTTGAAATCGAACTTAAGATTTTAGTTTGGCCTGAACTTCATTTCATGCTTATGATCAATCTTCATGAAAAAAAATGTATCATTGGTTCCAGATTAAGTCTGATATCGAATTCGATCCTAAGTACACAATGAAGTTCGGGCCAAGCCTCCGTCTCAAGAGCGATTTAAGTTCAACTTAAAACCTTAAAATTCTAAACTGAATTCTGAACTGAATCGATGGAATTGCTTGTGCGAAGTCAAAAGTGATTTTATTATCTCACCCATCCCTTACCTAGTCGGTTTCGAAACTGTAATCAACTCTTTTCACAATTGTCAGCATCCTCGGTAAAAAAAAGTGTCATCTGAGCTGATATTTAATCCGCTTTCCATGACATTTTTCTTTTCATCTTAGATAACACCTGCCGGTAAAAAAAAATTTTTTACTGTTTGCATTATCGACCATGGTTTTTCACCTGCTCTCAAGAGAAGGACGCCGGATATAAAAAATGGTCTCTTAATTCCAAGCATGCAGAAATATTAAAAATCCTCGTGTTTCATGGAGATTCCTTTAATAACCAGAAATACCTAACCAACCCTCCGACTGCCCGGATGCCTCGAATGAAGTTCCTTACGTACTCCGTGAACGAGTGAATTCTTATTGCACGCATTACACGAGTCTAGCGCTGAGAGCCGGCAGTAATAACGCAATGCACGAGATATCGCGTAGGATTGAGTTTCACGGTGCATAAATGAAATTCGCGAGCCGACGCTAGTGCGGACCAGTATGCCGGTGATGCTGCTGTTGCTGCAGGCAGTCACACATTCGCTTTGCCTTCCACACGAGAATCTCGCGTTTCCCTCGCCACCGAGCTCCGCGGCTAAAATTACCCCCTGGGATGCCAGTTCTCCGCCTCTGAACCATTTCTAATAACGCTCCCGCACTTGAAACATTTTTTTTCGTGCTATTTACTTTAACCCGATGATTTTATCGCGAGCTTCGAGAGCCGGCTCGGATTGCAGAAAATTGGGGTGCATGCCGAGCGCCCCTATTTTGTCACTGGATGAAATTAAAACGTGGTACATTCATATAAATTTTATAATTATAATTTTAAAGAAAACACGTACGAGTAGTTGATGCATAACGGAAAAAGGCTGATTTAACATAACCGGGCTATGTAAAATATAATTGGACTGAGCCACACAAAATAGTTCAGTGCAACTTTAGAGCGGTAAATCTGGGACTCGATTTCCACACAGAACGAAATATTTACAGTCTTCCAAATGCTTCGAAATATTTTCCCGAAATATCGCAACGTTTCTGAAACATTTCAGAAATATTTTCAATATTGCAGATCTCACAGAATATTTGTAAAATATATGGAGGTGATATTTTTAAGTATTGTATCAAAATGTCGCAACGAACCATTTCTAAAATATCTCAGAAATAGCAACAATTTTTCGTACCCCGGAAAAAAATTATCATATATGTCTATCTAATCAGATATAATCATACCTAACCATATAGACAATGTGTAGATTTGAAAATTGAAAATATATATTCTGTAAATTTAATAACATCTTGATATATAAATATAAGATATCAATATCTCAAAAAAATATTCTGAATCAATTTACAAATATTCCCATGCTGTGTGATTTTCATTAACCAGATGTATCGATTGGGAGCAAATGTAAGGGCTAAACCCACAGCGTTTATAAAGTTAAATGGCGTGGTACGTGTCCTTATATTTTCCACCGTTCGATACATGTTTTTTGTCCGAGAAACTGGTAACAATAAGTTCGACTCGAGCTCCGAGACGCAGCTTCGTGTTTATAACTTCGTTATAACTCGGCTTCGAGCGTCTTCCGACATTGTCGTTAGAACCCGACATCTCGAGCGTCGACGAAAGTGTACCGTAGTAACGGTGTGAGTGTGTGTGTACGTACGCAAACACGGTGTGTCGATTATTCGTGTACATAAACCTCTCGTTGGCTTTGGTATTCAATAATGCTATCCCCTTTGTTCGAGGCTCATGCGCACATTGATTCCCCATTACTTTGACAATGTGTCGTGTGCAGCGTTTCGTCGATGTACAATAATGAATTCCAGTCGCGACAGTAGCACGGCTCGGTGTGGAGTACAGTCATCAGGCGGTCGCCATATGGACGTTGAAATTACGTACGGTTTCGGTTAACGTTTAACGAGTGTAAATGTTTACTGTTAAATCGACGCTGCTATCGTGAACGGCAGAATGAGGTGGAAAACTGTCGTCCGTTCAGGTGGGCTCGCATTGTTTTGGGTTTCTTTATAAGAACACGCAAATTTCATCCAATACGCACGAAACTTTCACGGACGAAATCTAACGATCCAATTCGCTCAAAGCACTGAAAACCAAAGAGAACATTTTATTGCCAAACTCTCCGTACAGAATTCTTCATGATATATATGATCGATTGTTTAATCAATATCGAATAAAAGACTGATATAATTTTGGAAAGCGTTACAAATGATCGGAATGCTTGGTCAGTCATATTTTCGTGAAGAGTCTCTTTGTCTCGTTGAGCGAGTTTTATTTGGTTAGCTCGAACGAGCAAGAGCGATAGATTTCGTCTCTGTCGCAAACTATCGACGTCATAGTCGTCGATATCGCGATATCGTTTTCGTTGTCGATATTTCGAGAGCGAACCGTGAAATAATTTTATGAATAGATAATAATAACATACGCTGCAAAATCACGACTAGCGTGCGTATTTCGTATCCACGGGGTGACTCTGTGACAGGCAACACGGTCGAAGTCTGTCGTAACAATAACATTGTACTTTCTTACCTCGCTGCACCTGATTCCTCCTAACCTACAATCTCCGATTCTCCAGCTTCCTTCAATCGTCCCGTGCCGGCTTCCGCAGTCCCGCGAGCCGCGACCACCGAAACACCTGTTTAATCGAGGTCGGGAATTAAGGAGGAAAAAGCATGTGGAGGGAATTTCGATAATTATTCGCGAATGCTATAATCGTGGATACAACGAACTCTGGAAAACTATGAAAGCTTCCACGCACATTTCGTTACATCAACGAACGAGACATCTCATATTCCCTACCCATATCGAAAGTCATTTCAACGATACTCACTTTCCACAAAGAATCACTACGATTCACTTGGTAGATTCGTGTCACGTACGAGCGAGGTAAAAGACGAGAGACGTAACGCACACTCGTTTCGACTTCTCCACTCCATATGTAATCTCGTTTTAAAGCATCGTCCGTCAGAAACGACGGTTGAAAATCGTACGCTAGGGCTGCGCATGCGCTCGCAGGTGAACCGCCATCGCGCACCCTGACGTCACAGACTGACAATCCCACTCGATTGGGCATCAGTACATTCCAGTGTCTCGAGCACAGGAGGTTACTGCTGGCTCGGCTCTTCTCTTCTGCTGTTGCTGGTGCTCGAGTTCGTTTTTTAAACCTCGGTGGAGGGGAGAGCCTCGGAATCTGCTTTCGATTTTTCCTGACTAAACTAGAAACTCTTTAAGCGTGAGCACAAGTCAGAATTCTCCCGGTTTAGTCACTCGGCCAGTTCGGCTCTCGAGGGAAAAAAATGTCGTTTCGCGTTTGCCTGGTGCATGTCATACGCGCCGCTCGGATCGATCGCACGATTGCCATGTAAGAAGGTTAGTACCAGTCGCGAGGCCCACGAGCGACTGTGCATTGTCGCAACAGCGGTTGTGTACGTGTCTGTGTGTTTTTTCTTATTCGAGTGTGTGCTCGTGTGCTTCCGACAATAACACTTTTTCCACCAATCGTGACAACATGTAAACAAATACGTAGATGACACGTTTTATTCGAGAAAAAAAACAAATTGTTATGTTCGTCATGCTCGATATTGCGTTTCGCGGAAACGAAAAACTTTATTGCGTGAATGTTTAATTGCATATGGACCGTGGAGAGAATACGTCCGAGAGATGAAACGTTTACGTGCGCCTTCGACCGAACCACTCAAACGTGAGACGTCTAATTACGGAGACAATTTCAAAACACGCCCTAGTTTTTTCCAACGAGGTTCCACCAACCTTCTTTAGCGTCTTCGAATGCGAACCGTCTCGTTTCGCACGATAACTGCGTTTGGTATTTTGATGTTCTGCTAGGACACGGTTCTTCTCCCTCCAACTCAGGGATTTATTTACAAATATATTTATATACAAATATTACAATTTTTGTCGTATCTGTAGTTTAAAATACCCTGCGCAAGAATGAATTGTCATAATCTATTGATGTTATTATTATCGATGAAATGTGTATGCATTGAGGTCAAGATTCAATGAATTATTGATTAAAGAAGCCGCTGCATGCAGATTTCGTTGAATTATTCAGCAATAATAATAAATAAAAGAATATCCGTTGCAGTGAATTTCCTCCTGCCAATGAGAGATCCAATTACAAGCTTTTTCTATTTTTTGACGCAGTGTTGCGTTGTGTCCTTTCAATGATCCCCTTCCAATGACCGGGCAATGGTTTTCACAATGGGATGAAAAAAAAATGAGGACAAAATTCTCAGGTGAATTCATTGCAACCTGCGAATATGTTATTTGAATTTAGGGACACGTTTGAGCAATTTTTCAAAGGCACAGTAACCTTTCTTTTCTTAACTTTCCATAAAGTTGCTGAAAGATTTCTACTAAAATTGTGTAGTGATGATGATCCATTTTCATTAAAGATCTTTAAGAAATTTTGTGTCTTCAAATACATAAAATTTATAAAACTTATCATCTTTATCATTGACAATCGTGAAAATGAGTTTCTTTTCAAAATTTTTTCTAATGAAACTGGTCTTGAAGTAGATTCTATAAATATTGAACACCCGGATGCTTATTTAGAGTGAAAACTTGTAGACTTGTGTTTCGTAGACGATTCCAGACCGTTCAAATTTTAATATGTCGTTTTTGGTGATTTTTGTTTCAGGCACTGTCAAGGGAGCTGCAGTGATGGAAGACCCACAGACTCCGGGTTCTGACTGCAACTCCAATCCTGCGGATCCCATACCGCAAGATCTTATTGGCTCTGAATTCGTGCAGGATAATTTGGAGTATCAATGGTTCATTGATTACGGGTAAGCAGTGTTTTGTTGATAGATTAAATTCAGAAGAAATCTTTGAAGGTAAAGAGGATTATGAGGAAATTGCAGTTACAGAGATGGAGGACTTCACGTTCATCCGAGCGTGCTGTCGTCCCTGTCGACCTCCTACACTCAAGATGACCTGGGATATTATGACGACCTCGCGCGAAATTTGGATGCCAATCTGGCGGAGGTTGATATGGAGAGTTTTCGAACCGCGGATATCCATACTCTGCTTACTGCTCTACCCGTTATGTGCACCGACCCGGTTCAGCATTCAGAGGTAAGAAAAGATATTTTTCAAAACCCTCAGAATAACTGATCCGATAATGAAAGCTTCGGAAGAGATAGTAATGTTCAAATTACAAAAAAAAAAATATACAATTGCATTATCCGGCACTTTGCGTGTGACGATTGTTATATGGAATTTGGAGTTTCGTCCATTACTAGGGTTAACTCGTAATCGTGAGTTGCAACTCACGTAAAATTTTCATAGAAATTGCAATTGCAGTTTTTCTTTTTCAAAGTAATTAGAAAATTAGATTTCGATCATTCTTCATCGAGCAGAATCAGGATTTTCAAGAACAACTGCATTACACAAATAGAAAATCATTCACAGTCCGGTCAAAAATAGATCCACTTGCATCGTACGATCGTACTACGATCAGATCCCTCTAGATAATATCGTACGCTTACAACAACAGTTTAACAATTTGTATGATAATCTCATGAGAGATTTTAAACTGTTATTTTACAAGTGCGATATTTAAGTTACCAAACAAAAATAATACCTCGTGAAAAATGTATTAATGCCACCGCTATTTTTCTAATTATTGGTGAATAAAGATATGATTGTGTTTCGGACTCCAAGTAATTTTTGCTTCGATGAAAAATGTTTAACGTCACCTAACACGGAGCTTTAACGATAGGCAAAGACGTGTACAAATTGCGGTTGCATTTTTTTAAAGTGAAGACTGCGCTGCACAAATCGGAAATCGTTCATATTGGTGTAAAATAGATCCATTTACTGCATCGCACAGTCATAACTCCATTAGTCACCTCCTTAATTAGCTATTGAACCCGACTTCTATATTTCCAACTATCGGCAAAAAAATTGCGACTGTCTATTGGACTCCTGATCAGTCTTGCTTCGATAGTAAAAAAGACTTATACGTTTAACAAAGACTTTGTCAACGTCGAAAATGATTAGGTTGTTAATTTTGTAACAAAATATTCGTAAAACTTCCAGATATTTTTGTAAAGTGAACAAGACTTTTCTTATTTTATGGGACTTATTCTACTGTGTAACGCTAAGTTGTGACAATGGACAAAGCCGTGCTCCAGTTGCTATTGAATTAAAAAAAAATAATGATAAACTCGGTACCAAAGATGCGCAAAAGATTGCTGCATTTCTTGAGTCGTACCCTCGAACTCTCCCGAGATCGGTTATCTGCAGATAATACTTAATCGAATCCATTCTGGTCCCACGACAGTTTAACTATCAGAGGGAACGGTACGCCAGTATCTCTGGCTCCGTCATGGAAAAGATCGACATTGGTTCCTCTATCAGTCCTCATACGAGCAGCCAGGTACGACGAAGGGCTGCTTGCGAACTAAAGAAAAAATATATATATTATATATATAAAAATTGCATCCCCCTGCAGCTTGTAGCTGTTCGACGTTATCGAGGAAACACGATAGCGATTGATGTCA
The DNA here is from genome assembly GCA_963978505.1 of Listrodromus nycthemerus. Lineage (NCBI taxonomy): Eukaryota > Metazoa > Arthropoda > Insecta > Hymenoptera > Ichneumonidae > Listrodromus > Listrodromus nycthemerus. The sequence continues at coordinate 13,945,592 of OZ021683.1, read as the reverse complement.
ATGAGATGTTAGCACTCGCTTTTGATATTCCTTGAGCATGAAATGAAAAATAATCATTGTCTCATGAACACGTTTAGGAACTCACTATTTGGTAAAACGCTGTAGAAAATTAAATAAAAATAACACTTCACTAAATCACTTAAACCATGACACAGTAATTTATACGTTTGTTTTCATTAGAGCCTGATTAATAAGATGACTCACGAATTAATACATGTACACATCTTGTTTGGTGTTGACTTGTTTATCAATGAAGATGCATTTTTCAAGATTTTTATCTTCAGACGAGATTAACGTTGATCGCCTTTAAATTTATAATGTTTTGAGTGTTCCTCACTCTGAAAATACACTGTTATTAAAGTATACCACCCAGATATTGTAATGTCTATGAAGTCGTAAACTGGGCGCTGTTTCAACCCCTCGAATTTTCATTTGGTTTCAACTTCGACTCGTTGGGCGTGTTCGAATGCGTGACAAACCTTTTCGTAATTTATTTTTTTGAGAACGTGAAGTAAAAAAATGTCGTCGCTTGATAGGGTCAAAAACCTACTTTGTTGCTGAGTAAATACTTATGTGGGATAAGTTTATATTTTCGCAAATTTCCTACCGCAAAAACTTCGAATCCGCGAATTCATAATTTTGCATGCATTCATCGCATCTCTTAACACATAATAAACTGGGTCGGTTACATTGACGCCGTGCATCGCACATGTAATCTACTAATCGTCTTTGCAACGAGCAGATAAAAATAAATGTACTTATTCAGCATCGAATTGTTTTTATTTATTTACTTCAAGAGGCATCGCAACAATGCCAAATACAGTTATTTCTTAGACGCATTCCTTTCATGATGTTAAAAACGACGTTGGAGTCAGACGAGTAACACAGTTTTCTTTTTTTTTTTAACGGAAGCATGCCTTTGGACACTACATCGAGCAAAGAATGCGTACATTGAATCCTCCAAATAATACAAGTATTTGGAGCCTCAGACTCAATGTAAATTATTGTAATTCAAAGGGAGAAGACTCGGCTTGTTCAACGGCGGATACAATATCCATATGCAAGTCGTCGTTGCTATTCTCCCCCGTGAAGGAAACACCTGTCCTGCCTCCAGGAGGCAGCTACAGCGTCGACTCCCTGGACTGCGAAGATATGCTACTCACATGCCAAACGAACAACAAAAATAATTACACAATAGCGTTCGAAGGTAGCATGACGATGTACTCAGATGGTTCGCAAGATTTCGAGAGTCAAGGTAAATTTTTATAGAACGTCCGTCATCGACCTTTACAATCTCTTTTAAAAACAAGCAAAGAAAAAGGTTTAACAAAAAATATTTTTTTTTTTTAGAAAAACAAAAAATGTTCGAAGCTCGGGAAACTTACTACAACACAAAACTCGATCTAAAGAATATCTTGGATCTATCGATGGTCTGTTCAGACTCAAAGATCTACACGACATGGAGCAATCTAAAACACTCGTCGTCCAACAAAATAATGACCCGTCATCCGTCGGGTAACAACAATACGATACAGAATTTTCTTACCGGAACGGGAAACGTTATGCTCAGCTCAAACAAACGAAGCTTAAGCCTACCAGATCTCAGGAAATCTCGAGAACTTCAACAGATTCATGCCCCCTTGAATTTTTCTGTAAGTCGGTCGGACGGGTATTGCGATAATTGCAATGGGTAGATGTGCCAGTCTCGATAAGCTTATTTTTCAACTCTGTCGCTTTCATCAACGAACTTTTAGATCCAACCGCGACATCCAAATCAATAACGTGTATTGCTTCGCGAATGTTTGTACGCACTGCAAAGAAATGGTCTGGAAATTAATGGAAGATATTGAAAACTTTTTTACACAAATTTTTGCTGACAGTTCAAATGATCGTTGCAATTCTGCAATAAAACTTTTATTGTGAATGACATTTTTTTTTTAATCTAAGGCAAAAGATTTATAAGTTTATTATGTAGTATTTTAAAAAAGCAAGAAAAGACATCAATTTTCAATTAATATCAATAAGCACATTTCAAGTTACAGTGTATTGATTCTATAATTTATTTTTAGAATGTAGATCATCTTTATTTTCAACTGAATATGTCAGCTGCCAGTAGTTGATCTGAATTCAAAAGATAAATATGAAATAAGTGCGTCGTGTCGACCGACACATCTACCCCCAATAAAATCCACTCGAATAACAAACATTAATTGCGTTTTCGTCGATGTCTCTTTCGCAGGTCGATTCCGCCGAGTCCAACCATCATCCCTCGCATCTCCAGAGTTCCGGTTCGGCAATGAGTCGTTCGGTGAACGAGGACAGTTCGGGAAGCGTCGAGCACGCCGTATCGGGCAAGAAGCTTCAGAATTTGAGTCTCGTTCGTCTCTTCATGAAGCAGAAAAGCATGAGCGCCGAGGGAATGAGTCTGACCCTCGACCAATCGGATTCCGTAAGCGACAGTGGCTGGCCGACGAGCAACAGTGGAAGCGACAGCGGCACCAACACGAACACTCAGATTCCACGGCAAAATATCAACGACGCTTCGGGTAGCAGCCACAGCCACAGCCACAGCCACAGCCACAGTCACAGTCACAGTCACAGTCACAGTCACAGTCACAGTCATAGCCACACTCACAGTAACATTCCGGAAAACGATTTCGCTATTAACTGGGTCAAGACAGACTGCTACAAGAGCGGTCCGGAGGGTAGCTCGAGCGACAACACATCGAAGCGAATCCCGTCGATTAAAGAATTCAAAGAGGAATCCCCGTCGGTGGAGGAACTCTCCGAAAGTCTTCTGAAGTCGTGCACCGACCACGATAAGGCCGAAAGTGGACAAGAATCCGGCAGCGACGGACCGAAGAATCAAATGAAGAACGCCTGGTCGAAGCCCCCCGAGAGGGAAAATCCAATCTCAAAAACGACGGGAATTCAAGCTATAATTGAAGTCGAGGACAACGGCGTCCAAACATCGCTCGTCTATCCGCCGGCAGGGAAAGGTGATTACCCACAACTGCGCGAAACTATCGTCAACAAGAAACCGGTGTACGTCGTGTATCCGAACTACACCCTGCCGGATTTGTCCTTCTTGAATTCTAAAGATGGCGCACTGGAGAACGTTGCTCTGAAGCCGCAAGTATACGACCGAGAGAAAACAGGCTGGAAGAAAACTGCCAGAGCCGGCAGACCTTTCTCTTGCAACGACGTTGATGCGCTTCGGCAGCGTGGATTTGCTCACGTTAAGGATTGGGAGTCGCTCACGTTCCTGCTGCCGACCGAGTACAAAAGGGTACTTTACGATGTGCCGGAAGTGTCGCGTCACATAAGGCTTGGTGAGGAAATGAAGAAACCGCTTTTCTGCTTATCGCCGCCGATGCGTCATCGGACTCGCACGATCAGTGAGATCGTGCCGTCGAACGTGTCGTCGAGCAGCAGCACGGGAACTCAACCGTCGTCAGGCTACAGAGGATCGTCGACGATTCTCACCGATTCCTCGTCGAATCCAGTCGCGGGTAGCAGCGCCGCTAATCCTCTTTATCTTTATCGATACGATAGCATGAGCTCCGCCGAGGCAAGCCTCGTCAGTCAGGATAAAAAATCCCATCGACCACTGAGTCAGGGACGAACGACTCATCCGTCTTTCTCGAAACGCTCGATCTCCTTGCCGCAAGGTGAAAAAGAGCCTGATTGCTGCAGCGGCAAAGTTCCGCCGAGGCCGCCCTTACCAAAAAGTATTTTGCGCAAAAATCGTGCAGCCGCGAACAAACGGTACAGTATGTTCGAAATGGGAGGGGTCGAGGAGGTCGAGGATCGACAATCGCCCGAGCCGTCAAAGCGCATGTCGCTGCAAGAACCGTACTATATGAACAATGATCTTCAGCTATTGAGGCATGGCAGAATAATCGATTCCGAGAAGGATGTTGACGAGGTGGAGGAGAGACGTTACGCGGAAAGACTGAGAGAGACCGGTAGTTACGGAGGCGTCGAGACCGAGGCTTTAGAATCCAGCGGCGATGATGTCAGACAACTTGAGGAATTTTTGAAACGCAGCGGTTTTTCGTCGCAGAGCAGTGACGGCGACACTGAGGATCCTGACGTTAAGCTCAGATCGTACGTGAGGAAATTTTTATCACTAAGAATGAACAAGGACATAAGCAAAGCCACTGATATGATGGAATCTCAGAAGAAGACCGTTAGCTTCGCGGTCAATCAGAGGAAAGCTCATCTGGACAGTAAGGTACGAGTACAATTCCTATATTCTTTCTTTTTTGAACATCGAATTTTAATTGTATCTGTTGTATAGAAAATTCTGGTTTTTCTCATATATTTTCTGTAATTTCCGAAAATGTATAACCGAATTATTATTAAACATGCTACTTTGTATTTTCTTTTTTCTATCGAATTTTTTTTCGACGTTTCAGACAAACACTTTGGTTGGATTAGGAGATCTTAAAGATTGTCCAACAACGCTCGACTCAGCTGGAAAAAGCAACGAGCCGAAGCCTATTGATCTGGAGGAGAAGAAAAGTAAGTAGATTTTCATGAATCGTTAATTGAATCCTATTACACATTTTTGCGTCTCTATTTATCATTCCGCTCATTGCTATCTCTCTTCCGTTTTTAAGAAATGATGTGGTCCGTGAACAAGGCCGTTGATCTTCTGGTGAAGTATTGGCACACGCAGCCAATTCAAAGCCCACGAGAGTACAGCGATAAAGACGAGTGTGCCCAGCTATGTGTCAGCAATTTGTGCCCCGCACTTTACGCGATTATGTCCGACGGCTTGAAGCCACAATTGAACTCAACTTTCGGACCGATCGCCAACAGCGTTTGGCAAGTCGTTGAGGCATCGTCCCAGCAAGGGCCACTCACAAATACTCTCAATGAATTGGTGCAAAAAATAAACGGGGAGGACTTCATTACCGAGGGAATGCTCAAGTTCCACGCTTTCGTTTTCGGCCTCTTGAAGTGAGTCCCAGTTTTCTAAATTCCCATCTTTCCTTTCGATGGCTAACAAATTAATTCGATAACACGAATCAACATGTAGTTAGGCAGTCGTAAACTTATTAGCAAAAATCTCATATTTTCACTTATATGTATCGCGTACAAATTTTCTAGTTCATGGTTTATATCGCAAATAAATTTCGTAATTCATGATTCACATCGCATATCAATTTCATGCTTTATAGTTCATGTCGGATGTAAATTTCTGAGTTCGTGTTACTTATGGTAAACCCATATCCCAATTTATGAATGAATCTGGCAAATTAATTTTTGGTAATTTAAGACCAATAAATTTCAATAATGAATCGCCAAAAATATTGGTCGACAAGTAACATTACATAATTCATATATGTACATAATTTTTCTACAGTCTGCGGGCGCTGGATGCTTGGTTTGCCTATTTGTGCACACGGGAATCGATTTTGCGAAAGCATTACAACAGCAACAGTCTCTTCGTCGGTGCACTCGCCTGCGTCAATGCTCGTGAGGTCGCGGACGCGTTTCTCAATATTCTACAGCCTCTCGCATTCTGTCCATTCCAACTCGATCTCCTTTATCAGTATCGTCAGCTTCACAATAGCTTCGGCAACATGAACAACCACGCCTTAAACGTGAGTACCTGCGATTGTTTTGGGCACAGTTTATTAATTCATGTACCAGCATTGTAACGACTTTTTTTACATTTTACATATGCGTCCAGACAACGGCTTTCAGAACCATCGAATCGCCAAAACAGCATCATTTCGACAAGTCCGAACTTCCAACCAGTATACCAAGTCCAAAAAAGATACGTCCACGGTCATGCGGCGCGTGCTACACTGACGAGAAAAGAGCGCCTAAAGTCGATGTTGACGGCGCGTCGAAGAAGCGTTGGAGTCATTTGCCCGGTGGAGCGAAGATGTATCCGGTCCTCGATAAACTAACTTCCGAGGATTCAGAGGACTACACGGACAGCCTTGAGCATTCGCCACTAAATCGGGCGAGTGCAAGGCAAAATACACCAGTCAGAATGTCGAGCCCGGACGTGAAACAGCAGCACGATGAAGAGGAATTAGTTCTCGGGGAATCGAAATTCAGAAAGCTTCAAGAAAAGTGGGAACTGATGGTCGGCAAGGAGGACCCGAGAGACGAGGCCGCTGCTACGGTCACGTCGCCCAATCAGACTCCGACGAGTGCGAGTAAATCGAAAATTCCGCGATTGCTCACTTCGCCGATAAAGCAGCCGTCGAGCAACCTCGCTGCCACACCTAAAAGCACGAAGTCCCCGGTTTCCGGCATACCTTCGTTGAAAAAACCATCACCCATTACGACCGCGAAGCTAGGACAGAAAAAACCTGCTGACCCGAAGGGAAAAGAAGTTTCGCGACGTACCAGCCGGGTTGATCAGGATGTTGTTCGACCGGCCAGGACACTCGCGAGGCCAAGCTCTTTGCCTTACAAGTCGCACGGCGTTGCCGCGAAAGAAAAGAGCCTGATTTCGCCGCACAGACGAGCCGCCTCGACTTCTCTACCGAGACCGACGGCGCCGACTAACTCGAGGTCTAGCGCGCAACCTAAGCAATCAGTCAAGTAAGTATATAAATATCGTAAAGTAAGTATGTAAATTGTACATGCTGTACAAAAAATTTCGTTTCGATTATCCGATTTTTTTATTGCCCAAACTGAACTCGATAGCGACGGGTTCGCATGATCGAGATTTTATTGATCACGTTTTATGCATATCCTTTAACAGACGAATAATAATTTTATTTACAGAGAAGTTCGCACACTCACACATAGAGTACCCTGCGAGTACGGTCACCTGCCCTTCAACGAGGGTGAGCGACTGAAGGTAATACTGCAGGTGGACAACGAGTTTCTCCTGTGCGCCCGAGGTGATCGCCAAGGTTTGGTACCGAGGTCCTGCGTTCATGCCCTTCAGTCTTAACCCGCGGCCATGGTCTGACTGAGACAGCGACAAGAGTCGACGACAAGATCCAAATTTTTATGGAAGTGACCTTGCTATTACCGATCACGTGAGAGAATATCGGGAATTGGGCTTTATACTACGGGCCTTGTTCACAGCTCGGTTGTGAAGGAGGGGTCCCGATATGACAACGGTAATACGCGATGAAGACGATAATATCGGAGATTGAAGATGCACGAAAAAGAATAGCGACCGTAAAAAAGCAAAAAAAAATGATAACGATGATTGACGATGGAATAAAGACTATATATTGTACAGTGTATTAAAACAGAAGCTTAGAATCGTTCTATCGTAACGTCACGATAGTTTACGTACTCATCAATAGTTCAACTATTTAACCAATGAATGCTTGGTTTGTATCGGTATCACGCGTAATAGTATTTTCATTGAAAAATAAATAAAAATTCAAGAAAAAAAAAACAATAATAATGATAATAAATAAATAAATATGAAACTATCACTGGTAGGAGACATAGAGTTAACCCCGCTAGTCATAGGCTCTCGAAACCAGATTGTATTTAATTATCTGAACATACATACTATTTATAACCCGGATGTACATATATACAGTGACGATAATACGCTCGGAGCGACGACGATGACAAGTGTAATAACATATATCCATATTATCATAAATGTAACTGTGATCATAGCGAATAGGCGAATAAGTTTATCGAAAGTGCGATGGTTCGTTAATCGTTCCTGTAAACATTGTCACTCCTTATAATTTAATTACGTAATGGTATTCATTGTTAATTCTTTATTTTTCGTTTCGTTCCTTTTTTCTCTTATTTTCGTGCAATAATGTCGCAGAGCTCAGCCGCTTTTCGCGTTTGCCAATAATTTTTTATTTTTTGAAAGAAAAATTAATTTATATTAAAAAGAACGAGAAGATATTTTTAAACATCGTAATCGTTCAGACGCTTATTGTGATCCGTGGAAATAATCACCGTTTTTTACTTGCTTTCCGTATTCTTTAATGTGTACCTCTCTATAAATACATTAGACATAAACGAATAACGGAATAAGAGGAGAGACAGAAAACAAAGAAGGAACGTTATTGAAATTAACCCTTTATGGCTATACAGAGTTTCCTCGATGCGTATCGAGCGCTACTCCGTTGATCGAGCAATTTATCGTTAATAAGAATATCGAGAGTCATTATGATATTATGAATCTAAAGACGACGCGATGATCGCGATATTTGAGGGAGAAGAAAAAAAAGAGGGGATCGAAGGAATGTACATAATTCGATGTGCGAGTGTATGCTTATTCTTCGGCTTATGACGAAATATAAAAAAAAGTATATAATCCATCACGCCGTTCCAATTTTCATTTTGCAAAATTCTTTCGGTCGCACATAATTATTTGAGTGCGCTTGTGTCGTTGAAGAAAATGAAATTTATAAATTCCCCGAAAACTTAATATTTAATTTAACTGCATCAATATGAGATACGCGTAAATATACAGAAAGGATTGATGCAAAAATTCAAGAACAACAACCAAACAAACAACCCATTGGCCTCGTATGAAGTTTATTAATACGTTCGTAATCGAAGTAACGTACAAGTATGTATGCGTTGGTATAAATAAAATGATCATATTACGCTTCGGGTGTTTTCTTTTTAGAGAAAAAAATGTTCCCACTTCCGTTTCCACGTCGGAAAGATCTACATGACGATCTTTTATGATTTCCGCTTCGTTCGAGAAGCCTTGGCGTGAAAAACTTTCGAGAAACAGTATCGACGTCCCGATGAAATGAAACTCAAAAAAATGAAATAATATTCATTCAATGTTAGCATAGTGGTTTTATTGTGAAAGTGAAAAATTGTCCTACAAATCACCGGCAAGAACAGTGTGGATGAAGCAAAGAAGAATAAAGAAATAAAATTGATGTACAGAAATGATCCAAAGTCTATCTTTTTTTATCTAAACAATGAAGGCCAAACGAGGAGGCCAATTTGTATTTTGTGCTCAAAAAAAATTTCGATGAATTTTTTTTTCGCACTTACACGTGGCAATCGGCCTTGGTTTGCTACTTATGTATTTTCGGTGCGCGTAGTAGGAACATTCTATTATATACAATTCGTACTTTTGGGTGATAAATAAAAAGCTATGTCTCAATAGCGGTAGTCTTAAATCTCCTACATTATTACTTAATTTTATTTACAAAGTGAAACCTAATCGGTTGCCCGATGCGAACAAGATCGAGTTCCCAATGAATGTACCGTCGCTATGTGTTACCTAAACATAATACATATTATGTAGATGATTTTGTTTTTCTTCATTTTTTCGTGTTTCTTTTCTTTTCATGAATATAACTATGGAACAAATAATTCAATGATAGCTCACGCAGCTAGACTATCAACAGCAGACACCGGAAAGCAAATCGGCATTTCTTGGGGGTCGGTGTGTAACAGAGTAAAGCAGGCAAATGAATTGCCAATTCAGTTTCTGCCATTATGTGTGTGTGTGTGTGTGTGTGTATGTATATATATATATATTATAAAATCTGGGGGTGGCAATATGAAGGGATTCGCTGAGAGAATTATATAACAATAGATGAAGACGAAATCAACCAAATAAGAGCAGTTGTAACAATAATGAAACGCAATGGAACAACAAAAATTATTCCGTAATTAATATACGATAATATGACACCCGACTAGGTAATTACTGTGAACAACCAAAAAAAATTTGCGAATTGTGACGAGCTTAGACAAAAGTAGGAGTACATATAAAACTCGTTTGATTTGAATTAGTGTAAAACGACCCATGCTAATAATAGCACGATAAACGATCAAGTGATATGACAAAATAGTGATTTCGAAACAGTTTTCTTATCCGTTGTGAAATCACGATCGAATGGAGTTGACGAACAAAAAGAAAAAAAATAATTTAAAAGAAGTAAAAAAAAAGTTTATTCTCTCAACTTTTGGTTAACAATTTGGTACACATAATCACAATCAAACTTCCGATAAAAATGCTATTTACTCGTATCCTTATGAGTTATAATAAATTCCACATTGACGAGCAAACAATTTCGAAATCATTCAAATTTCCATCGTCTAAACTATCGTGGGAACGGCTAGGATCGAATTGCGATTGAACGATGGGCTTTCAACATCGATGAAGTGATTGCAGATTTGTCAATTTCATTAACCGGGCGAATCGTTAACATTTATGAAAATTATTTTGAAAAGTAAGCAAAAGTTGTTTGAGAGAAAAAGCTCCGGACCCGACAGAAACGATAGTAGGAACAGATGGGACGCTTTACTGGTTATGGAAAGTCTATGTCCCGACGTAACGAGTCAATTAAGGAGACTTTAGCGAGCGGCGTCTCGCATTTTTTTCGTTCAATACGTTCAAACGTCGGCAGAGATGAAAGGTAGTACTTGCCGTATCTCAATGAGGAGAACATATAAACAATTACATATGAAAAATTAATAAAATTTTTATCTCTTTAAAATAGCAAGTCAAACTTCTACACAAAATAAAAACAATAAATAAGTTGATTTCAGTTTAGTTTAAAAGCACAGGGTAAATCCGCAAAAATGATTACGGATCTTCGAAAAGGCATATAATAAAAATGTAGCTTCCGGTCTCACAATTGCCCGATCGTTGAAGCCTTCTTTAGGTAACAATAGGTGAAGGCCAATGGACATACAATAAAAACCCTGTATATGTACACATTACGAGCTAATTACCTCCATGATTCGGTCGACAGAAATTTCATAGCAACACAAGCAATTTGTGAGGGATCTCCGAAATCGCTTCCGACCGCCATCCGATATGTCAGCAGAGCCTCGAAACACGTTTGCGTTCGAGGATTGCAATGTTAGGCGCATCGAAATATCGTAAGATTTTCCTTCTTAACTTCTTTTTTGTGTGTTCTAGCCACATCCACTCTCGTGTCAACTCTTATCTTAATCTTAATATTAATAAATATACAACTGTTGATTAAGAAGCGCGCGTCATAATGCATATATATATATATGTGTGTGTATATATATATATACATATCGTACGACTATTTGGCACTGTATCGAACCCAGTATCAATGAGAAAGCCTTTAAAATCACAACAAATTTTTTTTCAATGTCGATAGTGATGTAAATGATGGTTTTTCATCCGAGTCGAATTAGACACTGGACATATATAATCTCCGAAAGTTCATCAACCAAATTAATGTATGCTGTTACTGAATATATATATATAATGTTTTTTTTCAACAAAACATCGTGAAACCGGGACGTTAGCAAGATACCGGGCGGACACGATACCATTCTCCATCTTAGTTATCGAGTTGACTCGTAACCTTGTAACAATTATTTGCATTTTTTAAAAATTATTTCTTGTTTGTTTTTAAAAAATCGTATTATCTACTCTTAGATACACCTTGCGCTCTTTCGTAGATTGACTGTACAATTAATTACGTATCGTGGGCCTTGTATAGATCAAGCGCGCGGAATATCGGATTGTGAAGATTCGATCGCACAGTTGCCTTTTCAGCAGTGTTTCGTCGATATCGTGGATACACGAAAAATCAATGCGTATCGACGAAATTATCAACGATGCGACATTTTTATTAATTTTTTCAGCGAATGATAACGCCATTTGACGACAATATTACGAAATAGAACCGGCGTCTCAAATGTTCCCGAGAAAACAGAAAATAAACAAAAAAAATTGCATTAGCGGCGAGAGTTCTACTAAATTCCTCGTGGCTGCCAATCGGTCAACACGATCGGTTCTACCAGGTACATCGTAACAGGGTCGTTATAACATTCTCGTAGCGATACACAATTTTTTTTCTTATTTTTTTTGTTATTTCTGTCTTTTTTTTTTGCTGTATGATTTCGAAAGTCTCTATCGAAATCGGGTTTACTCGGCTCGACGAAGTAGCGTTAATTAATGATAAACCGGGAACTCGTTACAGAATGGTGAACGAACGAAAATACCGCGAATATGTAATCGCACGCGATTAATTCTTCACGAGTGTGGATAACAGCATTACGCGTGAGTCAAGGTCGTTTGTTTTATTTACAATTGTCGAACGTTGCTCGAATGATTGCATGTTCGTGCGAGAGCCGTCGAATCCTCCCGCTCGGCTCTGTTTGTTCATCTGGGCGACAATTCGATCCTTCGTTTGCTCAGTGAAGAAAAGCTACGCGGCCAGTTTGTGAGGTGTCTTACACAATGCCTTGTCCGGTGAAAGACTACGGTGGCTTCTAAGTTTTAACTAAGGTCGACACGGTGACATCTGCGAACTAGCCCTTACGAACAAATTTATTAGTACGCAGTTCGGATCATTTTAAACTTTGGTCAAGAGGCTGGAATCGATTTTGCATAATTATTTTCTTTTCGTCTTAAGGATGCATCGCACATACATTTCCGTCGAAACGTTAAATTAGATGAAAATTTCAATACTTCGCGATGTGCCAAAAATCTGAAAAAAATCAGCCGTATTAATGTGTCAAGAGCTTCGATTTTTCATAATGACAATTCCAAACAGTTATTCATAACTTGAAAAAAATCAATTCTTAAAAAAGTTCAGAAAATCATTTTTTTTTCGTTTTCAGTGACTACCTCGATGTCTTAGATTTCGTATGAATTTCATCAGAATTTTCTTAGATTTCAAAAATGTGTTTTTTTTTTATCGACGCAGAGGTAGAATTTCGGATATGTTTCCGTATCACAATTCCATTGTATACACAAGAAACTTTAACGCGATTACGCCAACAGTTTCATAGTTTATAGCCTCAAACAATTTCAGAAATCGTAAAATTTTATAATGTACGAAAATTCTGAAGTAATGTATGTTACTTCTAGAAGATCAGTGCATTTATTTAAAAAGAAAAAAAGGTTCACTGATTATTTGTTGAATAATTTTTTTTAGCAAATCGTTAATCATTTTGGACATTGTTAATATGTGAAGTTAATATTCTTGACACCTTTATAACATTTGATTCGCTTCAGATTTTTATACCATTATGAAGTGTTTGAATTTTCACTGTATCTGTCTTTTGGCTGAGAATATACACCTTAATCCAAGGCTGTCGGAGTTTTGAAACGAAAAAATAATTTCCAAGGCTGAATTTTTCGTTCGTACCGCGAAAGATATTGAGCCGCCGAAATATCAACATTTGGCCGAAACAAACGAGGAATCAATTGTCCAAACGTTGTACATACGTCTGTTCGATTAAGATCGTTGATCGTTAAACTCGAAAAATAAAAAAAAGACACAAATGTTCGTGAGTCAATGCGCGTTTATGAATTATTGAGCAGTGAACGTGAGTTCCATGACGTCGAGGATTTGATCGTGAACCGAGCAATCAGGAGTTGGCAGTAAATTATAATCTGACAGGGGTCGGGCAGGGGCTACTTTTATCTACAATTTCGGGATATCCCGTCGTCCGTCCGTCTGTCAGTATGATTTTTTGTGTTTGATAAACAAAAACATATATGGTACAGAAAACGATTTGTTGTGCAGTTCAACTAAAACTATAATACGTATAGGCTACCTACATACTAGACTCCTTGGTGGTGATAGACTCGTTGGTGTTGTCGACCCGTATCAACGTCGACGAATTTATGACGAGAGTTCTACTTAGCGTTGCGACACGCTCCATTACGCACGAGGCGGAAAGTCGGGCCTCCGCATCGTGGTCCCAGCATTCCTCCATCGTATCGCAGATGGAGAAAAGACCCTGCACATTATAACAAAATATACGAAGTTTATATTTTTCCACGTTTCAGTCTCTTTAGAATCATATAACGAGGAGCAAATTGAATGCTCACCGGATGCATTCGCCACGTTTCCAATATTAGTGGTCGCTCTTTTTTGTGCACCACGCTCTCCTGCATATCTTCTAGAGTCGGATGAAGGCCCACCTCTTCCTCGAAGGGCAGTCTGTATTCTCCGATTGGTCCCTTGAAGATCGCAAAAAAAAAACAGTGTCAGTGCGTCGGAATAAGTAACTATTTTCTTGTAATGCATGAAAATAAAATTTCTCTCGTCTGATCAATCGAGAGTCAAAATTCAAGACACCACTTTGAACTTGATTTGGAATTTAAGATGACAGTTTAGTCTGAACTTCATTACACACTTAAGATTTATTTGAAGTTCGAGATTTACTTCGAAATTTATTTTGGTGCTTAAGTTCGAACTTTAACTCGAACAAACACGAACTGAAATTTAATTTACGTTCACACTAAAGTTTCCACTGAAGATCAAACTTAAGTCCATCTGAGATTCTATCTTAAGTTTGAACTTAAGATAGATCTTAATCACGTAACAAAGTTTGGAGCCCTTAACCTCAAGAACGATCTTAATTCAACCTAATGCCTAAGAATTCGATCTTGAGACTTGAAAATTGAAACTCACGTCTTGCACGGTACATCGAGAAGCTAGCTCCCACAGCACCAGACCGCAGGCGTACATATCGATGCGAAGAAACGAGTCGCGCGTAAAATTGATCGCTCCCTCCAACACTTCCGGTGCCATGTATCTCCGGGTGCCGACCTGCACCGTGACGAAAGAATATCGGTTATTGTATGGCCAGCAGTATTTTCCATCTAATTTCATCAGTTAAATACGTTAAGTCGCGCTTACCTGACCGTGAGTGTCTCCGCAAGGCTTTCCAGGATGAAATATTAGAGCGAGCCCAAAGTCGGCTATGCAAGCGCTCATGTCAGCTTTCAGAAGAACGTTCTTCGATTTGAAGTCGCGATGTGCCACAGCGGGCTTGTAACCCTCGACTTTGTTCGGTGGTATTTCCTCGTGAAGGTGCATAAGGCCTCGTGCCATAGACTCAGCGATTCTGCACATCTCCGGCCACGATACTACGTTCGCTTTTAAATAATCGCACAACGATCCTTTCTCGTGGTAGGCCGTAATGAGCCAGAATTCAGCTTGGAGATTGTCCCCCCTCTTTTCGACGCCAATAAAGTGCAAGACGTCCTGATGATCCATGTGCGCCAGCTTGAAAATCTCCTGTTCCGTTTGCCACGATTGTTTATCCTGAACAGGAAAGACCTTCACAGCCACGACGTCATTTCTCAACTGGGCCTTCCAAACCGCACCGAAACGTCCGCGCGCCTTTATCTCGAGGAGCTGAATTGGACGCAGTCCCAAATTGGGCGAAGGTTGCGGCATCGGCAAGGGTTCCAGCGTGGGAACCTGGTAATTTGATTATTTATGCGTCAGTAACAAAAAATACTAGTTTTTACCCGAAAATTCGTTGGCCAATAACTATCGAAAGAATTTTCGAACTTCGTTGACTTGCCTCGTTGAAGTATCCCAATTTTCGACGCTTAAAGCACCAGTACAGCGACGACAGAATGCTGAGAAGCAGAAGCATAGGAACCGATATTGACAACATCAGTGTCAACAGCTGTTGCTCCGTGTTTGGCACTGCCTTTGGTTCTGTAAATTAAGAGCATGAATATTCGTGAATAAAAAAAAAACGTATGTAAATCTCGCGGATTAAGTCGAGCTCGATGCCGAGAATAGAACCTGAATTAAATTCAGATGAGTTAAAATAAGTTGACATGAACAGATAGAGTCGTCGTGTCGCTTCATTCGCTGGAATTTCAATTCGGGCTTGATTGGGGATTTTAACTACTAATGCATTTATTGAAAATTTTCTGGAGCTGTGACTTGCCATCTTATTGTCTTTTTTTATCACAAACTTCAAGTTGTAAAAAGACATATTTTTTTATATTGGTTAAGGAAAAATCCGTTAATAAAGTCGAAACAATAGAAAGTAAATTTTGGATTCTCACGTTCTGTGTGCGGTCGCTCTGTAGGCTGCGGATCCCATGTGAAATTTAAATTGCACATATTTCCATCGCAACAACAAAAGAATAATTTGTTCTTCCTGTCTGCATTTTTCTCGACGCAGTGCGTCTTGTTGTAGCACTCCTTGCTGTCCAAGAAACAGCCCTGCAGTCAACAAACACCATATGAGAATTAAGAAACATCTTCGAAATTAATTATTCCTACGTAATACAAACCTTGAGCTTTATCGTAGATTTTTTAGTAGCAGTGTCAAACTTCCACAGAACGTAGCAATGACTTCTTTTATCCGCATTTTGAGGACTGCATTCTTCCCTCTCAGAGCATCCTTGCTGTGACTCAGAGCACATCGTCTCATTGTAAAACTCACAATATGCCGAGCCCTTGACATCATGTCCTAACGCCATTCCTATGAACAATAGTTCTCTTATTTATAACACTTCATTTGGAATTACACTAAGCTTTATCAAAAAATTAAAAGAAAAAAAAACTTAAATATTATAACAAAAAAAAAACAAAAAAAAACCGTGGAAATATCAAATTAATGAGAACTCTTGGAGGTTCCGTTCTTCAATCTTCCCCTCCTTAGTTTTCCGATAGTTCGAAGCGTTCAAAACCTTCGAAAATTCATAGTCTTATTTTCAATGTATTTTCTCGCCTCACGAGCCTCGATCTCATGAAAAATCAACCCCACTTAATCGACCAAAATGATCCATGATGGATACAATAGGTTCAAATAACAATCAAATTCAATTCACCATCAAGACGCGAGATTACGCGTTTCCTGAATGAAATAATAACAGAGAGAGGAAACGAACTGTTGATAGGCGAGAGGAGCTGCTGGCACGGTGCGTCCGCGCGCGAGATTACGAGGCTCGCACATATACATGTATATTTGCTGTATCAACAGAATCTCAATCAAGGCTAAACGAATAAAAAAAAAAAAACAAGTGAAAACGAATCTCCGCGATGTTCTCGCAAGTGCATACATCTCAATGTCCCAAGGACAGTTCACACTTTATTTACGAACGCAAAGCAACGAAAAACAGAAACAAACAAAAAGGAAAATATGAAAATTGCATCGTTTTAGGAAAAAGGCTGATTTTTTCGTTTCGGAACGGCAGATGAGGCGAGTCGTGCGAAAAAAGAAACACGCTTGTTCCGTCGATCGCGTCAACGGAGATGCCAGAGCGAGTCGCATTCTTTTTCGGTTATAAAGACGGTAATACGAAGAAAAAAAAAGGCATACCGAACGTCAATCGAATGTTTATTACGAAATGAAAAGAAAAAAAAAGATTGGAGAGGGAAAAAAAAAGCAACGAAACGAAAAAAAAAAAACATCAGAAATGATCTTTCACACACGTATATAGTTACCTAACAATCCGAGGGCGATAAACGTCGCTATAGTCAAATACGTAGACATCGTGAGTGTATATCACATTCGCATAACACTAATTTTTCAGTCTATTAGCTATTAAGCAAATTGTAGTAATTCATCCACCGACACATGTCTTCCTGTCTCTGTCGCGCACTGAGTTCTACGCCCGCGTCTCTCCGTCGCTTCCCACTCAGGGCCGAGAGCACCGCGCTCTGGCTCACTTCACACACAGAAAAAACCCATACGGGCTTAAATTCTTCGCATTTTTTTTCTTCTATTTTTCCTCTTTCTCTCTACGTCCTCACATTGGAACACACTCGTAGGTCACGAGGACGCAGAGGCACCAGTGATCCCGAGAGACTACGCGTTTACGCCGCGACAGAATAAGTTTTCACCGACTGTCGCGCACCACTCCCCGCTTGACGTATTTTCAGCCGAATTATACGGGACGATACATTTTTGTAATTATCATAAAAACATACGGGGGCAGAGAGATAGTCGCACGGATAAAATAGTTACTAGACGAACACCGATGGCTTCGACACTGGTCGGAGCGACCGCCGTCGCCCTCGCAGTGGCGTCGCTTTCCACGATTAAAAACCCGTGCATCAATCACGGCGCTCATTGGATGAACCGTGCTTTCCGTGCTAGTCCCGTAACCAAATCTCGTAACGCCGCCACCAATTGCTATCTCCGGTGCAGCGGGATTTTATTCACGATTGGCTGAATTTGTGAACGTTCTTTTTTTTCGTCTCGTACGCTGCGGCGACCGCAGCGACGACTGACGGGTGAGAACGGCGTTCGACGAGATTGCGCGCGGACGCGGTCGCTTCCTCGCCGACAACGACAGTGGCAAGCGTACCTATGTTGTTTCGTTGCTTCGAGGGGGAATGCTAGACGGCGCCTACGGTCTGGTAAGTGAACGCTTGCAGGCCGATCGGTCACAAACTAATCTTTACAGTCGCTCACCGAGATCGTTAATCTATCGATCCCGCACAATAATGATGATGAATGATAAAATTAATGACGCAACATCGCCCAAAGAGACACGACCAACGCGAACTATTCCAAATAGATTGGTTGGTAACGAAATATTGCGTAACAAAAGAGGACTGATCAATTTTTATCTCTAACTATAAGTAAAATCCAAAGCAACACAATGAAAGAACGTCTTGTTTATCATCGCCTTTCCCGGTTGGGTAAGGCGAATTGACCCGCTTCCGCATTTCCTGTAAACACACACCGACCACGTCTGTAAACACGATGAAATGTCGATACTCGGCGATCGTTCGTGTTATGTTCCTATAGCAACCTCCTAGCTGTGTCCACTTATATATAGAACGAACTAAACTAATCGGCTCTGTCCATCGACGCGCTCGAGTCGTCAGATATTTCAATCGAAACGTCAACCTCCTTTTTCGGGGCCGAAACGTCGTGTTTTATTTAGTTGCTGTTGTCGTATTTAATTTTACATGCTTCCATCGCTAGACTCTGTGAAATGGCATCGAAGACGAGCCAGTGCCAGATGTGTAACAAAGGCATGCAGCGCTACGATATCCCGGCGGGACAATCAGCGCCGAAGGAAACGTACACTTTCGTGAGGAGTCCTCGGGCCATACTTCACATTCAAAAGCGATATCGAAATCCACCCGTGTAAGTGTCGATCAGGTTAATACATAGTAGGAAAACATTTTTTTTTTTTAATTGTTGTACATTAATTATAAATGATTTTTTTGCTTCAATCGCAAGTATCAAGCTTACACTGCAACCAGGATAGTTATCGTTGTGCGTGCGTCGAGTGAATCGCACTTCTCGCAATGGCGTTACCGCTCGGTCGTGCGTATTGCGAAAATTATTGGGAATCATTATTGTTATTACTTTTTTTTTTCATTTTTTTTTTTTGTGAATTGGAACACGGCGAAACGCACGTGTATCGATCGGGAGGAAAATAATATGGCTCGGCAACAGAGGTAGGTGGTGGAGTAGGCAATGGCCTCGCGTATGGCCAGTCCACCCTTGCAGAC
The DNA here is from genome assembly GCA_963978505.1 of Listrodromus nycthemerus. Taxonomy (NCBI): domain Eukaryota; kingdom Metazoa; phylum Arthropoda; class Insecta; order Hymenoptera; family Ichneumonidae; genus Listrodromus; species Listrodromus nycthemerus. The sequence continues at coordinate 13,926,420 of OZ021683.1, read as the reverse complement.
CGGAGGGAATGACCGCCGCAGCGATATTATCAACGCCGGCTACCGGGATACTCCCCGCGTTGCTCAACGATTTACTGTACTGTACTTTGTTGTACGGTAGATGGTTTCAGATATTTGAGATGTGTGTCGATGCTACATGAATGGTAGAACATTTACGATATATATATATATATTTTTTTTTTGTTCAAATATATATATCCTAAAAAATAAAACATTTGGACCAAAATTTTTTCAAATATTTCAGGAACATGCTTAGTCCTTCAAAACATGTTAAATATATTTGAAACTCACTGATAAAAGATTTTGAAATATTTTTGCTGAAACATTCTTAAATACTTTCGCTTAAAAGATTTACATGTAAGGTTTATGAGCGAAAAAAAAAAATCTTCTGAGGTTTTTGAAACATCTCATTAGATATTTTTTAACATTAATAAAATATTTCCGATATGTCGAAGAAATATTGTCGACATTTAAGAATGAATATTTTTGAAAGCTTTCAAAAGGTAGATGGATAGATAGAATCATTTGCGGCGTGTGTTTGTCTCGCAAGATACAGTTCAGAATACAAGCATCGTCGGTAGAGCAAAAATTACAAACAAATCAAATGAACAAAAAATAAAAATTGAAAATGAAAATAATGAGAAAAGTAACAATTAGTAAAAAAAAAAAAAAAATTATGAAAAGAAAGGATACCAAAAAAAATGACTAAGCAACTATTAAAAACATCATAACGAATTATTGTACTCGACTCATGTCCGATATTCATATAACAAGCTGGACTGAGAAAAAAAATTGAGTAACTATAAATTACATTCAATCTTATTATTTGTTTCGTGAAACCATTACTTCTTTAAATTCATCAAAAAATTTTCGATTGAAACAATCATTTTCTTGTACCAACTAAATACACCTTCCAGCCCAATTAATCGCAGATCAGCTCAACGCGACAGATTCTTTTTCCAAGTGTACATTCTACGATATTTAAATTACCGTTATTTAACGTTAATGTCCCTAGTTACGCACCTTCGTCGTACCGATTAACTAAAAAAAAAACATTTTCCAAGCTCATCGAATTGTAACAAAATGAAGAGTCGAACACGCAACAACTTCGCGATAAGCGCTCTGATTGTGCTTTTTCACCGGCGAATTGCCGCGGAAAATTTGCGACTGCACCGACCCGTCGGTAAGACACGTGTAAATACTGATCGATAATATTTCCTACTCGCCGTTTCGATTTACCCAGTCTGTCAACGCGTCTCCCCGAAGTTGAAACGTAATTGCCTGCAAACAGTGAAAATGGAAATAGCACCGCGTATTTCAACTGTGGGGTCGTAGTTTAAAATCGGCCCGAGTGCCGCGGCGACGTTTCACCTTGACGTGTTGCTAAGGGCTCGACCCTCGAAGTGGTTCCGAGGCTCCCGTCGGCGTCCAAGACCAAGGAACACATGCTCGACGGAGACACTTTGATTTCTGGTCGCGCTGGCGCTTGGTCATCGAGTCAGGAGTGCGCCGGCGTTACCGGCTCCGGTCAGTGCGGTATTGAGTGGAGCCAACGCGGCCATTCCGAATGTTCACCCACACTCAGATACGTGTGTGTATTTTACACCCAACGTCTGCCCGGTCTATATCGAGCCACCCCGCCGGACAATGTCCAGCATTCCCGGCTGGCAATGGCTCGAACGACCCTCGCGTAAGTCCTCAGTACAGTCGCGATTCTCGTCGCGGAACTTCCGGTCGCGCAATTTCGCGCTTCACGCGTCAACCCCTTCGGAGTCTTGCCAGAACAGTGTCAAAATTCACTCGATAATATCTAAAAGAAAATTCGTTCCGAAAAAAAAAGATAACAAATTTATTGAATTTTTTTATTTTTTTTTCAATTCTGAAAGAGGAGCGGGGAAGTCGATTTTTTTTTTCTTTGAATTAAACTTTTCTTTGCTTCGAAATGTCTTTCGGTTTGTCGATCTACTTTTTTATCGAGTCACTTTAATTCCGTGACAATTTTTCCATCGAGAAGAAACATCACTGGAATCGACGTCGAAAAATTCACTCGCTGTCTGACCGCAGCCGGACCTTTTTTCACTGGCCGAAAGCGACCGGCGCTTCGCTAGGTCGATGAATTACCCTACGCGTCAGGAGGACCGCACACGCTTTGGCGAAAACCAATGAACGGTCAATAATTCGTCCGAACAGCGATTGAAGATCGCCAGGTTGCCCGGTAATCGTTCCAACACACGAAACATAGAACGCAATCTGCGACGCGGGGTCTCGTCACAGGCCATTCGAATAAAATATCACCTTCGGCAACGGAAACTTCCGGACAAAATTTTCATTTTTTTCTAATTTATTTAAAAAATAATAATTCTCGTTTCTCGAAGAAAATCTACGAATTTTTATCGCCGCAATCTAAACGTCGACTCGACGACAACGCTCGACCCGAAGTCCTGTCGGCTCCTTCGAGAGATCGTCTCGACACGAGAAACCGCAACTTTCTTATCGGGGTTTCCTCTCGCGGGACGCACGAGTTACTTCGCTCAATTTTTCAGTCACGCGACCATCAAAATAACAATAAGAAAATAAAAAGTTCGAGCCTCGTTTCTTAAAAAAAAAAAAAGTCGTTTTTTCATACGTTATCAGCCGAAGCGATCTTAGTTGGATGGAAGAACAGTAGTGTCGAAGGACACGCTCCAGAGCCCGAAGAAAACTCGCTCTCGTGAGGACACGCAATTTTTTCAACCCTGGTTTTAACGTCGAGATGTCTCGGCGATCTCGTTGGCCACGAACAAATCACGAGATCGATGGAAACTTTTTTTTATAATTGATAAAAAAAAATAATAATAACGCTAATCGCTCTCGAGCTTTGCGATGCCATCAGGGATTTTGAGCCACGCGCTGTCCTCGGGAACGACCGACTCCACCGGTTACAAGATCGGCGTCGACCAACCGGCCTTTACGATCCTGCGGAAGGAGGGAATCGCGATGACTCTGCCGATGTTGCACATAAATCACGCGAACGGCGTCGGCGACGACGACGGATGCAAGAACGGAACGGCGAGGATGACGCCGAGGAACGGCGATGCGTACGGGGCGAGAAGGAACGATCTGTGCGCGAGGAAGAGAATCAGCCGATCGAACGATCATCTCGTGCTGGCGAGTCTTCAGAGTCATCAGACGAATCCCTTGCGGAAAAAGTGCCAGAGCAAGAGCCACGACAATCTGGTCGAGAACGACGAGAGAAGACGATGCCGGGACGAAGTTCTGAACAACAACGTTCACAAGTCGGTCGCCATGACACTTTCCACGGAGGATTTCAACGAGGTGTTGAACGCTAAGTTGAGGAAGATTCAGACACGCGATGACGAGATGGGCAACGTCAGGAAAGGCTGTAAAAAAGGTTTTGATTTCGCCAAGAAGCCATTTATAACGACCGTGAAAACCGGGGAATTTTTGATGCCACCACCGGAAGTGGCGGCTCTACTCGGGATGGCGCCGAACGGCGCTTGGATCGGCGTCTTCGGCGATCAGCAGGACGGCAACGATAACGATAGCGGCCTTCCGCGCTCGAGATTCCGGCCGTTACTTTCGCTGGGCCGCAGGCCGGAAGTACGTCACAGCAGCCACAACGCCAGATGTCAGGCTGCGCTCAAGGCGACCGTGGACTTCACACGGAACCTTGCGAGTTACGCAACCGCGAATGCCGATACGACGACCGCGACCAGCAATACGGGCGGCGTCGCGCCTTCGAACGACGAACGTGCACGAAGGGTCAACAGGTTTGAGAACGCGGAAACGTAAGTCCGAGGGGAATCGATCGGTTGTAATTAATTATATGACGCTTGCGCTTCGTTAGATCTCGCGGTGTTGTGAGCAATAAGATACGAGATTTTTTTTTTTTTTTTTTTGGGCACGAATCGCGTGAGACCTTGGCGATAATTAGCGTTACCGAAGTTGCGAGAAAGCGATGTTACTAATTGCCAACTTGCCCGTGGCTTAGTTTTTCTCGTGTTGTATACGGGCCGTTATCGTTTAAGCTTTTTTTTACGCCAAAAAAATAAAAACTGAATAATTTGACATTTTTTCGAAAAATCTTGAGGGATGCGAAAAATTCTAGGTCTCGAGTCAAGGCGAGCGATAGAAACGATAGAAAAAATTTGAAGCAAAAATCAGTTGATTACGACTCGCAGTTTCTCATCGCCGAAAAATAATTCTTACCTTCTGGTACAGATTTTAGTAGTGTTATAATACTGTACAGGTGTATATGTGTCTATGTGACTATTCGCGAAGAAATCTTATTGCAGATATTATTACCGACCGTGGTAATTAACATACTCTTTAAGTTCTTTCTGAGCGCAGGTCGGGCACGTAATAAAAAAAAAATAATTAATAACGCTTTGCAACTTGATGCATTTTTGTGATAATCAAAAATGTTCATATACCTTCCATATAAATGCTATAAAACAAATTTAATTTGTCACGATTCATGGAATTAAAAAATTTGCCCAGGAGTTCCAGTGGTTGATTTTCAACGTGGCGAACATTGTGAAATATCCAAGTACTCTTTTTCATTTGAAGGTACACAACACATGTGCTTACTGTGCTACAAAGCGAGGTTATTATATTTTTTCTAGAGAATACACGAAGACGCCCCGAGCGTTACCGAAAAAGTTGGAACCGATCAAGGGTATGATGAGTATGCTGCCGAGCCGCGGGTAACGATTAAGCACCGTGTGCTCTATACGTTATCCTTGATTTCATCGTTTATTTTCTTGATTTTTTTTTCTGAATTTCATAAACCCTATTAATTTCTTACGCAATAATTTTTTTGCATCAGCAAACTGCAGTTGCCTTCGTTATATTGGGTTCTCAAGGCGTCGTCACTCTTTGCTCTCGTGGAATATCCGATACGGTGGAAGATTTCATCGGATAAAATGACTCGAGAATTCAATAGAAAAAATCAGTTCTAAAATAACGTAAAACCTTATCTCGTATCGACCGAGAATGGAAAGTTTGTCGATGCCTGCTACACTAGGATCTTAGGCATTACTTTCGTTGGCCGTATATTAATTTCTATAGAAATGCCGCTGCTGTCGCTGCTGTCGAGCTCGACCTCGTTGCACGAGATTTAGAGTCACGTTGTTGCATTATGGAGTACTGTCGCGGCGAATTTTCGACTTAATCAAGGTCCCTATGTGTTTATGCATTGCAGTGATCAATCGCTTCCTTTCGGGAACATCATGTTTGATCGACGAGTCGTTCGTGGTAGCACCTTCGCTTCGGCTCCCGTGCTCGTAAGTACCGATTTTACCCACGGAAAATTATACTTACCGAAGAACCGAATTTAGGTGACTTCCGAAGTTTTAAAAGTATGAGTTGGTTCCGGTAGAATATGCTTTTTTAAGCATCACTACCAGTCAGGGTGATGGTTCAATTGAACGTTTTAAAATTTTTATTATTGTGAGGTATCAAGCAAAAATGTGATTTGCGAAGAGTCCCCCAAATAAATGCATTTTCAGCGGTCGCAATTCACATGTAAATTTAAAGTCAAAATAAAAAATTCAAGATTTCGTTCGAGCCCCCCTTTATTTTTAAACTATAACGCGTATGAAAAAAACCCTACAAAATTTCTATGAAATCGAAAGTTTCGTTTATTTAACCCGCAGTAACGATCAGTGAAAATATTTCAATTTCATAAGGGTTTTGCAGAGTTTTTATCGAATTAATTATAGGTGTGTGGGCTGGCTCTAAGGGAATCTAGAATTTTTTATTTTTTATTGAATTTAAATGTTCTGAAATCTCCATTTTTTTTTAAACAGCTGATAAACCTAAAAACGCATCAATTCCAGAAACTCTTCGCATCCCGCATTTTTATTTTATACCTGGGGATAAAACGGGGTTGTCTCTTGAAAATTCAAAACTTTTCAACTTCAGGACAACTCTACTATCGGCACGGAGGCGGAGGAACTTAAAGATTCGGACTATGTTGCACTGGTATCATCGAGCAAATTAAAAAGTAAAAATCATTGTTTGTTTTTCATTCACTTTGCGTTGGAAAGATCGATGCGGAGCAATCGCAAGCGGCACGGCAGTCCGAAGCGAAACGGAAGTTGATCGCAAGAAAACGTGCCCAGTCACAGGCCGCGAGATCGATGATGATGCGGATCGCATCGCCTCCGCCGGTTCCGGGACGAAAGCACGAACCAGTTCAAACGGAACTTTACCTCGAGGAGGTAAAAGTGGCGCGAAAATTTACTGAACTGATTATGAGAATGAGACAACAATTAACGAAAAAAAAAATTTCAGCTCTACGACAAACCTGAAGAATCGGAAGTCGCTACGCAAACGGATTACTTCCTGGACAGACCCGCAACGCCACTTTATTGTCCGGGTAAAGTCGGTCAAGACGCTGAAACGCAAATCGGCCCTGGCGATGTAAGTTTTTGCCCAAAAATCGTGTTGACGGTTGTTTCTAAAACCGATAAAATTAATTATTTTTTAATAAGATCTTGCAGAATAAAAATGCCGCAAGGGTTGCTGCACTGCTGATCCAAGAGTGCGATTTAATGACGTTGAACTTCATACCTAAATTCAATCAATTATCATTTTCATTGATAAATAATAAAATTAATTCTGAGCACACACTAAAATGGTGTACATCGATAAACGTTTTGTCGATTTTAATAAAACGTGGAGTGATAATTTATTTCTTCTCCGATTAGCTCTTCGATTACGATGTGGAGGTTCAACCGATCCTCGAAGTCCTCGTAGGGAAGACGATCGAGCAGGCGTTGATCGAAGTTCTCGAGGAAGAGGAACTCGCGGCTCTCAGGGAACAACAGAGGAGGTTCATGGAGCTTCGAGCATCCGAGAAGGTGGAACAGCAGAGACTCGAGGAGCAGGAGAGGCGACTTAGGGAAGAAAAAGTAAGCGTTGCATTGCCAATTATTGTCGAACAAAAATACGATTTTTTTTTCCTCTTCAGTGTCGCCGGCTTAAGCAACACGAGGAAGCGATGAAGACGCAGCGGGAAACGGAAGAGCGCGTCGCCGCTGCGGTTTTATTGACCGGATACATAGCCGAACTGTTGCCAGCTGTACTGGAAGGTCTCAAAATGTCTGGTTTCTTGCTGGACGAAATAAAAGCTGGTAGGTCACATTGCGTCATCGAGCAAATGGCTTCACATTTAAGATCGTACTAACAGTCTTCACTTCGTTCGCGAAACAGACGTCGAAGAGGGTTTCATGCCTTGGCTGATGAAAGAAGTTAAAAAGGAAATGGGTTCGATGATCGAGAGCCGAGAGCTTCTGATGGGTAAATATTTTAAACTATGGATAAATCGATTTAACTATATTTTTTTCAGAAATATGTTCAGTTAGACACCTCACAGCAGTATCATAAAATGCGACACTTTGTCCTCTTTGTTTATCCCTCTAATTTCACACGGTTAAGGTGATGGATACGCGTGTAACTGTCATAAACGAGGCTTTTTGTCATAGAAGCCTTATTAGTCTGTATAGATGCGTTCATTAATTTTATTTATTTAATGCATTTAATTTTTTCTTACTATACGGACGGAACTCAACTAAAGGTGCCAGAAAGTTCTATCGAGTAAATGAACATAAATTAATTTTGTAAACATTCGGTAAAAATAGTCACGCTGAGTTCTCGAGCTGGGGAGCTCCAATAGAAAAAATTGCAGGAGCCAACTTTTCGAATTGGGACAATAATCCTCCAGAATAAATTCTCAATTTCATACGTACAAATTCTCGAGATGCCTAGATGCATGATAAAAGGGTAGCTTGAACACTTATTGCGAATTTCCCTCTCATCCAAGCGCAACTATGCGAGATCGTACTGGGGGTTCGATCGTAAAATCAACTATAAACAAAAAAAAAAGAAAATATCCGCCCACTTTTTCCGAGATACAAGTGAGTCAAGAATCTAAACAAGAAAGTTGGTGCAATGCAAAAAAAAATCAGGCTCGGTCAGAAAACCACTTGTTACCGACTCTCGGTGAAGATTCATGGATCGGTTTCGTTTGTCAAGGGGCGAAGAGAGAAAGATCGTAAAATATCGTTGAACTCCTTAGAAGACTTGATTGTAAATGAATCTCGAGAACCCGAGAAACAACGGAAGAAGTCGGACCGGAAGAAGTCGGGCCGAGATATGGTTCACAGCAATACGTGTGATCAGGTACCCGTTTCGACGTCTTCGCAAGGTCTCCCCGATCGAGGAATCGAAGACGGATGGCTCGCGGCGCCAATATTGACCGTCGCCACTGTGTCGCGACACCGATCCTGATATTATTACTTCTCAATACGGAAAGTACCTGAAAAGCCATAAATAATGGGTCACCTACACTCTTGATCCAGCCCTCGTGAGCCGTCATTCTTACCCACCGGCGGGCGTCATTAGCGTGTACCGTGAACAGGTCAGCTAACAACAAGTACGGAAAGGTCGCCGTCTCGATTACACCCCTGGTCAGGAACTTACGTTAGCATAGGCGTCGTACTTTTTTTTTGTTATCTCGTATTCGGAACAATTGTCCGATTGACCGAGTATCCATTAGCTGTCGAGTACACACGTATCGATACATGCTGCTGTGAATCCGGGGTACGAGCTTTCATCGGGGAACCAGCAGCCAGTCGATAATGCGAGTTTAAGGCGTTAACTGTAGGTTTACAAGCTTAGAGAATTTTTTTTTTTTATAACAGTAATTAAAATATTTTATCAATTATTTATACCGGTCTGACCTTTCGAATTCTTAGGATCCTCGACAGATATCGTTCGCGAGATTAAAGCGTTGACCGTTAATTTACAAGATCGGCTCAATTTTTTTTTTTTTGTAAAATTAATTTTTTGTTGCGTTAACCCTAAGTTTACACGTAAGGGACGATTTTTTTTTTTTCATTATAACAATTAAATTTTATTCACGTTAATTTATAAAGGTGTAACTTTTCGATTTCTCGTGATCCTCGACAGACATCGTTCGCGAAATACTGGAGAACCGTGCCCGAACTTATAGGAGACTGGGTGAGGATTACGACAAGTCGAAATCCGAGGATAAAGATGGCGACGAAGGCGCGGCGCCGATCCCCACGGACGAAGGGGGTGAAGCTCGTGACGACGGTTTCGTCAATTACGAGCCACCCGCAATCGAAAATCCGGATGGACTATAGCGTAATGGTGCGTACCGTATATTTGGCTATATATTTAAGGCCTATTTATCGGGCTTACGAAGAAGAAAAAAAGGATATAGCGCTGAGCCTGATTAAACATAAGGAACGAGCAAGTAGTCGCGACTAACTCCGGATTTAGGGACACCTCAACCAGCAGGCGATGGACCGAGCTCTCCAGGCCCCTGCCTGGTCCTAGCACGCACCTTCCATGCACCCGCTCACTATTTTTCTCTCTCTCGGCATTAAAAGCGCATGGTGTACACAGCTGCACGTCAAATCCATCTCTCCTGTCTCCACCCCGTGACTGCTGGACTGCGTCCAAAATTCCCCCATCGATTTCGTCCCACATCGCACACCAAACATGCACGCATTTACCATCATAATGTGGACGATCGCGAGCCTCGACGAACACCGATCCGACGACCATCAAAAACTAATTATTGATTCGACGAAACGACGGACACAAAAACTATCGGAAAATCTCTCTGATTCACCGAAGAATTCGTTTTTGCACTCAAGATTCGCGAAAGTGAAAAAAAAAAAAATCTAAATCGTTCCAGATCGGTGTTGTAAAATGATCGTTGACGAAGCGCGATTCTGTATAATCAAAACGTGTTTTTTTTTTTCAATCCAACAGATCCGAACAACCCTGCCAGCGAACCGACCGATGGGACTACGCATAATTCAACCTGACGAAAAATAAATTCATGTTAAATATATATACACATATTTACAAACTATCAGTTTATATTTTTTCGTCCTCATGGTTTCTGTAAATATTATCGTTGAACAGAAAAAATGAGCTTCGAAGAGCTCCGGCGATTCGCAAATGTGTAGAGGTAATTAACGGTTGAGGCTAATGACCGGTAAGCAATGACGTTACTCATTAGGGGTGCGATCGTTAACAGGGCGGATCCCAGAGATTCGAACGGTTCGTTCGAGCTTCATCTTTAAGTCTTCAGCATGAATGTGACGTCATTTCTCTGTAGTGCACGTGTCACGATTGGTCGGAAAATGAGATTTTCGCACCAGGGGTGATGAGTTTCGGTGTGACGTCACGTCCGATCAGAAATTAAGATTTTTAAAGTAGAAACGACGTGCACCACTACGATCTTACTTCCGCTCGACAATTAAGATTTATAAAGCGCAATTCACGCATTTCTGGTGAATTTCCGGCAATGATGTGTCTTTGATAAATCTCTAAAAAAATTTTGGAAATATAAGTTTCCGTTTTCTAAATTTAGCATATTATACCGAGATCGTAAAACGCCACTGCAGCTAGCTAGTATTTTATATTTAATAGAAGAAAAAGAAAATTTCGTAAAGAAATTTACGCATATTGGTTTTTTTCGATAGAGGTATGTTTGGCGATTCTTTAATAGCTGGACCACAACTTGTGTTCGTATTTCTGTAAGTGAATGTGTATGGCTATACGAGTTTACCTTCGGAAAGGTATAAACTTTCATCCCCGAGGACCACTTTCCATCCATTTTCTTTTAATCCCGTGCCCGGCAAACGAGATAACTCATTTGCGAGCTTTGAGAAATTTTAACGGGAACATCGTTTTCACCAGGTTTTCTCGATTCCAATGTCATTTAACACTTTTCCGGTGCACATTAAGCAGCGGAAGAAATCGGGCGCAGGGTGGTGCTCGTTAAACACTGTTAATCCGCCGTTTACTCGAGGAAGCAACGAGCAAATGCACCTCGGTACTCTATTGCCGAGGCAACAAATTAGGGTCGACTTCTTTATCGCAATATCGTTCGTGCCCTCACCGTGCATACGAACCGGATCCCGCTTTGAGGATTCACAGATATAAAAAATAAAAGATACCTACGCGACTATCGAAAACTATCCGAGAGATTTACGATGCATTTCACTGTTCCGAAAAAAAAAAGTATAATGACCCTCAGGAGCATTAAACTAATGACCACGGCTCGGATATAATCTTCTTCGTGTAAATAGAGAAAATTTTTTGTGGAATCCGATGAACGAGTAAGCTACTGTCGACGAAAGTTGAAAAATAATAATTTTTTACACGTAATTTATGAATCTTTAATTATGAATTTTATATATTTCTTATATTATCATTTTCATATCAAGAATCCTACAAAGGGCGTTTGGTCGTGAGTAAAAGTACCAGTGAAATGGCATTCACACGAGTTAGAACGAAAAATGTGACTAAAATTTTAATAAATGAGAAAGCTGTCCGCATTTTTTTAAATCTTCGTACGCAAAAGTCCATTGCCGATTATAGAACAAACGGTTGATTTTTATTGTGAAACCGTTCCAACTGTACCCAGTCGATGAGCCTCGGCAATATTTCTCGCTAAAGCAGATCGTCATATTCGATTAGACGGAACAATTGTGGGTTTTGTGTAGGTACCCGATAAAATCAGTGTGCATTTCATCTTGCAGCTGCAAGCTAATATTTTGAGCAATTACAATGAGAGGCGTGGAGGCCCGTCGCACCACCGTTCGGTTGGTGTACCCCTAATTTTCCAGACAAGTCGAGTCGGGTATCATCGCATTGTTCTGAACGGCGTCAGCGCCATCGCGACGGTATTAAAATCCGTCTACGACGCCGACGACCTAGCAGAGGCATCGCCATTATTCCGTTTCCACCCTCCGGACGAAACCGGCTACCCGCGTCACGACGTTACTCTCATTAAGGAAGCTTTCCTCCGAGTTAAAAGAAATAAGGCCCACCGACTGTATAAGAAACGGGGGGCCTTGTCGGGGACCCGCCAGCATTGTCATGGTGCACTAGACGGAAACCATCCGCTGGTATTGCGAATGACGCACGAGGACCTCCCCGAAGACTGCATGGATAGTCGTCAAACTCAACTGCAAACTTGGGTTCGCTCTTCAATATCATACTCAAGTTTAAGTTCATGGTGAAATTTAGAATCAAACTCAAGTTTGAACTCAAGATCGAACTGAGGTTCGATCCGAGTTCAAACTTAAAATACACCTTAAATATGCAATCTTATTTGATCTTGAATTCAAGCTGATGTCTTAAAACTCGAAGTTAAGACTCGTCGAGCCTAAAAAAATTTAAATATGTTGTTGATATCAAACATTTATAAAACAATAATCTTTACCGCGGAAAATTTAGCCCGGATGAAAACACGGTTGAAACAATATTTTTGGTTTTCAATTGTCAAATTTGAGAAGTTACAGTCGTGAAGATAAATTCTTCCTCTTGGTTTTTCGGGGGGGCATCGGTTGCGGGCTTCCGCTGCAGCGGTGACGATCGCGTTCCCGTTCACCGCAAAGACAAACCTGTCTGATCCAATCAGGATTAGATCAATCATAATAGGATGAGGTTTCACGGTGAGTTGAGGTCGGGCACGAAGTTTTAAAAAGCCACCCACCGTTTTAAAATCCACCCCTCGCGAGCCGGCGTTAGAATTGATAGTAGAAGAGCCTGGCCAAAAAAGGGGGGCAGCCTAAGCGAGAGGGACATATTGTATTGGATTAAATTAAGCATCGGGGAGGTACACACGTCCCGGCCCCGTTCCATTATACTCTATATGAACGAAACTTGTGTGCCAAGTGAGTCGTGTTTTAGAAGGGGCACGTCGAGAGGGGGTCTTGGGGGGGGGGGGGGGGTCGCCACCGATGCTACCACGCTCGGCCGTTCACCGATCCCCTCGAAGGGGGATCTTATATTATTTTGTCATGTGACCCGTGTCACCTGCTCTGCACGTGATTTTCCTCCTTCTCGCATCAAACATCATTGTCCGTTTGCAATTTTATTTATTTATTTATTTTTATAAAAAAAAAAAAAAATTGGAAAGGAGTTCACGTGTTTATAATGAAATATTATGTAAACGAGGAATGATTAATTGAAGCAGATTATTTTTTTATACAAGGATAAGATTTTTCTCAGAATTTTATAATTTTTTTTTACGGTCAAAATTCCAATTGCTGAGCTTGAATGTTCATGAAATATCGGTTGTATCAAATGTATGTACGCGGAAATTATTTAATCTAATCTATCACAAACGAAGATTTCCTTTTTTTTTTTATCGCGTATTCATAATTGATTTCAAAGTTTCGTTTAGCCCATTTTTTTTTCGAATTTGGACGCTACACTCGGCAAATGATTCTCATAGGATCTTGGAATTTTTTTCATCGACGTAATCATTTTATCTCTGCACCGGAATTTTTTTTTCTCTCGAATCAACATGTTTCATCGTGCTTTTAATATTCCGCGATATCGATACGATATTTTATAATAAATTTCACAGCGATCAGACGTCGAAAAGCTACTGGCACGTGCGCAATGGCCGACACGTGCTGCGCACACAAATTCGACCTCGTGTAAGGACACAATGAATTCGGATTTAATGTGTTTGCACGCATGCAGCAGCGACTCCGCAGATCGACTCTTAGAATCATGTAAACAGTATCTAATGGTTAAATACGCAAGTCCTCGAATGGTTCTGGGAGTACATATGAAGCATATTCGGGGTTGGCGCAGTCACGTGTCGTATTACAACACAGCCTGTGTGGACCGTGAGGCGAGGACTCGGGCAATATGTGACGCCACGTGCCTCTGGAACTCTCGATGGGTCCGATTCAATAATAACTGCACTGATAAGTGTAAAATTTAACAACCTTCTTCCCAAGTTGAGACCATTTTTTCCTTGTACCAAAAACAACTTGTCAATTTTTTCCCATACCTTAAGGTTGCGCTATAGTGGTATACATGACGCATGAGCTTCCAGTCCAAATTTATATAATTTTTTTGTGCCTGAGACAAGTTGCATTTGCTATTTTTTTTTTTTCATCTCCTAATATCGAATTTTTTATTTTTACATTTTTACCGTACTGATTTGTGGGGATGAATTACGTAACGCGATATGATATTCGTACGACGCTGTGGTTTTTCATCGACGCGCCAGCTTCAGTTACGAATTTATATCATATTTTTGTGGTCAGACAAATTGTTGTTGTTATTTTTTTTTTTTACTCGATATTGATTTCCTTTTTTTACATTAGTTGGGGGTTGATTCGTGAGGATGAATGACGCGATGCGATAGAATATTCTTACGACGCTGTAGTGTTATACGTGACGCGTGAGCTTAAATTAATAATACATGAGCCACTGGGCCGTCTCCGTATAATCCAGTCACATTTATACCATAGCTATAGGAGACCATTAGAAGTAAACTTTTGACACTTGCAGAACCGCGACGAATCACCTTTATAGCGGACTCCCCGCAAACCCGACCATAATTCAGGCTTCCTCCCGCAGCCCAGCATCCAACTCTCCGTATAGTTGTGCAGCCACCGCTGCTCCTACCCTTACGACCTACCCCGTTGCAGCGAACTATCTTTCTCCGTGCAGTTCCGAGGGTATCCAACAATGAGATTCGTCTTGGTTCTTGCCAATGCTGGGGCGAATCGCACAACCAGGCATTATTTTTCCTCGCATAACACCGAAGAAATTAACTAACCGAAAGATATTGTTCAACTTTTTACATCACACCGACGAATTTATTTCTTTGACAAAAGCGCGAAACTCCGCAACTGTTGAATGTCTCAAATTCGAAAAAAAAATAAAAAATTAACAGCTACATACTCCAAATTTTTCGTATTCCAATGTTTAACATCTTCGCATAAGAAAATCATTATTTTTTTCCACGGAAATACGAAATTTCGAATTTGTGAATTTTTCTATTGTGAAATTGAGTCATTTGGTCAGCAAACGGTACGGGACGAGATTATGTGAAAAACGAAGGTTTGGGGCGGCTGCGACCTTTTGACACCGTTTGCTGGGCGAAAAGGTCCGTGGACAAGGAAACGCAGTCGGTGCACGGCTCGTACTCGATCAGGAGGGTGGCTCTCTGGCTTATTCGAGGATTTATAAGTACTGTACGTGTATACGGTCAGGAAACCAGACTAACCCAGAGAGGGGCGTGGAGGAGGGGGGAGGGGGTTCTGTACCGATAATACGTAGATGATAATCGCGATATTAATATCGCATTGGGAAGCGCGCACATGCGTGCAAGCGTCCATTCGACACGGTGGAACACTTGCTCGCTGGCTCGCGGTTTAATCCCTCTCTTTCTATTCTCTGAATGCACCCTGATTTTTCGTGCCCCCCTCCCGAATGTTATCCCATACTATTCGAATATGCAAGCGGAGAGAACCCTCCTCCGTAGTCATCTCACGAGTGACCGGAAATTTTAGTTATCTTACGCGCGAGGGTGGCGCGCACGTGGACGACGTGCGAGCGCAAGTGCATCAACAGGAAAAGCAATTTTTATTCGAAGATCCTTTCCAAGAAACTTGCGACAGTTCGCATTTACATTGCACATTATTAAAATAAACATATTATTATTATTATTATTGTCGTTGTTGTTATTATAGTTATAGATATTTTTTTTTTTTAACCGTGACTTGAAAATGAAAAATGTTAGGAAAAATGACGAGAATATTGTCGATCGGTGAAATTTTTCGGTGATCCGCACCTTTCCCTCGTCTTTGATCTATCGTTGACGAAGCGTGCAGGGGGGTCGTGGTTCCATCCCGTCCAACACTTGCTCGTACATACACGCTGCGCCATTGGGGAGGGAACGTTGCATGAACGGGGCTCGCCGGAACCGCGGTGGCGAACGGTTCCAGGCATTCGTGCCCCAGTGTTTCGGAGAGGGTGGCGATGAAGCGGGGCCACTGCTTGGTCCATGCTTCGAGGGTGGCTGAGGGGATGGTGCGGCTTGTGAACACTCGTGTTATTCCCTGGTCCGACACCATTCGGAATGAATCACAACCCGTGGACCAACGAGAAAGAAAAAGAGACGGGACTGCACGAGCCGACCATGAACTTCCTTGCGACGATCCTTGATCCAAGTAACCTCGGTCCGATTGTACGTACCTGTGTGTCGAAGGTGTAAAAACTAAAGTTGTCGACGATGAGGAAAAAAAAAAATTCAAGCTTCAATCGGCCCGCGAATTGCATGTAGAGTAAAAGTGAGAAACGTGGCTTGGTCGTTTGATACCCAATGACAATTATTCGTATCTCATACACGATCAGAACTTTTAGCAGGCGAGAAGTAGCAAGCTCCCTGCATTCGTTGGAAAATATATTGTGACACTGTGGCATTGTAAGGAACATTATTCGCGGAGTGTCAAGCTAGTAACTTTACAGTGTGCACACAAAGTTCGTTTTACTTTGTCGGGAATTTGTATTTCGACATGAAGCAAAAATTTCTATCATGGACGACTAAGACGTTTTAGGGTTCTTCTGCACCAGGAGGAATGACTTTGGTGAGAGCAATTGGTAAGAGTTACGCGCCGGGCTTTCAGCTGCCCGGTCCGGAAGGATCATCGATAGGAGTCAACGCAGTTTATCAATCGGTTCCGTCGATCAGGCGCGCACGTGACGCCTCGATAAAATCATTTGCATATGGGATTGGTAAGTGCACTTATAAGTAACGGCAGTAACATATTCGCCAATCAATCCGAGCCTGCCCAGATCCGCCACGATCAGATATCCACGAGATTGGCCTTGTCGTCGAAGCGCGATATCGACGGACCGCGATCTCGGCACGAGGGCCCCGAAGAATGAAGCACTTAATTTGCTAATCAAGCGTTGATTCAGATATGCACCTTTCGGGCCTGTCGAAAGATCGCCGGAGCCACCCCTCATCCCTGGCCAGCTTCAATCGGGCCCTCCTCCCGCTCTCGATGGGACACCCATTGCTCCTGCAGCTGAGCCAAACAATGTCCTTTCACATGAGGCTTTTACAGCCCCATCAAAAGCAGGGGCGCCGAAAACCTCCTGACCCGGTGACGATTCCGCACTTGGTGCATCGCCGGTCCGACGATGCTGCGACCCCTCAACCTGGAGCAAACCACTCGTACGGCCAACTAGCCCTGCTGACCGAAGATTCTGTTATCACAATCACTCCGGCCGGGTGGAAGGAGTGGCTTAATTGATGGTAAACCCCGCTGCATTCGATGATGCTTCAAAATAATCGGAGAAAATCCCATGTGGTTTGCGAAATGCGGAAAAGATCTTGAATATTTTAATTTATTTAATTGTTAAATTTTATATTAATTTAGAACATGAAATTTCGTATAAATTTGAAGATGGGAATTTTTTAAAAATTCATGCGAAATTTTTTTTGAAATTTCAAAATAATAATTTTTTTTTCTTGGCGATGAAAAGTGACAAATTCCGAATGTGCAGTGTCAAGCGGAAGCCGACCACGGATAATCTTATCTTAGAATTTACTTTTCAGCGTAATGCAAACGCCATTCAGCGTACATGCATAGCTCAGACACACTTTGCGCATCATTTTTTTAACCATCTGTATTTGCTCCGAATATTAATTCATCCCCCCGCTTGTAAAAAAATTTGTGCGCAAATACATTTCCCAGGAAATACTTTTCGTCGCATCTCTTTTCGTCATCAGGAAATACTTTTCAGGACAAATTTTATACAATTAATTCAGCATTTAAAAAAAAGCTGTCCAGTATATCGGATAAAATATTCTTGCAATAATATTTTTGCGTTGATTCATTGATCGGGTTTTTTTTTTAATGAAAAAAAAACAAAAATTAGAAAGGACTTTGAAAATCATCCTGAAGGTAGTCATTTTGTTACCGTAATTTTTCCTTGGCGTCGCTTTTCGTCGCCACCCGCTCGATCGAGCGACCGGACCGCGGAAATTTTACCACCAGCAGCAGGAGCGGCTCGCACGTCGTCGCGGCTATTGACTTCGTTCAATGATACCAGGTACGAACCACTCGATCCTCCTAGTTCACGGTACTTAGCGCTGTTGCACGGCAGCGCGTGCTTTCTTACGGTCACGGTTGTGCGATCACGCGAAGACGCATTACCCGCAAACCCGAGGAATACGATCGTCTGGAAGACGGACGGATCTATGACCGCGATGGCGCCGTACTTGCAGACGGTGGCATTGTCGTCGGCCGACAGCGTCGGCGACTGGCATCGGCTGGAGCAACCGACCCTCAGACATTATTGTCAGCGGCCCGTTCATTTTTCCCCACTTCTCAATCGGCCAGAATAAAATCCTCCGAGCGAGACTCGATCCGCAGCTTTTCTCCCGTAAGTTTTTTCCACCTGCGAAATTTCTTACCGAAATTCCCATTTTGCCGAGTGACAATCAGACCCGAAAACGAAATCGGGCGCGGTATTTGTCAGGGAGCCGACGCGTTTTAGTAGGAAACTTTGAAATACGAATAACGACAACTCTATTGAATCATGCTAATTTTCCAATCTGCCGGAAAAGGCCTGAATGTAAAATTTCTATTTTAGGTAATGTGTAATTCGCGTCGTAGGCGAGAAAAATACTGCATTTGCGTGCAAAGTCAACATGGTATTTTTTCGCACTAGTGCCAGAAAGCGGTTTTCTGCGCATAGTTGCCGAAAACTAAATGCGTGATTTTCGCAAATTAATTGGAAAAAATTATGTGGTCAGCATGGCCGTATAAAGTGATGTCCTGAGTCGTACGAGTGTCGCACTCGGCTCGTACGGTATTTTCGTCGAGAACTCTTTTGCAACGACCGTGCCGTACGAATAATCATTGCCTGCTTGCGTTTTATAATTTTTTTAAATTTTCATTGACAACCGCCAACGTCGGCACGTAGCACAACTCGAGTAGTTTCTTCTACAGGGAAGATCAAATTCTTTGACAAAAATCAAATGTAAATTGGTCCATTGTGGCGCGTTCTTTCTTAAGCAGCGTTTATCGGGTTAATCCCGGAAAAATTCTGCGATTGCCGAAGGCCGCGTTAGACCGTAATGAATGCTCTTAATCGAAATAAAAAGAAGAAATTTTACGCCCGCAGCCAAAGCACTATCGCTGAGCAACCGCATGGGTTTCGGACTCTCTCATCCGAAAGAACCTCTCTGCATCGTTCTGTTATTACTGCTGGAGCGAGCGCCAGGTCTCATTAATATGTGCTTTTGCACCTGCAAGTGGAAACTTCGAATATAACTCGCATGACTGCTCATTATTAAAGCAACAAATTATGTTTCACCTCCCTCCTCAATATCCCGTACCTCTTCCCATTTCAATGTTTCCCTTTACAATGACAATAGTGTAGCAGAAACCATCGGGAAACAATCGCAGTGATTTCCTACGATTGGCTTACGGACAAAAAAAAATGCAGACAGATCGGGATCGATTGATTTTCATCGATGACCGTCTGCAAATCGGCAACGTTAATACATCGACTCGAATTGTAATAAAAAACCACCAAGCGAAATTTGTCCGTATCGCCGGGGGAAAAAAAAACATAAAAATAAGAGACGTCCTCGCATTTTTCTTCTTCGAATCTTTCGCTCCCCTTTTTTGGGTGAATTTTTTTTCATCATCCGAATGAAGTATGGAATCGTCATGTAAATCGTGGCTGTCGCCCTCCAAGAGGAAGTCCGAAAATCGGCGACTAGTCGACCAGTGTTGGTTGCACCTTGCGGCAGCACGCGCCCCATCAACAGCCGCGCGACATCCTTCATTTCTTGCCACCCCCCATCTATCCCCACCGTCGCAGGACGAGACGGCACACCAATGTGTGCCCCCCATCGGTCACGGAATCACTTCTTCCAAATCGTCCATCCTGTACCGAATCAGGGGGATGCCTCTTTAAATACAATTACGCTTACACATATATAGATATATAGATATATATATATGTGCGTGCCGTACCGGAAGAGAGGGGTTGGTCAGAGGCCGCAAGCTACGCCACCACTGCTCCGAGCAGGACTGCGAAGGCGGGAGGGGTTGAACGGAAAATCGGCTACCCCCTGAACTCTGCACCGTAGCCTCAGGCCCACCCCGAATATTTAAGCCACGTGCAGACTGCAGGTCGTACTCAGTTGACACCTCAACCTCGCACAACGATCATCTCGGACGAATATCACTGTAATCGACACTGCGAAATACCAAAGTATTCGCAGTTCGATGCACCTTTCAAAATTTATTTTATAAAAAAAAAATATATATATATATGTATGTATTATATATATATATTAAATTCTACCTTCATCGCTCGACGGACCGATTGACGAGTCGAAGTTCGCGTGTGGAATACATAAGACTATTAGAAAAAGTGACACCATTAAGTGACGAAGAGTTTGTGAGGGTGAACGACAGTGAAGAAGACGAAGGGACATTTTTTTTGCTTCGGTTGTTTTTTTTTTTTTTTTTTTTTTTTTTTTTTTTAAATAAAAAGAGTACATCCGGTTCTTGATGAACGTTGAGCGTCGTGGAACGGTTATTTATCCGATGTTCCCGGATAACGCTTTGGTCATGAGTATCCAAGCGCTCGAGAGAACATCCATATCGTCGCATCATAAAGCATCGATGGGCCGACCAGGAGTCAGAGCCGCTACCATGCTCGGCAGAGATTCCTCCACCGAGGTCATCGACGTCAGTCGACTGTCTCAAAGAAACACTTCGGTTATCCAATACGTGAGTGGGAATATTAAGAATTTTTTCAAAAATCTTCCGAATAAAAATCCAAGTTGATAAACGCTCCAGTCCAGATTTTGCATTGATAAATTTATCAGAGTTCTCCACGTCTCGAGGGTTCTTGAAATTTTCTTCTCCACCTCCGACAATTTTCCCAACTCTTTTTTTTGTTTAATGGAATTTTCTGAGAAATCATTGTAACAAATCGTGATTTATTTTGCTCTAAATTAAAGTAGTCTTAGAAATCGTTGCAATTAATTATTATTCGACGATAACAGGTCGAAGTCGCTGACGCGGAAGGTCGCCTCTACTGCGTCGATGGTCTCGTGAATTCGTCGTGTTGGGTCAAGATCGTGACACTGGCGAAGGACTGTCAGAGCTGCAACGTTCTTCTCATGAGCACCGATAAGGGCGTCGTACTGAAGACGATAAGATGCATCACCCCCGGCGAACCACTTCTCATGTGGTTCACGGAAAATATATTGGCAATGTTGAATATGCCATTCTTGACGCCCTCGAACATTCAAGGTAAAAACTCATTTCTCATTCTCAACTGACCACCGACTTAAAAAAAAAAAAACAAAAAAAAAACCGAAATCAATAATTTTTTTTTTCCTCGACGCTCAGGTCAGAATCGTTACATGTGCCACATCTGCAACAATCTCTTCGAGTATCCGAATCCCCTGAAAATTCATCTGGCCCTAAAGTGCAATCGTCTCGACAGCAATCATTTGTGGTCGATTCTCGCGAAGGAATTTGTAGCGACGCCCAGGCCGGCATTGTCGTTGAATCTGTTCCCAAAAAAAATCGTTCCCTTCACATTCGAGCTGACGGGTTCGCCGCAAACTTCGCCGACGAGAATATCGCCGATAATCGTCGAGACGCTGGACTCGAGCGCCTCGCTGACGAACAATTCGCCGACCTCTTCGAATCAGGCGTCGCCGACCTCGTCGAACGGACCGTCGCCGATTTCGTCGACTCAACCGTCGCCGAAATCGTCGGCTCAGGTGTCGCCGAGTTCGTCCACGCAGATCTCGCCCGTTCGCAAGAATATCGGACATCGCGGCAATTCGGCTTTCAAGCCTTACATGAACAAGCCGACGATTCTCCCGGCGAGCCACGCGATTCCGAGCCATCATTGCAACGAGACGATTCACGGCCGCGGCCCTTATCAGCACGTTCCTCCGCCGGCGCCGATCAGAACCGACGCTCACGCGGCTCAGATGGAAACGATCGTCAGCAATCTTGGAAAATCGAAGCAGGGACATCTCTGCATATATTGCGGAAAAGTTTACTCCAGAAAATACGGTCTCAAAATTCACATCAGGTGTGTATCGAGAACGCTTCCTAAAAATACATCGATCAAATATACATAATATTTTTGACATTTTTTTTTTTCAATTAAAAAATATCTATAATACATAATGAAATATTTATAATGAATATTCGTCAATGCTTTCGTGGAATTTTATCGAATTTCATATTGATTTTTACCATTGAAATTCTTTGGTAGTGGAAAAAAATGAGAAAAAGAAAAATGGCTTTGAGTTGGGTGCGATTTAATTGGCAAGATTTGACGATTCTAACGTATATTGATTTCATGTTATTGCAGAACGCATACGGGTTACAAGCCTCTGAAGTGCAAATTTTGCATGAGGCCTTTCGGTGATCCGAGCAACTTGAACAAGCACGTGAGACTCCACGCGGACGGCGAAACACCTTACAGGTGCGAGCTTTGCGGCAAAGTTCTCGTGAGGCGGAGGGACCTCGAGAGACACATAAGATCGAGGCATCAGGATAACGCGGGTCACGTGTCCGACACGTCTTCGGACGGTATGGACGTTTAGGTGAAGAAAGAATAATTTAATGCTGCGAGTAATTTTCGCTGCCTGTAAATAGACTTTACAGTGAGAAATTAATTATAGCGAATGAGAATTAATCTTTGCTACCCGTGTAAGTGTAAAATCGCTTGTCACAGCTCTGATATGCCAACTTACATCAATTAAATTTTGAGTGAAAAAAAAAAAAGAAAAAAAAAATCAAAATTGTACAAATTCAAGAACTTACGTTCTTGTTTAATTATTTTTTAATTGCGCTATACCGCCAGATGATTGCTCGCCGAGAGCCACAGCTGCGCTGTAAACGTGCTGCATGTACGCGTAAATAGTAATTTTTTTTTTTTTTTTTTTTGTATTATCACAATAGTTGGATAGGATTCGTTTCCGGAAATGGCGATACAGATAGTATTTTATGATACCGCAGACTTCGTAGTTTTTAAGGACCGTTGTTAAATTAGTTTGTAATCTCAACAGATAAATTAAATTGTTACCTCGTGACGCGATTTGTACCAGCTTATTCCCTACCCCTCTAATAGCGGCGAGCAAATTATCGGTCATCGTTCTGTTGCTTGTACACTTTTGCAACTGGTTGCAGTCAAGAGAAATCTCGAGATAAAAAAAAGTAAATGTTCAACATCATTGTCGGTTTAAAAATCCCTTTTTGTTGAAATCGAAAGTGAGGCGCAGAAAGTTTTTTTTAATTATCAGTGTCGTCACGTTTAGTCTTGGAATTTCAGTTTTACGTCAGAAGTGACGAACCGCTCAAAATAAAAAAAAATGGAATCGTTAAAAAAAAATCGGATTCGGAAGTGACGTCGTACTGGAAAATATCACTTTCGATTTTGAATTATTAAGTTTTAATATTTTTACTTATGACGTCACTTACGGTAGAAATTAGAGTTACAATACTTGAAACGGAAATGACGCTTTTTGTCATGACATTTACCTGCTGAATTGATTGTTCGGGAGAAGTAAATTTCTCAGTCATATGACCGTTGGTTACTTTGGCTATGGGAACTTTACATGTTAACACTTACCATTCGCTGCTCAGGTGGATTTTATCGTCTGGGAGGTTTGACCGAATACCTTCACCGGCATCCGTTTGGAGCGCTGTTGTCGCCGTTGAGGTATACACGTGAACGCAAAGTAGGTGTCTGCAGTGTGCCAGACAAAAAAAACGAACGGCCCATGCTCGATATGAACACATGCTACTATTTACTTTGGCGAAAACTGGAATCGTTGTCTTTTATTGTCACTTGATAGCTAAAAATGTCACGTTTAATAGTGAAGAATTTACCAAAAAGTGTAAGTCCTGTGTTAGCGGGTATATCATTAACTCCATTTTATATATTATCGTTATTCGACGAGGTTAACCTATCGATGCTGTAATTCACAGGTAACAGATACAAAGCTGAAAGAGTTGTTTAGCGAAAAAGGTATTGTGACCGACGTACAATTGAAGTACACTAAAGATGGTGTATTTCGTCGGTTCGCATTCATCGGTTTTAAAACCGAAGAGCAAGCTAAGGCAGCGCTGGAATACTTCGACAAAAGTTGTATCGATACGTCGAGAATCTCCGTTCAATCCTGCGCTGGCTTGGGTGATTATAATTTTCAACTGGGAGTTTATGATTTTTATTTGGAAGTTATGAAGCTTTCTAAAAAACGAAATTTTGCGGAACCGTTACAGGTGACGCTTCGAAACCCAAGGCATGGAGCAAGTATGCTGTAGACAGTTCGGCACATGAGAAACTTTTGAAACAAGGAGACGCTGGAAACGAGATAAAGGAAGAGAGTACTGCGAAGGAAAAAACGAAGAAGGCAAAAAAGAAGGAAAAGAAGGAAGAGGAGAATTTCCGTATCGCTGAAGCTTTGGCAAAGGTATGCGAAGATTCGTTGCTGAATGAACTAACTATATTTCTTGGAGATTGATGATTTTTTGTTTATGTATAGTAGAACTGTGACATAATGAAGGTTTTAGGTAATCAAGCTTCTACTATAGAATCAATTTTATATATGAACGAATGTGGAAGCATAAGATGTGAATTTAAGTCTCAACGACAAACCTTGACTGTATTGCAGCACAAAGATGATCCACTCTTCAGTGAATTCTTGGAGGGTCACGCAGGTGCAAAGGTTAAGATGGTTTGGGAAAATGATGCCGCAAAATTGGCCGCCGAGTCCGTGAAGGCTGAGACTGCCGATTCGGAAGAGAGAAATGAAGAGAATTCCGAAGAAGAAGATAGCGCAACGTCCGAAGACGATACCGAAGAGAAAGAAGAGAAATTCGCAGAGAAAAAAATTTCCGACCTTGAGTACATGGAGGCATTGAAGAAAAGGAGGGAAGCTGCCAGGATCAAGAAAGAGGCAGATAAATCGGGCCGTGGAACGATAAAATTATTTACGGTCAAAGTTCGAGGACTGGGATATAAACACAAAAAGAAGCATGTCCGACAATTCTTCAAGCCTCTTAAAGCAGCGTCGATACGTGTACCTCGGGCTGTGAAGGGAATCGCTTATGTTGGCTTTAAAACCGAAAGGATAATGAAACAGGCATTGAATAAAGATAAAAGTTTCCTAGGTGGGTAACGTAGTACAAATAAAAAATTATATTTCACAAGAGCTTTCGTTGATGTAGGAGTGAAAATTTGTGTCATAAGAGTTTTCATCTGAATTGTTAGAAAAAAATAATTTGTCCTCATTCGTATTAATGGAAATTTTTTTGCGCAGACGGAAAACGTCTATTAGTGACGAAGTTCGAGGAGAAGGAGGTTATCGAGAGTGGTAACAATAACGAAAAAAATAATACTAATCCAAGGTGGAAAAATCAAGAAGATGCACTTCAAAACGAAGAAAGCATTGCTGAATCCGGTAGAATGTTCATCAGGAATCTTTCATACACAACGACCGAGGATGACATTAGGAATCTCTTTGAAAAATACGGTACATTATTTGCAAACACTTTTATAACGTCCTTGTTAATATTATCATTTAATTCGTGAAATATCGCGGTCCAGGTCCTCTATCCGAAGTAAATTTGCCTATTGACAAGATTACGAGAAAATCGAAAGCTTTCGGAATGGTCACATTTATGATGCCCGAACATGCTGCAAAAGCATATTCAGAGTTGGACGGCACCATTCTCGATGGCAGAATGCTGCATTTACTTCCCGGCAAAGCCAAACCATCGGAACTTCCCGAGCAAGGTACGTTGGAGAATATACATTGAAAAATTGACATAAAAACTTAAAGCAAACATATCTTTTAGAGGGTTTAAATTATAAACAGAAGAAGGAATTGGAGAAAAAAGCTACCGCTGGTTCGAGTCACAATTGGAACACGCTGTTTCTCGGCCAGAACGCTGTCGCTGACGCCATTGCATCCACTTACAATACGACAAAGGAAAAGGTTCGTATCGTCGAAGACATTCGTGATAAACTATCATTTTCATTGTTCCATGGAATGTTTATCATAGGTTTTGGAAGACGGCGGCAAAGGTACCAGTGTCGCTGTGCGATTAGCTCTGGGAGAGACTCAACTGGTCCAGGACACGAGGAAATTCCTAGAGGAGAATGGAGTCCGATTGGAAGCATTTAACCAGGTACTTTGCCGCATCGAAACTATTTTGTCCACCACAATATATATTCAATTCGAAATCTCTTTATCGTTCTCGTCTCCTCTTGTGAGTTCTGACATTCAATTAAAAAATCATCTTATTTTTAATTGTTAAAAGAAATTATTGTTGGATGCATTGATTGCGAATTGAAGTAATTGTTATAAAAATTAATAAAAAACTAAACTGATCGGATTAGCAATAATATCGCCAATTATAAAAAAAAAAATACGCTCTCTCCTTTTTGCCCCGATTAGACTTATGTCGCTGTTTGTGCGACAACGAAAACAATTATTTTCCATTGAAAAATCGTGTGAACGATTTCTCTCATTTAGGCGCCCGATAAAAGATCGAAGAATATTATTCTTGTGAAAAATTTGCCGACGGAAACGCACGTCAGAGAGATGCGGGAAAAGTTTGCACCATTCGGTGAACTCGGTCGAGTAGTTATGCCGCCGTCAGGCGTCACAGGTAAGATACTACCTGCATGAATAAGAACACTGTTAATTCGATAAATTTTCATGTTTCGGGACCGATTGAATTTTCAACCTTCTTCCGACAGCTCTTATAGAGTTTCTCGAGCCATCCGAAGCTCGAAAAGCCTTCACCAAATTGGCTTACACGAAATTCAAGCATTTGCCTCTTTATCTTGAATGGGCGCCGGACAACAGCTTCACGACGGACGCGAAAAAGACTAAAGCAGAACAATCGCAACAGGCCGAAACAAAATCGAATGTTACCGAGAATAAAGAAAATGGAATAAAATCAATGGACGTTAGGAACAATGAAGAGGAAGAGGACGAGCCAGAGCCCGACACGACCCTCTACGTGAAAAACTTGAATTTTTCGACTACCGAAGAGTCCCTCAAGAAGGTAATTATTTTTTGTCCACATCGCAAGTAAAAATTCCAAATTTTATGTATTAGACTAAAAGTTTTTAGGCAAAAATTCGCACATTAAAGATTAAATACAATTGTCATGTAAAATTGATACACTTTTTTCCATTCAATCGAGGTAAATAGTAAAAAATGCTGAACGTTAATTTTTCATCCCAATCGTACATAGAATTTAATGTATCAGTTTTTGGATGAAAACTGTCCGGTTCGTTAAATGTCGTACAATTTTGTTTCCATTCTTAATTTTTGCCAACAATTCTAACATTTTTTTTAGTATTTCGCAAAATGCGGTCAGATTCATTACGCGACGGTCGCTACGAAGAAAGATCCCAATAACCCAGGACAGAAATTATCGATGGGCTACGGGTTTGTAAGATACAAATTAAAGATGGACGCCGATCGCGCCCTCAAAGAATTGCAGATGACTGTTCTGGACGATAAAACTCTGGAGCTCAAGAGATCCGAGCGTACCTTGGGGTTCGTTGCAGCTTTCAAAATCGCAGTTACGCCTGCCCGATTCATAAGATTTCACATGCAAACATTTATTTTTCTATTTTTCCAGAACCGATGTAGTCACGACGAAAAAAACTTCAAAGATAACCGCGCAGACGGGAACTAAACTATTGGTAAAGAACATTCCATTCCAAGCGAATGCTGATGAAATAACGGAACTGTTCAAGTACGTCGCCCTTTAGTAAAAAAAAAAAAAAACAAGTGTTAAATGCGATAAGCCATTAATCGTGTAAATTCTTCATTCACATCGTCATGATCAATTTCAGGGCGTTCGGGGAACTCAAAGCCGTCAGATTGCCAAAGAAATTGGTTGGCGCTGAGAAGCACAAAGGATTCGGTTTCGTCGAATATTACACAAAAAGCGACGCTAAGGTAAGCATTGCTCTAGTGCATTCTGACTTTTTCTAATGTCATACCAAACGGACTAACCACTTACATGAGAAGTGGTAAAAGATAAAAAAATAATAATTATAAGACGATGAATAAACCAAATAACATAGAATATGAAACCAAGTATTAGAGAAAATAATATGACTGAATGATAAGATATAACGTAGTATATAAAAGAAAAAAAAACTAAGCAGAAGAGCTTGATATTAATCGGCATCGCTTATAAATTTTAGCGGGCATTCACGGCACTATGTCAGAGCACTCATTTGTACGGTCGAAGATTAGTGCTCGAGTGGGCCCAGGCCGAGGAGGACGTCGACGACATTAGAAAGCGTACTGCAAAACATTTTCACCAAGGTATTCGTGAATTTCAATCGCCCGTGAGGGTCACACATCACATTCCTAACAGGACGGCGCCTCCATCTATTTTTATACTTCTGCATTTCAGAAGATCCGGCCAGTAAGAGAAGCAAAAAAGCGACGCTCGATCCCGAAAGTGTGGGACTGGCCGTGGAATAAAGTCGTCCTGATAATGAACGGGTGGACTGCGGGAATTCGGGTGTGTAAAAAGAAGGAATCAAGCTCGTCACGTAAAAACCTTCATCGTTTTGAACAGGTCGACTTTTTTTTACCGTCAATGTTGCAACCCATTATGTAAATAAATTCATAAACTGTGTACGATAGATCGATGGTGCGTGCACATAAAAGATAAGTTCACAAATCATAACAATTTTTTTCTTTATTGTCACGATCCTCATCCATAATTATAAAATGTATTAGAATTTGATACAGAGCCAACAACTTTCCGTTCGATCTTCGTTACTTTCGGCTTCCCATCACGTTTGCGAACTTTTCCTTCGGTCGTTCGTTCTCGTCGAAATTGTCCCGAGGCAAGCCACCTCCGATAATGGCATGTAACTAGGGTTCGACTCCCTCGGATTTCTCAGAGCAATAAGTAAACGCCTCTATGCATGCGGGTCTGCCTGACTGGACTTCGGCCTACGTGTCGCTCTCTCGTACTCGCTCGTTTAAATATTTATAAGAAAATGCGCAAATGCATCGCGACAATTCGGAGTGGCACGTTGATAATTCGTATTACTGGATATGGCAAATTATACGAAAACGATTGGGTCGTTGGACGGAAGGTATTCTAGATTTAGCATTGTCGAGTACAGACGCAACTAGGGTTTCTCATACCTTATGTTCTTCCCTTCACTTTCAGAATGTAACTACACACGAAGATAAGTACCCGTTCGAATATCGAAGAATCATTGCACATATAAATAATCGTTGGTTATTAATATTGGAAATGGACAATAACGATTTGATGGTTCACAATTATTTCAGCATGTAATAACTGTCCCAAACGTCGAACGGATACTTAACTTTCTTGGCAACGATGTTCCAAACGAGTGATAATACGACAGAAGAGTAACATTGTAAAACTCGGTCTATGGGAAAGACTGAAACAATTGCGCGCCTTGTTGCAACATTGACTGATTATAATTTTTTACCAACGAGAAACCAGTTGAACTCATTGTACAACGAATCCGCATAAAAGTGGAGCTACTCCATTTATTCGAAACTTTGAAAAATCATTCGTTTCAATAACGTTTT
This sequence comes from Listrodromus nycthemerus, assembly GCA_963978505.1. Taxonomy (NCBI): domain Eukaryota; kingdom Metazoa; phylum Arthropoda; class Insecta; order Hymenoptera; family Ichneumonidae; genus Listrodromus; species Listrodromus nycthemerus. The sequence continues at coordinate 13,896,923 of OZ021683.1, read as the reverse complement.
CGCTATCGCAATAATAATTCCTGTACTTCTGGAAAACTCCATCACCTTCAATTGACCTTTCAGCGCTTTTTCATAAGCTCAATGTTTTTACTGTGAATAACTTTTTTTCAACCCATTAATTTTTTTTTTGTAACTGTTTTAGTTTATTCGCGAATGGTGTTTCGTCGGAGCACCAGGAACATTCAAATTTTTTGGCCGGAATGGAGACAAATTCTCTCGAGTTTCTTCGACATTGGTAGAGGTGGGCGGTACGGTCGGTACACCTGCACTTGCATTCCGCACGACTCTAAGTACGTGATTCCGATCGTGGATACTCGATGACCCGGCCGGCTTCGCAAAGTAGCGGTGAACACCAAAGGGAAGAAATGTCTACCTTTCACCTCTCCCGCCACCTTCGCCGATTCGCGTAGGCCATCGAGAGGGTCCATCGTCGAAGGAATGGAGAACGTGCAAGAGAATCGTGCTCGTTCCGGTTGGTGGGGCTATATGGAGGTGGAGTTGTACATGGCGATGGACACCCATGAAAGTAACAGTGCCGTCCAGCACCTTGGAGAACGCGAAGGGGATCGGCTTACCGGCTCAGTTAAACATTCTTCGTACTGGTGAACGCGACCGCTCGGTTTCTTCTGCTCGAAACACTTGTATATCTCTTCGTCGACACGTTATAACTAATATTCGATAAGAACAAAAATTTAACAAACGAAAAGGAAAGATAGTTTGTTATCCTCTGGATAACGCATTTCGCTTTTCGTATTTATAATTATTGTTATTATTTCAACGCGTCAAACAATACATAACGATACAGTGAGGTGAACGTACCGAGTGCCCTTTTTCGCGGATCAGGATGCGTGCATCCTGAAAGGTCAGTTCCACCGCAACGACAGCTTCGACACCCAGAGAAAGACTGACATTTCGATTCGATAGTCTTCAATAATGGATTGGGTGAGAATTTTTATTTTTTGTATATTTCTTTTCCTTTCACGATGAAATAATTATTCTCGGCGCTAAAAACTCAGTGATGCGGTATGAAAAGATCCGGGTTACAGAATGCGCGCATCTATCTGAAAGATGTTCGATATTAAGGAGATATTGTTCCTTATTCGCCGATCTTCATCAATTCCACACCGGACAAAAATTTTTGAAATAATTTTTTGTTACTCATTTCATAATTATATTATTGTATATTCATTAACGTGTTCTAACGACAATATCGCGGTGTCGGTGATCGAAATGATTCAGGTTTATGATATGCTTCCGAAAGCACTTTAAGATACTCATATGGCTTAAGGGGAAGTGAAATATCACAGTCAGTAATGAAAAATGGAATGTAATGAAAATAGACACCGTTGAATAAAGTTTATGTGAAAAACACGGCTGTTCTTACACGAGCAGCTGTTTCACTTTCCCTAAACGATAACGAAGAGGGCAATTGTGAAGGTGAAACTGCTTCAGAAAAATTACCATCATGGAGTTTATTTTATATTTACAGTTAAAATCCAATGGCAATTTTGCGGATTCGGTGATCGAGACGACTTGATCGCTTCTCAAGGAAAAAAATTATTGTAATAATATCTAAAACCTAAAAGTAGATTGTGTTTATTATTAAAATCCGACGACAATGTTGCGGTCTTAGTGGTCGAGATGATCGAGGGATACAATATGGTTCGGAAAGCTCCTTGAGACTCATATGGCTTACGAGGTCGAAGAGAGCGAGTTTGAAGGTGATGCTGTCTTAGTTCTCGCGTTGGTTGCGGATAGGCTCGCTTGCACACGATGCAACGGATACTCGCAACGGTAGAATAGTTCGGTTAGCGGATGAAACTTCCTGCAGCCTTGAAAGAAACGGCGTGTGTGCGTGTGTACGGGCGGCTCGGTTTCGCAAGGGCGTATATAATGTTTACGAGCATGGAATCATGCGACCTTCCGGTTTCGGACCATCGATCTGCGCGCAAAGTGTTCGCGCGACTTTTCTTCCGTTGGCTCGCGCAGCCAAGGTTTTTCGCAAATTATCTTCGAGCCGCGATGGGACATTATTGATATTTTTTTTGCTTATAAAATAATACGATGATTCACGGGAATACGATAATTACTTGGGAGATAATAATGTCGTGACGAATACCGCGGAATTCGAGGAAAATAAAAAGTAATCACGATTTTATAATTGACCGGTAGCTCGTCGTACCGAGACACCCGCCTATTATAGTATCAAATATAGGCAATCCGGGGAATTGTTGTGAGCGAACAGACACTTGTATTATCCCCCCGGTGTGAAAAATTCACTTTGAGCCACACCGAGTATGCGCCGAAGCCTCGGCGACGCCGTGAGTTTAAGAAGGAGCGAAAGTGTGGCAATATAATTCGATTGCAAAACCGCCGTGAGCTCGAGAGCGGTATGGAACATCACGTTTGCTTCCCGCGGTCCTCTCGACGTCGAGCATCGCCGGTAGGGTCGTCATTCCAAATCGGCGAAAGCGATATATATGTTACTGGGTGTTATGTATATATATAATGTGTGCGTTTGTGCCGGGGACTATTAGTATTCATAAACTCTCACCATAGCCACGGAACTCTCTACGGATGTATGTAACACTGTAAATTATACGAATGATTAATTATAATAATTCGATTCCTGGCTCACACGCTGCTCATCCATTTTCTCATCTTCATGAATTTATGGAACTGTTAGTTCCGGTGCTGGGAAGATGATGATCATTCCACACGCGTCGTTAAGAACTAATGGTTGCGATGGGACGCGGCGAAATAAAAACATAATTTTTTTTATTCATCGCGATGGTGTAACAATTAATAGTAAATTAATATTAATTTAATAACAGTGCTGGAAGATACAAATGTTATTGAACGGTCAAAGACAGGTAATATATAATTTGTTCTACCATATTAATTGAAGAACCACTGTACCAGAATCTTGAATCGTAATATTACAAGGAGGGAGGTGTAAGACTTTTTACGGAAGATCTGAAATCTAGTTGTCTAGACGTGGAAATGAATTACGAGGCGAATATAAATGGTGAAAGGACGTAGCACACCAGTCAGGTTATTATATCACTGTATCTACTTTGGGACAGTTGAATTACCCGTTAGTGAAATAGAAATAATCTGAAATAGTTGAGAAAAAAGCGTCGGTAAACTGTCGGACAGACTCAATACGATATTATCGCTACTCGGTGATAAATTATTCTCCTAACGACCATTTTGTTTCTCTGTCAATGAGCTTAATTGTTACAACCTCTGCCTTAATTCAGGATGACCGAAATAAATACCCAAGGCCTCTGTAAACTCACACCTGGAAACTATCGGAATCCTCAAAGTTGTGTCGTCATTTTGCTGTTGGCGAAATATTAATTAACGACGTTTAAAAGTAGCCGCTTGCAGAACCCGTTGGAGATATCTTTGAGAAAGATTTTTTCAAGGAGGGTCCAACTATCTCGAAGCTACCTTGAAAAAAATCATGAAAAAATCATTCAACGGCTGTTAGGTACTTTGTACCTGGTGACGACTCTGGAATGATGCTCCCGGATCGGAAAGTGTTTTTTATTATTTTTTTTTCGCGCACAAGGAAACGCCTCGTCGCCAAAGCCGGAGAACGACCTTCTCGAGTTATTAAGCGACGAGATTCGAGACCTTCGGAGGATTCGTCGGCCGACGGCTTGTCCCGTTCAGCAGGGAATGTGTGAAGGGGAAAATATGCTTCGGCTGTACGGGAGTCGGAGACGAAAGTTGTGCTCGCGTGTGCGAAAAATAAAAAGCCACGATGTGACCGAGGACGGTCAGCTGCGTGACCTTTACGGCGATGGCCGCCTCGGGGTGATTGTACAGACGCTCTTCCACAGGCGCTTCTCCAAGCACAATACTTCTTCGACGCTACCGCTCGGCCCTTCCTTCACACTCTCGCCTTCTTCGGTTTCTTCGACGTTTTTTTTTTCCTCTCTCTCTCTTATTTTCCTCGCTTCGACGTTTAACCCGTTGAAAATTTTATGCTCGAGCATTATCATTCCTGCTTTGAAATCCTGTCCGGTCACTTTTACTCTCGGCTCGTTCCTGTCCTTAGACGACCTGTCCTGATTCCGCACCCCTCGCTTATCTCGATTTAATCGCGGAATTTAACTAGCTTCTCTTGCGAGACTTGCCTTTTTTTTTAAGACTTTTCTTTCGATACCTAATAAATAAACTGTCGGAATCCCAAGCAGACAACTATGCGTTGTTTTTATATGCTTTTTGTTTTCTCGTCGTTAAAGGTTGGCTTCGGTAATAAAATGCGAATTTAATCGAAGCGTTCAGGATGTTGCTTAAATATCTAAAGTGAAAATTTTCTGAATGAAATGTCTGGATTTATGTATGCATAGCTGCGACACAGACGTTATAAATTCAAGCTCAAATTTCACACGCATCAGGTGTGGTTGATGGTCGATGTTTTTTTGAAACTGCATTTACAAAAAAATTCAATTGATTTTTTTTTTGTACGCGAACAAAAATGTCTCCGCGTGATCCAGCTCGTCAAAAGAAGTTTCACACCGATTGCAATCCTCATTAAAATTGTCGAGAATTCATCGAAACGTTTAACTTTTACGTCGTAGCGATTTTTTTTTAAATTTCCTAAAAAATCCGTGATTTATATCGGACACAATTTTCCACATTAAATATTCATGTGTGTATTAAGTAAATCGTGGATTCATAGTCAGCTCAGAAAAATACAGTAAATATAGTCGAGGAGCGACGACTAATAGAAAAGTTTCTCAGGAATTTTCGTATTCAATATAAAATAAAAAAAAATAAAAAATTCCGTCGTTTTCGGGAATAATATCGCATTTACTGTGGAGAAGATGAATTGGCGATACATCACTTCGAGATTCCACGCAAGAGACCGAGAGTATACGAGAGGACCCCGCGGCAGTGAATTCCTCGAGAAAGTAAAAGTGAGCCTGGCACGTGACCGGGGGGGAGGGGATCGACCGATCCATGTAGTCACCTCGATAAGAAGAAATGATTTCGTCTCGGTTGTAACAATCTGAGCGAAGTAAGAAATGCGACTCCAAGCTGCAGAAACTATTTCGCATTTTTTACAGATAAAACCGCTTCGGTAACAAAAAAATACGCGAAGATTTTGTCCCCTCGACGGGGGACGAGTTAAAAATAAACTGGCTCCCTCGTGGATTGGAGACCAGGTACAAAAAAAGGTTCTATTCAAAGTACGATTCCCCGACGGTAACTTTCGTTCGAGGTATTTAAAATGAACGAAAAAAAATATATATCGAAGAAATAAAAAAAAATTGTTTGTCGTATATTTCAGTACCTGAGAGGCGGCAGAAGCGCTAAGATGGAAAAACAAAAATGGCAGATCGAAAGTTCTTCGTCCCGTTTATCCTTAGCGCACATGTGAACAGAAGGGGTCTGGGTTAATTTTTTTATTTTTATTTCCATCGTCGTTTCTTGCCCGAAGGACTTTGCATCTCCCGAAACTTGGATCCTCCTTTTTTTTGGACAGATAATGACAGTGAATATTCAAGCTTCGAGTCTCGGACCGTTGAGAACAACGATTTTTTTTTAATTTTAACCGATCTTTTATTTTTCTTTTTTTTTTTTGTGTAAAAATACCATGAAAAATTGATATTGCTGGCACTTGGGATCGTGCATTATTCATCGTTGGGAAGCGTGGGTCAAACATTGCACGATGAATCACAAATCTTCCCGTTGAGAGACCTTCGAAGATGAATAAAAGCCGTCGAGGAATTTACCTCGGAAATGCCTCGAATCATGGACAATTTCTCTTTTCTTTGAAAAATAATATGAAGTCTTAAACCCTCCGATCTCAGAGTCTGTAACTTTGATCGAATAGATCAATCGAGATAGATATTTTGCAGAAGTTCAGTGCTTAAGGTCGATCGGTGGAATCCCGATCTAACGGTTCGTCAATGCCGTGGAGAAAGTGAGAAATCGTAGGTAAATCCCGCCGATCGAGTATTAAAATCGACAGTGATAATGCTCAACGCTTAAACCAGTTACCGATTAATAACGCAGCATCTCTTCACTTATAATCGAGCCGAGAAATAATTTTTTTATCCCTCGATAAATGAATTTATTTATGATTTATACAGATTTACAGCCGATTTATATAAACGATATAAATAAAAATATTATTTACACGTACTTTGTTTATTCGATATTGTGATATTAAATATTACAGTTTTAATAAGTTTACCGATGAGTTTGCGGCAAAGGTCTCTGGGTGAGGGTCGACCACTTTTGGTCCTGGATCCTGATACAAGTTTGCATGAATTTATGCCCATGTGTTCGGGATTTAAATAGAGAGAACGAAAGGATAGATGGAATAAAGAAAGTAACGTGATCGAGGCATTCTGTACTACGTACCGGTGCAATATGCGCGCAGCTTAAATCGAAATGCCAGACGCGCGCGTTCGCTCACCGGCGTGCTCGGGGCGAGCTCGTGCGAGAAAAATACATTCGCCGGAGAATGCAGCCGGTTTGCTCTCCTCGTGCTGTCGTAAGCGAATAAATACGGTTTATGCATCTATCCCGACTGCTCCCACACATGGAGACCTCCCGGTACTGTTATAGTTACTTCATACGTACGACGATCTAAACGCGCGCGCGAATCATTGGAGTAACACTGAAAAAAATAAATGATTCGACCAAATGAATTATTATTAGTTTTTATTGTTGACCGCGGTATTTAATACACTGTTAGCTGAAATAGGTCTGCAAGAAGATTAGTGAACTTATGTCAGAGTTCGCAGAGTAAATTCACGACTCTCCATCACGGGTGAACTCTGAAGAATCCGGAGAGAAAATTATACAGTGAACTTAGAAAGGTTCAAAGGCCATCTCCGATTCACAGATCAATGACACTTGAAAGCTTCAGTTTAGATTCTTAAATTTTGCTTATTCAAATTATTTTTAACTATTCTTATTATTTTCAACGATGCTTCTCTATACAGAATTCCTGACACCGAAGCCCTGGAAAAGTCAGATACGAGTATTTACTCGAAGGTAAAAAAAAATGTATAAGTCCGGCAAGTGTTTCTCGTTCAAATATTATTTGAGTTCAAGAAAACGTCCCGTTGACGAATAAAAATTGCAGAACTAAAAAAGATCTTCTGGACTTCTTCGCGCTCAAAGGTGAAAAAAAAAAAAACCCTTTTTAATTGTTTATCCACCGACTACACCGCGTCTGGTTTTCTCCACTCGCAGGAGCAACGGAATTCGAGGTCGGCTCGTTAAAACTGGGCTTACAATTAGCTAATTGATCGTCCAGTGTCGACGTAACGCGGGGTTACGTTTTCCGTGGCGGTCCGCGCACCGAAACGCCCGCCGCGGCGAGAAAGTCGTTTCGTGGATCGAGAGCAGCCCGTTTCTATCTTTCTTTCTCGTGCTTTCTCTTTACACACGCGGCTTGCATAACGGAGGAGTGGCTGACTTTGTGTGTGTGTATGTGTGTGTGTCACGGTCCCGTATAACTTTTGGACCGCGTCTATATCTTCCGATCGCGTTCGTTTCGTCGATTTCTTCTTCGCTGTTGATCGTCATCGACGAGACCGACATTGCGAAGCGATTTATCGGCGACGAATCGGCACTAATTCATGCCGCGAGTAATCGTCGTGTAATCTTCGCAATTTTCTGCGATCCTCGAGTTCTCTTTGAGTCAATGATGACTCGCGGCTAAATGCCCGAGCGTACCTTAACTAAGTCAGCTTGAACGTTGCGCACTCGACGCTTCGAGAATCGCGGTCGGAGTGGTATTGCCTTGTTTTTTTTTTTTTTTTTTTTTTAGGATCGAACAGAAAAGTGAACGTGCGGCGCCAAAGAAGCCAATTACGACTTCGCGAGATCTGGAGGCGTGCTGAGCTGGTCGGTTCGTGTGTAACAGGCCGATACCGATCGTCGGAAAAATTCTTTGCTATTTTTAGTAATTATCTTAACGAGAACGATGATGATAATAGTAATGAGCTTCCACGACGACGCCGAACGATCGGTAGAGAGTAAATTGTCGGGAGGGATGTGCGTGAAAATGTAGGTGAAAAACGGCGATAAAAATATAACCGTGAGCCGAGCAGGTGGTTCATTGTACTTCCGCTCGAGGAAACAGTGAAAGACTGTTGCACGTGGGTCTTTGGGGTTTCGACGATCGTACACGCGGCTCCAACGTTTCCTCGTACGTGATTGTATTAACGATCGATGACGAACAGTCGCTCGCATTAACATCCTCGAGCATCCGCATTCATCGACGTGATGCAAAGAATCGCTGGTAAAGGTTAAAGAAATTAAAAAATAAAATTAACAAAAATAATAATCCGTGGCAATTAACGCGCTGAAGTGTTAGCTCTTTTGAGCTCGTCACTCGAACAACGCCGTGCCGGCTAACGAGAGTCAGAATTACATAAATAATCAACGGACATACCGAGAGTTCGACAAACGCAAGAACCGACAGAATATAAATACATATATATATATATACATATGTACATAAATCCTTGGAAACGCGAAGGTAAACGTGAATGTATGCACCGCGATAACGGAAGTTGCAGCGATGTGTACGAGGCGTGTCGTTTCCTGAAGGAGCTATGCAACTACCGAGAGACCCGCGAACGTGACCGTATCTCTTGTGCAATTTTAGTTACGGTCCAGACATACTTTATGGTATGTACAATGGAGCCGTGATTATGCCAACATCGATTACACTAAAATCATCAAAAATACCATCGATGATTTACGTGGATAATCGTTGATTCATCCTGGTTGCCAATATTCCCCATTTTTGCTCTACACGGATTAGTGACTACTCAGATGAGAATTATGTCCATCCGAGTGTTGAATATTCAATGACGAATATACAAACGACATCAAAGACTTTCATATACGGGCTTAAAAATATCTACTATCGAAGTAACATATATATATATGAATGTATACAAATAAATTAAATGTCACATAATTAACGATGACTACGAGATTCAATGGTCCAGCGAGAAAGTAGTGTCGCGATAGTGAAGATTTCACTTAGATCTTCACAACGGCTCGGGTAATTTTCAAAGTAATTTATTCGATCAGATACGCACGAATCCAATGGAACCAATTCGATAGTAAACAAGCGTGTCATGATTTTTCTTATCTCAATATAAATCTATATATATATATATATATATTTTTTTTTTTTTCTATTTCAGAAGACTCGAATACCGGCGTTGATCCTCTGGCTCGCCCTCGTGGCATCGTCACTCGCAGATGGTGAGTCCACAAAAAACATGTAACCACGATTTTATTAGGCTCCGAATTAGGGTCACGGTGTGGATAACATAATCCTCTTTTCTATGAGCCACACGCTGGCTCGTTTAAATTACATTCGTTATTGCGAAGTCGTTTCACGCTACGGGAAAAGAGTCTGGAAAATAGCGAGAAGCGAACATCTGTTGAGAAAATTTATTTTTATATAGAATAATATTTATGTATTGATTTTTTTTTTTAATCATTTTGAATCACGACTTCAGTGCGCGATTGCCGATAAAACCGGAACTGATCGTAATCGGTAAATAGGTGTGGTTTCGTGTTCGACTTGGGGACGATGAGGTCAACGACGCCGGAAATGATTCTCGCTGCTTTGCGACGGGCTGTCAGCTTTTTTGCATTATTAAATGCAAGGCTAACTGATCAAGTTGTTAACATTCGCGAAAGCGGTCGTTTCAGATTTTTCGGTCGATTCGCTGTAAAATTTGCTTCGAGTTTTGTAACACGTGGTTATTTTGCATTCGCATTCGAAATGTATGGACGATATAGTTTGAGACAGGTTGGAATGTTCTGCGAGAACCAATACTCAATATCCTTTTACACTGTAAGCTTATAGTATGAAAAAACTGCATTTATTTTGAAAAGTGCTGACGGGTACACGAGCCGTTTTAAGAGTAAAAAAATGATGAAAAGTAGTTCAGCTTCATCGTTGACGAAGCTCTGTTTTGGCGAAAATAAAATGTTTCGATGTTTTGGACACATTTGGAATAAATATTCGGATGTTTAGCACATGGCATGCGCGGTCAATGGTCCGAATTTCTCCAAAATTTCATTTAAAAATGTTCAGATTTTTTCGCGATTTTAGAACCAACCGAGAATTTCCGGACGATGATGTATCGAATTTGGGAAGAATTCGACGAAACTTTTTAATTATGTGTGATTTCGAATTGTTTTAATTTTATGAATGCCATGGAACGTTAATATTCCATTTTTTTTCCTATTCTATTTTAGCCACGATTTTCCATAATTAATAATCATTTATGTTTTTTGTAATTTTCCCAAAATTAATCCGTTTTATTTATGTCGAATTTTTTCCTGACAAACTTCGAGATTGCGCTCGTTAAACATGCCCGGGATGTGAGTTTCGTCCTCTCCTAAAATCGCCCGACGGTATCAAAGAATTATTTATCCTCTACAAAAACCATTTGTATTGTGCTGTCTCTTCCAGTCCGTAAATTTAATTACGGGCATGGCACAGTTTACACAGCATCGCGCCTGTCGACTTCGAACGTGGAGTTCTCTCACCCGAGATTTACGAACTGACAATTCAACGACAGTTTGCCAACCGCGCTTTTTCGCGACCTGAGGGAATACGGACGAGAATCGCTGTCGACACCGTCATCGAAAAGGAAATCGCCGAAGCCTTGATTCCCCAACGAGAGACCGAAATAGCGGATGGAACGCTCGTAAAATCCGAATCGCACGAGAGCAATAAATTTCAGATGAACAAACATTAGCGAGGCGATCTTTTTCATTTTTTTTTTTCAATATACATACCAGTTCGAACCATATAGGAGGAACACGATCGATTTCCGAAGACTTCGATGGTCTTTCAGAGCGCGGCTCTCGCGCTCTAGGAATGCCAAACAATTCCGCGTGTACTTAGAATGCCTCGATCATACGGTCCATTAAAAACTACTCCAGCGAAATGTTAACACTAGACTGAGACAAAACGAAATTTTATGAAAAATATATGCGTTTACGAAAAATTTGTGTGACGTCACCCCCGGTTTAAAAGATATTTTTTAAAACCAGGAGTCATACAATAATAACACTTAAAAAAAAAAAAGAAATTGCAATATTCGCATTTAAAATTGGCATTCATATACATGGTATTTGAATTTTGATACTTCAATCTTAAATGCAATACTTCTGTATTAAAGATACCGGTAAGGGCGTCGAAGATTAACACCCTCATATATAAAAATTGTGTCTTCGCAAATATTGTACAAATAATATTATCGTCGATATTGCGTCAATGGAATATTTTTACATGTCAATGAAATTGCCTGCACTGCATAAAACTTCATATAAATTTTACGAATTTCGAAACTGAAATTTGTACCAGTGGAATAAATGAATTCTCGGTGAGGCATCTCGGATCAAACCAGTAGCAGAAATATTTGAATTAAGAAACTCGTGAAGTCAGGTAAAAGTACTAGTGCGATATGTCTCAAATGTATTTGGAATTAATTCTCAATCTACCTAGCGATTAGGAGTAGCGACACAGAAGCACCGCCCAGTACTTATTACTTAATGCTCGGGGAAAACTGTCGAAGTCGCTCCGACGACCAACGTCGGGTGCAGAAGAACCGCCACGACGTTCCAGCGTAATAATTATCCGCAGCCGGTTAATGTGTAAAGTCGGCTCAAGATCAATCTCATGCTAATAAAAATTGCGATAATAAATCAATATTCACGTTTGAATCGAATTACCGGATTAATCTTAAACGTATAACGTAACTCCTCGTAACATTAACGTCGAACGGTCGTGGGCGAGTGAAATCGGGACTTTGGAGACAAATTATACACAGCCGCCTACGAAGCCTACGAGGCTCATCCGAAGTTCGCAATCCATAATTGTTAGTTTCGAAACGTATAGCGAAACTCCTCGGGCGCATCAGCCCGGCTAAAATTAGCACGGCCGAAATTCGTACCAAATCCGGGACTCGCTCGATTTCGAGAGTCGCGGGTCTCGATTAGCGCTTGCACTGTATCGCGACGCAATGTTCATCCAGCTATCCGACTTCCTGTGAGAAAGCTACCCAGAAAATACGGTTTTCACGAAAAGTGGCAGAGCATCATCAACCTCGTGAAACGAACGACCCGGCCTCCTTCGGTACTGGATATGTAACGATTGTGGCTATAAGAGCGTACGCGAACTGCCGGAATTAATCAGAGTTGCGCGAAGTCTTCCTCGTAATTACGCTTGCTCCGTTGCTCTGTAACATCGCTAACGTCAATCATAAGAGAAATTATGCTGATATAACGCACATAATGGAGATAAACAATCGTGGGAAAAAAAGTATTCGCGTGTCACGGTTTTGATCGAAGTCATTACAAGAAAAGTCACTTCGAATTGGGTCGACCAAAGGGAAGAATATTGTTTGGGGGAATGGACAAAAAAAATGGTATTTTTAAAAATAAAATTCAATTTTAAGTGAATAAAGTATTCCGGTTATAATTCGATCACCGTGTGAATATTGTTTTATGAGAGTCAATATCATTATTTGAGAATGCAAACTTTTCGGCACCACGACGAAGTTGTGCATCGACCTCCGAGAACCAAAAAGCCGCAATCCCTGCGCCAAAATTCGCTTAAGTAATTGCTTGTCATTTCGCCTTTCACACGGACTTTCGAAAAGTCGCCGAGCTGGCGGATCGCGGTAAAACGCCTTTTCCCTCTTCGCGTACCTGTATAAATTTGCCAAAAAATGTTTATTCGCTCCGGAATCTCACAAATTTCGTTCTCTACCTCAAAAATCAATTCCAAAATGATCTCACAATTTTTATCCGCATCGGTATAACTCGAGCGACGCGTTGGATTTCCTTCTCATATGTCGATCCGTTACCGAGATTGATCGGCGTTATTGGTTGACCCCGATTACCCCCATCGACCCTGCATCCTCACTTTCTCAATTTCTATTGCTCCGGCACCTGCGGCAATACATCGACAGGTGAAAAGTGGTCTCGCCAGGCATTTCGAGACGACCTGGGTCAAGAGCCCGAATCGGCCCTACGGTTGCGTGTATTTCGCCGTCGCGGCGTTCCTTGCCGGTGCTACGCGGTTTTTGCCGGTCGCCGCGACGACCTCGACGAGCAACGTACATCGGCGACAACGACTGCGACGGTGAAAGCATTTTCGATCGTAAGGCTCTCTCGGCCGGGACTCGCTCACTGGCAACGCTCGAGCTCTACGCACCGGAGACTCGCAACTCGAGTTTCCCTAGGCGTCCAAGCGGGCCCGGCGACTATTACGCGGCCAAACACGTATCGGATGTTACACACCGACCAGCCGCACTCAGAAGGAAAGTTTTTTTTATCGCGGAAATCGAAACTCCGACGACGTGAACGTACATTTTTTTTTTTTACCTATCCGTTCTCTCTTTCTCAGGCAATTTTTTTTATTTCTCTCCCCCTTGCCTCGTTTCGCAATTCGTGAATTATTTTAATTATCCGATCGTCCGCGCGGTAACGAAGATCCGTTTGCCGAATGATTTCTCGTTCTGGAAAGTCTACTTGTTGTCTGTGAACTTTATTTAAAAATTTTTTTTTAAATCGTAAACCTTGCAGGAAAAAATTATTTCTATCTTTTTGAATTATTTTATTTGCTCGGTTCACCTGCGCATGGTAATTGAAGCTCGTATGTCCGTAAATTTCTTCTCTCATAGGATCTATAATATCGTTTTGTCAACAAATATAATTTTTTTTTTATTATGAAATTACCGATAATAAAATTATGGACTTTTGTGAACGAGGAGTGTAAAAAGAATGTGAAATTTTTATCTGCGGAACAATTGCTCCGCTATCCATCTGGTCCAATTATTTGCGATTCCGTATCGTGACGAGCCTATGCTCGATCTCGTACCGATACGCAGGATGCTACGCTCTCATTTAATCTGCCGCAAATAGTTATATACACATCCACTGCGAACATGTTTCATGCGCGAAAACTTATGCCTCGAACGAACGAAAGTCCAGAGAGTTTTCAATTTCTCCAGCCGGATAGAGTCAGCGATAGTTTCACTCCCGGCCATTTACGTGTATCAGACACATGCATACTGGTATGTGAATGAGAATCGGCGATGCACGTGTGGCAAAGGCACTTGCGAGAAATAATTTTGATAAGACTGTGTGCGAATTGACTTGCGAGCCTCTCGCCGTATGTGCATTACATTCTGTTACACTAATATATATAATTTGCGCATCGGCGATATTGCGCGGTAATAAATGCGCAATGGAACATTCTGCAAAAGGGATGGAATTTTTCGCGATGTCAGTCATCGATGGCGGTGGACCTATAAATTGAAAAGGAATCCGACTTTTACTCACCACATGTGGTTACGCGATTGCGTGGTTTTACGTCGAGCTGCTCGTAGGAGAGAGCGGGGCAAAACGGACTCGTGCGTTAAAAAAAAAAAAAAGGATTGAATCGTCCGGCCTTGTCCCATTTTTTCTTTATCGGCTCAAATGGGATGATTCTTTAGATTGTAAAAAATTGGAATCGTATAACTGGAAATTGAAATGTATTTATAGATAGCTTGCGTTAATCGACCATTAATGTATCTCGTAAAATAAAAATGCCAGACACTGAAATCGTAATTCTTTTGCCTGAAATTTACAAATGATTATATTAAAAATGATAGTTTACTGGGAAAATGCCAAGCACGTGTGGTTGAAATATCGGAAACGGTTTAGGTACAAAGATTTTTTTAGTAATGTTCACTGATATGTAATTTTGAAAAAAATTTTATCGTGATCGATGATTATCGGATCTTTTTTTTTTTAAGGAAACGCCGAGGAACGGGTCGTCTGTTACTACACGAATTGGTCGGTGTACCGACCCGGAACAGCAAAATTCTCACCACAAAATATAAATCCGTACTTGTGCACCCATCTCATATATGCCTTTGGCGGGTTCACGAAGGAAAACACCTTGAAGCCATTCGACAAGTATCAGGACATCGAGAAAGGTAGGAAATTTGGGAGAAGGAAAATTGAGACAAATAAAATTGGGAAAAAAAAATGTGGGTGAAAAAATATAAAAGGACAATGAAAAGTGTCTCGGAGAGAAAAATATTGTTATGTCTGCGTGTCTGTTTTGCGTTTAAGGTGGCTACGCAAAGTTCACCGGGCTCAAGACTTACAACAAAAACTTGAAGACGATGCTGGCGATCGGCGGATGGAACGAGGGTTCAAGCCGTTTTTCACCGATGGTCGCTGATCCGAAAAGGAGGAAAGAGTTCGTCAAGAACTCGGTGAAGTTTCTGCGACAAAATCACTTCGACGGTCTCGACCTCGACTGGGAGTATCCGGCTTTCAGGGACGGCGGAAAGCCCCGCGACAGAAAGAATTATGCCGATCTTGTTCAGGTACTGATCCGATTGTTCACTCGCACCGACGTACGGAAAAATTGAAGCAGTCAAGAAGAAGGCAAATCGTAGTTGCAACTAAAACCTAGGATCCAGATTCCTTCGCAATTTATTTTTCATATTAAATTTTTGGTGACATAAAAATCCGAATATTAAAAGAATAAGATTGAATTTTACGCACAATCGATGGATTCGATTAATTTTTTTTCTTTTAATAAAAATATCGATTAACAACGAACATAGTATCTCAAAAACTAATCATCTGATTGCGTTGAAATGTTGATAGATTTTTAATTATAATATTGTCTATTACCGTCCTTTTTTCCTAAGAAACCCCTGGTTAGAAAAAGTGTTCAAAGTCGACTTGCTTTAAGGACTCCATAAAAAAATCTCCATATTTTGCAACAAGCGATATTAAATTGCCCCGAGAACCATTGAAAGTAACAGCGATAAATACAATAATTGTCCCCAACTGAAGAAAAAACTGTTCTTCCGGCTGTTTCTCATTTTCCTCGGCCGATTATTCAGTCGGTTTCTCTCTGTAGTTTCTCTCACTGAGAAAGAATTGTGAAATTTGACGATTATAAAATGACCGATTGATCGCCGTCCTGGCAGGAATTGCGAGAGGAATACGAGAGGGAATCGTCGAAGACAGGTCGTCCAAGGCTGTTGCTGTCGATGGCCGTGCCAGCCGGTATCGAGTACATTGATAAGGGTTACGACGTTCCACGACTGAACGATTATCTGGATTTCATAAATCTTCTGTCCTACGACTATCACTCGGCCTTTGAACCGGCGGTCAATCACCACGCGCCTCTTTATCCCCTCGAAGAGGCCAACGAGTACAATTACGATACCGAATTAACGATAGTGAGTAATTCGCGGTTCGTCACCGAACGATTATAATCCATGTGTCGCTAAATAGCTGCAACAACTCGACATCATTATCTCCTCAGGATTATACTATCGAGCACCTGCTGAAGAGCGGAGCCTCTTCGGAAAAAATTGTACTCGGTATTCCCACGTACGGCCGATCCTACACTCTGTTTAACGAAGATGCAACCGAAATCGGAGCGCCAGCCGATGGACCCGGGGAGGAGGGAGACGCAACCCGAGAAAAAGGATATTTAGCTTACTACGAGGTATTAATGAACATTTTGCAAACATAGAATTTATAAGAATCAATTTAGCGGATCTTTGAAGTAAGAGCATAACTTCCTCTGAGAGAAAGTCCGTGCATGGATTT
The DNA here is from genome assembly GCA_963978505.1 of Listrodromus nycthemerus. Lineage (NCBI taxonomy): Eukaryota > Metazoa > Arthropoda > Insecta > Hymenoptera > Ichneumonidae > Listrodromus > Listrodromus nycthemerus. The sequence goes on along the minus strand of OZ021683.1, from coordinate 13,880,267 downwards.
TAGGTTTCCCAAGGAGAAACCCAAAATTGCATCAAAGATTTTGCAGAAAATTTGCAAGAAATTTGTTCAATCTGAAATTATTCGTTTATTTGAAAATACATAGACGGAAGGAAACTGGGATAGTCCCAGAGGAAAACCTTCCGTTAATATGCTCAGCACGTGGCCGCCACAATCCGGCGGTCGACGTCTTATCACAACTCGAAACTTTACTATTCATTACTGCTACCTCCGTTACGGACTTTCCTTCTTTTACTTATCCTTTTCAGTCTCTTTTGCTGTCTTCTTGTCCTCCTTATCCGTCACTTCTTCCGTCCGCTTTTCTTCTTCATATTCCTATTCCGCTGTTTCCTCCAACTCCGCCTCCCAATCCATTTCCTCCTACTCCACCGTCAGCATCTCGTCGTTTTCTCATTCCGATTCCACCGATTCCTCCTACTCCGCCGCCTAAACCGTTTCCTCCTGCTCCACCGTCAGCATCTCGTCGTTTTCTCATTCCGATTCCACCGATTCCTCCTACTCCGCCGCCTAAACCTTGTGCCTCACCTATTTTGATAAGGTCGAATGAAAATGAGATTTATATTAATGTGTTAGAAGACGAAAAGTGTAACTTAAAGATGCATCACGCATGCGCTGATGACCAAAAATTAAATGTGAACAAAATCTCAGTATTTGGTGACGTGCCAAAAGTCCCAAACAAAAAAACAGTCCCATGATCCAAAAGATATTAAAAAATTAAAAGAAAAATGTTATTGTTTTGAAAAAGACAACTTTTTATCGTTATTTTGAATAAATGCAACCGAGATCGGGACACCAAGTGTTTATACCAGTGTGAATAATAGTTGAAGTCTACTCACATAATGTGGCCACAACCACGATGACCAGGAAGGCGACGAAAACTGTTCTATTCATGATGCTTGTTCAAGATCCGCTTCGACTGTGCTGAACACTTGTTCACTCACGTTTTTATAGGTGCATAATGCAACGAGTCTGCCGATTATTACCGCGACGAACTTGACAGGTTGCCCGATAAGCGTTTTATTATTTGTTCTAAAATGTTTTATTGTAATCAGTTTAAAGAATTTCTGTTTATATTGTCTACCAGATAAGAAGAATATTGCAATTTTTTTTCATAATTTCATCATGTTTTTAATTTTTTTGATCAATTTTGACATTAGCTGGAATTTATTGGACTTGTTGATTATTTTTTTTGTTTATTGGCGTTCCTCAGTTTACTTTTTCAATGGAGCCACGAATATATTTTGAGTAGAGTAAACCAACCAATAAATGGACAAGGATGAATTGGCACCTTCTGTCTATTCTGTCTATTCTAATTAAAATTGTCCATTTTTGTTGTTGTTGTTGGAAGAACATATTTTTTTAACGACAAAATGAATTTCCGTTACAAATAAGCTTTGATTATGATCGTTTTTTTTTGTAATAAAAAATTAATTGAAGAATATATAAGGTGTATTGGAAATAGTTCGACTGAATAAACGTGACGGATTTAATTGTCGAACGTTTAGCAGCTCCAGGGAGTACAGTTGGACTCCGATTAATTAGGATTGGATTAACTGAGAAGCGATTTGGCAATGCGTCTCCCAAGGTTTTTTTTTGAGTGGAGCAAACTAAACTCACTAAATACTCAAAAAAAAAAAAAAAAAAAAAAAACCAGCTTACGTACTATTAACAAAAAAATATCCAATTACATTCTAGTTCATACAATTTAACAATTAACTGCAAGTTCCACCAAATGTCATTGCAACTCTTTAAAATCAAATTGTAGCATTAGCCATTATCGACTTATATACTTTCGTTCTCCAGTTAGGATTAACCGGCACCTGATTGGTTCAGAGAATTCCGGTTAATTGGGATTTTAATGTACAGGAAATAATAAGTATTCTACATTGCAGATCTGCGATAATGTGGCAAAATCGGACGAGTGGGAGGTCGTACAACCGAATCCATCGGCCATGGGGCCTTACGCCTACCGTCTGAATCAGTGGGTCGGCTACGACGATGAGGACATCGTCAGGGCGAAAGCTCGTTACGTCAAAGAGAAGAAACTCGGAGGTATTATGTTCTGGTCAATCGACAACGACGATTTTCGTGGCAAGTGTCATGGCCGGCCTTATCCACTGATCGAGGCAGCGAAGGAAGCTTTGCTCGCCGATGATGAGTGAGTACAATTGTAATATTAATTTCATCATCTCCGAAATAAATATCCTGACAAAAAACAATAATTTCGCCGTTGCAGAAGCAGTACTTCCGGTCAAAAAACGAAGTTCGCCGACAGCCGGAAAAAATCGAGAATTCAGGGCTCAGGCCAGCGAATTCAAGGAAACTCCATCGGGCGGAAATTGAGCTCGGGAAACAGACGAACGACGCAAGCACCGGTCTCGCGACGAAGGAAACCTTCGGCAAGATCCAACGCTCGCTCGAACGGCCGCAGCGAAGCCAACAACTACAGCGCCGAGGAGGACGAGGAGGACGAAGAGGTAGAAGCGAACTCCGTAAAGACCGTTGAGAAGCCGAGAACCAGAAGTCATAGCAAGTCCCGATCGACCAGACGACCTTCCGCTGGCGGCCGAAGAAAACAGCAGCAAAGTGCTCGAAGAGACGAAGACGAGAAGGAAGAATCTCTCAGCAATAAATTGTCAACACCCGAGCCACCGACGACTCCGGATCCCGGAAGTGGTGGGTCCTTGACAGCATTTATTCACCGTGTAGTGTGAATTGATTTTTTTTTGGTTGGGACTAGCTTTACATTACGATCTTGTCGCTTTCATAGACTTCAAGTGCGAGGACGAAGGTTTCTTCTCTCATCCGCGGGACTGCAAGAAATATTTTTGGTGCTTGGACAGCGGGCCTGGAGGCCTCGGCATTGTGGGTCATCAATTTACATGTCCTTCAGGTAACGTTTTAGTTATTTTTCCATTTCGCGATCAAGTATTCTTCATTTCTGACGGTCATCTACGATCGGTTTTTCGTCGTTGCGAATATCCAGGTCTGGTGTTCAACAAGGCTGCGGACTCCTGCGACTATCCACGAAACGTCGTGTGTCCGAAAACTAAACCGTCTGAAACCGCGGTTTCAACAACCAAAGCTCCGATAACGGCCGCAACGAGTCGAACGACTTATTTGTACAAACCGACTCGCACGACAACGTCGAAACCCGAATCCGACGAAGACTACGAGTATTACGACGACGAAGAAGTCGCCGACTCGGAGGAAGTCGAAGAGGAACCTCTCAGCACGACATCGGCCAAACCACTTCTATACAAGACGATTAATAGAAGCAGACCGACAACCACAACTTCCGCTCCGGCAACCACCACAACCGAAACGCACGTTGCCGCTTCCACGACAACGTACAAAGCGACGACCGAAAGAGTTACCAGTTTCGAGGACGAGGAGGATCCTCGGGTCATCAAGGAGCTGATTGATCTGATCAAGAAAGCAGGTGAGCTATTTCCCAGGCACGAAAAATAAGATCATTTTTTATCAAGGTCCACAAAAATTTGTATATATCTAGATAAGTCGAAAAAAAACGTCCGGCCTAAAATATCATTTATGCCGTTAATATCACTGGTACCATTGATACCATTGACACAACCAACATTGGTTGTATCAATGGTCAACATCAATCAACGTTGATACTGTTGAACAATCAGTCAATATTGATACTGCTGATAATAATTAACACCATTGGTAAAATTATTGCTATTGTTACCATTTTTACTATTGTTTTCATTATTACGATTGTTATTACTTATTGACATATTGCAGGAGGTATTGAGCAGCTCGAGAAGCAATTAAATTATCAAGAAAAGAATTCCGGTGGGAATTCCGGAACTACCGAAGGAAACGGACGTTCGACGCCAGCAACGATAAGTCGCAGTCTATACGAACGAGTCCTAAACCGTCAAGCAGCTAAGATAGGCGGTGGTTTCCTTGGCTCATTGTCGAATAAACAGTCTGCGAACGGTGACAAATCCGATCGAGCTGAGACAAAGAATTCGCGCACAGGATTCGTCAATGGTCCTGGAGGCGCTCAATTCGAGGGACTCGATAGTGTTCCGGAAGTCAAAAACCTCAGGAGAACGAACAAACCGCAATACGTCACGATCGAACGTCACAGGTGAGAATATCCAAATCGTAACGTTCTTTTTTTTTTTTTTTCTTATGCTGCTCGATTGAATTAACCAGCTATTAACGGCTCAGATCACCGACCAGTGAATCTCCGCTCGAAGACGACGAAGAGATCGACGATGAGGTCGACGAGGACAACAAGGACGTTGCGTCGTCCGAGGATCAGACGGTCAGCAATGCTCCGCATCAAAAAACTTCTAATCGGCGAGTTACACCGAGTTATGTGAACATCCGTCGTTCGCGTCCCTCCACGACGACGTGAGAAATATCTTAATCAATGTTTACACCAATATGAGAAGACACTCGTCAACACCCTGACGTCGATTTTTTCTTGCAGAAGCGAAAATGACGTGGAAGTGAAGGATGAGGAATCTAACGTCGACGATGGCGAAGAGGACGAAGAAACAAGCCATCAGAGACACCACGTCGCGAAGATCGACGAAGAATCTTCAAGCCCAAAGTCTAGGTTTATATTCACGACCGTATTCTCATAAAAAAAAGAAGGAACACACGTAGCGAAATTTCACCCATGAACGAAAGTGTGATTTTTTGTTCTTTTAACTAATATTCGATAACTTTCAGATACACGAACACCCAACGCTTCAGAAGTACGACATCGCGGAATAGCGAGGAAGATCAGGCGGAGGAAGTGGTGTCCAAGAACGATTTCACAACGGAATCGACAACAACAACACCAACGACAACGTCGACAACAACGACGACGACAACGACCACTGAAAAAGTGACTCTCATAACGGAAGAAATCGCGGAGACTTCCTCGCCAGTGACCGCACAGTCATCGACAACACCGGATTCCTCGAGTTCCTCCATAGCGGAGTTCTCATCGTCCATCGAATCAACGATCTCTTCGGTCGCCGAGCCGACGAGCGACTCGTCGTTGAGGCTCGTGGAAAATTCAGCGACGGAGATATTGTTCACAACAGCGGCGGCGTCATCGAGCTCGACCGGAAGTAGACCGGAGCCATTCACGAGAGGACCCATCGCAGCTGCGGTGTCGCAGCCGAGGCCGTTCGGTTTTCCGCGAAGGGGACGACCAACAGCCTCGACATCATCAGTCGCTCCGGTGACCGAGCAATCACGAACAAAGGTGAGTAGTAGACCGACGAGAAACTTTGCACGGTCGTCGAGCGCGTATCGGCTGCGAGGTCGCGGGAGGCCCAGAACAACGTCGACTGTCTCAACGACGGAGAGTACCGCGAATCTCGACGACGAGACCAAGTATACCGACGAAGGAGGAAGAAACGATTACGACGAGGCGATAGTCGACGGTAAGTCGACAGCGTCAACCGGAAGAGGTGTCAGCCGGTACACGACTCCGGCAACCGGAGTCATCAAGGAAGCTACTTCCGGCGATATTCCTTCGAGCAGACGCAGCCGCCCTACGACGCTCTCGCCGCCGGAAGCCACGAAAGCCTTGTTTCCGGAAGCAACTTCGGCGACACCGATTTCGAGAGGACGGACCAGATCGACGACGACCATCTCGCCGACCGTCGAAACGGTGACAACGGAGTCGAGCGGCAAACGCGGTAGAGGGTCTCACGGAAGATCAACGACCGTCGGCTTGCCGAAAACGGACAACGACCTCGAGGATAGCCCCATCATAAGAATTTCGCAGGATCCGCCGGAGCAGACTCTGACCTCCCGATCTGATCCGAATCTCGACGATACCGTCGAGAAAATTACGAACATCAGAGTCTTCAAGAAATTTGAGGAGAACGAGAAACCCGAAGAGCCGAACGAAGTCTTCACCAATCGGGAGGACACCGTCACGAGGGCGCAATTTTCTAACGCGTCGGAGGAATCGGGGAGTTCGATGACTCCGGCAATTACGACCGAATCGAGTGAATCATTCGATGGAAATATTTCTCCAAATTTCACAACGGAAAGAAACGCTGTAACTGTCGAGAGTGTAATTCCGAGTGAAGAATCGAGCGCGGGGACGGAATCCGTAGCCACGACTCTGAGCTCCGCAGCTCCGATCCCCGACGAAACGCAGAAACCGGTGAGACGGAAGGTCCTCAGAAGAAAGAGGCCTGTAGGGTCAACGGCCACCGCGACTTCCGGCGAGGAGAAGAACGTTTACGACGGCAGTCAAGGCGTCAAAAGACGCAAGATCGTCAGACGTCTTCGTCCCGTTGCCAAGGAAACGACGTCCACGGAGCGAAATCGACAATCCGACGAGTCCGCGCAGCGACAATTACCCACCCGTTTGTTCTCACGAACAAGATCCGGAAAAAGTTATCCCGGGGTCTCGGAGATTCCGGAAGCTGAGAGAGTCGACGAAAGTCTCGAGATGAAGCCTTTCACGATAATCGTGGAAACACCCACGGTCGTCGAAAGCTCGGGGGAAGCTCTGTTCGAAGACGATCTTCCGCAGTCCACACCGGAAGTGGAGGGTTCGACTCTGAGCGATCTCGCGATCGGCTTTAGTGACGAATCAAACGAGACTCTCTCGACTCTCTTGCCGACCACGCTCGTCGACTCGTCGACCGATCAACCGGAAGTCACTGAGACCGTTAGGAACGAATCCCAGGACAAGGGATTCACGGAAGCCGAAGCGACTTTAACGACTGAAGCGTTGGAGACGTATGTCTCCACAGAACCAACAACCGCCATGGAATACTCGGCCGAGACTGATACTTCTGGTACTGAAAGCCCAATGGCGACGACCTTGGAACTTCAAGCAACGACTGCACCAACTACCGTCGTAACGGACGCAACTACGCGTTTCATTCGCAGGAAGTTCGTGAGAAAACGTCCGTCCTCCTCGACACCGTCAACCGGTCGACGTTTCGTTGTCCCGAGATCGCAGAATCGCGTACTTCCGGTACAGCAAGACGACATCGACCATCTCTCGAACAGGCGAAAAAATCTTTTTGTCCGTCGTCGTCCGGTACAGTCGACGACCACCTCAACGACCGCCCTCGAAGACGACGAGGTGGCGCAGGAAACAGACGACTTGGACGATCGCGAGGACGACACCACGGGAATCGATCAGAGTACCAGCAACTACGAAAATACCCGCGTAGTGACCGATTTCGAAGATCTTTGGAAACGTCTCGCGACACCTCCAACGACGGCGAGCGCTACTCTGAGTGCCCTCTTCTCGGAGGATTTGGATCAAACCTTCGAAGCCCCGGGAACGACGGTGAAGAAATATTTCGACGACGATTCGACCGCGAATGACTCGGAGGAGCGGGACGAGGAGACGATCGAAGATCCGGCGGATGATGAGGACCCTGAGAAGGCGCCTGTCGAGATCAATTATCGAAGACCCGACCAGCGTCCGAAGTTCCAAGTTCCACAGTCACTGAAGAGAGGCCGACCAACGTCGTACCTCGCAGCAACGACGCCGATTTTACCGACGACGCGCGCCATCTTGGATTCCTCGCCCGAGGAATCAGCCGAGCCGAATTTGGCCGACGAGGCGCCGAAATTCAAGATAATCGATTATCGTCAGCCTAGAACGCGGTTCGGAAACGAGGACGACCGTAACGGGGAGGAAGAATCATTCCCCGAGGATAGTTTCGGCCCGAAGTTCAGGCTGCCGATCTCCAACAAGGATCGAACATATCCGGAGAACACGGAGCTGACCTCGGCTTTCTGGCTCGCGCAGAGCGCGAAAAATCGGGTCTATCCAAAGCGCACGAGCAGCACGACTGAGCAAGCCGTGACCGAGACTCTGATACCAGCAAAGAAATTCGACTACGTCGCCGACGCGATAATGAGAAAGGCGCAGTCGCAGCGCACGACACCGCGCTACGAGGAAACATCGAAGATGGCCTCGGAGTCGAGTACTTCCGGTGTCGAGGACGAGAATTTCGTGGAGACCGATTTTACGACGCCTTCGAGCAAGCCTCAGATAACGAGACTCGTCACATCGGTGGTCGAATCGGGAACCACCGAGAGGCAGATAATTCACATAAAAACGAAGTACTCGTCGCTCACCTCGACGACGAGAATACCCGTGCAGACGACGCACAGCCTGAACGATCGTCGGACGAAAGACGGAGCGGAGCACGTTCACAACGAGATTCGCGAGTCAACGGAACGATCGCCGGAAGGATCGACGCTATCGATCGAGAGCGAGTTCGCCGCTCGCAATCGGATAACTACCGAACCGACCGGCGAATCCTCCACTATAGAGATCGAGTCGGTCTTCAGCAATCTGATTGCCGGCGACTCTCGGACGTAACGAGAGGAAAAAAAAAAAATCATTTCATAATATCGTCTTCAATAAGCCATAACCGATCATCCGACGCTCATCGATAAAAAAAAACAGAAAACGCTTTCTTCACACGGATATACACGTACACAGAAAACGATCATCATGTTTATAATAATCATGTACCACTCTGCGTATACAGTGCGAGAGGAAAAAATTACAGAAATGTAATAATATATATATATATATGTATATACAAAACAAAAAAAGAACCAGAAACGAATGAAAAACAAAGTGGTGCTCCACGTATCTGATAGACGATAATAGGATCGCTAATTCGACCTTGGACGTCGACGCTCCTTCACGATCTCTCTTCATCGCTCTTCTCTTAACTCTTCATATCCGCATCGCTCTATACTATCATAAATATCCATCATACCTACATATTCTGTATACCTGTATGAAAACGAGCTTGAGAGACTGATAATGACACTCACGAGAAAAAAAAAAAACAACAACAGCAACAAGAATACCAAAAGAAATCATAGAAACAACAGCAGAAATAAAAAAAAAAAAACAAGAGAAGCTGGCTTGAAGAAAAGTCATTTGGGACAAGTAGAGAAAAATCCCGTCATGTATCGTTATGATTTTCAGGTCGTGTCGGAAGCGCTCAGGTTACCAACCCTGAAGGAGCTGGTCGGTTTTACCCCCACCCAAACCGAGTCAATCGCCGAGTTTCCGTCGACGATTGCCCAATCTTCGACGACGTTTTTAGACGAGTTTATCGATCGTACTTTATCCAGAGTTGAGCCGGAAACGTCGATTAAAGATTTCGCGAACCGCAACGAAAGCGTATCGAACGACGATGACGCCCGAGAATCTGAGGACGGAAGCGACAAAGACATCTTCGACAACGACATTCTCGGCTCCGAGGAAATTCAGCGTCGTTCGTCGTCGTCTTCGTTCGTCGAGGGAACTCCTCATTCGAGATCCACGAGCGATCGAGAAGAGATCGATACTGAAAAATCAGTAAGACGCGTCGAAGTACCGGTGAGAATTATCGATGACGCGAACGGCGAGGAGTTAGCCGAGCTGGTGATACTTCGACTACCTGAGAGCAAACTAAATTCCGCCATACTCAAGCCCGTGTTCAGGGTAAAAGTTCTCGAGCAGGATGAGAGAAGCGGCGATGTCGTTGCGAGGGACGGCATCGAATCGGTCTCCGGTTCCAACGAGATAAGCTCGGAGAACGAATTGCCCGACGATCGAGTAACGTCGCCGAGAAGACGTCGGGTCAGAGTCAATTCGTCCTCGGTCACGCTCGGGGACGCCGGCAAAGCGTCCGAAGATCGCGCCGATCCGGGAAGTCGTCCGCGCAACCGGCAGAGAATCGTCAAAGCCAGAAGACGAACTCGCGTCCAGGAAGTCGCTTCGAGCGACGCTGTCGAGGGAGGCGAAGAGAATTCCAAAAGACCAGAGAGCCTCGACGCGGAATCATCATCGGAAATCGATGGTACAATTCTACAAACAACGGAGTCACCGACAGTCGTGAGAGCGACGACACTCCGAGGAAACATCACCGCTCCGTCGAAAGTCCCGGGTGTCGTACGTGGTTTTTACGTAACTAAGAGCACTATCGACGCTTCGTCGACGCCCGACGTTGCAACAACGGATTCCCCAACGGATTCAACCTCATATCCACACATTACCACCAGCGACTACGGATCCGATGAAACTACCGAGAAAACCAATTTTCCGACGGCCAGCGACGAAACCCTCACGACTTTTGCGGAAGGAGGCTCAAACATTGCCGACGAGAGCTCGACGTACGAGAGCATCGGCTCGACGGTTCTGGAGCCGGAAGGTGAGACGAGAATATCCAATGACTTCCTGAACAATGTTGGTCCGACGATGGCAGCAAAATTGGAAACCCCGACGACTGACGCGATCTCTACGAGAGACGATCATTTCACAGAAACCGGTCTATCAGCCGCGACGATGACCGAAAGCGAGACTAGCGAGCAACCGGAAGTCACCACGTTCCGGTCTTGGACGACCGAAGTTCGAACTACGCATCCGACAACCTCAGTCGAAGCTGCCACCGAATACTTTACGGAGAGCAACAGCGAAGCGACCAAGAAGGAATTCGACCTAACAACCGATCATCCTTCGGAAAGCTTGAAGACGTCCGAAAACAGTCATTATGGGGATTCCCCGAATTTGGTGATGAGGAGTACAACCGTTTCGCAGACCATCGAATCGAACGATGATAATGGAGTGACTGGGCCGGAACTGCAAACAGAAAGATCTTCCGAAAGCACGATAAGCACGAGCGGAAAGGCAACTTCCAAAGAGCCGCTTAAGAGAGGCAGAGTGCGTTTCACGAGTGGATCGAATCCGAACACGAGCAATTTGTCGTCTTCGGAGCATTCGAGAGCGTCGGTGAAGACGTCCAGGGACGAATCGAATGAAACTATTCGCGCTTCGACGGAGACTTACGAAAGAACAACAGAAATGAGTTCGACCGAAACGACCGGAAGCCCGCACTCATCGTCCTCACGCAGCAGGGATCATCGCCGAAGAACGACGACTTCCCTCAGCATCGATGACTCTACGACTAGTTCACCACCAAGGGAAGACGGCTCGTCCGCCAAATCGACCGAGGCTGAGCCACCGGCAAAATTCAGTTCGAGGACGAGTTCTGTCGAAACGATCGGAAGTTCACCTGCGTCGAGGTCTTTTTCGCGGAAAGACCATTCGCGGGCAACGACGAGACCCTTCGAGACTGACACATCCGCTTTTATCGCAACGTCGACCGAGGCGTACGACGAAGCCGGGCAAGATACGACTGAGGCCCAAAAAGCCGACACGAGCTTCGTCGAAGCGACGAGAAGCGACCCTCAGAAGACTACGGAAGTCATTGAAGATTCAGCCGAATTTACTGTTGATTCGACGATTGAAAGAGACTCGATGACAACATCGATGGACACCAGCCGAGAAACGATCGGTTACGCGAGTACGACTTCCGAGGCGGATTATCTCAGCACGAATTACGTCGAGACAACCGGAAGTCTCGTTTACGGCAGAACATTGACCGAGGAAATTGGCTCCACGACGGCGACGACCGAGTCGTACGACAGAATAACCGAGACCTCGGAATCGGCGAACACGGTTTATATCGCCGATAGTCGCGAAGAGGAAGTTCAAACGGAATCGACGCCGAGCACCGGAACAACTTCGAACTTGGCGGAAACCACGAGGCAGTGGAGTTATCTTCAGAGGAACCGCGTGACTGGTAGCGCCTCAGCCGGTCATGGAGAATCCACCGATGTCTCAAACGACATGACGCTGGATGAACGAACTGATACGTTCCCACCGACTACGGAAGTTTATCGAACGACAGATCGCGCGGAATTGAGCACATCTGTGCTGACGGAAGATTCTGGGACAAAAGCTAATGATGAGGGAATTTCGACGGAACCCGCCGAGCGGGACGCGGAAACGATGACTTCTCCAGAGAACGAGACGACCCTGCGATCGGCAACCACGCCGGTCAACACGATTGACGATAGATCTGAAGGAACAACAACGACTGTTTCTTCTCGTAGGAAAAATGGCAATGTCGTTGAGTCAACTGCGGAAAAATCGTCCGCGACTTACCGTGGCGGTGTCGAGGAAAAAAGTACGACCGTATCGAGCGCCGAGAACAATGTTTACTCCACGGTGGATTCGACCAGGAACACGATTGCCACTGTTACCGAAAACCGTGAAACTAAACGCGTTCGGGGAAGAGTGAGATTCACTAATTTTGCCGCACACTCTGACGAGACAGGAAGGAACCGAAGACCCGTGAAACAAGTGGTCGTGCGTCGTCGTCCGGTGACCGAATCGAACAATCGGCGCCGCACGGTCGATGCGAGTTCGGAAACGAGCGCGGAAAACGAGACTGTGAAAAAAAATTCGGTCGAGCTTCGCGAGCGCTTCGACGAGAAGGAAACTTCCACGCACCCAGGAGTGAGACTCGTCGGGGTGAAGAATCGCTCTACGAGCCTTAACGATCGATCGCCAGAAGAGAAGAAACGCACCGCGAATGCGAACGATCGATCGGCCGAGAAGAAGAATGATAGAAAAGAACCTGGGAGAGTGAACGGTCGATCGGCAGTGGCGAAGAAAAGTTTCGCGAGTCCAAACGATCGATCGGTGGAGGAAAAGAAATATTCGTCGAGGGCGAACGATCGATCGGCCGAGAAGAAATATTCTTCGAGGGCGAACGATCGATCGGCCGAGAGGAAAAATTCTGCCGAGTCGAAAGATCGCCCTGTGGCGAAGAAAAATTCCGCGGATCCGAACGATCGATCGGCAGAGAAGACTCATCTTTCGACGTCGAACGATCGACCGGACGACGATACCAAAAATCGTACGAAGCCCATGAGACGCCGGGTGATCGTTTATCGGGGTCGACCGCGTCCCGAGATCGTTACGTCGACGTCGACGACCATGCAAAGTTTAAGACCATCGAGCGACGAGATTCCCGACGACGGTGGTAAAAAGCGAAGGAGAATGTGGAGAAAGAGGATCGTGCTGAAACGAGAGAGGACCGAGGAGGCCGCCGACCAGAGTATCGCCGAGACGGTCGACTTTCCTCGAGCGGTGATCGATGCCTCGCTCGCGGACTTCTCAGACCTCAGCTCTCTCATCGAGGACCCTGAGCTTGCGAGCTCCGCGGAGCAGGCAGACGAGAACAACGGTGGGGAGGTCAGTTAAAAAAATAAAAAGGAAGGACTCTAGCGGAAAGTCTGCCTCGTCTAACGCTGCTGCTGCTCTACTGACGCCAATCTCTGCCAATCTAGCCTCTGCCTCTGCTCTTGCGAACATAGCGGCGTCTCGACTAATCCGAGATCACTTCGATGCGAATAACGATTTATTAAACCGCTCTTGGGTGAATTGTCGTCTACCGTGGCTTCCCTCTACACCTGCTGCTGCTGTCTCTGCGCCTACTTATGTCCTCAAATATGCCACTCGGCAGTCACAGCGACTCTACCTACAATCGAGCTGTGAACTTTTCTGTACATAAACCGGAACTATCCGAAAAAAAATGCTAAAAAAAATACCTATATATACTACTTGACAACAGTCACGGGAACCCGGACTGACGTCGAATAAACGCCTCGCATGAAAAAAAAAAAAAAAAAAAAAAATACAACACGAGAAGAACATGAAAGTGCGTATTTAAGACACGGAGAACTGTGTGACATGCGAATAACGAGAGAGAGTTACGATTCTCGTGGAAGCTTCGTCTAGCGAAGATGAATTTCTTTTTAGCTACACTCCTTAATAACAAAAGAAAAATGTCTCTTCAAGCCTCTGCATATACGATGCTTTCAGCGTTAATGTGAATAATTTTTTTTCGCTCCTGTTTAAAGACGTCGCGCGCAAATTTTTATATATTTATGTGTACGCTGTGCTTTTCCTCCTGTAGCTACCGGTCTAGTCTCTAGCAATTTTTCCTTAACACCTCTTAGGTTCGTAATACGATTTATGGTTTTTTTTTTATTTTCTCTTTCAATCTAATATTTGTATATAAGTATCGAAGCTGGGCAAACTACCGAGAAGTACTTCAAGTACAGATTACATAGTATTCTGCACCTTTTTCAAGTAATTTTTCCTTGTGGTGTTTGTACAATCAAGCTTCATCAATAACTTAAAAATACGGGTCGAAATAGTTTGGCTCCCTTATTGTAAAAAAACCGCTGATTGAAATTTTCATAAATCGTTCCTCTAATTGGCAACTTCGCCTATTTTTCATTTGACAGAATTGGCTACTTGTAATATTTTGTTCACTTTTTTTATACAAAACAATTCATAATAATATAAAAAAAAAAAACTACACGGGTTTTTTTTCTCGTTTTTTAAATAGAATATTTCTTTTTACTAATGAAATAGGATCCTCAGTGCGAGCTTGTACCCAAAAAATACTTGGAGTAATAATCTGTGCTTGGGTACTTGAAGTATCGTCCAGCTCCGATATGTATATTATGAGCCATACTAAATAACGCATTTGCTACGGTACGGAGCTACGTCGTCGATAACGCTTAAAATTTAATTGATCGATTAAACGAGATGCAATGTCCATGAACAGGCGAACCCGTACAAGAGCTCCGGCGGGTTTTTGCGAAGACCGGGCTCGCTGGTGCGCGGACAGGGAAACAATCGGTCGAAGACCAAAACTCCTGGCAATTCAGATTCGATCATCTTGCCGATCGGACAACCATCGGCCTTTTCTAAGATCCAACCGATCGGTGAGTATTTTTGACGGTGCTTTTTGTGTCAATTTTTATTTCTTATTTCTGAACCGTGGAAGTTTACGATTTTTTTTTTTAATTTCAGTTGCAGCGCAAGAGATAAAAACTGACGATCAGAGCGGCCGAGCTCAGGAACTGGCCGTGACACTGGCCGATCCGCCGGTCGTTTCATCCGCTACCACCGGTAATATTTGACTTCATTAAAATTAAATTCATCCAATCACACTTTACAAAACTCACTGTCATTATTATTTACACGGTCACACCTTCTTCTATCATTCGGTGAATGTTCCAGTTTCAATCTCGCACGTGAAAGTATACACGAATACAATATCTCGAAGCAAAATCTGTCCAAAATAATTATTCGTAGATGAACAACCCGGAAGATTCTTGTCCGGAAGCTTATTCTCAATCGCCATTACGTACGATAATTGACTGGAACATTTACTCCGAAATCATCGAACTGTCTAATCGAACGACTGATTTCTTCTCAGCTCGAAAACGTCAAGTTGTGTTTCATCATTGAACTAACTAAAAAAAAAAGCAAAAAAAAAAAAATCACCCGGCTCACCTCGCTCTCTGGCTCTACTACGACTCTACGTATCCCGTCCAGACTATCTTCTACTACTCGTCATCATTCGCTATAAACTACTTTATACTTCATCCTACTTCCGTCATCGCTCTTCACGGTACTGTCTTTCTCTCGTGTATCTAATTTTTACACTAACGGTTTCTGTCTGTCTCTTCATTCCTCCGCACCACGAAATCGCTCCGCGACTGTTGGGTTTCGGCGGGTTTTGTGTGTGTGTTTTTTTTTATAGGAATTAATTATTCGTATAATTGTAAACTTGGCGCAAGAGCCGTGTAAAGAAAAAAATCTCGGTTGCTCGATCAGGTCGACTACAGTTCAGAACCACGAGCGCACCGCGAAAGATAAGCACGACGATTGCACCCAGAACCGAAACTCCGGCAACTTTGAGAACGACTCCCTTGGTCAGACGGCGGCAGAAACCGCGGGATGGCTCCAGTAACGAGAGATTGGTTGAAAACGTAACTAGCAGACCCAGACGTCCGGCAATAATCGACTACGATTACTACGTCGACGACGACGACGTTCGTCTAGTCGTCAAACCCGAACTCAAGGACAAACTGTTCGTGACACGAAAGGGAGGAATTCGATGCCTCGATCAGGGAAACTTTGCCCATCCGACCTCGTGCAAGAAGTTCATCACGTGCGCGCGGATGGTTAACGGCCAGGTCATCGGCACGGAGTACACCTGCCCAGACAAACTCTCCTTCGACCCCGTCGGTGGAATATGCAACTGGTCGGCCGGTCTCGGTTGCGAGGACAACAAGAAACCTTAACTATCGAAAGCCGAATAGCGTGTGAAGAAGAAAAATAAAAATTACATGTCGCGAAGAGAATTTTTCTCGGAGATCCTGAAGAGTCGGAGTCAATGCACTTTGAAATCGGTCAGTCATTACCGGTTGCTTCCTTTTTCATATTTAATCTAGACCCTTTACGGCAATGGGATGATGAAAATCGTAATCGTCGGAGGCGGAATAACGTTTGAAGAAAAAAAAAATTGCAAATCGGACGTTTTGCGAAAACATGTCTCAAATCCAAGTCGGAGTTAACGCACTTTAAAATTGGTCGGACATCTCTCATTGTTTTATTTAGTTCTTTTTTTTTTTTTTTTTGGTAATATTGTTTCCTTTTTTTATTCAAAGCTCGTGCAGTCAGTGTTGGCTGTCAATTTTTTTTTTGCGATCGTTGAGAAATTCTGACGTCGACGGATTATTATCTGCTTGCTTAATGTTAGCATGTCAATGCGTATGGATGGAGATCGGAGTGATCGCTCGAAGGTATGAGACGTGCGAGATGGAACGAGGGTCGACCCGATTCGACGATTATTCCTCGTTTTTCTTTTATAATATACTCAGCTGCGAATGAACAACCGATAGTTCCATCGAAACTTGTAGCCATAAAAATATCTAATAAGTGCATCGTAGTGATATTATCGTTTAAAGCTATCGATCTGTGTATATAATTATAATTAGTGTATATGAGTGTAAGACACACGCGAATTAAAGCGCGTACAATATTTTCGTGCTCAGGCAACTTATTTTTTTCTCGTGGTTTATGTAATTTATGTGTACTTGAAAAGAAAAAAAATGAGCCAAGTATACAGAAAAAAAATGTCATAATCACCGTCGGTAAATGAAATTTCATCCGAACGATTTTTGTAATGAATCTTTTGTATTTATATATCGGCATGTCGAATAAAAATACTCTTTTAACTGTTCGATTTATCAACACTAAAAAAAATGATCTCCCTGCGAGCGAAATTATGAACAATTTTTTTTTTATGAGTGGCCACTCATAATTTTGTCTCGACCAGAAAATCTTGATTCTCAAAAAAAAAAAATAATTGATTATAATTATTTATTACCAACAGAGCTCGGATCGAGGGCGGAGGGCAAGTGGGTTTTACATCGACTTACGTCGCCTTACAGCCGCAAGGAAGTGAGTTTCCTAAAAGCCTTAAGAAATCACGCAAATACGCAAAAAAAAATTATTATTAATGAAAAATAAATACCTTTAAAGACCATCAGAATCACTCGATATTCTCTTTCATGAGCGTAATCTTTTCGGCTTCCAACGACTCATCCAAACCAACGCATCTGAATATAGAAAAATAAATGGTATGAGCAAAGCATAAAAAAATCGACAAAGGAGTGTATTGTACAGAGTGCCGTTTCAGTTCATTCAACTGAGGGGGAAGCTATACGGAGAATGCCATGAGCGTCGTAGAGGGGGTCACGAACCCCTCGCGACGGGGCTTAACGACAGCGAAACATGAATAAACAAACTGTTCCGACAGTTGAGAGGTTCGGCTGATCCATGCTCAAGCGGCTGAAACAGTACTCCTCTGAAGGTGTGTCAAACAATAGTGGAGTTGAGAATAAAAATAAAATAAAATTAAAAAAAAAAACAAAAGAAATTAAGAAAAAAATCGTTTAAAAGCTTATAAAATTTGAACGTGTGAATCTATCTTGCGAAATTCAATGGGGAACATAGACCAACAGTAGTTTATTCCTGTCGGTTTTTTTACAAGTATCTAAAAAATTATAGGAGCTAGAGCTAGAAAAAAAAAGCAAATCATTTTTTCGAAAATTGAAAATACTACAAAACGCAGATCAAATATCAACTCGATTATTAAATCTGCTCTGAAGCTATAAAAAGTTTCATTTTACGGGACTGACAAATTTTTTCTAAATGTGATTTTTCGACTTTTTGGAACATACTGAATACGTTTACTTGAAAATGTCGGCAACAACATTTCACTAGAACGAACCATCCTCTATGTGGAAGCAGAATTTTTAAAAATGGAAGGAGCAAAGAACGTCCGTTTCGAGGACGTCGAAAGTATGATGGAGCAGATGATGCGAGTTCCAATATTTCGCGTATCGGAGAAACGATGCATGCTGAGCGATGCGCCGAACAACTCAAACGATCCGAACCTCATTATGAACCTGAGACACAAGACGATCGGACAGCCACTTCCGGTGTCGTTGACGCAGAGTGCTGTCCTAGCGGAAGTTACAAGGTCCGTGCATTTTTTATTTCCATTATCGCCAACTTCTCGATTCTAGATCTATAACCGAAGAGTCGATATCCGGTAAGTCGGGATGTCGTGAACATGTTTTATCAACAGCGAAAATTGGGGACTTAACGTTAAAAGACAACTCGTAATTTTTGCTCGTAACCAACTTTAAAAACATCGAACTGAAGTCATTCACTCAGAACTTTCGATATTTTCGATGCGTGATTTAACTGCAGTTTTATAAATAAATATTTGCGGTAGTAAAGGATTTACTAATTACTATGATAAAAATAGTAAAGTATAGTTCACAACATGTTTAGTATAATTCATGTCGTCTCCGTAAACCGCCAAAATACAATTTGCTCCGTCGAATGTTTTAGACACCAAACTAAAAAGAAAACGATTTTACTGGCCATATGGAAATCAAGAACGATATGTTTAAAAATAGTTCTTATTAAAAAAAAAAAAATTATTCGTGGCTTTATAACGGCGTGACAATTTTATACTGACTTACCCTATAATCGAAAAAAACGTGTGAAAAAAACCTCAATTGAATGTTGAATTTTTTTTTAGATTACTGATGGACGAGGAGACCCAAGCGCTCTACCGGAAACGGGAGCAAGAAATGCTGGAGTCGGAGCTGAAGAAATTCGAGAAAGGGTTGTACAGCACGCGTCCGAGATTTCGAGGTCCTTACACCTGCAGCAAGCGCGACATATTCGCGAACATCGAGGATTACGATGACCTGTGGAAATCGGCGCCACGCAGGCTGAAGATCAAAGTAAAGGACAACGGAGCTGCAGGCGACGCGCAAACGGAGCAGCGTAACGAAAACGACTCGTACACCGGAAGTATAAAGGTCACGATAAAAGACAAACCATCGTCGGGCTCGAAGGAGCTTGATCGTGACATGCTCAGAATGGCTTTCGACGCTCTCGCCACTCACGCGAGGGAGGAGCGTCGCTTGCGGGATCTGAAGATCAAAATTCAGGAGAACGTAGCAAGCAGACGTCTGCGGAAGTACTTTGAAACATGGAGGACCCGAATGGAGAATTCCAAGCTTCTGGCGACCAAGCGAAAGGAGGAACGAGAAATGTCGGACGAGAGGAAGATCGAGCTCTTCGTCAACGCTATAAATGAGAAGCAGAAGAAAATCGCTAGGTTGCAACGACCGGCTGCGAGAGAGCCGATTCGACGGGGTGGAGCGACACAGGAAGTTACCGACGGAGCAAAAGCGTCGGTAGCAGAGAGCAGGAGGAATTCCGCCACAAGAACGATCCACGTTGTCGAGCCACCGGCACAAAATCGTCTCAACGCTCAGAAGAGAATTATCGCCGAGCAGAGAGCCAAGCTCGAGGAGCAGAAAAGGATAATCGAAGAGCTGCGTCTTAAGCGCATCGAAGAAGAGACGAGAAAAGCCGGAAGGGAGACGATAAACTCCGCGAAAGAAGCTCTCGCGTGCTGCGGTCACAGAACAAGAAGAACTTTGATACATCTTATGCGCGAAGAGGGATGCAGGTAATTCGTAGTTTTTTCATTTTGCAGCTTATTGGGAATTTCTCGTCGACATAGTGCGGAAATATTTTATTAACATCGATTTATTTTAGCGATATTAAAAGTATTTCGGAAATGTTTTCGAAAACATTTTGAGGATATTTGTTTATCTATTTATTTGATCTCTTACATTGAAGTGTTGAAAAAATGTTTCACGATATTTTTTGTTTCACATTTCAGCGAAATCTAAAAGACTGCGTCAACAGTCCGATTTGTATAAATCTTTCAGTATAACATTCGCAACATTTTAATATATTTCCGGAATATTTCCTAAGATTTTAAAGATAGAAGATATAACTGCAATTATTTGAAAATATTTCGTGCTGTGTGTGCGCGGGAACGAAGATTATTGAAGTTTGAATTAATAAAAGGGACAAAACTCTGCTGGACCCACCGAGGGCGCACAGCCCGCCGAAATTTTTGACGAGGATGGAAGCCAGAGCGGAAGCGAGGAGGGAAAGGGTAAGAAAAGCCGAAGAGGAGCGCAAGAGGAAAGCGGAGGAAAAAAAAATTATGGAGGAAACGGCAAGACGCGAAGAGGAGGAAAGCCGAAGGAGATTGCAATTAGAGGTGAGCACGAAACTTCGTCACGCAACGACGGTCTAAAATTTATAGACAAATCTGATATGTACGTTCGCGTGTATCTAATCGTAGGAGTCTCGTCGAGTGCACGTAAAACGGCTCGGTCGGTAAAGCAGATTGCAATTAATTTTTTCTACGGCGTCGACCTCAAATAGTCACAAAGTAAATTTTTACTAGAAACTTGATCGTTATTCGCGTCATGTAAGAATTTTCTTCAAACCCGAAATAGTTAAGGCTTATAAAAAAAAAATCAGTTTCATTTTTTATTACCGACCGAAGTCGGATCGAGCCGCGAGAGTTTTTTCCCTTGATCTCAAAGGTTTTTTTAAAGATGTAATTTATCCACCCAATGTCATTTCTGAGCGCCAATGGAAAAAAATCAATTAAGTTTGTTACCCACACTTTGGGCGCGGAGCGAAGTTTTTCACTTACTTTAAAAATGATTTTTTTCTTTTTGGTCTTTGGATAGATGCAAATCATCTAAATTCCGAAGTAGTAACAACCAAATATTGTTTTTGAGCTCCAGATTGTATTGTTTCTTTTCTATGAAATTATCTTATGATTATTGTTATTTATTGTATTGATTATTGTTATTTACATTTTAAGGCTCAGCGAGAAGCGAAACGAATTCGAGAGGAACAGGAAAGAAGACGAGCTCGCGAGCTGGAGAAATCGAAGGCGGCGAACGAATTGGCCGAGGGATTTTATCGGAAATATCTTTTGCGCCGTTACGTGTTCGAACCTCTGACACTTCTAGTAGAGTTGAAGCACAATCACATGAAAACTGCAGTGGATCATTACAACAAGTGTTTGCAGCGTAAAGCCTTCGAAGCTTGGCGAACGGAAACGAATAATCAGCGCACGATAAAATTAGAATTGTCGATTTCTGTATGGCGTAGAAACGTTCTCTGGTACGCGTTTAGGAATTGGCGACAGGTGGCCAAATCAGCGAGCGAACAGCGCCAGATTGCTACCGATTTCTATGAACTAAGGCTGCAGGAGAGATTTCTGAAAACCTGGCGCAAAATTGCAGTCGAGGCGAATATGAGAGAATTTGAGAACACACAATTGGCAAATTTGCATGTTGAGAAAAAATTAAAAATCGCATATTTCGTTAAATGGAAAAAATTCGTTAAAATTGCGGATGAGGTGAAAGAGAGCGATCGAAGGAGAGACAAGTGGAGGGAATTGGTTCAACGCGTTGTGCCGGATTTCGATCCAAAACAGAGGGGCGTTATAATCGACGATTGATGGGTACAACAAAAAAATCGAGGTGTCCGATAGCCGAGCTAGAAAGTCGTTTAATATTTACAACATTGCATTATAAACTATTTTTTTTTCTCGTAGGAGTACAAATACAACCCGAATCTGTCTGTTTTGTTTCTTTCTTTATCTAACTAAACATTGGAGCGTTACATAGAATAAGTTTAAAGTTCGGTGGTATCGTTATATTAATAATTAATTCTTTTTATCGTTACGTTCTCGTCGTTGTCGTTTAAAGTTCAAACAAACTTATTCATCTTAACCGTTGGATGGCTGTTTTTCACTCCTCTTTTTATCACAGTTACAATAAACATACATCTATGTATTTTGTGCATGACAAGATGAACTAAAAGAGTGTATCAAATCATAAAACTTTTGACTAAATCTGTATTTACGGAGCCACAAATGCATCCCGAAACAGTTAGGAATCTGAATACTTATACTTTGTTTTTCTGTTGTAAATATAAGATAAAGTGCTAAAAGAGCTCGTAATAGATACAAGGTACAGAGTCGGCGCTTCTGCTTTCAAAAAAAGTGAAGACAACCGAAATGTTTATACCCTCTTTCTCCTACAAAGCGAATAAAAAATTAAACAAAACCAGTCATTGTGAACAACCGTCACGAATAATCTTGGCCTCGCGGTTGAAGTCGCGCTCGTGAATTTGGTTTCCAGTGGGCGAAATGCACGAACGTTTCGACCGCCATTTTTTCATCTTTTCGCTTCGTTATTTTACTATTTTCATTGTTTTTGCGCGTGTTTATGTCTTGCAACAAATTAGTTGCGAGACACTTTTGAGCATTCCGTAATTGTATTGGCTGCCGGCTGTGGAGGCGCGCCTCTCGTTCGCCGTCGTTCCCATGTAGAGGAGCCACAAATGATAAACGAAGTAACAAAAGACAAGGAGACCGATGAGCAAACTGTAGACCGCCGAGACGAAACAGAGTGCCAAGCTGAAACATACGTTCGACATTACGAGCCGCGTCAGGCGACGATCTTGTACGGTTAGCCGCCCGTGTTGATAACGAACAGATTTTTATATCATTCGCAAGCAAATATTTTGATATTACAATGTTTGCATCCCTGAATAAAAATTAAAAAAAAAAGTTTATTGCTATTATCGCTATCAGCTGGATTGGCGAAGTTTATTTTGGACATTCGAGAATACTCTATATGGTTTTATTTGAAACCTCTTATCAACGACACCCAATTACATGTTGGTCGCGCGCGATAAGAACGGCTCGCTCGTTACTTAGTTGCACATCGAAAATATTCGATTCGTAGTCTTGTAAAGTGAGCGTGGTAATTAAATCACTTTTCATATCAACATTCCATTTAGCAATTAGTGATTATTTCCAAACTGTGCAATTGGAATAAAACTGCGGAAGGTAATCGAAAAAATAAAATAAAATAATAAATATTATGAGATAGGCCACTTTCGCTCGTAATTGTAAATGCTACACTTATTTATGTATTTTAGTCATTTCAGAAATCCTTAACGAAAATGTTGAAACAATATGCTTGAAATTTTCATTATTGATAATCCAAAAATAGAAGAAGATTGTGCAATAACGACCTACGAGCTTTCTACGTCAATTTTAATTGACAGAATATTTGAACTGTTACTGCAAGCATAGTTTTGACTCAATTTTTTGTATTTTGCTACACTGCAAACAAAATTCTGTAATATACAATTGTGATGAAACATTAATATACTTTCTTATTGAATCAAACATAAATTACGGAAATAAATATATTTTTACAGCAAACACAAAAACAATTATTAAGAACGACGTATTTCTAATGTTTTCAATACACGATACATCAGTTTTTCATCACAATTGTACACGAAATGTAACGTGGCACTTCTTGCATAAAAACTTTCAGTCTGGTACATTAAAAATTTTTTTGTAGTATAGCCAAAACCTGTTATCCCAAACAGGATTTCGTTCAGAATATTTACTTCTGGACTAACAGCATTCTCTGCTCGACCACTAATAAAATTCATAATCCAGAATTCAGAGATATTGCAATCAATTTCATAACAAGCTTTCCGAATCCAACGGACTCCTCTGCTTGTAATCCACATACTCAAGTTGATGATAAACATCGCTGCAGTCATCCGGCAAGAGAATCGTTCCAATCAGTATGAAGGGATGACAAACACTGGTCATCGTCAGATTGGACCCATAGATAAAGGCAATAGCTGAAGAAAATAAGCAGCCTAGATACCATCGCAGATTGCTGGAGCCTATGCAGCAGTCTAACCTGAAGCATACATATGTACATCTATATATTAGTACGAGACCTATTTGAACAAGTCGTCAAGGATAAGTTACTTTCATGGTAATTCAAAGCTAACCATTTGCAGTGGTACTCTCTGCCGAGAATGCAAGTTTGGCATGTGCGACAATGATAAGCTTTGGGAGGAGCTCGTCTTCTGCAGGTGGTGCAAAGTTCGCCGCTGCCCTCTCCGAGCTCGAGACCCTGGGCAGGTGCACCCTCCTGGGCAGCGCAATCGGCTGTCGTTCTCGTTTTGTAACCGCAACACATACCGCCGACGACGCTCGCGATGAACACATAATTCTCCTCGGGCAAGATCTCAAGCAAGGGTACGACCGTGATTTCGAACATGAGACCGAGCATCGCGACGCTCGTTATCGTCCACATGAGAAAGAACTTCGATCGCGGTAAAAATCGGAGGAAATTGTGATGGAGATGATAAACTAATACGGGAGTTAAGAAAAATACAAGGAGGGTGAGATAAATAGCCTGTGCGGCGACAACAGCCAAGACTGGAACAGCGAGAAGCGGTATCATCGCGTCGACGGAAACTTGCTTGGCACCGCCTCGCCAGGCGCAGCGATTACGCAGCCTTTCCCAGAGCTTCATTGCCGATGAAGCGAGCTCTTATATCGCGAAACGGGATAACACAAAGTCTTTCATTAAGGAACCTGGCTTACTTGACTCGACAACGGGAGTACGCGAGGTTAGGAACCGTGGATTATTATTATTTTTTTTCCTCGTGAGGATGTCATACCGACTGCCGTTCTGCCACGCATCCTCGCGCGCAGTTACGAGAGTGACTCTGCGCATGCGCAACACATGGCGAGATTCCGTGGCGCGCGCGAGCGCGCGCGCTAGGTTCGAAAAGGTTATCGAAAAATCGCTTAATCGGTTTTTTTTGTTATATCGTATTATAAAATGGCATTTGTATGAGCATATATGCCCGAAGCAATATGGTTTTAAGAAAAAAGGTGATCGTCTATTATCAAAGAGCGCGAATCATTAGTAAAGGCATTCATAACACCGACCGATGTGCACAACACACCGGCACTGGCACACACACGAGATCGTCGAACAGTTACACTACACATAGGCAACGATCGAAGGCTCGCCTTTGCCTCCAGAGGCGCTCTTGCCTCAACTGTCAGTCAATGGAGTCTCCGTCGCTAAATATCGAGTTTAATGAAAATCTTGCCCGAACGTAAAGTAAAGAGTTTTATCGCGTCGTATAATCTCAACGGGTCGGTATCTTCCGTGCCTCGTTATTATTATCTCGTTGTTACGCTAACCCGTGAAATTATAAGTGTAAGCGTCGCGCCGGGGGCTCGTCCATAGGTCCGTCAATAATAAATTGGATCACAACACACGTACGAGAGGCTCTCCGATTGGCGGGATCCGTGTGCGTAAGTGGAAACTCTGATTTGCCTAAAGAAAAAAAATAATAAAGAAAAACAAGAAGAAAATGAAAACAAGTATCGTCATCTTAATTATCGGAGCAGTAGCGACGTGATCCGAAGGTCGTGCTTGTATGCTATTATCAGCTGTACTGGTATTTATACTGTTCATCGCGTTACACGTACTACGTGTGTATTGGATTAAAAAAAAAAAAATAAAGAATTCATCGATAATCTAATTACAGTTGGACTAATCTAAACAATTTCATAAATCTTGACGTGAGATTATACGCTCGTTAACTTATTCACTGATTTTTTTGTTGTTTTTTTTTTCTCGCTTTTTTACTTCGACGAGATATTGTTTTGCTCACGCTTCGACCATGATTATTATAAACATAATTAATTGTCGATAAAAGTGTATCGACTTTCCGAAAAAAAAACTCCGTGTCTACGCCTGTTGATACGGTTAAATTTATTTTGCGCTCGAGTTATTCGGCATCCAATTATCCATTGGTAAACGAGCCGAAGAAAATATTCTATTGAGATAGGAGTAACGAGGGAATCACGAAGACAATAAACGAGGGTAGCGTGATTATCGTGGAGCCGCTGGAAAGATTGATCGACAATGTATATTATAAGCTCCGGCGTAATGTCTCGAGGCGTTTGCACGTGTTCGAGATCTCAATTTATCGCTGTTTGCCAGTTTTCAACTCGTGGAGCCTTGACGACCGAGGATTCGAGTGAGAGTCAACGGGTTAAAGTAACCAAAGTCTCGTTCTTTAAACGATTTCAATGAAATTAATGAATATGTGTTATTACCGGTTGGACTTTGTCACATGTTTTTTTGTTTTTTTTTTTCGTACAGAGCGAGCTGTTTCTGCGAAACGAAATCCATTTTTTTTTAATCGCACCATTCATTTTATCGTCGATTTTTAGCTTCCCGATGAGACAAGAAAGTACAAACATATTTTGCACACTGGCTCTTCGTTTTTAGCGTTGTACACAGCTTCGTCTACGAGCAAGTTAAGAAAGGTCAATGACCTTTCGCAGGGAGAAAGCTATACGCGTGACGGTAAAAAAATTAAGCAATTGGCATAGTAAATTTACGCCTCCTCTTTTAATAGAACAGGTCGCAATATTTCTATAGATTTTATTGTACAGGTTGATTAAAAAAAAAAATCCCCGGCAATGCTGCACGAAATAAAAAAAATGCAAACACTAATCGCGCCGTTAAAAAATATACGAGCTTCATCGCACTATTTTTGGAAATTTCTGTAGAAAGCAATTTTTAATGAAAAAAAAAAAAAAAACTATAATGTATCTCAATTGATAATCTTTCGTAAAGCTTCCTGTCCAGCAGTTTCACGTCGTCGTACAAACTAACTATGATTCCAAAACCAATTATAAAATCCTACCAATTTTTCATTACAGTTTAAAGATATTCATACATATTATCGTTTATAATATCGTTTAACATACTTGAAACAATAATTCTCAAAAACTGCAATAATTCCTACAAAAAAATAGTGTCTGAGTTAATGGGTATGAATTGCAGGTTTGACGAAATGAAAATACGTGTGAAAGATTTTTTCGCTCTAGGGGAAAAAACCCACCCACAATCACGATTACTCCTGTTGACCCTACGTGTGATGCTAATCAATCATTCGGTGATAAGGCAACATTATTCGCAAGGTCTGTCGCACATTTAATTTTCTTCGCGAAAAGTGACGTTAACGAAAGGTCATCAGTTCCTTAAGCTCAGTCGGAACTCAAGACACGCCACGGGTGTCTGGCGATAAAATAATCTCCTAGATTGACGTGAAATGTAAAAAAAAAAAAAAAAAAAAAAAAAAAAAAAAAAAAAAAAAAAAAAAATTAACGATAACATTCTTCGAACGCTAATTGGAAGTACATTGAGAAGCGCGTCGAAGAAAAGAATTATTAATAATAATTGGTCAACCTTTAAAGCGAATCTAGCACGGTGATTTATTTCTGTCTTGGCAGTCTCTCCGTTCGCCCGACGTTCCTCGCTTCGAAAAAAAGAACGAAAGTACGAAAACAGCGACGTCTTACACACTCCACAGGCTTATAACGCGAACTAAATGTATACATTTTTTAATCCACGAATCCCAACGATCAAACCTCTCGCGCATCTTAATTTTTTTTAACGCTATCTCGAATTTTCAATAAGATATTGGATTGTTGGCGAAACGACCATCGCCAGTTCCGAGTGCGTGGCGCCTGTTTTATCTGCGACGCGCGAATAAAACGATTATCATCTGGCGGTGCACATTACACCGTTCTTATCTACCGATTCTCAGCCGGAATAACAACAATTGTCTCGTTTTTCTCGTGAATCATCCTCACGAGTTCTCACGACGAATGTCCTTCTTCGCATCTCCTACACTTTAACAAACAAAAAAAATATATATATAAATACAATAAATATCATCATGTATTATTTCAAAAAATAAATGTTATAATAAATATTATTCGGAGCATTATATTATTCCGAATAGTATCAAAATAAAGTGTACGTTTATGATAATTATTATTGGAGAAAAAATCGTTAAATTTTGGGGATGCGTAAAATGAAATCGGCGAATGAATCATAATAGCCTAAGTCCGGACTGGCCATTGACCGTCGTACCCCGACTGTACTATACAACAATATATACCGAATATCCATTGTCGCTGAAAAACCTCCCTTAAACATCAAACTATACGGTCCTATATATATATACCCTTTCGTACAAAGTATGCTTCATTTACCGATGGAACAACGTGATTCCTGTCGCGTCCTTGCAACGAGGCAATATATATATGTACATATATATTTATATATTGGAAAAATTTTCCTTCTACGGTTGGTCGGTCGAGTTCGTCCCTCAGTCAGCGACAGTCCGTGAAGCGATTCGAGTCTGGACGGTAGCTGCGACTTACTCGGTCTTTAGCGGTTATCTAAATATATATATATTTATATATATATATATATATATATATAAATGTGTGTATAGATATATATTATTTCGCAACGAACTGCAGAATTAATCAAGATAAATCGAACGTACACGTTCGAATTACTCCCCCATACAGCTGGCGGACTCGAGGGCGATACGAATCATCGACGCACGTAAAACGGTATGAAGAGAAGAGTTCGTGTGAGAAAGATAAATAATCAATATCTCGTATGCGATTGGTGACACAGTGAGGTCGGTACTCGTTGATTAAGGACGTGCGCTAAGTGAACTTCGGAGAAATTGGTTACCGATATTCTATAAACGTTGTCGTCCGAAGTTAAAATATTTCCACTGTGATTCTGGTGTGAAACTATCCCGGTTGATTTTAGGATCGTGAGGGAAAGATATAAAAAAAAAAGACAATAGTAACTGAAAACAGGTAGGGCAAAAAAGTGGTGCTCGTTGGTCGGCTCGGAGAAAGGGATCAGTGCGTGCAGATTTAATGGGGAATAATACAAAATTTTTATTTTGGTCACTCGTTTGATTTTACGATAATGAGGAATTTCGAGTTTCGATACTCATACATTTTTACAAGTTTCACGCGACTCACCTTTATTTTAAATAAACTTTATTTTAAATTCATAGATCACCATAATTGACCTTTTGCTTTTTAGCTTTCTGCTTCCTTACAGTGGAAGTTATATTTATATTTGAAAAATTAAGGTTGTAATGTTAGTTTATTATTTTTATGTCACATAACTGAGAGACTTTCCGGGCACTCTCTGCAGTCTTTTAAGGAAGATATCCAGCGCAGTGTGTTCTCTTGAACAGATTTTCAAGTTACTTGTCTTTACGAAGGAATTGCTAACAATAATGTCACTAAATTTTTTAAGTCTCACGCGAGTCTCCTTCATTTTAATAGACCACCCATAAATCACCATAATTTACTGTCTTCTTTTTTTAAATTTTGTTCAAGAACAAAATAAATTGAAATTTTGATGTCCGTGTATTATTTTTATAATGTGATTCGAAAAATGCGTCGTTACTGTACGGTAAACGGTTAGCGGAATAAAAGTAACCCTCTTATTTTATTGTACACGTGCATATATTATTCGTCGTATCGAACATCGTTTTATCAATTCGCTGCAGCGAATCGTCAACAAATATACATACGTGCCGTTCACACATACACACTCGAACGAACATGTAAAATGAATAAGTGGCATCCGCCTTTCTTTTCTTGGTTCGCTAGAACGAATGACATTCATCGGACTGACCGCGTCACATGCTCCTCCTTCGAGATGATAATTCTCCGCTGAATTTAAAACCACATTTTTGCAACTTCTCGCAAACACACACGAATGTGACGATAAATTGTCATTAAATCAACGAGAATTTAATAAACACTTTCGATGCAATATTGTAATAACTTCCCAGATTTCCCGATTCCTTCGCTCTCGAGCCGAAAAAAATTGTTCTAAATTATCGAAAAATTTCTATCGATCACACATCGGAATTCAGATGATTAATTTACATCTCACCTTTTTTTCCGCGCAAATTCTCCGTGCTCTCGACATTCGACTCTCAGCGACGTGAGTAAAATTAGACATCGATGATTTTCAAATGTAAACTTCAGATATAGAAAAAAAAATCATTTATCATTCTTCTCCTATTTTTGTTATTTTTATATTACGGAAAAAAAATTATTTCTCTCCGTCTTCGCGACTGTATCTGAGTGTGACAAATCTTGTGGCTCTCCCTCTCCCTCGGGCGATAAGAGAATTCACCCGGCGCCGTGGTCGCGAACGGATCGTTCCTATCGTCGGACATGTGAGATATGTGATTCTTGGGACGCTGTGTAGCAAGCTCGTGTACGGAAAAAAAAAAAACCGTGAAGCGGGAATCCGTCTCGGTTACGAAGTCGTGAAACATCGATGAAAAAAAAAAAAAATACATATATATATACATATATATATATATCTCGTTTGCATATTGGTCTCGCTCTCGTTCCCGCTCCTCTGAGATGTAGCGTAACATCGACGAGACACGAGGTATTCGCGTGAATCCGAATGATCGATGTGGATCGAGCGCGACGAGAACGACAACGCCGCCCCCGTCGTCGTCGTCGTCGACGTCGGCGATGACGAGGAGGCGTACTGCAGCCAGAGGGTTAGTGCTCTCTCCCCGATGTAGTTTTCAGGCTTCGCGAGGACGTTAACTGGTCAAACCGGAATGTGGGGGACAGTTACATAAGTCTCATTGCCGCAAAGAGAACTCGCGGTCAAAACAGCCGCGAGTTACACGCCAGTGAGGGTCTCGTCTTTCCGCGGAGTCATATGCACGCGAGAAAGGATTTTATCCTCGTTCCGGCAGAGGAGAAGCCTCGATTTATTATATTCTCATTGAAATTTTATAAAAAAAAATATATATATAAAAAAAAAATTATTATTTTTTTTTAACACGACTCGAACGTCGCGGTTTTCGTTGCAGGTGTACAAAAAAAATCATAGCGGTTAGGACGGGAAAAGTGTTCGTGGGGAAGCTCGCGTCAGCAGCGTGAGCGATCGTTTGACGAACTCCCGGGGGCCTGTCCTCCTCACTGCCCCCCCCCCCTTTTCTGCCCCCCTACTCATCCGAGAAGCCGCCGAAGAAGAGGAATCATGAAGCGCTGACGCCTGTTTATCGCCGCGATATCAAGGGCCGAGGCGCGCATCACGCTGCTTCTGAGAGTCCTCCAACACGGCGATGACTTCTTCGGCATCGTCCAACAGACTCCAAATACTTTGGGACAACTTCATTCACGCCGAACCGCAGAGTTACGAGGTGAGCGAGATTTTATGCCGTTATGAGAGTGATGTTTCAAGAGTATCGTGTCTATGTCGGGTGAGACCGATCGGGGTGTTTCGCACGGCCGATTGATTCGCCAGTTCGCGAAAGAGGTTTTGCAATTTGGAGATTATAAAATGGGCCACGGATATTTGGTGAAAATTAATGCGACAGGCGTTTGAGTATCGGGGTTTTTGTAATTCGTATTGCGCTGATGCTTTCGACTAGGCTGACGGTTAATGCGGTTCAAATTTTCGCAAAATCCGGTGGTTGCAATTTTTTAATTTGATCCGGGGAAGTTCCGTGGTGAACGATTTTTTTTTTTAAGTGGCATCCTGGATAGAAAAGAGTTAGAGTGAATCTTTGATGACAATGAATGAAGGGTTAATAAGATTTATTTTAATATCGGAAATGTATCTTCGGAGCAGAAATATCATTTTCGCATTAGTGTTGAACATTTTATTATTTGTATGATACAATTTGATTGAGGATTAATGAAGATTAACAAAAAATTGTGGATTTATCTTGAAACTGTACCGTGTAACTTGGTAAGCTACGAGAAATAGTTCTGAGTAAAACTGGCGACAAGGCTACTTTTTTTTTTTTTATTCTTTTTTTTTTCGTTCCATTCTGCCTGCGTTTCAACGTGTCAATAACTGGAACATTTCCCTAGCACACTGTTTAATACTGTTTTGCTCCGGACGTTCAGTGACTTCGCGCTGATTGCCAGCACCTGTGCGATGACTTACAAGTTACATCTTATTTACGAGTTTGCGTTATACTTTGCTCCCTGTTCGTGTTATGAGTCGCAACGCCAAGCCCTTAGTAGTGCCCGTGCGAAATAATTACCGCCAGTAGCTTGCTTACCCGATCAAATCGATCGCACGCTTCTGATCTCTGGATGACTTACGAGTACCGCGGTATACTTGCCAGTTGCAGCCATGAAATTAACTGCATTTCGTTACCGAAAAATTATATCAGCGCGACTCATCGAGGTCGACGAACTCATCATTGCTGTCAGAGTTGACATAGTTTATTTATTTATTTATATATTTATTTATATATTTATATATTTATATATTTATTTATTTATTTATTTATTTATTTATTTATTTATTTATTTATTTATGAGGTCGCTAAACCAAAATAAAAAGGGATATAGCAATGGGGGGGAGAAGGAGCTGAAACTCGAACTCAGCCTTTTGGAAAAAGTAAGAATACACGGGAAAAATAAAGTCTATGAACTTCAGGTTTTTCAAGCCTCTCGCCTTCTTACCGAGCCTCTTAAAATATCTTCGCACACATTTTCAGATCTATGCGCAATTGGCGTTGCCCCGCATCATTCGTGTAATGAGAATAATCAATTAACAACTTTAACAAATTTTTGTGATAATAATATTTTAAATATATTTCATTGAAGATAATGAGAGATTTTAAAAATTGTATTTGTCGTCGATACTGTGACGAATTATTACGGTGAACTAAACGTGTCAGCATTTGCACCTTATAGCGCAAGACCACGTTACCTTTGTGAAGATAATATTGTGACGCAAATACGCTTTGTGTGCAACCTAAGACAACAATCTCTACTTACAACACTCGACTTCAGAGACGTAAAGCGAGCTTGTCACATACCTTGTTTACCAGCCTCATAGTATTGTCTTAATCTGCGTCTCGTACTCGCGAAATACAATTGTCGACATAATCTTTTATTACTTCTTTTCCTCTTTCTCTTCGACTCTCGGAATAATCTTTCAGACTGCTTCGCTGAGTCTTGATAATAATTAACCGCGTGGCCAAGACGTATATAAATGAAACGGCGACGTCTCGGATATAATGCAATGATTCAATGGGTATTAATACGGATTCCTAAAGGCGAACAACTTTGTGTACAGATTTTTTTGGTATTTTTTTTCCGGACGACTCACCGAGATTTATCAGACCTAATTGTTTCCGCATTATTTCAGAAATCGTCGTGGCTCGACATATTCCTCACTGAATTGCTCGCCCAAGTCAAAGAGGGACGAGACGTGAAGGATATTCTTTCATTTTGGTAAGATTATATTTTTCTACGTCACACCCGTGAGAAGAATTTTTGGTTTTTATTCACTTTTTCACTTATTACTCCATAGATTCTTACTTTTTTTTTTTGAGAAAGAAAGTTTGATTTTCCGGGTCAACTCTAAGACTGAGACATTGTATTTTCTATATAATTTTTTTTAGTTCACTGAATGGATAAATGTGTAAAATAAAAAAAAAATTCTCGATTGAGAACTGAAATGACGAAAGTTATTATGCGCGTCGGGACCGATTCGGTCAAAAAAATTCCGCATAAACAAGTCTTGAGCGCTTTCAACTTTGCGCAATGCAAACCGATCGATTGCGCTCTCATATGATTTATTTTCTTCGTAACAACATTCTACACCGGTTGAGGGAAGGTGATTTTTTTTCCCACTCGTAGGTCAAAACTATCAACTGGTTTAAAAGCTTATGATGTAACTATAACGTCCAGAGTAATGTTAATATGATAGTTCATACTTCGTTTCAATTATTTGCTCCAACTACCGGATTCAGAATGTCGTTGCAAAGAATAAACCGTATTGGAACACAATCCACCCGGCCGAAACCGTTGATGAGTATTTCTGCCACCGATCATGTTCCCGTGATTTTTTTCAATTTCACCATATAATTTGAGTTTTCGTTTGGCGTACCAGAGAGTGGGGCAAAATAGGACGGTGTAGAATAAAATCAATTTTCCAATCATCATTGGATGCCCCATTTTGTCCCAATGATACATCCAGATTTCAACCCTGTTTTGACCCACGAACGACCATTTCGACCACCCAAAAATAATTGGAAAATTGCGTTTTGTTAAATCGCGTTTTCGCACGCTACGCTATTTTGCCTCTGTTCTTCCCTACATATTAACCAGAGGTAAAAGTTGATTACAAGTTTTCGACACCAACCGAACACTCGAGTGATTCCTCAAGTCAAGAGTCGTTGAGTTTTCGACTCGTATTCGCGAAAAGTTTCAAAGATCATTCAAAGTCTCTTCAAGCTGTTTCATCAACATGAGGAGGGATAAATCACGACCTCACAGCAGTCACTCACGCGACTCGCAATACGTAATAACACGACCTATCTCAAAGTCGGCGGAACGTAATCGACCGCCTGTAAACAGCTTGCTGCTCTTGGAGAACATCAGGAGGACGATATGTTTTCATCGAATTATTTTCACCGCATGTTTTGTGTGACAACATGTAAGTTAGTTAACCGCAGCGATGGAAGAATTCTTAGAGATTCTTCAGTTAACAGTAAAAATAATTATTTCGAAAGCAGCTTGAGTTACGTTACTTAACCGGTCGCGACTCAACGTCCTTGTACACTTGTGACTGGTGCTTTCCTCTCGATCGAAGCTTGATCGTCGGATCGCAGGCAATGTGAGTCGCGAATATTTTTTCAATGTTTTTCCCACCAATGTACACGTAAGAAGTGCTTACTCGTACTCCTTTACACTTTTTGTTCGTTACAAGAATGAACCAACGCAGTTGAAATTGATTGCGTTACCATTCTTGTCTTATGTATTACTTTTTTTTATTCTAATTAGACCGCTGCGATAGGTGGTGTTGCGATGAAATTTATAGCGAGCACCAAGATATATTATTCACGAATCATTAACTCTTATCTCATTCAAGATATGTTTCACTTATCCACGAGCCAGTAATACTTTCTTCTACACATCAAGGATTCAATCTTTTATACAACTTGAATACGAATCAGCATATGTTTTCCTATTCAATTTATTCCTCTACGAGAAAGCCATATAAAAATTTCAATTTCCAATCTTTATGAGGAAATCATACGAAAATGTTGATTTGCAAGATTTCTGCGAATGCCGTATGAACATAAAATTTTTTTAACTATTCTAATTATCGGCAATCAGGTGCGATCAGTGGCGTTATCAATACAAATTAAGTCGTAGATCGTGAGGTTTCAGCAGGGAGATCAATAGGATTAAGTCATAGATCGTAAGGATTTATCAGGAGCACTAAAGATATTCCTCTCGAACTATAAATTCTTATCTCGGTTCGAGTGTGGTTTCACTTACGCACAAACCAGTGATATTTCCATTTAACATGCAAAATATTCCATCGCGTCGGCTCGAAATACCTGTTGATCGAGGATAGTCGTTCGTTCCGCAAAGTACGTCCTTCGAGTCGGCTCTGCGATGACATAAGTGAATGACCCTGGACCTCGTGTCTAGATGCGCAAATGCATTACAATGCACTTATGCGCGTACTTGCATCGTATCTACATATTCTTTCTGGCATCGCAACTTCTCCCACTCGAAATGCATACTATGCGTGTTTGTCTCTCGCAAAACCACGCAACGAGCCTTCGGGCTCTCGATGTGGATTTACAAAACGCTCCGTCGTCGCTGTTTCAGCTCGGTACGGGAAAAAATGTATTTTAAGAATTTGTAACGCAAATATAGTTGGTCTTGCAACTTCTTCCACTTGAAATCTAAACGATCCGTGGTAAATGTTACACGATATGCTTGAATGAAAAATATTGAATAGAAAAAAAAGTAAAATGAATAAGAAACAATTAAAAAAAAAAAAAAAAGGTACAAGAAATCCTGAAATGAAAAACATTGCATCAAAATAAAATTGATTATCCAGACACCGGGTTAATAGATAGTGAGTGACGTAAGCCATTTACTTGCGATTGCGATCAACTTTCTGGTCGGAAAAAAAAAATTGAAAAAAAAAAAAAAAAAAAAAATTCCTCCCACTCAAAGTGTACACGATACGTGCGTGTCCCTCGTCACTCGGTAGAAATAACGCGTAATCACGCGCCGAGCCTTCGGACATTCGATGTGGATGCACAAAACGTTCGCTCGTCGCAATCTCGGCTCGGTGAGGAAGACGCATTGTCCTAGTCCGGGTAACGCGAACGCCCGGGCAGATAATAAACGGTCATCTGTAGGAGCGATAAGGCGCAGACCGACGTAATTTTCCATGGACTTATCGCTGGAAAAACTACTCGCCCCCAGTACCGTAAACTTTCGCCGGCATCTCTCTCAGTCTCTTATCTTCGATCTCGCTTAATGAAAAAAAAAATCTCATTGTAGACTTTCCACTCGATCCTGCTTGCATTATCGTCGCTGCTCTCGCTAGAAAAGAATTTGTGGAAACTTCAGCGATCCGATGGTGTAATCGAATAATTCAGAATATCAAAGTTTTTCGCCAACAAAGTTATATAAGTTTGTTGCTTTCTTTGCAGATCGCGATAACAGTCAACTCGGAACATTATGATTAGTTAAATAACAGATGTGCGTGCGTGAGTGCAAATGTGTTAGGTTCGTGAGAAATATAAATTCTCCGTTAACCTCTGAAGATAGTTGTTTTTTTAATTCTCTTTAATCATTGCGTTTCGATCGACTTGAACTTATTGATACTTGGGTATAGATTGTCACAATATCGAGTGGTTTTAATTTTGCTAGCAGGCAAAGTGGGGCATGATGTGTGAGAAAAATTGTTACGTTCACTGACCCGCAGTTTTATCTCTCAAAAAAATTCTAACGCAGCTGTAGATATTTAAATGTTAAAAAAATAATTTTTTTTCGCCCCTGTATCAATTCGACCTTTAGAAACTCGATTTTCCTTCACCCAGCGATTATTGTTAATTCGAAAATTTCAAGATCCATTATTCAAAAATGTAAACTAAAATTTATCTCTGATCTTTCCGCGCGTCGGGATTTTTCACTCGTTCATTTTCGATATTCCAAAAATGGAAAATAAAGATTGTTACTAATAAAAAAAAATGTTATTTCTTTTTTAGTTCCGTGGGTGGTGGTGGAATAGCGACGCTCGTCGCCTGCGAGCTCCTGTCGGACGTCCACGAGTTGTGCGCGGCCTGTAGCGACGGCGGTGAATTGATAGGTCTGCGAAAGTACTTGGTGGAGGACCAAGGATGGCGTTTGTTAGCGGTCCTTCATCTTCTCGGTGTGCGCGGTCTGAGCTGCGGTCGGGAGTTGGTTGCTCTGCTCGTCGCGCTCTACCCGGTGGCCTTTCAGGATGGCTGCGAAGCGGTACCGGCGAATCCCTACGTGAGATTCCACTGCAACGACGACACGGTCGACACTGTCGACATAATACCTCACAAGAAGCGGAGAAACAGCGGGAAGGGTCGGTCGTCGGGTGCGGATCCATCGAGGCAACGCTCCAGAAAGCACAGCACCGCAAGCGCGAGGGCGGCGTTTCTTCAGCGTCAAAAGTCAACCGGCGACACGAAGCACACGGTGGATAACGCGAGCAGCGAGTCGGAGATGCTCACCGACGGCATAGACCAGGCACGTTCGCTCACCCTCAAGATCCGCCTTAACCCGATGGACTTCGAGTACTTCACATCGGTGATCCGCAGCGACGAGGAGAATCGCTGGGAGGCAACGCTCTACGAGCTTCCGGCGCGTCCGGTGCGAAAGACATGGGAGGATTTTATCGATCCGCGTATAAGAGCGGTCCTCGACTGTCGGATAAGCCACTTCGAGACGAGTCTCCTCATAATCCAGCTGCTTCAGGGCCTCCGCGATTACGCTACTCCGGCCGAGCAGACCCCGGCGGTCCAGGTCCTAAAATTCGCGCTCGACACCCTCTGGGCTTTGCAGTTCGGTGTCGACGGTACCAACCTTACCGGTACCGAGTCCGCGACTCTCAAAGCCGCGGCCGCGAGGCTCATGCTCACGGCCATGGAACGAGTTCTCCGAGCCGACGAACCGACCACCGCTGTAATCCACAACGGCCTCCTCCCGATGACGCTCAGACTCCTCGAGGACGCCTGCAGCAAACCCGTAACAGTGCTGAGCCCCGAGGAGGGTTCTCTTCTTCAAGAATTCATATTCGCCACGACCTACGGCATCGTCACCTTTCTGTACTGTCTCCTCCATCAGCGCGGCACCACCGAGAAACTCAAAGACTTCCTGGAACTCTTTGAACTGTTCACCGAGAGCCAGGACGGTAAATTGGTCGAGAGAACGATAATGGCAATCGTCGATCTGCCGAGCGTCGACCAGTCGAGGTCAGTTACCCGAGCTCGAAAGGTCATCGACATGGTCGGCGCACTGACGAGCGCTCTGAAGCGGGTCAGACAGGATCTCTGTCACATGGGCCAGTGTCAGAGATCCAAGCACAGATCCTGCAGCGCCGGCATCGAGTCGCATCATCACTTCGACCTCCTCGGCGTGCCTTACGCTCAGCCGACCGTAGGAAGTTTGACGAAACAAGCATGCTGCATTTCGTCGCTCTTCATGACACTCACTTCCCTCACCAAGGAAGCTAACTCATTCGTCGTCGAGCTTCAGGTGCGTCTGCTGAAAGTCATCACCGCGGCCGGAACTTGCTGCTGCTTCCCACCAAAGATCCTCCTGAGCTGCATCGTGGCTTTTCTGAAGAAGCGCAATCCCCAAACTTACGGTCCGTCGGTCAGTCTCCTTGAGCGAACGCTCTTCAAGGAACTTGGAGCGTATCCTGGACAGGACACTTGCGACACTTGCACCAAACCGATGAATTACTGTTGGGAATTTTTGGAGATGTACAGCGATCTTCTGACACCTGACGATCCAAAGTTGTGTCACGTCGTTATGTCGCATTTGCTCAAGGTAACGCCAAATTCGACCTTCCACGTCAGACGGGAGATGCTCTTCAGAGTCTTTTATCCGACCTTCCTGAACGCAAAAGCTTGCTACACAGAGTCGGCAAACGACTCCGTCGCGGAGTTTCTCATTCAGTCTTGCCTGTCGGTAATCTCGAGTCTCGTCGTTAATGCACCAATGTGCGAGAGGTTTACCGAGATAAACGGCCTCAGGGACGCACTTTGTCTGCTGCCCAATCCGGTTTTTACCAGGCACGTTTACGCACTCCTCGAGGTTGCGGTCGTTATGGAGATATGGAAATCGGTCTGCGAGGATCCCACGGAGTTTCGAATATCGGAAGCGCCGGCGCTCACCGCACTCTTCGAGGCCCTCGAGAGGGAAACCACCGATGTCCTCGACGCTCTGGAGAACCTCAGCGACGCCAGACTCGAGAAGATCATCGAAAAATCGCGCAGAGATAAACTCGCGAAATCGAAGAATTTTATGGATCAGACGACAGCGCGTTTGCCCGACGATCGCGTGTTTTCTTACACGGGGAGAGACGGAACTAACGAAAAATCGGTATCGTCGTCGGCCGACGACCTATCGAAGCTCGGTAACATCGTCCAGGGCGAACGCACCAACAAGGAGAACGATGAGGCGATCAGCAGCAATGAGGAAAATTATCACACGGTCGATGAGGACAAATTTCGAGAGGACTGCGTGGAAACCGAGGAGGACAATCGAGCTTTCGAGGATGAAGAGAACCTGCAAAAAAAAATTTGCCTCTTCCAAGTCAGTGCCGCGTGGCGAGCCGCGGCCGGTGTCGCGCTATGCAGCCCGAGATTCAGGGTCGAACTCTCTCGTCATCCACTGTCTGCCAAGGCTATGAGACTATTCAAGGTCCTCGCGGTTCTTATCGCTACCGACAGGATCAAGGGTAAGCGGCTTTCGGATATGAGATTTTTTTGGAGATGAGAAACAAACAACGTTTTTATTGAGAAAAACCTACATTCCATCAGCTGGCTCCGCGTCGCTCAATATTACTTTTTTAATTAAAACAAAAAACTATTCAAAGATTTTCATTTCGGAGCAATAAATTTGAAAAAATAAAATAAAAATTCTGCATCTGCAATTTATGTGTATTTAAATTTTAGAGCCAATGCTGGCAAGCTTTATCGCTTGAAATTGGAGTATATAAAAAAATGGACCTTGCAAAAAAATCTAGTTGACATGGCTGGTAATGAACGAGTGGATAAAAAAAATTAAGTACACCAGTTATGGTAACCTCGTGATGCATATCTCTCCCGTGGTCTGGCAGCAACTTTATCGATTCAATCGTCATGTTTAATCTAGACGTGCGCACGTTCCCGATCTCATACGTACACTTCCTTTGAAACCTTACGACGTTTGTTTTCCGTTGAATTACAGACACGAGTAAATCAGCACACCGGCTGATCGAGGCCTTAATCACGTGCTGCTTAACATCGCCATTGTGTAAGTACACAATTCCATTCGTGCTTTTACAATGAATTTGTATTACAATAAGGAGACCTCGGGATGGGGGGTAACATATTTTCTTCGCGGGTTGGCGCAGTGTGATATCGATAACCCTCGGAGCACAGCTGCGGATTAGAGTACGGGAATACCGTCGGTCGCATCTGTCGTCAGACGATTTCTAGGAGAAATACCTTGTGATCAGTTTATCTTTCACCAACGAGATCTCCGATCCAGTCGCTTTTAGAAGTGCCGTGGAGCACGGTGCCTTTTTTTTTAAATCTCATTTCACCCTAAGAAAACCTTTTGTACCGAAAATTGATTCATTATGACTCCTAATGTGTTTTTAATTAATTCTTTGAAAAGAAGTTTAACATGACTTGTGGAAATACAGGCGAATGCGACGTTGTCACGGAACTCAGCAAATCACTGATCAATGCAGGAATCAAACTCGGTCGTGGCATCGCCATGCTTGTGGAAGCCTTACTCAGAGTCTCCATGCTGCGACCCAGTCAGGAACAAACTATGCCGCAACCCACGCGACCCAGGGTAAGTTAACCGGGCAATATTAGGTGATATAAATTTGAAAGGAAAATGTCAGTGGGCGAAGAAGCTCCTTACTACTGTAGCGAATATTGATTTTCCGCGATCCAAAAAAATATGCAAAATATTGAACATGCATTTGTTAATTGGAAGCATTTTTTTGTTTGTTATAGTGCGAAGTAAAAGTAGTCAATGTGGTCCATTCCGATTATCGTGCGCATCAATATGGGGGCCTAGCTATATTTAAAATCGTTGTACATTATGATATCATTATCATATCATTTATAAAATCGGTTGATAAGAAACGTCATTTTATTGAGAATGCACGTTTTGAATTTTGTACAATTTGTCACTTTTTTAAATTTGATAATAAAAATTCGAGTCGGAAGATATTACAGTCCCAATTTTCATAAAGCAAGCAATCCTTAGGAACACATATTATTAGGAAAAATTATCAGTCAAGCAAAAAAAAATCACTGGTGTTTACAATCATTTTTTGGTTGGCCCAGCTTCCGACGATGACTCTGGACACGTTACCGGATTGCGTTGGCGAGGATAGCAGTACTGGAGAGTACGTTACCGCCGACGACGGTTACGAGGCCGACGTCGAGGTCCAGGGTAGAACGCCAACGAACAATACGCCCAAGAGAACGAATCCTCTCGGGCCCGTTATGGAGCCGAGGGGTCATGCAAACGCGCATCCAGCATTATGTTCCCTAGCAGTTGATCTTCTTATTCACTTCAGTGAACAGTGAGTCGACTCTTTAATCTTGTGTGGAATCGATTATTGCGGGACGAACGGTACAGTGATCGGCTGACTCACCGATTTAATTACATACTGCGAGTCGAAAGTCCTTGAAGGTCTACTTGTCATATCGCAAACGTAAAATAAGTCTGTCGCCTTTTTATGTTGGAAATATTAATTAATATAATCCAGTTTTAGAATTTTAGTTAATAAAAATGATCAGTCACAATTAAAAGTTACCCATTGTACCGTTCGACCAAAGAAATCCAACATCAAGAACCATATCAATTACTGCGTTCTGTAATAGAATTTATAATTCATTTTGTAATGGTGCTGAACGTCAACGACGAGAAGGTAAATTTTACACGAAGCGATTCGATATCCGCTTCGTGTAAGAACGTCGATTCGAACGTAAAGGTTTGCAATGTTAAAAGAAATGAATTACAGTTCTTCGGACCGACTAGGCGAGCTTGAATGGGGAAGAAGACTTGGCGGATTGACTTGGCTAATCCGATTATTACGAAAATTTGCAGAGGCTTGGAGGGCGATCGAGGGACCATTGTAAGCGGTGGGTTGAGACGCGTGGCGGTGACTTGCAGGGAAAGCGCCTCGAGTTGCGCTGCACTCGCCGGGTCCGGAGCAATAACGAGGATACTCAACGGATTCGAGCATGTTCTCACGAGCAAGGATCCTCACTATCAAGGTCCGTTTAAAGAAAATCTCATCTCGAATCAAGCAATTCGAATTACACTGATTTATTTGATCTATTATATGGGCTCGAACATAACTGCGAGTTGTATATATTTAAATATATACATCATTATATTTTTTAGTTTTAATAACCTACCCTAAAAAATCTTATATTGCATGACACAGAAGTTAAAACTTCACAAGGCCGTGTCTATGTCTAAACATAGTCGATTTGCTCTCAACACGTTATTGAGGTGACTGGCGAGATTTTTTTTTTAATTGTAGTTTATTTTATTTTTTAGATTTGCAGCACGCCGCTCTGGAAGTATTTACGCTTCTAGCAACACAGTCGATATCACCCTCGGAGCTCGTATCGTATCTCTCCTTCTTCAAAGTCAAATCACCGCCGCTTCTACAGCTGCTGGAACCGCTATTTCGTCTGGTCCTGGCGTCACGTCCCCAGCCGAATTTTATTCTGTCCTTTCCGATTCTCACCGATCCGAAAACACCGACGAAGACTACCGAAGAGAACAACAAGAATTCCGAGAAGGCTGAAAATTTAGTCGGCAATTTTCGCAAGAGACACCTGGCTTTGGGAATATGCAGTCCTTGGTCGGTGCACGCGACTTGTCTGCCGGTCGGTCCGGAACTCTCTTGGCCGCTGTGGCTAAACGGTTGCTCTGCCTCGATGTGGCTAAGGGTCGAAAGAGGACTATCAATGGGTGGTCGAGGAACGAGCGTTTCAGTCGCGCCTGTTCTCGACTCCGAGAGCGAGAGTCTGTCGGATTGGGGAATTCTCTCGGATAACTGGGGTCGCGAAAGTGCGTCTAAAATAAGTGATGATAAGTCGTTTGGTGATGAGCAAATTCTAAAATCGCGATTATTCATCAGAAAAAAATTCAAAAATTTCATGCTGCAATTATAGCTGAAGAAAAGCGCAAAGTAATCTGCACATGGCTTCGTCATCTTTTATAATCTACAGCATAGCTTTGTTTATTAGAAAGTTCGTTGATCGATGTTGGCCCCCTCATAGAGGAAGCTGTGCCGAAAGCTGTAATAAATAAGAAATCCACGTGCAAATGTACTTTGCGACTCTTTCGTATAAAAAAAGATCTCAATATCTCAACAAATTGAAACGGTCAAAATTCAGTGGAGAAATTGCTACGTGACATCCGTATAATTCGTCGCTTTGAGGCTTGTGTTATGTATTTTTATCCCACTTATGATGAATCTCCTAAAAATCGAATTACTCGTTTTAGTCTAGTTTGACATTAAAGTAGTAATTTTTTCACAGAAACATAGCTTCCTCTGTGAGGAAACAGAAATATTCATCTATCGCCAAGTTGAAGATTTTACTGATGAAGAAATTAGTATTTGCTCATTTCCGATCAGAATCGTATGTAATGTCATTCAAATTTATGACTGTTAGTAGTTGCGGGCTCAGCATCGCCGCCGACGCCGACAACCATAATTCATCTGATGTCGGTAGGGTTCGAATCGCTCGTGCTGGAGACATGGCTCGATCTACGATCAGGTAACACTATTATTTGTAATTGAGTGAAAATCTCGGGTTCAACATTCGAGATTGAATAATATTCATTGAATCACAGCTGTGAAATTTTGTTTTTTTACTTGTCAAAGGGGGACGCCCCCAATAATTGAAGAACACAGGTTGATATTTTATCAGTGAGTCGTCGCGATTCCTAAAAAGTAACTCGAAATCATTATAAAATCATTTCTTAATTTTCAATAAAATATTAAATGATAAATTGTCAATAATTTTCAGACAAACTAATTCTCCGCCTAACGCGCCCGGACGACAAGATGAATCGTACGATATCCGAGACATCCATAAACGGTATGCTGCCATCGGGACGCTGGCATCACTTGGCATTGAACTTCAAGGACACGATACTGAACAAGAGAAGTGCAGTTATCGAGGTGACGGTATGGATCGACGGTTGGCGGGAGGCGAGCGCCCAGTTGCCATTCGACGGTTTACTCGTGAGAAAGCCAGGAACGACCTGCGTTCTTCTCGGTCAAACGGGTCCGAACAGAAGCGGCGCCTGGTACATGGGAAACCTCATGATCTTTCGTTGTCCGGTATTCACCCGCGAGAAGGCCCTTTACCTCGCCAGTCTTGGACCGAATTACACGAATCTCGCGGATTGCATATTGAACTCGGTGAAACCGG
Organism: Listrodromus nycthemerus; assembly: GCA_963978505.1. Lineage (NCBI taxonomy): Eukaryota > Metazoa > Arthropoda > Insecta > Hymenoptera > Ichneumonidae > Listrodromus > Listrodromus nycthemerus. The sequence goes on along the minus strand of OZ021683.1, from coordinate 13,835,857 downwards.
ATTTCGCCCCATTGATAGCATCGGGGGCATTGAACGGTGTGCGGGAGCTGAAGTTCGAGGGCGGCAAGTTCGACGTGAGCAGGAGGAAGTCGTACGGCGGTACGTATCTCCGTCACGCCGTCGAGACCAAGATATCCGAAACGAAAATCGACTGGGACGCAGTGATGGACGCTACGAATTCTCACCTCGGCGAGCTTCAGGACAATCTGCTGCTGAGCTACGAAGCTCAGAGTCCAAACACTGTTAATCTGTATCCGCAGGCGATCGCTAATCCTAACGTCGTGAGAAACTTGTTTCCGGGCCAACCGGGCTTTCGGGTTGTTTCTGCACCGGAGCATCGGGTCTCGCAGCAGCCACCGCTCTCAATAGCGCCAATACTGTCCGCGAAACTCGAGTGCCAACAGTACAGGGGTCTCGTACCCGCTGCGAGCCTCGTTGGTGGAATACCGATCTTTCTCTATCTCTTCGCCCGCGTCGTCGAGCTAAACTCCACTGAGGAGGAGCAAGCTCTGGCACTCTCAATAGTCCTTCGCTTGGCTCGAAGCGACTCTGAACTATTGAACCAATATCGCTCGGAGGGCGGACCGTCGCTTCTTCTGAGAGTCCTCGAGTCTCCCAGATGCCACGCAGGAAAACACATTCTCAAGGCCATACTCGACGCAGCCTGCGACAGCTCTATTCTGATCAAGGACCTTGGCACCGGAAGTCATTTGCTATCTCAGAATTGCGAGGCAGTCGTTACCGATCCGGATCTCATAAAGGGTGCACTCGGAGCTTGGAGAACTTGGGCGAAGTACGATTCGCTAAACCTCTTCCTGCAAGCTCTTTTGTTGCTGCTTCGCGATCAACACTCCCAGAGGGAATTTAATTCGTCACAGTTCAACAGAGTCGGAATCGTTGAGACTATTCTCTTGTTGTGCAAGGTACGTCCGGGACGGATTTTTTCGTTGATAATGTCCTTAGAATATTCATTGAAATTCTGCGAATGAGGAATACATGAAAATCATGTTTTTCAGGAACATTTCATGTACGAAGATTTGGGCGCTGTACTCGATCCGACAACGGGAAATGCGGTCGTGGAATTAATTCGGGCGCTGATGGGTGCGCCACCCGAATTTGCTCACCTCGTAGCCATCACCGATTATCTTGTCCTCGTGCATCAAGCATCCGAAACTTATGTCACGCACTCACGACACAATATCTACTTTCTCCTGCCGTCGTTGGAAGAGAAGAAGGCCAATTTGAAGATCGGCTCGGTGGTGACCGTCAGCTCGTCGGAAGAGTCGCTCGGGACCTTGGAGACCAGCAAGCTCAATAAAGCTTTGGCGAACGTGCAGGTATCATTCAATGTACTTTAAATGTAATTTTTTTTAAGTCCCCACCAGGGCAAAACCATTTCGTCGCAAGTGTTTCTCGTTTATGTACAACTGGGCATTCGTATGAATAATTAAAATTGTAAGCAGATCCAAAGAGATCGGGCGGCCAGAAAAAAAGAGCGCCGTAATGGACCTTCAAAGGAAACTAGCGGAGGCGAGGATTCCGGAATCGCGGCGAGCGATGGTTCGAATCATCAAATACATGTAAGTTTTCATTTTTTACAAACATGCGAAGTATTGTATTCTACATTTGCAAATGTTTTTAATCTTTATTTTTTTCTCTACGAAACTCTAATTTTTGGATATTTTCATTAAATAATTGGAAAATTTAATCTGTCCAAGGAAAAGCAGTCTACGTGGACGGATGAGAGACGCGCGTGTCAGGGTCTCGTCTGCGAGGGACTACTCCTGTTACTGCGGGACGCGCTTCGCGTTTTGCCGGACAGTCAAGTGGGATCTGCGCTGAAGCACGTGATGCGCGCCGAACTTTTACTCGTGCTGGCTAACAACCCAGACACAAGAGTCCGCACCGCGCTCATCAAGGTCCTCCAGACTTATCTACAGCGTGCGAGCGACGAGGATATAAACAAGTTCATAAAACAGAAGTATTTCATGCACTTGGCTAATCAGATCGCTCTGTATCCCGGAAGCGAACCACTGGTAGTCGCGCTCGAGAGCCTCGCCATGAGAGGACCGACGCTCGCGGCAATGCCACCATTGTTGGCGATGATGACCAAAGCGGCGGGCACGGATCCGAGCATAGCTAGGCCCATGGTGTCGTTCATCACCGAAGTCGTCGCCAAGGTAGAAATAACAAAGTCACTAATATTCAATCTCTTTCCTCGTACGCAGGTGGAGATTATGAATCCAAAAATGCTCATCATCATATGAATGTAAAAAACAGTTATCCGACAAGTACGAGTATGCATCATGAGTCGAAGGCCTGTGTTACGTGAATGTACAAGATTTTCATCAATTTTTAATTCGAGTTAAGAAAAGGTGAAAGCCAGGTTTTTTTTCAACGAAGATGTCATGCCAAAATATTTTTTACAGAATTCAACTTCTTTAAAAACTCTTTTGGAGCAAGGTCTGGTGGAATCTTTGGTTCGAGCGCTAGTCGGTGGTGCTCACAAGGGCAATTCCGCCTCGCTGTTCAGCGACATTCACGTTCTCCTCGTGGCGATAGCGACGCGCCTCTTGGAATCACCTGGCAGTCATCACATGCAGGCGATCGCTGATTTGCATCTGACACTGAATCATGCGGAATTGAAGGAAAGATCGCAGTGCGGTGCGTGTACTTCGTGCGTGTCCGTTGTCAGGGACGCGCAGGTCGTGCTCTTTGACGGAGAGTTGGACGCGCTAATGTCGAAAGTCTCCAGTCACTCGGGTTTCAGATTGCGAAGTACCGCATCATATCTCGCTTCGGCATCGTATCTGACTTCCGGTAAGCTTTCAAATTGTGTAACGTTATTTTTTTCGCAAATTAAAGAACTTCTAGCGCAAAAAATTCAATTAGCTTCTTTCTATACAAATGTTCACTAAAAAATTACTATTGCAATTTACATACGATGAATTGTCTAGGCCAACTTGAACTCTTTAGATTTATTTAATTACATTTCTAAGTTTGTGTGCGTGCTCAAAAAAGTCATTCGAAATTTTTTCAAAATTTAGTTAATCGAGATTGTGTTTATACAATTTTCGAAAATCGAAATTTTGGCCTCGAACAGAAAGTTTGTAAATAATTAAAAATTCAAGTGACAAAACAATATATGAAAAATCTGTAATAAATAAATCAAAGATGGAAGATCTCAAATCTCAATCCTCCGGTTTTATTAATATTTTTTCAGCAGTTTTAACAACGTCCAGCGAGCATAGCGACCATGAGTCGCGCTCGTCGAGTTACGGAAGTCTGCACAGTGGCCCGAACACGTCGGTACGCGAGCCCGGAAGAGGAGAGATAAACGAACGTTTTCGGACGGTGTTGATACGAGCTGTCGAGTTTATAACAACTGCCGATCAAGCACCGACGGGCGGCGAGTTGCAGCTGACAAGAAGATTGTTTTCTATGCTACTGCACGGTCTCTCCAGCCCACCGGAGAGGAAGAATCATTGGGGCGGCGCTTGGTCTTCAAGACCAGCATTAAGAAAAAATACAGCGAGAATAATGGTCTGGCTGTTGGGGCCTCATCAGAGCAACAACACGAGAGTGTATGCCGTTAGATCGCTCATGGAAGAGCCCAGAGGCCGAGAGATACTTTCATCGCTATTGGAAATTCATCCCCAGGTAACTTTTCATAATACGTTTGTACATACCCTCAAATATTTCAATTTTGTCTTTTATTTGAAAAACTCATAACATACAAATGGGATAATGGAACATTTTTTATTCAGGTGGAACAAAAATTCACCGTTTTCTTCTGGGATCTTTTGCGGCGGCGCGACGAGATGCCGAGTGCCGACGCGAGGGTGTGCGCGGAATTGAAGGAAGCTTTGAACATCTGGGATCTCGTTAAAGGCATTGACCGCGCTACGCCCGGATTGTGGGGCGAGGAGCTTGCGATGCTTCGTCGCGAACTTATGAGGGATCGAGATATTTGGCTGGAGAATAATTTATCAGCGATACACAGGTCAGCCTTCCGGATACCTTGGTCTCAGAAAATAATATATGAAGTGCCACGTATCTCCGCATTAATTCTGTACAATTGTGAATTTATTCTATAAAACTATGATTTCTATCAAAAAATGTATAGAATTGGCAACAAGTTTGATTTACTGGCGAAGCAGCTTGCCGAAGGGGCGATGACTATAACGCGATCAGTCGTCGAGGAACAAAATCGGGAACGAAAAGTTTTGATGGAGAGGCTCAAGCACTCTCGAGCGATGGAGGCTCAAGCTATGGCAAGATGGAGAGACCTGGCAAGACGACTGACCCACGAGAGAGCTCCCTGGTACTTCCCGGAATGTTACCCGCGCAGTTGGGAGCTTGACCCGACAGAAGGGCCCGCCAGGGTCAGAATTCGGTTGCAGAGGTGCCATTTGAAAATCGATCGGCGATTCTTTTTGGCCGATCATCAAGATAAATTAGGTAACTCTCGGAATGGATAATAATGATTTTCCAAATGTTTTTTTAATACACGCGTGTAAAGCGAAACAATTTATTTTTCATTTTTTGTAATTTCAGAAGCTGCGAACGTAGAAGGTCCGCTGTCTTACTTGTTCATGACAGTCCGACAAGATGCCAACGCTACGGCACTGATAGAGAGATTACACACGAGCGAAAGAATCCGCAAAATGTCCCAAGCGAGAGTGGTAACACCGCGCGCCGAATTGCCCGGTGAAGCTTTGATCGGTGAAACGTGTCTCTACTTCGTTCCGGACAATCCCGACATGCCTCTGCACACCGATGTAAGTTTTTTATGGTACTACCCAACTGAAGAATAATCCGACATGATTAGAATCAACTCAGTACGCATGTTAAAGCTTTACTTCGATCGAGAAATAAGAAAATCCATTAAGATTATGCGAAATAGTCTGTAATAATAAATGCAATCAACGATTTCGTGTGGTATTGACGATAAAAAAAGTTCTGTCGAAATGGAATGTCCGATAATACTTTCCCTTCGACCGTAAATTTATTTATTTTACATCTTCTAAAAAAAATTTTCATACGATAGTCTTATGAAAATCTTTTCTTAACTCGTATGCAATCATACGTTACAAAATTCACACTCACATTTGTTGGAAAAAGACTTTTCGCACTGGTATCGTAATCTGCTATATTGGTACTCATGAAAAGACGATAACAGTTTGTATTGGTTATTACGATGTTTCGAATGGGCCTATGATCGTAATTATGAAATTATCAATTTTAGATTGCCCTTGGCGGATTAGATCTGGCAATGGCTGGAGGAACCGCTTGGCGACTCGAAGACATTCGGGAACTGCACAGACGAAGATATCAGCTTCAGGAGAGGGCAATAGAGATATTTCTGGTTACCGGAAGAACTTATCTGCTGGCATTCAATTCGTCAAAGGTAGCTCGCGCATTGCACGAATAAAAAATATTAATTCGAACCGACGATTTGACGATGAATTTTTTTTCTTTTTTTTTTATAGGAAAGGGACGAGTTTGCGACTGAACTGTCCGCCTGCAACATGCCTCGGCGAGTGCCTGGCGACGATCTCGGAGAGGCGCTCGCGCTGTGGCGCAGCGGTGCGCTTACAAACTGGGAATACGTAACATGCCTTAATAAACTTGCCGGGCGTTCTTACAACGATCTTATGCAATATCCCGTTTTCCCATTCGTACTTTCCGACTACGTCAGCGACAAAATAGATCTCAACAATCCGAAGATTTATCGAAATTTCGAGCGTCCCATGGCCGTGCAGGACAAAAAGAACGAGCAGCACTACGTCAATAATTATAACGTGAGTAAAAAATAGATTTAGAGGGCAGTCGGAGTAAATTGATAAAAATAAAAAATCCGAAGAAAGACTCGCAGAATTGCAAATAACATTAACAATTTGTTAATTAAATATCTGATAAGAAATTTCGACAATTCTGTAGCTTAGGATCTTGAATCAAATTTCTACGATTCTACAAGTAATTATATCGTGGAAATAATAATTTCATATTTGATCAATGATGATAAAATGGATATCAAAATTGTATCTAACGCTGATTTTTTTCTCAATCAGCAGTATTTGAAGCAAACCCTGGCAGAAGGATTGAACTTGATTTCCCTGAACCAGGAGCCCTTTCACTATGGCTCGCATTACAGTAACTCCGGTACAGTTTTGCACTTTTTGGTACGACTACCGCCCTTCACAAGCATGTTTCTTTGCTATCAAGGTATGAAGCGCCATTCAATAACCAAAAGCGCATAACATTTTAATAAATAATTTTTCTTAATGAAAACGCCAATTCGTTCACAGACGATAACTTCGATATACCTGACCGCACGTTCCACGCACTCGCGACCACGTGGAGACTTACGAGTTGCGATTCAACGACCGACGTTAAAGAGCTGATACCCGAATTTTTCTACCTTCCCGAATTCCTTCTGAACTCTGAGGGATTTAATTTTGGTATCCGTCAGAACGGGTGCAGAGTAAGCGACGTCGAGCTACCGCCGTGGTGTCGAGGTGATGCTCGTCTCTTTGTCCTTGCTCACAGAGCCGCCCTCGAGACAGACATGGTTCGAGAAGTTTTGCCATACTGGATCGATCTTGTATTTGGATTTCGGCAGACAGGACGACCCGCCGTGGATGCTATCAACGTATTTCATCCTGCGGTGAGAGCTGAATTATTTTTGCATTTCAAATTTGAGGGATTTTTTACTTAATCTTTTTAAAATAAATATGACGACTGATATCGTGACGCATGTCATTATGGTGACGTTCTTCACCCTTTCGACCAGGTAGTAACAAAATTTGTCGTGAATGCTCTTTCGCGACCGCAGTCACCCGAGAAAGTGACAATGGTAAAAGACGCAACTTTTCTCCCTTACAGCATAATATAATATCACTTACTTGCTCGTGGTTTCAAGAAGGCAATCGTTACAGATTTTATGACCAACGACCATAATTTCATATCATCTTCATTAAACAATTATAATCGATGTGGGATGGAAAATATTGTTGTTCGATGGAAAAATAATCTGAAACGAACGTAGCTTGAACGCAAGAAATTTTCTCTTGCAGACTTACTATGGGTTCAACGTGGAACAAATAGCGGACCCGTTGGAACGTATAGCTTGGGAAACAATGGTCAAGACTTATGGCCAAACACCCGCTCAGTTGTTCAAGTCGCAGCATCCGCTGCCAATTCAGAGTGTCAGTACGGTAACGGTTTCGAACAACCTTCCTCAAGTTATCGAGGGTGTGGACGGTTAGTAAACCAAGACATTTGTCGAAAGAGCAATTCTGTTTAACCGGTGTGAACTATAGGCCGGACGAGAATAATCTCATTGTTACGATTTTTATCTGCAGGCATAAAGTGGGGCAGTTACGTCGGAGCTCCGGGAAACGAGCCCGTGCTGTGCTGGAAGCATAAACACAGAGCCCCGATGGCCTCCCTCGTACCGCTAACAACTGGCGATGTTTTCGGTCTGCCCACTTCCACCACACTGATTCTCGGGTACAACAAGGAAAAAGGTTCGCGCCATTTTTTTTCAACTAAAATTTAAAAAATCAAATTGAATGAAAAAAAATACTATTGATTTTTTTTCAGGTACAAATATGTTGAGCGGCACCTCGGTACTCGGAGCGGCATTGGCTTCCTGGGGCGGTAACGATGGCATCGCCCGACTTAAGTCGAAAAAAGAACAACCACCTCGTCCACTGATAAAATCATCGGGTTTTGATCCGGTGAGCAATTCTTATCGCACGATAATTTCGCTTGAATTAAGTTTTAACCCCTTTAAAGTTCTCGTGGAAAATATCAATGTATAATTTGATATTTTTTATGCTGAACAATTTCTATTAAAATCGACGAAAAAGTTTGATTTAATATTTAGAAAAATATGGTATTTTAAAAATAATAAGCAAAGAAACTGTCATTTAGAAAAAAAGAAGTATAATCACACTGTGCTATTAAATGATTTTATTTTTATCGTAGATAACGATTCTCGGATCAGCAGCGGATTGCGGTCAATTATGGGCCGGACATTTGTCCGGCAGGATTACCGTTCACGCTTACAATGTCGGAACGATCGGTAAGATTGAGTTCAGCGCGGGTCCGTCGTCGGTGCTACTGGCTCACAGAACGGCCGTGAAGGTAATCGCTCTGTCGCGAGCTTTCAGCATCGCCGTGTCCGGCGACGCGTCCAGCGTCATCGTCATCTGGGATCTCAATAGCCTGTCGTACGTGAGATCTATATCGTGCGATCCCAGTCATTCTATAAATCTATTGACCATAAGCGAGACGCTCGGTGATATCGCGGTTACTTGTGAGGTACCGAAATCAACGACGGAAAACAGTTCCGAGCACAAGTCGGAACTGAGAGTTTTTACGATAAACGCAAGGCCGGTCGGATCGGTTATGTCCAGACGGAGAATCACGGCTCTCTGCTACAGCAACGCTCCGGAGGGTGTGTCAGTCAACGTTGTCGCCACAGGCCTCGATAACGGCGTTATACGGTAAGTTGACGATAAATTATTTTTCTTTACTTCAAAAATTGTAACGTTGTTTTTACCCACATGTGCTATCATTTTTTTTTTTAAGGCTCTGGAGTAGTTGGGACTTGAGACTGGTGAGAGAAATCGTGAACAGTGGGAAAGATTGCGGCGCCATAATTGCCATTGCGTGGTCACTGGATCAGCATCACTTATACGCCGCTACGGAAGACTCGACGGTTCTCATATGGGAGGGTATGAAGCGTTTGAACAACGGCACTCCAAAATTCATAAATCTAACGTCGCTCTGACACAGAGAGACGACGAATTCTACACAGGAGTTCAATTAAATTCGAACGATATTATTGTACATAGTACGTAAGTTCTGAAATTTTTATCATATCACGGAAAGTTTCATCATTTTTAATCGAACAACAAGTCAAGAATCAATTAATCGTTATCCGGTCGAATATTTTGTATTTGTTTTTGTTTCTTTTCATATTATTTTTTTTATCAATGTGAGCTTTATTGAGTCATGCAGACTTTACTGTGTAACGTCCTATGTAGATCTTAATAATCTAAACGTTCAAATTAATTTTAGTCCATTTTAGACGAAAAGGGAAATTTCCCGAGTCATCGATAAATTTGTATGTTTTACGCTTGTTTTTCCCCATGTATCTACGATTAGAAATATTGGCTCGAAATTCATCTTACGCTAAAAACGTTACCAAACGTGTCCATAGATCGGCAACGCAATGAACTAGCCGTTCGAAATGTTTCCATGCACTTAAGTTCGTAACGACTAACTAATCGATTGCCGAATAACGAGAGTATTATTTTATAATTTGTCTTTCATCTTTTCGTATACGTGCAAACAATACTCGTGATTCTTCTAGTGATATTGAAATATCGATATATATATTTTTGTACTCTACGAATATTATTATTACATCTGAAAATGTATACGTAAAAGTGATAAATTTCATGCTATTCACCGTTGAGATATTTATAGATTTTTTCAAGTACTGATAATAGTGTTAAGATTTTCTTTATATTTTTTATTAAAATAAAAATAATAAATTTATCTATATATCAATAGCCTTATTTTATTCTTATGTCCATACTCCCGTGTAACGCCTATATAATCCCAGATTGCGTGCGGCTCGCATAGGAATGTAATCTTCGTGTCACCCCGCGGAGTTTTAAATGTGATTCAAGCATGGCTCCATTATCTCAAAGAGCGGATAATATTTGCCGGTCCTCGTGGCTACCTGTTGTGGCGTGTCACCGCTGTCGTTCACGATACTCGGATCTATTGCTGGATGAAGGAGCAATAACTGGAGCGCCGGCGAATTGTGAGAACTGGCGCACACCAGATGAAGGGGCGTTTGATTTCCATTGCTGCGTGCGTTTATGTCTACGTTTGCTGATATCAGCGTCGCTATGCATTCAACGTTGTTCCAACAGCAAGCTGAATGTATGGGCTGCCATCCATCTATCGTTTTCGCAAATTTGTCGGCCCCGCGCTCCAGCAGAAACTTTACCGAATATAAATATGAGAATCAGTAGGCTTTCGTTCACCAAGTGCTCCATCCAAATACAGCTTAATAACTCATCTGAAGGCAGGTAGGGAAGAGCAGGGGCAAAACGGAAGGGTTTTCTTCATCTTAAATGAAACTTTTTTTCATGTCGAATGATAAGCCAGTAAAAAAAAAATAGCGAAAACGTTTTTTTCCCCTTGCTCCCCCGATTTGTAAGAAAAGCTAACAAAACTACAAATATTGTGAAGAGGGGAAATAGAAAATGGGAAAAATTCAGATCTAAAATAAGTCATGCCACGTATAAAGCTCGAAAGTTGCCCAATCGTCTTGAACCATTTTCATCATATTTTGGAGAGTTAAGAGATCATTGAAAAAGCTTAACGAAAGGTCTCGGCAGTGTCTAATTGTGGCGATCAACAATCCTTTTTCGATTTGTAGAGATACGCGAGTTTGGTAGTAATCAGTTTCCACTGGCTACGAGTGAAGTTGCGTACTTGGGAAATCCGACAATCCGCTATCCTTAGGCAGGATAAAGTTGCTGACTTTTGTATCGACTACCTGTTTACGTCACATAAAAAATATCTAGCTACACTGATGTTGAAGATTACAGGCTGTACAGACGTGTCTGATTTTTAAAGAAGTTCATAATTTGTGGCAATGGCAGCTTTACACTATCTATCGTATTGTCAGAAAGTAAATGATTTTTGTAATTTTCCAACATTTATATAATAATTATAAGCAAATTCATGGAGGCTGGAAACGAAAAGTGTAAATACCTCGACAACTTCGACGTGATTTCCATAGCAGGCTTTGTGCAATAGAGTGTATTTGTCCAAGTCGACGCAGTGAATCAATGTGGGATCGATCGACAGCCACTTCTGTATAACCTCCAATTTTCCATTTTCGGCAGCTATGAGTGTGTCCTTTTGTCGCGGGTCTGAAAGCAACCAGAGAGCCCGATTAAATAGACGGGAAAACAAATGAGAAAAGCATGACAACTGGACGAGTGTTGTAAACAACGATTCTAACCTTCAGGATAACGCGATGACTCGACACCGGTTGTGTCGTCGTCCCACGCGCTCACCTGCATACGCTCGCTCAACGGCAGAGACATCATTTTGTCACGAATAGCCTCCAAATCTTGCACCTTGTCATCTTCCTCATCCGACGACATTGTCTACTTGGATTCTTGTTTTTGTTATTAAACCCAACGAAAGAATCTGCCAACCGACCGAAACTGGCAATCGTCAACAACTGCTCCACCAGATGAGACGCGCGCACGGCGACGCTATTCGGGGGAACTGACGACACAGATCAGACGAACGATTAATCATGTTAGATCCTTATTATTGTCTTGTGAACAAAGTTTTAATTTTTTAAACTTTACTCTCATATCCAAGACTGTTATAATCTTTCAATCACACAATTTTGTTCGAGTTTTTCATTCAGCGAAACTACACAACGGTTTTTGCTGTAATGAATATCTCGTGAACAACTAAATCTCTGCAGCTCATTAGATTGATGCGCCATGCTGTGCATACACTGCACGAGCTGCTGATAAACACAAGGGCGTACTCACACAGTTTAACATTTATTTTAGTAGGGATATTAAAATATAGTTTTTTAATTTCAGAAAGCCATGGATTGCTCAAAGTTATTCGATACTTCGAACGTTTTTGGCTACAGCGGTATTTGCATCGCCGCCGAAAAGTCTCATCTTCTTCACAACGCTCTCGTGATTCTACAGCAAGAAAATCATTTTCGAAAGACTTACTACTGGGGTCGAATAAACGGTGCGCTGAGGGATTATCACATAGCTTACGGTTACGAAAAAGATTGTCTCAACGGTCAGAAATACTTTTATAGGTACGACTTACAAAAATCATTTTCATTCTCGTAATAACCCATGTAGAGCACGAAAATGTTTAAAAACATTTCAGAAATATTTTCAATCTTCCAGATACTGAGTATATTTCTGAAACATTCCAGAAATATCATTAATACTTGAAACCATATTAGAAGTATTATATCAAAATATTTCCATTGACTACTTTCAGGAGCAGAATAATTGTTCATTCGAAAAATTTTATTTTCTGAGTGAACTCGCCCGAGCGAAGTTTGGGCGATGTAAAAGGCAGCCTTTTTAACTCGACGAAATTTAGTCTCGTGCAGATATCTTCAGGGTGATAATAATTATGAATCTCTAGTCTGGACTGTCTGGAGTGGTTACTTTTACCGAAGTCGAACAAGTGCGGACGGTTTCTGGCTCCTCTGGCGGTTACTTCTTTCGAGGGTGATCCATCAATGGTTACCAATGTTTACAACACAAATCCTCCGTTTCCGCCCAACGAAGATAACGAAGATTCATCGAAACTCTTCAATGTAATAAAAATTGATGTCTCATGAAAAAAAAAAAGTATTTACGAAAAGATATTTTTCATATACACTTCTACATATATGTGAAGGATATTCGGGCAAATGTAAAGTGTATAATATGTAATATCAAAAAATTATATCGAAAAAAAATATTCTCAAAAATGTATGTAACTAAAAAAAAAACGTATTTTTAGTATTTCAATAATGCAACTTTAAATAACACACAATTCTCAAAAAATTCATATGTATACAGAAAATTAAGAAATCGTTTTGATATTTAGAAAAATGTATGCTGCTCTGCGACTTGCCGAGCAAGTGTTTTTGTTTAAACTTTGTCAATTATTTTTTTAAGTCTGTGAGCTCACGTGAGGTCAGAATGTCCGCAAGTACTAACTTAATTTCACGTTCCTCAGGGTCCAGTGCCGAAAGAGTTGAAGGAGGAAGATCGTTTGTCAGCGATAGTCGAACTTATTAACGAGGACGCAATGATAATTCCTCGAGGAGGTTGGTTCAAGCGTCCAACCGGTGAGATTATAGAGAACTTAGCATTCGAAGGTTTAACGCCATCGGAGTCTTCCGACGAGAAATCTTATTTGCACGGACGAGCTCCGCAGCAAAAGTGGAGTACGAATTTGTTAACGCGGCCCGATTACAACTACGCCGTGGACTTTCTCGACTCCATCGACACGGACGTGCCTAAGGGTGCAGAAAACATGTTGACCGGTTAATCAACGGTGAATAAATTTTAATGATCATGTTTATTTTTTTTCAGGATGTTGGAATCTCCAAATTCACCAAGGCGACAGCCTGACGGTTCTTCAGAGCTTGTATTGGCCGGGAATGACGTTCTATCACAGAGTCAATTCGCCGCACTATGGTTCACTCTATGTCGGACACGGCAAGAAGAATCTCGACGTGCCATTTATGATATAGTGTTTTCAATTGCTTGCAAGATTTTTTGGCGATGAAAAATTTAGAATGATATTTGGATTAATGCCGAAAATGTATTTGCGATAAAGGGAATAAGATTCTATATACTCCATAATTATATTTATTCGATGAAAATAAATTCATCCCTTTTTTATACCAGCCTAGCAAACGGTCCAGTGTTTAAAATGAATTTTATTTTATTTCATCAAACTTCATCGCATAAAAAAAAATCGTTTCGTCCTCGAGGACGAAGCTGAGCGATTCATCAAAGATAAAACTTCTATAAAATAGAAAAGTAAATGAAAAAACGAATTATCTGTTTTACCCCGATCTTCTCTATTCTCATCTTTAGCGGAATTGAATCGCGCTAGTTAACTATACGAATTATCGTCCCTTAATATCGGACCACCAAATTATTCGATAGACCGATGTTCAAGAAGAAAGTTATTTCATAGGATCAAACTTCCTCACTTAAAAAAAATTTCCTTCGATAGCGAGAAAAAAAAAACTCGCGTCTTCCACTCGAAATAAGCCTTTCTTTTTGATATATATAAAAATAAATATTAAAAAAATGGTTCATTTTGCCTCGCCCTTCTCGATTCTCATCGTTACCAAGTCACGCAATTTTTTTTTTCTCCAAGCCAATGAGTCCTCGCAGCAATGCAAAACGACAATGAAACCCCGAAACTGTTTCGCGACCTTCGCCGCCGGCCATCGGACCCGTACGAAATCATAAGTTACGTTGCAATTACCATCGGGCACGTCGAGGAACGCGTCTCTTCGCGTGCTAACGTCCTCGACGCCTCGGTAACGAATAACGAGATCGCGGCACGATCGGAAATAGAATCGATCAGTAAATAGATCGAGCCTGCGGTGGCTCTCTTCTCGTGTGTGGCGTGCGGGGTGGGTGGGTATTTGTGGCGAGGGGACGACTGCTGATTGCCTTTGGCAAAGCTTATCGTGACACCGTTTCGTCCGCGGAGTGTTCATCGCCGAGGCCACTACTCTCCGGCGCTGATCGTTCGGAACCCAACGGACATCACACAGTTCGCCGATCAGAGTGCGAGAACTTAATCTAATCTCCGTCCGGGTTTCCGCGCGAGTTCGATGAGCGTCGCGAATGCAACGCCGAACCGGAAGTGACCATCGGCTGCAGTAAAAGAAAAAAAAATAACAAAACGAAAAACATCGGCACAGAAAATAATTCGATACAAAAAGAAAAATCGCTGGCAAGTATAACACTATCATACGCAGTGGTGTAGACATATCGAGAAGAGATCCGTCGCTTCCGGTACCGGAAGTCGCGGGTGGGTCGGAGCGGAGTCGCGTTCACGAGAAGCGCGTCCGCGTGTACGCGCGATGTTACACGGAAGCGATAACAACCCTGACGGGGCTTCCGCGTTCGCAACACATGCTCGTCTCCGAGGCGTAGACTTCTTCGCCAAGAAGAGAAGAAGAAGAAGAGTACGACGGCGACGAGGGTGACTTCGATGCGCTCCGCCTCAGGCATTGTACAAACGATGCGAGACCGATCGCTTATAAACACCACGACGATTACACGACCATCGGGACAATGTTGTGCAAAAATCGCTGTTCGACCGTCGTCATTAATAATAGAACGATCGGTCGATTACATAATCGGTCGTGATCGCGTCGTTATCGGTCGCCGAAAAAATCCTTGGGCGAAGGGTTATCTTGGGATTCTTTGAATTTCTTAGGTATAAAATATGAGACAGTTCGAGCGTGAGAACTCGACAGGTAATTCCATTGATCGGGAATCTTCGATTCAAGGGGTCGATTACGTAACTCCGATAATTAAGCTGTAAGATCTGAAGTACTCGGATCTATCGAGAGTTGCTCCGTTGCGTGTTTCACTCTATGAAGAATAATTTATTTTTTTTCAGTATGAAGTTCCAAATCCAACGTTTGGTTGTCAATGCACTTTTTCTTAATTCAAGGAATTGTGTCACTTGTGATACGCCCTGTTTCGGAGGGTTAAGACAATGTGGAATATATCGCTGTCGATAATAAAAAATGTGATTAATTTTTCCAACGATTCTGAGCCTGATCGGTCGGGAAAAAAATTCCTACATGAAGCTGTGTAGATGTCCGTGTCATGTGAGAATTTGCTTTCAACCGACGATGGAAAGAACGAATGGAAAAGAAAATTACAGTTCTTATTACCGACTGAGCACGGGTCGGGCGGGGAGGAAAGAGTGTCACGTCGCCTTAACGTCACTCGTCACTCATTCGACAGAGTTGAGGGTGTAATCAATACGTGAGCCGATTTGGTATGCCCCGAACGAGCGGATCGCTTTACCGGAGAGAGAGCTTTCGAGAGCCCCCTCACTCCTCCGTCCGACTATTTCTTCCGTGACTACTGTCTGACGCCAGGCGCATACCCGCTCATCGTCTTCCAAGTTTCGATGAACGCAAAATAAAGTCTTCATGTTTTGTTGTAGATGTAGAACGACATGGCGCTGGTCAACATAAAGTTCACGAAGTTCGACAATACACCATGGGGCTTTCGACTGGCGGGTGGAAGCGACTTTCCGCAGCCCCTTACCGTTATCAAAGTAGGTAGAGCGACTCCTCCACGAACTTGGCCCACATATTTTCTACATGTACATTTTTTTTCCGCGGCGAGACTGATATTGAGAAAATTTTATTGGAGATTGAATCGGATCAAACGTGTCTTCAACATTCAAAGCAATCTTTCGTTTTTTGAAACAATAAAAAAATTATTTATGTGAAACAAAAGTGACGAAAATAATTGGTCCCACATTTATTGTTTCCGGTAGTGGTAGAAATGTTTTTGTTTTTTTGGTTATGATAATGATACTCAATATGACTCTTCAACGTTTAAAATAATTATTAGCTTTGTGGTAAAAATTATTTATATCAAAAGAAAAAAGGATGTAATTTTCCCGTTTATTTTATGTACGATAAAAATATCGAGTAACAGCCTGGTCCATATATGATAGATTTACATGTTAATTAGAATGGATATTAGCTCATTCACTTTTATTTTTATTTATGTAATTGTATTTTTGTTCGTATTTCCGATAGTCGCCAGAATTTATTTTGTGTAACGAATTTTTTCCCCTCATATTATTGTTTAGGTAGCGGAGGGAAGTTTGGCAGAATGCATGGGCCTAATGACCGGCGACGTGGTGACGAGGCTGAACGACCGACCGGTCAGTAGTTTGACACACGGACAAGCCCACGAAGCACTCGTCCTCGCCGGCAACAACTTCGTTCTGGGCGTCCTCAGGTTGAATTTTCAATGCTGATTATTAATATAATAAACGTTGATGAATGTTTGAAAAAAATGAAATACCAAATGTTTGAATCAGTGTTTCATATTGTACTCGATAGTCTCAAAAACTCATCGGGTGCCGCTATAATGTCAATGTAACCAACACCAAGATGTTATGTAGTGAAAAAAAAGGGCATTATTTGGCTCCGTACTTGAGAAACACGTAGCCTTGACCAAATAGGACGCTAGCCAGCCAACGATGTACAAGTATATGTTTTTTAATAACTATTCAAAGTCCCTTGACTCAGTATCTTCGTTGTCTTCGAACGTGGCGGTGCACTCGTGACTTGCGGTCCTCGATACTTCTAACGTCGTTTATCATTTTTTTTTGCTCAACATTTTTTTATTTCACTTTTTTTCATTGATTCTTACGCGTAGACCGACGAGCACTCTCCTGGCGAGCGAGGCGATTCAAGAAGACAATATCGTGCCTTACACAATACCCGTGAGTTTTATTTTAATTTTTTTTATTTTATTTTTTGTGCCATCAATTTAGTACTTTTTTTTTTACGTGAAACGTCACATCGATGTGGATCTTTGCAGCTCGATCAGTTGCCACCGGTATTTCCTGAAGAAATTCTTACTGAACCGCGCGAGGAATTCGTGATCGAGGAAGAAACAATTGAGATTGTCGAAGAGGTGAGAGAAACACTGCCGGAAAAACCCGTCGATGAGAACAGCGAGGTCGTGCCGAATAAAGATCTGACCGACGAAGAGATCGCCCAGTTGATCTTGGAGGAAGAGGAACTTTTGTTGCCCGATCAGGGAGTTTTAGGGCAAGTAGACCATTTTACACTGTAAAAATAAATCAGTATTTGAATATGCTGCAACTTGAAATTTGGTTTCATCACTTACATTAATTAAACATTGATGTATTAATTTCGTAAAATTTATATGCCATCTATAAGGATTACAAACAAGCTACCTGAAATTTACTGAAATTTTGATTAAAAGTAAAAATCTTATAAAATTTCAACGCCTATATGTTTCAAATTTTAGAAAAATATCATGCAAAAAACGCTTCCAATACCGTGCATCAATTTTCAAAATTCTTTTTTACAGTACCACTATAAAAAAATATAAATTAAATTATTTTTATGCAAAAAATGGCAGTGGTAGTATTGTTTATTATTTGCATAAAAATTCTAGCACGGTACATAGAACGTCATACGATTTTTTGTTCCACTAGGAATAACAATGATATTGCCATGTAATAATAATCATTCGACTTTATTACAGAGTAAACTTCAAGAAACTCCGACCGAGGATACCAAAGCTGAAAGAGTCGAAGGTTCTCGAGGAGCTGCAGAAGATATCGGTAGCCGATCCTCCGCGCGTCCAGGAGCTGAAGCACACCTCGACCTTCCTCCAGAAACCTCAGCGACCGGCGCCCCCGTCGAAGATCGATCTCGAAAAGCAGGCGAGCGACGAAGGCGAGCAGTACAAAGTGGTCATAAAGAAGCAACAGAAGAAGAGCGTCACCGAGCGGTTGCTGGAGAGAGGATTGCTGGAGCCACGAGAGGAGCAAATTCTCGAACCGCCGATCGAGGTAAAGACGTACACGCCAGGCTGTAATCTCCGCGACCCGATCGTTTCGCCGATCCGCGAGATCTCGATGCTCCAAGTAATACCGCGCGTTCGCGAGATCAAAGTCGTTCAGGATTTCTCGTCTCGCACCGATCGGTGCCACGACGAAACAGCCGCGAATCTAAACGAACCCTCTCAGCCATGCGCGCCGAACATGCGGGAATTGCTGAAACTTCTCGACAGTGTGCAGAGCCTCGAGGCTCTGCTTCTCCGGAAGTGCGCTCAGCGTGAGGACGCCACTTTCGATTGCGAGCGATCGATCGAGATCGAACCGAGCGATCAACCGGAAATGAACGAGACTGACGCGACCGACGACACGTGCACGATTAATTACACACCGTGGTGCAATGCTTTCAGAACCGAAGTAGAGCTCGAGGTACCGAGCAGCGAAGTCTTCGCCGAGTTCACGGTTAACATAGGACGAGCTTCCGGAGCCTCGGGAAGCGCGAAGATTTATCTGCCCCTTTCCAAAACGAGCCCAGACGCAATCGAAGGCACCGCGGTCCTCGGCGTAACGGATGCTGATGGAGAGTTGAAAGATCGTGCGGTATCGGGCGGTATAAGATCAATTTCCATGCCCAACGTCCGTAAGGCCAGGAAACGTCGTATGCGCATTCGTTACCTAAAATCGCGTCTCGCTGCCGATAAGGCGTCGAGAGAAGGTAAAATTCAGGTTGCACCGAAGCGTCGAGTCAAACTTTGTCGCAGGGGACGGTACTTGGAAAATTATCTCTCGAGGAACATCGCCTCGTGTTGGAGATCTCTGAAGCTCTTCGTCGGTCCCAAGGGAACAGAGGAATCTGCCGCGGCGCGATCTGCCGGGAGGAATCGTTCGTGTCTCGCGAGGGTCGTTGAGAAAAATCTCGGAGTCATAAAATCGGGAAAAAATTATTTGCGGTCGATCGTCGGCAAAGGAGAGGATCGCCGGGTTGGAGTGGATTTTCAGAAGTCGACGCCCTCTCCGACGTTGAGGTTGAGGATTCGGGTCAAGGGTCGTTACGTCGCGAAAATGTCTCGACTTCTCTGCTCGTACGGGCGTTCCCTCGTCACGAGAAAAAATTCCACGAGCGAATCGAATAATTCATCCTGTCTTTCTGTAAATCGCGAACGATCGAATGTTTTGCTGAACGCACTCAACGATTTAGCGCGCTCCTGCGGTTGCTTCGTTAACGCGAAGATCTTTCGCAGGGAAGGAAGGAGACGGCTGTCGCGAAAATGGAGATACGCGAATATAAATTCATCGGCGGAAATTTATGAATCAAGAAGTTTGGATTCGATTTCCGATGTGAGCTCCGAAACAAGCGCGATTTCTCGAGAGACCGCCGTCGATAGCCGCGTCAACGACGATTACCGTGCCGATAGAATTTACGAGGTAGATGGCGAGGGCGACGTCGACGAGAACGACGATGATTACGATAGATCCGAATCGGCATCCACCGTCGTCCCGGATATTTTAAATTCTTGCTCGACCGACGGCAACAAACTTAACTTCGCGAAACTCGCGGCCTGCGCTCTCGTACCATTCACGTCGATTATCTTACTCTACCTCTACAAGTAAAACGATCTCTCCATCTCAAACGTCGAAAAACGTTTTAAATAAAATTTTCACGACCAATCGTACTTTACAAATTATTATTCAACTTGGAAATTTTTTTTTTTCGCGTGCAACAAATATTCGATTTTTTGACAGTTGTTAAAAAAATAAAATAAATGAAACACTTTACTGAAATCGACGCTTCTCGAAGCTACGTAAACATTTTTTTCTTGCTAAAAAATGTTTTTCAACGTGTGAGACTTGAGAGACCGAACGTCATTATACGACATAAATCATTGATAGCTTAATAATCATGCTTCTGTTTACATTTGCATAGAAGAGGTACATACCGGTAACAGGTTGACAGATCACCATGGGTAACGTCTGACATAGAGATCCAAAAAAAAAAATCACTTCATCGGCATGTCCAACGCGTTCGCAAAATTGTATGCGGTCAATTAATCGCTTTTTCTTAAAAAAAAAAAAAAAAAAAAACAACAACAACAACAACAAGAAACAATAGCATGTCTTTCTATCTCATAAATACAAAATTCATCGCTTGCTAACCGGAAGTGCTTAGTATACACTAATTACTGTACTTTGTCGTAGTGATAGCGGTAAGAGCTGTAGAAATTCACTTATTCTATCGCATACCAATACTTGAAAGCTTTGGCAAAAAATGCATGATTGAAATTCACGAAGAAAAATAATTAATAAATAAACTCTCGATATTGTTCATCGCACGAATCACCAGAAACAAACAATAAAATTGACGAGAATTAAAATTAATCGCGTTCGATAAACCTTGGCCGGTAAAAAAAATTAGTTTGTAGGAACTCATTTAAACTGAAGATAGTCCCATAAATCCTGTCCACCGTCCACCTGTTTTTCGTTTGTCCGATAAGATTTTCATTTTGAAAAAAGATGAAAGAAAAAAATCACTAATAATTAATCAGGCAAGCACACCTACCGTGACACCGGAGCCTGGACGTTCGTCTCGTCAGGAAGTCGACTCACGTCCGGAATCAAAGGCGGAAGCGGTGGAGTTGGAACCCTCGGAACAGGAAAGTGTTTGCGAGGGTGGTGATCGAGGAGAGGAAGAAAATCAGGAGGAGGAGGCCCGTAACGAAAAGCCAACACAAGAGGCCTGTGCCGAAGATCCAACACACGAGGAGGACACCAGAACCGAAGAGATGAGTTGCTCGCGGCCTCCCAAGTTCCCGGCGATTCCCACGTTCGACAAGGAGAAGGTGAAGGAGCTCGTGTCCACGGAGATCAGCCTCGAGAAACAGCTTGAGTGCGTTCAGAATCAGCTTCTCGCGCTCAAACAACTACCGAGCGAAATTGAAAATCATCTGAGAATAGTCTCGGAACAGTTGCACAAAATAATGGAACTTAGCGGTGTGCAGAGCGGAGGTGAGCGCGGTGGACGCCGAGAGTCTGCAGGTAGTTCGGATAACATTTTTTTTTTGTAGTACGCATTTTTTTTCTGATTTTCAGTGATGCATCACCTTCGATGCATCGTTGGAAATCCCCCTTGAAAGCATACCCGAAAAATGAACAAATATCCTAACGATAATCTTAACAATTTTGTGCAGTACGTTTACTAACCTTTGATCTTTTTTATCCCCGATTTCAAGCGATTAGTCGCTTTCTTCATTCAGATTTATCTGGAACATCTTGGAATCAGACACCAAAAAAAAAAACTTGACGAAAACGAGCTCAACATTCGGAATTATTATCCATTAAACGCAAACTCATTTATACACATCATGAGTGGAACTTTTTTTATAAGTAATAATAAAAATCATTATTATTACTTCTTATATGTTACAAATGTATTAATTAATTATCATTGATAAAATAATTGTGCCAATAACAAAATTAGTGTTGGAATAGTTTTCCTTAAAATGTATTGGAATCGCGTAAGCTGATCGTTAGAAATTCTGCAAAATTGTTGCGTTTGTGACGGATGTGGCACAAAATGCATCACATAAGATGCGGCTCATCCGACAACGATAAATGCATTTTTCGATAGAGTCAAAAAAAAATTTTTATTATGGATTCGGCGAGATTGAGGCTTGATTTTTTGGTGAGTTCGTGATACTAATTAGTCCTAAAACTGTATTGCACTCAGATGAGCAGGAAGATGTCGAGGAACAAGCGACGAGGGAGTATCAGGCCTCGCCTGAGGAGGAGCCTGACGACAGCGAGAGTCATCTGAGACCGTCCGAACCGGAAGCCAGGGAATCACCGGCGACGGTAGCGAGTGACGAGCCACCGATAATCATCGAGCCAGAGCCCGAGGAGGAAGACGAAACACCGGAGACGAAAGAGTTGGGAGAGGTAAACGTGAAGAGTGCCGTTGAGGAGAGTCGGGTGAAGAAGTGCATCGTCTCGTATCAATCGAAGGTCTTGAAATCGCGAGAACCCAGTCCAGCTCCTTCTCACGGTAAGCGTAACTCCTACAAAATTTGACAATTTTTTTTTAAACGAGTTAACACGAAGGTGAAGTGAAACTGTGTGAGGTGAAAATGTATAAAGTTCGAGAAAAACAAAGCTCATCCATAGGTCCAAAAATTCTTGCTTCCGGTTGTTTACACTGGGAAAAACAAGTACTTGGATTCAACCAAGGCGCGGTGAAATACGTTCAAAAGCGTTTCTAGAATGTCCTGGAATGTTATCCTGCAAGATAATTTAACAGAGGTGAATTTTTTGTATTTTATCCGTAAAAGCAATCGTACCGCGGCATTTTTGGATCACATTTTTCATCCTCGACCGAGCACAATCACCTCATCTTAATACTATTCAACGGATGCAAAGCGACTACGAGGATTTCTTAAAGAATAATAATAATAATTCTCTCGACGACTCTCCATCCTTAAACGCGTTGCAATGTATATTCTAGGAAGTTTCGAACCGGATCCGAATCTTGACCCGAAAGATCAAATTATACAAGAATTGAAGGTACAAAAAAAAAACCCCCCATGTATCTGATTTTTGTACCTGTGTCTAAATATTCGTTACCCTTTCACCCAATCGTTTCTCATATATCTTCGATCTGCCTTGCATTACAGCCCAACTAAAATAAGAAGTTAGTATTTTTCTATCGTGTAAGACGAAATAAATAGAATCCATTTACGCTGGATTAAAAAAAAAATGTCCAGATAGCCAACAGAAAATTCCACGAATCCATTGAATTTATTTATTTTTTGTTATCGATCTGTAATCTAAAATTTTTCATTCGAGTATAATTTACCAAGGTAAATGTGTTCCGTAACAGCAAGTTGTACAACGACGTGATATAATCGGCATCGTTTTATCGGCGCACATTGATCAATCGGTCCCGGTGAAACTGTATCCTATCGTTGCAACTCTCGTACCTGTGCACTGTCCCGTCGTGCTCGTTAATTATCATGTCGACATTGCGACGAACGTTATGTGGTATACACGCGATAAACGAACCGATCGTTGCGACTGTGATTTTTTTTTCTTCTCCTTCCTCGTCCGTTGAACGTTTGCCTATCGAAATCGGGCGCGAGAGACGGAAATGGATGCACTGTATGGAATAACAAAGCCATGTGAACGTTTCCTTTATAGCACAGAGGAGGAAGAAGGCGCTCGAACGATCTCTGGCCCCAGGCTAAGCAGCTGGAGCTCACTTACGGACGTAGATGGAGGTGTCCGAACGATTTTTTCAACGACGAGATGATAGCCGAGGTCTTGTCCTCCCAGGCGGAAGTTATTCGTGGACGAGCCATGGGGTAAGTTTCATTTAATATTTCGACAGTTTTTTTTCTTCGACGGTAGATTATTCGTGTAATCATTTATTTAAATTAATTCTTCAAGTGTTATATTTTATTTTAGTAAATAAAAAAACAAAAACATATCTTCAAAAAGATTACAAGCGTCTGTTATTGAATGCAGGGTAAACTTCAAAAAATTCGAGAAAAACTGGTTGCCGAATTACGATCATCTGATGGGTTCGAGCGTTTACAAAATGTTGCACAAGATGGAACGAGAGCCGAAGACAGGAATTCCGGCGAGACCGCCGAAGGTTAATGCAGCTGAAGATATAATCGAAAGAGTGGTGAGCGAGTCGATTGACCCAGTTTATGTGACGAAAGAAATTTATTTCCTCTTTGGAAACCCTCGATAGAGATCTAATGCCCGATTAATCGACGGTTTATTAACAATATGCGAGCTGATATAAAGTTTTGTCGCTGTTCCAGAGATCACCGGCACTGAGCGTCGCCGACGACAGGAGCACTCGAGGTATCAGCCATTAATTAACACCGACGTATGATTAATTTAAAAAAAAATACACACACACACAAATAAATAAAATGGAATTACTTATTACCGTGTAATTGCTGAAGCATATCGCTGACAGCCGATAACCCGATTTACTTTTATAATAACTATATAGGTTTTGAAAAAAAAAAAAAAAAAAAATTCGTGTACATATATCTTGTACATAAAAATACAGAGCTAATCGATGTCTGAAATGTGTCTGACAAGTTTTTCTTTATCAGTGAACGTCGTCACTTTTCCTCTCGAAGAAGAAAACTAATAAAAGGAAAAAAAACACCTAATCACGTTGATTGCTGGCTGAAACGTAATACTTTAATTTCCCAATTTTTAATACCATTCCCATTCGATCTAGGGAGGAAATGCGTTATAAAAAAAAAATTTCGAGGATCCTCTGATGATCTTCAGTCCGTATTAAATTGTACCGTTTTTGAGCAGTTAAACAAAAGAGTCATTTTACGCACGAGTAATTTAACGTAAGTTTTGGTGCATATAAAAAATTTCGTATTAACAATAGAAATAAAAAACGCTGAATCGGTCGCCAAACTATTTTTTCAAATAAAAAAATTTCAACAGTTATTGCTTACAATTATCGTAACGGCGTTACACTGCGCGGAGAATTATAAACAATAACATTCTAACCTTTAACATTTTTATTGCGACGATCAACATTTGCCAAGCGTCTTTTGATAACTCGTGTAAAAATAATTTGCCACAAACAAAACTGATAAAAAAAAAATTTGAAATATAAAAAATCACTAAAATTAATTTTTTTTTCTTTGTATACGTATGTATCAGTATAAGCCATTAACCTCGTGATCACAGCTAATGCAATTCTCTTGTCAGCTTATAAGTGTTGTCGTTTCCTCCTCTCGCCGGTTTCTCCTCCATGAATGAACCTCGGGGAATTCGTTTACGTGAGAGGTTTACTGTTACTTTGACTATTCGCTGTGGTGACCGCACCGGGAAAGAGAAGTCTGCCGACCCGAATGATGCACCAAAAGTGCGTAACAGAGTTCTTGTTGTGTATCTTGCCTGCTGTACGCTGTTGAGTCACGCTTTTGTATGTCTGTAGTGCAGCACTATTATAAACCACCGCGGAGGTTCCCTCGGCATAGGTGGAGAAGTTACCGTATTAACTCGAAGAAACTTATATAGAAACGTACGTTAGCGCATTGGCAAGTCATGCATGTAGACACAGGAGACCAAGGAGAGACCTCACCTCTCGCACGGACGTCCCAACCGGGGCTCCGAGAGCGTGACGTAGCCCCCGAACAATTTATGTAAAGCATTCTAGGCATGATTCACGAACTAGTTCGCGGTCTCCCTCGTGACCGCCACGGGCGTTCATAATGCAGCTGGCCGAGAAGAAGAGGAAGAAGACGAACGAGAAAACGAGGAGGAAGGTGGTCCTCCCATTCCGTTCTCTATCATCAATCCGTACACGTACGGCAGCACCGTTCGGGGCGGTAAAAATAAAAATTAAGACGCGCAAGTGCTAATTATGGGAAATTAAAATTGGGGCTTAACAACCATTAAATTAGCATCATTTACGGAGGGAGTGAAGGTTCTCGATTTTATGCTCTGAGAAAAGATTTTTACATTACATTAATTATTTTACTACTCTGTAAGGTTGATTATCCATGGTAGAAAATATTCGCACGATTTCTTTTAATTATTTTTCATTTCTTCGACAATTCGATTCTGTCAACGAATCGTATTGACGTCGAGAAATGTGTGTAACGTGGGTGAGACGAAAATCGTCAGAGTTCGTGCGGTGGAAATATTTGTGAAACTTTAAAATATTGTTTATCCTGTTAAAACGAGAAACAAAGAACGAATAATCAGAAGAGAATCTGACCGCTTGAGTTAAAAATGGGAAATACCCGTGTTAAAAAAACTGGGACAAATTCCGCGACTTTCGCATTTATTTTTGTGCGTTGCGTACCAGGGTGAGCGAAACAAATCAACCAATAAGTAAATCGAAGATTTTTGCGCTACGAAGATATCACAATCGAGTCGAGAGATTCTTAGAAATTTATTGTTAAAAATTAAATACACATTGTGAATATTGCTCGGCTTGATTATCACGCGGATAAATCGTATTTTTAAATCGTTTTTTATGCTATCATTCCATTAATCATCGCCTCGTTTCGCGTCACTTCGATAAATCTCGCCAATCTTCAGCGCGTTTATCTTCCAGTATATTATAGATAATTATTTCGCTCGGTACGATTTTAATCACCGGCCAAAATTCCGTACGTATCAATGAAATAATCCTCGTTTTTTCCATCTCCAATCTATATAAATCCCCCGCACGAATCTCGCGTCTCGGCTCAACATAATCGAAGATTTATCTCGCCCTCGTATCATCTAAATTGCGGTCGAGAGCTCCGGAATCTCCGCTTCGCCGATCGCGATAAATTTATTTCGCAACCACGAAATCTCAGTCGTTTCATTTTATATCTCGTTCGTCCTTATCGTTCTCCGCCTCCGCCTTTATTTCCGCAGTGGCCGCGAAAATAATTTCTCGATGCACCGGAGGAAACTCGGTTGGGCAAGGTGATCGGCCCGGCGAGATTCGATATTATCGACACCTCGAAGAGCCACCTATTTGCTTTTGTCTTCATTGTCAGGGGCCTCGGTAAGAAAAAGGCCCATCAGGGACGAGGTCGCGGAATGCTCGGCAAGCGGGCGCAAAGAGTCTTCGTTCTACGGGGAACGAGTCTCGATCCGGTCTCTCGATGCCGCATACACGCAGAGTTTACACGATGTTACAGTATCCGCGGTATGTCCTCTGTAAGTAAGTGAAGCCGACTCTGTCTGAGTTCCGCGGGTCCCGCAGCCGGTCGCGAACGAGAGGGAAAGACCGCGAACACCCGAGCCGAACGGTCGCATCAAAAATCATGCACACGGTTCCACGCGGTTCGTATCGTGTGGGAGTTTCGCGAACGCGAAAGAAACAAGCGATAACGTCCCGGACAGGATTCATATTTACATTAATGCAGAATACACGCACGCTCATGGCCGCTCGTTCCGCGTAATTCATGAATTTTAAATATTCACTCGGCGAGCGTGCATTAATCCGCCTGTAGTTCCACACACGTTCACCCCGCCGGAGACGCGCATAGTCATCCGAGGCGAATTACAACCGGGCAATGGACGCACACGAGACCGAAGGATGAATGCAGATTTAGCGGATCTTCCACACATGCGCGGTCCGATCGTACGGAGTACTTTATGCGGAGCCTCGATCATCGAAAGGCGGAACTCGTCGTGTCGGAGCCGAGGATTCGCGCCCCTCTGATTCCTCGACCATGGAACCGGGCACCGGAGTCGCGGGTGCAGCGGGCGTATCGTTAATAGCTTGCACATGCGGGCAGATGCTGAATGCACCGAAGGAAGACGGGACTTCCAGTCGGAGCATCGCATTGCACGTACGGCATGTTGCCTGCCAGCGTAACGTAAGTACGAGTGTGCAACGTGCGCTAAACATCGTGCTCGTAAGGTGCTACCACCACTTTCATGACAGAGGAAGGCGGTTGTGATGGCGGGGGAGGGAGGGGGGGGGGAGAGGTAAAGAGGGGAGAAGTTCTCCACCTCCGGTTGTCCAGGCGGTCGTCGCGTCTTGGTCTTCCTCGTCGGCCCGACGAAGACGACGAAGAGGAGGAAGAACGGCGACTGCGAGAAAGACGAAGAACGAGACGATGGCGGAGGATCGGGTAGGGATTGGGGAAGCGAGGAAGAGTGGCGATGGAAGGGATAGAGAGTGAAATGTCGAGAATGCCGTGTCCGTCCCCGTCCCGCGAACGTTCACCAGGGCGCTCTCTTCCTCTCTCCGGCCGCGGGACGCACGCGCTCTTCGACTCCGCACACGCTCTCGCGTTCGCCCCGTTTTAAAACGCATGGAAAGCCCTCCTGGCCGAGTAACCGGTCAGTTTTACTTTACTTCGGTTTTTGCGTTTCCTCGGGAACGATCGCGACGCGACACACTCGCCTCCTTGCTCGATACCGCGCGCGGCAACGATAAACGACGTAATATACTAAGACACTATATATATATATATATATATATATATATATATATATATGTAGACAACTATACGTATATATTTTTGTATATGCAGTGTAGAAAAAAGTATATGTTAGAGACGCACACGGTTGCGAGATTCGTAACTCCGATATATGGTGGATACTTATATATATATGTGTATATATAAATATAGATGCCGTAGTACACAACCTGCGACTCCAGCGACTATATAGAACAGTATATACAGGGTATAGGTTTTCACGGACGGGAGAGCCCACGAATAGACTCGCGGTGAGCGCGCGCGGGGTTCAGTTTGAGAGATAGAGCGAACGGGACTCAATCTCGGGTGCCGAAGAAGAAGAGGATCTTTGGATTCGTTCTCGGGTGTTCTCGAAGAAGATTCGTGCATCGTTCGTCGTTGGATTTTATTGTTTTATTTTCTATTTTTTTTTCTCTTCTTCTCCATTGGTCATCGAAGCCGTTGTTCTCCAACCGGGAGATAAGGACTCATCGAGATCGTGAAAGCTTATCGTCCGTCCTCCTCGTCGTCATCCTCGTGACCCGCTTCGCCCCGACGTGCGCGTCGTACACGAGGGAAGTTTGTTCAGTTTCGTTTTTCGTTTCGCATTAACAATTTCGATAAGGAGAAGGAAGAACCGTCGAAACGCCGAATCTCGAAGATAAAGTATCTCGTTCGTTCTTCGATTACCGGGGAGGCTCGGGCTTATCTCTCGTCCCGACGAATTTATTATCGTACCCCAAGAGTTTATCGATTGATTGAGTGATGGCGCAGTTGATCAGCGTCAAGCTGTCCCGCTTCGACGGATCACCATGGGGCTTCCGACTTCAGGGTGGAAAGGATTTCGGTACGCCGCTCATCGTCCAAAAGGTAAGTTGGCAAAACGGATTTACGCGGTTCGGGATCCTCGTCGATAACGCGAGCGTGCTACGTTCGGAAGTCGGTCGGACAACCGGAACGACCGATCGACTCTTCGATCGATATCCGGTTGTCATCGAGTCGAGGGATCCGAGGTGTCTACTGAAGATTGTTGATTTTTTTTTTTTTTTTTCGATGAGTGTCAAAGATTTTTCGTTGATTTTTACGTCTGAAGAGTGCCGAAGAGCGTTGATTTTTTTTTTTTTTTTGTTGAATTGCTGCTGAAGGGTCTCGATGTTTTTTTTTTATAGCGACGGAAGTTAAACGATGATTTCTTACATCCGAAAGTCATAAACGTCTTGATTCGGTTGTTCTAATATTAACGCCGTATAATATGCTCGTTCAGGGCTTTGATCCATGATTTTCGGAAATGTTATTTTGGCAACGGCGAGGAACGATCGCCGGGAGATGAATACGAGTAGAGCGGGTCCGTGAAGCAGAAGTAGAAGAGTAAAATCGGTGGGCAGGCGGGAGACTCGCGCTACTTACGTAAGATCCACGATGAACGCCAAATTTCACGCGCATCGACAGAAATCGTTGCCAACAACGTTGAACGCGGTGGTTAGCGGGCCGAATTTTGGCAGGACGTCACGCCTGTAACTCGAGATGGGTCGCGCGACGGCTTCGACTTTGAGCGTCGATGATGCCGTTTTTTTTTCCCAACACGATCGAACGAAACTTCTCGGTTTTAAGAATCGTTTTTCAATTTTTCTTCTATTTTAGAAACCGTTTGATCCAGATTATCGCCATTGAATTGAATTCGGAATCGTTGACAAAATAATTCCAAAATAAAGGAGACGCATCGATATTCACAGGTTTTTCTGCTCTACGGATCTACCGATATTAACAAAATCACGCAGTCGTTAAGAAAGCACAAAAAAAAAAATTCTTGATAAATCATGAAAAATGTGAGAATTTTTTTGATGAGCTGAATGAGCAATTACGAATGCTTATTCGAAAGTTTTCATGGCCCTAGACTCGACGATTGTTCGACGACCCTTATGTGCACAGCAAAAAAACATATTGTACATTTGACAAAAATTGTTCGCAAAGACCCACCATTTTTTTCCTATTATACAATTTTTTCCCAAAAAAGTGTATTTTATTAAGAAAAATGGTGCAAAAAATTTTGTTCTGTGGACAATGAATGTGCATCGAAGGAAACTCGTTTTTCACCGTACGATCCAACAGCAATGCACATCGTTCCGAGGAACGACAATCGTCGTCACAAAAGGCGATAACGTCTGTTATCAAGAACGTCACGATTCGTCGAGTCGAAGAAAATTTGCAATTACATTTTCCAACGTATTTCCCGTTAAAACCATGTTGAATTTGAATATTAATTTTTCCTTTTTATTGTACAACTGTACAGGCCGTATTCACCACTCCTACCCTATTTTATTTAAAAAAATAAAAAATAAAAATAAACATCAAAAAAATTGTGGAGAAAAAAATGTTTATTTTCGTGGACAATGAGTGTTCGTTCGTAAGCGTTTTTTAACCTTATTATCGACTGCAATACACAATGTACCGAGGAACGACGATGCTGGTTGCAAGAGGCGATAATGTCTGTTGTGAAGGACTCGGCGATTCGTTGAGACGAAGAAAACATTATTCCAATTACTTAGTCGACAATATTTGACGTTGAAACTATGTTGAAGTTGAATATAGCCCGTTTGGTGGCGCCAAACGACTTGTACATCGGGCTTAATGATGAAATAACGAAATGCGCAATGATGGATAAGTCGGGCTCGGAGATTTCCCGCGGACGAGAGACGCGTACGCGTTATAGGCGGCGGCGCTGGTAATCCGAGGCAAATTATTTGGGTGTTCTATTTCGAGAAGGTGCCTTTGCGAAACTCGCGAGCCGCGGCCAGGCCCCGTGCGAGACGCCTCAGACTTGCTTCTTCCTGCCTGCGGTAGTCACCGCGAAAATAAATTTTACACTCGGGTTTACCCTCCTCTCGTTCCGTCCGACTACCCGGCATCTCGGCTTCCAATCCTTTCCTCGGACTCCTCCTACGGGAAACCCGTCGTTCCTGTTGACTCGAGCCGAACCGATCGCCGATCGGCTAATTCGACGTCTGAATCACGTGTTACGTACGAGAACTTTGACTCGTCAAACCCCAATAAACACCTCTCGTCGCTCACACAAAAACAGGCATTCACCATTCGCTTCACCTTGTACGGAGAAACGTCGTTTCGTTTCACGAAGAAAACACCGATCGTTAATCATTTATTGGGACGGAAGAAAAAATAATGGGGCAGAAAAAAAATGTGTGTTTCAGGAGAGAGCGGTATCTGAATAAAGTAGATAAATGAGATACCGTAACAAAATACTTGCTGAGCCAATAATTTTTTTTTTCCCTCGTGGAGGATGAACGTTACCAAAAGGAAGCGCTGTTAAGTTTCTATATCGGATTCGGAAGGAACCGGAATAAAAAATCTCCGGTTTTTTATTAAAATTTGCAACGCCCAAATTTGTTGCTCTTCGAAAATCATAATTTTTAAAAAATTTCGAGCATATTCGATTATACATGACTTCTCCAAAATTCGGCGATAAATATAAAATAATATTTTTCAAAAACTTTTGGTTTGCTGCCAACG
Source organism: Listrodromus nycthemerus (assembly GCA_963978505.1). Lineage (NCBI taxonomy): Eukaryota > Metazoa > Arthropoda > Insecta > Hymenoptera > Ichneumonidae > Listrodromus > Listrodromus nycthemerus. The sequence continues at coordinate 13,804,190 of OZ021683.1, read as the reverse complement.
GTAATTACATGTGCGGTTGTGAATTTTCCGGTCTGACGTTTACTTGACAACTCTACTTGACGCCTGTCAGTGGCCGTCTCGGAGTTTGCCTTCTGTCAGAGTGTGATAACCGGTGTATTTTGGCATTATAAAAAAAAATCATAATAATTCCAATATCCTCGAGGCTCGAGCGGGTGGCGCGACGTATCCTCAAAATTGCGGAACTGGCGTTATTTGAAACTCCAGTTTAGTTTCGTTACTGCGATGCGAGCGTCGTATTATTGCTTCGTTATGCCCGACCGTTGACTGTAAATACAAATTCCATAACGTTTTTACGATCGGTGGGTGTGCAGCGATAACGTGATAAAGCGTTTTTACTGCGACCAACGCATCCGCAAGCATGTACCGGAAGTGGAGACCCAGTTCTGCGCGCAAGCGCACTATCGTATACTGCGGTGCGCGCGATGATGACCAAAAAAAAAATATATTCGCAGGGTGATATGACTTGATTCTTGGACAATGATTTACAGGGAATTGACGAAATTTTAACGAACAATTTTTTAGGCGCGTCACATCGATCGCCTAATCGCCGGATCAGCTGAGGCGCTGAGAGCGATGCATCGTCACGTCCAGCACAAGTTCCCGGAATTTTACTCACGTGGGTCGCGTTACATTGAGTGACGATAAACCGATTCCTCTCAGCATTCTTGAATCGAGATGAATGATTCCATTGAAACGTCACCGAATATACTCTCTCAGGGTTTTTTCCACTAATGACGAACGCGACTCATCATCGACGCAATTTATTTTTTTTAATATTTAATTCTTTTCGTGCTCGTTCACGGAACGTTCTGAGAAAACATTCTTTCAGACAGACGGGAAAAACCGTACAATTATATAGCCTCAAATAATCTGCAATTTCTCGAGAAACAATTTTGTTTATAGAATCTGTTATTTATTTATTTCTAAAGAATGCATAATATTTTTTGGTTTATCGGACGAATCTCAACGGGGAAAAATATAAACGAAGGGGAACAATAGGTGGAAAAAAAATTCTCAAACGCGTTAGTGTTGTCCAACTTCGTATTAATATTATTTTGAAATTACCCTGAATATGAGAAGAAATATCGTCGGGTCACAAGGGTCGTGTTTTCCATGACACGAATTTCGTTCAAAAAATTCACTTAGAGAAAGTTCTCCAAATAAAATTTTTTGTCGCAATCCACGCACCGATAAAGAATTGCCAAAGATGAAATTTAATGTCATACAAATATCTTCAGATTCATTCGCCGGGTTGATGACTGACCCGACTCGAATCACCATCAACTTTGGTCGATCGATCCATAAACTCCCCAGAACCCAAACGTTTCCGGCCCACAGGAATCGCCACAGAATCGCCTCGATAAATTCCTTGCGCCCTTTAAACTGCGCCCAATAAAATCGAGACGACGAAAGGTCAGTAATATCGCCCGATCGCAATCGCGAATCGCGAGGAAGGTATCGTCGTAGTTGCCCAGCGCGTTGTCGTTCTCGTGTAACCGTTGTACCGGTGCACGTTGTTCGCCGGAAAGAGCGCAATCTCTTAGTCGCAAATCGATCTCGAGGGCGATCTTCTGCGTGTTTGCGCTCGATGGACCAGCGCGGGCACGACGAAAGAACGAGAATTCTCTCGTGGTACCCCGCGTGGACAACCGAGAACGGCAATGCTCCTCTCGCACGCGGACGTTTTGCTCCGATCGCTATCGTGTTTCGTTAATCGAACGATCGGAAGATCCGCCAACTCGCTGCGCTCTTTATCTATCCGCTTTACACATTTTTTTCCTCCTCCTCCTCCTCCTCTTCTTCGACGTCCGTTCCATCGGGAGCGAAAGCTCGACACAACGGATCCAGCTGAGGCGTGTGCTAATCGTTGCACGACTATCTACGAAGCTGAGTTGCAAAATATACACGAGTAACGTCTATCCATCGAGAGCAAAATGTCCACTCTATAAAAGCCCCACCAACTCCTCGCGATACGATCTCAGCTCGCCGTCCTCATAAATAAAAGACGCGAATAGACAGAGAAAAAAAGAGCGCCTCCAGGCTCGCCGAAGTTTTCCCTTCGCTCGTACACCCAACCGATCTTAAATATAACTATCTGTCTGCATATTATATTATTATATGTAAAACATTTTCCTTCTCCTCATTCTCCCCCGTGGCGTTCGGGACAAATTTATTTCCTATCTGCCATCGTGAGCTAATCGAGTCGCCTTTCCCGGCTATGCAATCGCTATGCAATGACCGCAACCGCGCCACCGGTCGCGATTACGACCTCGAATCCTTAAGCATTAAGGAACGAACAAAAAAATTAAAGAAAAAAAAATATGTATCGAGGAACGAAACGGTAGAGAACGAAAGAGGAGCCAAACTATTCGACGATGGCGCCAGACGCCACTCGAGCTCGTTCGTTTGGTTCGTCTCGCTTCTCCTCGATCGGTCCATCATTCTCTCTCGAGGACGGTAACTTGTTTCGACTGCATGACCGCTAACGAGAATTAACGTACGTGCCGAATCGAAAATTCCGCGCTCTTGTCGCTCCGAAGAATGGCGGACTTTCTGGAGAGTGCAAACCTTTGCCGATCCGAATCGGTGCTCCGGTTTGACGCCTACCGAAGGCCATTTTTTTTTTTCATCCATGATCGTTTCTCGATCCTCTGGACTCCGCAAAAAGGACGAAAGACGATCAAAGCTTGAAGAAGCGAATACGAGAAGCGCGACTCTGTCGCGAAGATCCGCGATTCAGACCGGAGGGGGCGGCGGATTGGCGAACGGCGCGTGGGCGTTTTGGCCGGGCTTGTCCACTGCCACTAACACGATCACGCAGAGCCCGGAATCTCCAAGGATTACGCGAGAGAGCTTGCACACGTTACGAATACGCGGAACGTTTCCTCTCGATTTCTACCTCGAACCCGCTCGATTCTTCCCTTCCATCGACGAGACCCCGAAGATTCCCCGTAAACATCCCTCAGTCGGTAGGGAAACGATCGTACGAATGGACCGTCGTATTTTTGTCGTGGATCTTCCGTTACCACAGTCGGAAGGTCGATAATCCGTCGATACACCGATAACAGCAATTCGTCAATCGTTTCTGCCGGATCATTGACGTGCAGATAAATATTTTTATTAAAATTTTTTTTTTTTTAATTCATGCAGATTTTGTCATCTGTGTCTTCGGCTCACCTACGATGGCTGTGTTCCAACAATTCAGCACAATACCACCACGTTCGTTGGTCAGCTGTTTGCAATTTATTGAGTTTATGTGGTAACCGGTTTCTTCATACCAGTGGTGGTTTTCTGTGACCAACTTTACCTTTGAATGTAAAGAAATTGAGGATTTTTGAGGACCTCAAAATGTTTCATCTGGATATGAAAATATGTATGTTTGCTAAATTGATTACTCACAGAAAGAATTTTAATCGCTCTAGTTAGTCCGTCAATTCATGTCATTGCCATAATCAATGGACATTGATCGTCGATAGTCTCTATCAAAGTTCAATCCAATGACGATCGTAGAGATTACGTAGACCCATTGGAACGTTTATCTGCATCGATGAAGATTGATTAACGTGTGACGCATTTTTAATTTATTGACGATTTATTGACGATAAAGGCTACTTTTTGTTGTTTGTTCTCCATTGTAACGTATCATAGCTCTGTTGGACATTTGAATTTACTCAACTCCATTAATCGAGGCTTTCAAAAGACCCTGTTCAATGAAAAAATATTCATCATTCTCGTCGGTCTGTGATTAATTTTAATCATTGCTGTAATCAACGAAATTCGATAGTTGATCAACGAATAACGGCTATTAAAGTTCGATGCATTGACGATCCTGGAGAATCTCAAATCCCATTAGAAGATTTATCTTTATCGATAAAGATCGATCATCAACATATTTGAAAAAAATTAATTTGTCGACGATTCATAGATTTTTTTTTTTTTTTTTTTTGAAGACTGATAAATTATAGACTACTTTCGGTTTGTTTTCCATGGCAACGCGTTATAGCCCCGTTGGATATATTTAAATTTCTTCGAACGAGTTACTTTCTCATATGCCGAGAGCTCTCTCTTTCGACGCCCGCTGCGCATCTTTGATTCTCGGTTCTTTCCCTTCCATCGCACGAAGTTTTTACGTTCTACAGCGATACCAAGTAAAAGACTGTCGAGTCGAACCGATGCGAGTCCGCGATGCGGGCTGCAGACTTCTCCGTCGAGAGACGGTCCGAAAGGAAGCCCCGGCTCGGCGGATATTAATAGAGGCCGAGGCCCGGTGCTCTCTGCGCGCGCTCTCAACGTCGCCGATGCTTTACACCCGCGGATATAAAAATACCGAGAGCTTTTATTCCGCGACGACGACGAAAACGACGACGAGCGTCGCGCTGGTGTAACTATTTGTTGGGTCATAACACAACGTTCCAACCAATGTTCGATCGTTCTGAGAACACGAAGGGCGGAGGTAGAAGATGCAAGAATAAGATGAAGAAGACGAGGAAGAAGAAGATGAAGACCTCGCGGCTGTGACGTTAAAGCTTTGCTGCCTTCCTCCCCTCCGTTCATCCTCGAGATCCTGGTAATAAACATCTCTCTGTCCCTACACCATGGCGTGGGTGTGCGGAACATTAACGTTCACCCACAGCTAAAGCTTTTTCTGGATCGCGGTTGGACCGAACGGTAAAAAAATAAAGCAGAAGCGGACGAAATGGCTCGCCTCGATGAGAACGTAAATGAATGACACCGATGGCTCAATGCTGTAAGGCCGAAGACGTTGCGTTTGAGTGTACAACTCCTAAAATAAATAGATTGACCAAGAACGTTGACATACGCTCTAAAGTGATCTTTTGTTGGTACAGGAAGGATTTTTTTTAATCGACAAATTTCGTATAGATCCGAGCAAATAGTGACGAAAAAAAAAATTCACCGGAGCTAAACAAGGAATTGCTCTGAACCGATGTCACCGGAATTTTCGGTTAATCCAATAATTTTTATTCCCAAGTTTACACCCAGAAAAGTCATCGTTTGGTGGGCGTCCTGCAATTAAATATTCATTTGGTTTTGATAAATATTTAATGCACAGCCTTGTGGCATTGTAACATCGATGCATAGACCGGGCAATGGTAAAGATCCATCGCGATGATTAAAACGAAAAACGTCTCATAAAATTCGGCCGTCCTCCCCATGAACCAAAAATCTTTCACGTCCATCGCGTTATTCTTCAGCTAAGCCGCATACATGCACAGAACGAGTGGAACTAAAGGTTATGAGGTTAAAAAAATACAAATAAAAAGTCTTAAAAAAAGGAATAAAAAGGAATGATTATCGGACGGAAATTTGTATACGTGGGGTAACGCGACACCGGGGCATAAGCCGAGCTCCCGCGAGAGCTCTTTTGCGTCCGCACGGAGGAGCCATGCCAACTCTCTCTCCACACTACTTACGAGAGACGAACGAGCTAAATGTTCGAGCAACGGGCTCTCCCGTGGATGCAAACGCACGAGCGCCCGCGCGCGCCTTGAGATGACTCTAATAACGTGTGTGCCCATGAACTTCTCACGTCACGGACACAGCCATCACCAGCAGAGCCGGGAGGAGAACGAGACGGAGAGAAGAGCCGTATAGTTCGTGGTACAGCGGCATTAGTTTCAACCGAGATTTCCACATAGTTTCTAGTTTCAAAGACTACGCTTCTCTCTTGTATTGGTGCCACTCGGTGCCCTATTTTATACCTGCGATATAATTTTTTTTTCTTTTTTTTTTTTTTACCTCGCGGAGAACACGGATCCAAGGGCTCAACGCTTCTGTGAACGACTACTTGGCTCATCTTTCTCGTCTCCTCCATTGCCGCGAAACAGTTATTATTTCACGCGTATGCGACGAAAAATACAGTGTGTGTGCACGGCAATTTGGGGCACCTTGCTTCGTGCAGTTGCTCCATCGGTCTGTCTCTTGATATCTCGGTCTACCCGACTGGGAAAATAGGGCGGTAGCGTGTCGCAACTGTACGGCGACGAAGCTGTGGCTTTACCAAGACAGCAACTTCACGGCGACAACAAATCTCTACAGCTCAATTATATCGGCATCCGTGTGGAAATTATTTTTTATCTTGAATTAAAAAAATTATGCTTCGTGCATTGATTCATAATATCTGTAATTTACAACACGAGGTCGTGCAAATTAGTCAAAGGCACAATATTCGTAATGCGGTCGCGTCGATGGTATAAACTGAGGGTGAATTGTACGAATTATTCGTAGAAACGATCGTGATGAATTACACATCTGACTTCTGGCTGAGAATCAAATGTTTTTTTAACTGAACATGAATATTTGACAAATTTAATTAATGCATGTTAACGCATGCGAAAAATGTATTTGACAATTTCGCTACAAATGAAAAATCATTATTCGCTGTCGGTTTTTTTTTTTTTTTAATGAATCCGATTTTATTGTTACGGGCTATTTTTTGTTTCTGAAACGATTGCGGTATCGTCTGATTCTTTATCGCCGGACGATTATTCGAACGCAAACAGTGCGTCCGTAGTGGAATTTCTTGGGGCAATATATAAACAGCGAGATGACTTCGAGTGTGACTCAGCAGATGCTCAGCGTGCGTCACTCTGTTGATTCGCTCTGGGACAAGGCGGATCACAAATGTAAATGACAAACGATGAGTGGTATCCTGGCCGTTCTCGATCTCACTCTGAATCGCTGTATCCGGACTCGGCCGCTATTTTTTTCCTTTCTCACTTTCTTTCTTTCGATTTACCGCTAGGCCACGCAGTGGTCGAATCATCATCAGGACTTTTGCTCTCTCACCAGGATGAATCACGAATTGCGCGAAACGTGCTCGACAGACGCTAATAGCGAGAAGCAGTCTGGAAATTTGCCGGGAATGCGTTGTTTATTCGATTATTCAAGCGTTCAGAATGAACACCGATGCGAAACACTCAGGATCCAGAGGCAATGTGCTGAGCCAAACACACGTGATGGTCTTCATTTTTTCCCCTTTTTTTGTCACCTCCTTCCGCTTCTGTCGCTTCGAGAAATTCCTGAGCTCAATGTCATTCAAACGTCTGGTCTTTGTCTGCTTCGTCTCATTCCACGGCGCACGATCGGATCGAAGGAATTTCGAATTGACCGATGTGCGTTTTTCTATTACAGAAAAATTCGCTCCTGGAGATATTTATTTTTACTTAAAAAATCCTGAATTTTTTCGATGGAACAATATTTTTTTCGATACCGATCTACCGGGCCATGCAGGTAAATTAAATTTATTTTTGCAAGAGTTATCCAAAGACCGGTCGGTTTGAAAAATTTTGCCGCAACTGCTATGAACCACGGAAAACTATGGAAGAAATCTACCGAAATTAAAGGCGAACTTGACGTAACCATTTTTTTTTAAATTCAAAGTCGACTCGACGTAATCGCGTCCAGCAGGATTCTCAGATCTCTCGCGACCATCTCAGTGGTCTGCGGTCTCCGTTTCCTGGCTGGAATAAAGACCGAGGCTGTTGTATCGTGCAAAAACCGCAACGCGACCGGTCGCATGAATTTCTCGCCAATTTGCGTGTATTATAATTTCCTAATTATAAGAAACGTGTAATTCGCAGCGGGACGGCGAACGTCGGTCTAGCGGCCAGCTCGCCGGTGCGAGTTAGCCGAAGCGCGCGATGCGAAACAAACCAGCAGCAGCGTGGAATTATGCGTGCGAGCACTAAAATAATTGCTCGCATGCAAGACCATGAGAGTGTTGCTCGTGCGGATCAAGTATAAACGCCCGTCGCGAATTCGTGTGAGTTCACCTATCTTGCACATGCGACGAGCGGCCGCCGAGCCGTGCTCGACGGACTCGTTCGGTAAGATAAGAAACACACCGCATGCACGACGAGCGTTCGAACTGCGACCGATAAATTTTTCTAGTCTCCATTATCGTCCTGCAGTCATCCTTTGTCACGTTTTCAGCGGGCTTGACACACCGCTCGTCGTGCATGCGATTATTCTAATGGCGATGAGCCAGTCCAACGAGAAACCCGTCGCAGTAAGAAAATAATGTTTTACCGAATTTTCTTTTTCATTCGCAATATCGAGCAAAGATTAATTTTTTAAACGTGAAAAGTCATGCAAAATGAAACGTCGAGGTCGCGAATTTACTTTTCGTGTAAGGGAATAATCGGACAAAATGGGACAGTGGGGGGCAAAAAAAGCTAATGGAACAAGAACCAATTTTTCATCAACTTTTTGATGGCAAGTGGGCTGAAAAGGTGTTAAAGATCCGTATGTGAGATTAATATAGAATGGGGCATTCAAAAGTATTTGAAAAATTGAATTTTCTTCCAACTGTCCCGTCTTGTCCCACTGTCCCATTTCACCCCGTTCTCCCATAATTCGACCGATTGGGCACAGAGAAAATCGGGAGAAACTCCTGACCGTAATAAAATGTTTGCCCGGAATCGAAAGCGAATGAATTTTGGTAGCGACACGATTCGACGAACCGGCCAGTGAAAACGGACCGTTCGGTCCGGCCTCACGAGGATTCGCGTGGGCCGAGGTTTTTCGAGAAAGAGAGGAGAGCGACCGGTGCAGGTATGACGCGTCCGCAGCTTCGATGCATTCCAAGCGCGGAGCGGAAGGTGGGATGGATCCGTCTGTGATAACCCGCCCATTGGAATGCTTACCTCGTGCACCTTGGTATTCTACACCGTGTGTGCTTCTTCGCTCACTTTCTCACTCTCCGTTTCTCTCCTTTCTCCTCTCTCCTCCCTCTCGCTTATATACCTCGATGCTTTTTATTTTTTCCGTCGTCGGACTTGTTGGTCGCGGGCCGGTGAGCGCTGCACACGTACACGGGGAGGGCCACTATTTTTAGACCGGTCCACGATTATTTTTAGTTGTGGCGTTCACAATGCCCACTACCGGTGCTTCTTAACCCTGACTTACCGTGCGGCGCGTCCTGAGGCCCGAGACGCTCAGCCGCAGTATCGAGCTGGGCCTCAATGGACCGAACATCGAGCACAGTGCGAGACGCTGGACAACGAACTTTTTCTTTCCGTAGCAACCAATTTTCATCGGCGATTTTTTACTCGACACATCCTTAAAAATAAATTTCGGTCTTTGACATAATCAACAGCAACAAGGAAAGAAAATGTGTTTCATTAGTCGCGCGATGAAGATTTTTACGTTTAAGAAATCGTTATTGTCGGCGAATCTCCAACATTTCTCGCTGGCTGACGAAATGTATTTTTCAGTTTAACAATACGGTTTGTTGCGTCAAAGTGTATTGATGATTGTAATAATAAAATGACAAATGCGTTCGTGTCGCCGATTAGATTTTCGAAATCGACTCTGTAAATCTGGAATGAGTTCCATTTTCTTCGCGCTGTAAATTAGGTATAATATTTATTTATATAAAGAAATAAAATCCTTCGGCCCATTCGAGTCGCCTCGTGAGAATATGCCTCGTAATGTCCTCTCGATCGACCTACTTCTCGCATTCCAAGAATGAGAATTCGATATACTATATAATAGCCCGCGGATGTACACTCTCGTTTTCCATCCGATCTTCTCGTCGTAGGGGGGTTAAGAAGAGGCAACGGGGATCGGATCATAAGAATCACGGCGCCCGCGACCATGCGAGCCATAAAAATAACGGCGATAAATAACACGAGTATTTATAGAGGCCCCCATGGCTCGTGCGATCGTCCCCGATTGGGTCGAGACCCATTAATTATTTCCGATTCTCTTTCCCGCCCTCGCTCGCCGTGGAATCGAGGCCGATCTAATACGCTCGCAGAAAACCTTCTCGAATATTCGATCAATTTTTTTATTTATTTATTCGCATACATTCTCCGCGATCTTATCCACAGGATGGAGCGACATTCAGATCGATCTCTTCCGTAAAATTCTCGAGGGTTTGTCGAAACGCTTCGCCTGGTCGCCACGCTGATTTTTCTCAATGGATCGGTACGGTTTTCTCGCTAACAATTTCAAGTCATGGAAAAAATTGACCACGTGACATACACGTGCAGAAATGATGGATCTTCGAATCAGTGCCATTTAAAACCAGTTGCGTATTGGCTGAAGCGGAAGTACTTGTAAGAATCGGTATTGAATTGTGCATCCACTAATGCTTTGCTTGTTTTCCCCCGAAGAATTCAGGGTCTCTGAATCGCATTCATTATCGGTTTTAGTTACCGTCTGAGTCGTTTGACATGTTTTTGAAGCGACGCGAGAAGGCTCTTTTTTAATGGCGTCATTTTGAATGATCATCCTCTTCAGGCTTCTGAGCTTTCTGTTTCTTCTGTTTTTTCTTCTTTCGCCGTCGCGGCGGCGTCGGAGTAGCGGCGAACTGAGATTAAGGCTGCAGTCGCAACGAGTCGCGTGAATGGATCCACAGTCCGGCAAACGAGCGGGCGTCTCGCACTTTAATATAGGGTATACTTAAATATAGTGGGACCCTGGAGCCGCGCATGCAGCATCGGCGACGGTGAGTCTTCGGGACGCGTACGAAGACGGGGGAGGCGCAACGCACCGCGAGAATCGCGGATCGCGTAAACTTACGCGGCAAGTGTCGGCGTGTGCTGCGTTCGAGGGTGAGCTATACGTAAAAATAGAAACCACGATGTCGAACCAACGAGAGGATCGACTCACTGACTCGCGAGCACGCAACCGTATCAATTAAGGTTACTCTTAAAAGATAACGAGACGCGTGGATCAATTTCCTCGAGCGCTCGGGTATATCACGACCATTACGATGGACGCTTGCGAAGGGAAATTTCCCGACTTAGCCAGACGGCTATAATTTTCCATTAAGATTTTAAGCTCGTTTTTTTACACGTGTCCGAAAATTATTTATCCACAGTTAATTTTCGACGCAGATTCGTCATGAACATTTTTGGACAGAAATTTCTTCATTTTTAGCGAAAAATGTTCATGACGAAAAATGAAAAATGTATCATGTTTATCTGTTGATACGCATTGGTGATGAAAAAATAATTCAGGCATAAACGACTTTAATTTTCTTTCGTTGGTGACGAGTTTAATTTTTCCATTTTATGATCAGTATGACCATAAATTGAAAAAATGAATATGAAATTTAATACAAATCTTAAGAAATTATTTTTCGCTCCACATAATTTTTTAAGTACTTGCATCAATACGCCACCACGTCTCTTGATATTTCAAAGAAATAAATATTGAAAAAAAAATAATTAATTTCTCGTATGTAAACGGTTATATCAGAATTTTCGTAACACCGTTACACAATCGACCACGGGATTTATTCTATAATTCATAGTCATGAGAGAAATTTCGGAAGTGGTTCCACGTAAATCTCAATCCATTTGTTGAACTGTTTAACTTATCTGTTTCACAGGTAAACGGAGGTTCGCCGGCAGAACAGGCTGGCCTCCGAGCCGGTGACGCGGTCATCAGAGTCAACAGCACCGACATGTTCAGCCTGAGGCACAAGGACGCCCAGGATGTAATCGTCAGATCCGGAAACAGCTTCGAGATGACGGTCCAGAGGTGAACAAAAAATCCCTAACATTACTCTCTCGATTCCCATCATAATTGAGTTTAAAAAAATTCGAACGAAATACGAGCTCCGATCGTTGTGGATCCTAAAAGTCTGATAAATTTACAGGGGTGGAAGCACATGGAGACCGAGCGTCTCACCGGTGACCGCTTCGCTTCCTTCACCTCAACCGAACGCCCCGGCAGCTTCGATTTCTCCGGTAACGAAGACATCGTTAGCCGCGAAGAAACAGGAAGCGCCGCTCATCGGCAGCGGACACAATTTTACACCCAAACCCTTCGTAAGTGTCGCCATAATTTTTCTTCAAATTTGTTCCCCCCTCGAGCGTCGAAAATCAACGGAAGCTTTAACGTAGAATTTTTGTTGTTGTAAAAAGCTCAACGGAAGCAGCGAGGGACCGATTAAGTCGATCGTGAACAAGCAGTACAACAGCCCGGTCGGAATTTACAGCGAGGAGACGATCGCCGAGACGCTGTCGGCCCAAGCCGAGGTCCTTGCCGGCGGAGTGCTCGGGTAAACAATCAAACATTCTTCCTCTAGAAACTCGAGTCATCGAGACGCGACGCTCGTATGCCTCTTTATCTCGTCGCGCATAACAAACCCATATTAATTACACGAGAGTCCGCGGAGCGTTTCACAGCTACTTCGTATTATGCGCAGCGTCAACTTCAAGAAGAACGAGAGAAATTACAACGCCGAGAACAGCGAGGTATTCAAGATGGTGCAAGAGGCCGACAAGGAGCCGAGAAGTCCGGAGCCAGGTTAGTCACTTTATCGGTATGAGCTCGATAAAAATAAAATACATCTTCCGACCGAATCGAATGACTCGCCTAAGCGATTTGCATCAATACAAATCAAATTTCTTTGAGTAAATGATTTTTTTTTTTTAATAACGTAATGAGGAACAAGGATGCTCAGTAAGTGAGTCGAGAAGATGAAATGTCTCAATGTTTTGCATGCCGTCTGTAATTTAATCGATAAATGAAAAACACAAAAACACCAACAAAAAAAAAAAACAAAAACAGCGGAGCCGGCACCTCACAGCGGTGTGATAACGCCATCGTCCCCAGCCCTCGCGGGACTGCGATCGGTATCGGCGCCGGAAACGAAACCTCAGCCTACAACCCCACAGAGCGGTCTTCCACCTGGACAGAACATTTGCGCCGATTGCGAGAGGCTCATCGTGTAAGTCCACCGAGATGTTCCCGGATCGTCGAAAATTTGCCTTTTTTTTTTCCTCGATACTTTCAGACACTGAACAACGTCGAACACCATCAACGTCGTCTATTATGTTTTTTTTCTTTTCACGGTTCACGCCGGGTAATCTTCCCATTAGCTCAGGCGGATTGCGGCGTCGCGCTATCGTGTTATTCGCTGGGGAGCCGCGAGATTTTTTATGAAAAAAATTCAAAAAAAAAAAAAAAAAAGAACCCCGCTGTAGTGGGTAAAGAGTCGAGTAGTGAATTTCATCATCAGCGTGAGTCAAGGTTCCTGTTTTGAACTTGATGCCGTAGTTACTTCGCGGACGGAGTTTTACTCCTCGGTGAGCCACGCCGTGGGCGGACGTGCGACTTCCCCGAGGTCGCCGACACCCCTGGGTCGTTCCTTGGGCCACAGCCAGCCGTTTTCGAATTCCTACGAGGGTGAGGGCGGGGCAGCGCATGATAGACAACCGCCGATCGATCATCAACAACGAGACGATCCGTCGTCTCGAGGCGCTGCATCGCCGGCTTCCTCCTCGTACCGTCATCGAACGCCCGAGATTACATTTTGTAACAACTGCGACAATCCGATCGTGTAATTATCGAAGATGACGGAACCCTCGCGCGACGAGGGTTGCTAAGAATCTCGATCGGCTCGACGCCGAAAGGATACGACCAGGCGGCGATAACCGACTAAGCGCACAAAAAAAATTTCGATAAATCCGCACGGAAAAAAAGTGCGCGAGAAATATATTAAAAAATCAAAATTTCCGCACGAAAATAGATCCTCTGTACGACTGATATACTTTCCACACGCGTGACATTTTTTTCGAATAATTTTAATATTCGATATTTGCTCAGATCAATTAAAATATATTTTCGCTTACACTTTTTACCTGGGAGAACCAAGATGCGTGCGGATGCGTTCGAACGGGTTATTCTTTTGATTAAAAAAAAAAAAGGTTCTCTGTTCAAAACATATTTTCATTGTTCAACGTTAATAATCGTCTAACAAACAATTCTTTTAGTCACACCAGCGAGAATACCGATTCGAACGTTTCCGGGGTCGTCGTTGATCCAGACCTTTTTTTTCCTGGTTGAGATCCTTTCGGCGTCGGGACGACGAGACAATCGATGTCTCCGCTTGTTGCTGTTGTCACTGGACTGTAAAAATTGATGTACTTCCTGCACGACGCGAGGGCAGTGCATGAAATCCAAATAGCCGTGTCAACCTCGTGATCACTCAATGCGATTCGATGCGAGTCATCCGAGCAGCCCGATTCGAAGCTCGGAATAAGTGTCCCTCCAAGGACGAAACGCTATCTACCCCCCCCCCCCCGTCAGCCGGTGTTTTGTACATTGCCATTCCGGCTTCGTTGATTGGCCGTTGCGAAATATCGAAATAATTTTTTTTCGACATAAGCTACACGCTTGGATGAAACTTCTTCCTCGTTCTTCGGCACGTATATGAACACTGTGTCAGCGGTGCTGTATACCGATCTCGAGAGACATTTTTTGGCAATGCGTCTCGGTAGTACACCGAGCGCCCCGCTATTTTTAACGGACCCTACCCGTTATAGGGAGTGATTTATCTCATTAACATCTGTTCTGACACGGAGGTCAATGATAACAGGGCCAAGTATGGCATGTCATTGAAGCATCGCCCAGAATGCATTTTCGATAGAAACCCCCCCACCACCTGCATAACCTATCGCATTTCTATATGATTATTATTTTTCGCGTGCATTTGACGTCGCTGTTACCCTTTCTCTTGTCATTTTTATTTTCGCTCAAATCTTTTCATGAAGGACTCAGAAATATCTTCCGCCTGCTCGAGAGATCTTTTACATTTCGTCACTGTCACGATCTTTTTTGTTTTTTAATATTTTATTTTTTTGTTAAACTTTATTTTTATGGAGCTTCGCGTTCATCCCGTTACCTTCGATCTACATACAAACGCTAATCGCTGTACGTCGTTGTCGCGCTTCATATAAAACCGTACGTTATAGATTTCTCTGAGCTGTCTCGGTGTTCTTCAGCTTTTGTAAACTATATCTTCTCTCCTATGTTACCACTAGATCGCGTCAGATTTTTTTTTTTTTAAATTAATTTTCGTAGAATTGTATTATTTATTTGAGAGAAAAAAATTGTTTTGGTGGATAAGACGTTGTTCGCTTTTCCTGGGTGGTTTCCAATCGATTTGAACGAAAGCCTTGGCAACAGGATTTTTGTAAAGAGTACACTGTTTTTTTTTTTTTTTTTCAATCACATCTCATTGACATATATGTTGCTGAAAATCGTGCGCAAAACGAGGCGAAACTACCCCTCAATATCGTAGATGTTGTGATAATCGTTACTTAATGTTCACATTCGAATCACTTTAATATCATCCTATTTTCTTCTTCTCCGAACAGGGGAGTTTTCGTGAGAATAAAGGAGAAGAATTTGCACGTTGAATGCTTCAAGTGCTCGACCTGCGGTACGTCCCTCAAGAATGTCGGTTACTACAACATCAACAATAAATTGTACTGTGACATACACGCTAAACTCGTCGCAAGGCAACAGGCGCCTTCAGGACTCTCGCCAATCACCGTCCCACCGTGAGTCGAATAATTTTATTGCACGCTTTTGCTTCCAGCCACGATATTTTTAACATTTTCCGATCTTTGCGTTCATCAAAATTCAACCAAAAAAAAAAAAATATCAATCCGTTAATCAACCCTTTTTTTCAATGTAATGTCACGTTGAATGCTGCGGTCGTTGACGACTATTTAATTTTACAATCGAAGGATTTTGACACTGATAAATAATTTATCTCCGACAGTGGTGGAAAAGCTCCAGCGGGCACAATTTCAGCAGCCCTCTCCCAACTCGGCGGAGGGGCGCCGTTGTCGCCACCCCTTAATAGCCACGGCTCTCCGCAGCCCTACTCGGTAAGTCCATTCCGTTTTTCTGCAATATTTGCTTCCACTCGATCCAACAAAAGTGTTCGAGGCTTAAATAAACAAAAATTAACGCGTGTGTGAGCCGCTTGCAAAAGAATCACGTTTTACTGTTGAATAAAAAAAAAGAAAAAAAAATTACTTTTTCAATAACGAGATACGTTTCACAAAGTAACAATAACAGCTGTAAAAATAATAATAATTTGTAAAAAAAAAAAAAAAAAAAGAAATCGAAACAAAAAATTTAGAAATTGTGATGTGTGTGCCGCATTTGCATTTTGCCACTAATCCTATTTACAGACGTGGAATCACCGTCGTACGAGCGGCGATCTCGGTGGCCCGCAGCGTCCTTCCTCGGGTACCGATCTGCCGTCGTACTACACGGCGAACGGTACGACATCGTCTTCTAAAAACGGCACGACCGATCGCGACGAGAGAGATTGTTACGTCATGCAGGATTCCTGCAACGCTAAGACTTACACGAGCACCATAACGATCAGGACCGGAAACGAGGTTGGCCGTTCGGACGACAGAGTCAACGAGCTCTACCTCGACGATAATCGTAACCCGACTAACAAATTGTCGTGCGTTTCGCGTGAGAGCGACTTAACGAGGAGTGACAATAACATTTATCGTTCGCCGCTGAGCCCGAGAAGGAGCAACGGCGCTAACGTCCAGCGTTCCCAGTTCATCGTTTACGAACCGACGATCCTTAGCGACGAAGATTCCCGAGACGGAAGTCGCAACGAGACGATGCCGAGCCGTAATCGAAGGCAAGAACCCGCGGTCGTTAACACCCGCGGGATTCCCCGCTACCAGGTCACTAATCAGCGGATCAAGTCCGGCACGTATTCCTCCTATCATCCGTCCAACGACAATCACACCCCAACCACCCCGACACCCTTGAGTTCCGATAATCGAGACCGGACGTCCGATCCGCTCCCAAACGCCAACGGCCGAGAGCCAGATAACTCGAATGCCAACATCGCTGATCGCGGCTACCAATCCATTACCCAACGTCTCAGCTACGGAAGCTGCGAGACATCGTTCGCATTTGCCAACGAACGAAGTCACGAAAATGGTATCCGTCGATTAGCGAATCCTCCTGGATTCGATTGCATCTCCGATAGTACGCAGAACTATCGGAACGCCGGAGACTCCAATGGTACCAACGAGAATAATCGAGCTTACTCTGGCTTCCGGCCCGCGGCAAACGGACGTTCGGATTCCTTTACTTCCGGTTTCAACAATTCCCGGAATATCGTTGCCGATTCGTTTTCGTCAACGCCAAAACCACCGACGCCGCCACCGTCACCACCGGCAACGTCAGTGTCGTCGTCTTGGGCGTCAAAGTCTGCAGCACGGGTGCGAAGCGAGGCATGCATAGGGTAAAAATCGTGAATATGGGCCGTTGAAGAGTCTCGGACTGTTTCCTCTGTTTTCGGAGGTAAATCTCACTTTGATAGGGAGAATACCTGAAAACACTCGTTGCAAATAGACTGAGAAAAAATCCGCTGCAGAATCATCGATACCGATTTTTTACTATAAAAATAAATCCGGGGAGAAGGAACAGATTTTTTGGTTACGATGATGATAAACGATCGTGGTTGCAACCATAAACACGTAAATTTAACAGAAATTTTTATGAGATAAACAATTTTTTTTTTTCATATGAACATGAAAAGTGATTCGTTTAAGTGAATACTATCAGCTTTCTCGGTCGACAATTGAGCGAGCGGAATTTTGAATTTTTGGTCCATGGTATTGCATCGGCACATATTCACCACTTTTACCCTAATCATACATATGCATATATAGTTGATAAGTTATATAGTGTTTTGATTATTTTGAACGCTTGACTAATTAACAAACAAGCTCTCTGTCGTAACGATATATACATATCTATATAGTACATGTATATATCCATTAACGATCGGGATTAGAGGTAGGGCCAGCACGTGATCGTTGTGTCGTATTGCATTGCAGCCCAACCGTCTTGGCACCTCGCCCGCCGATACACCTAGTTTTCGTCCAGTCCAGGTAACGTCCCCGTACCATCGGCACAACTTCGCTCGTTGCTCGTCCGCCGCGAGTTACATTCGTTCTCGTTTGACGCGGTTTCGTCCCTTGTTGACGTTGTTTTTTTCGTCGAGGTAGGAGACCATCTCAAAATCGAAACTAAAAATTCATCAATTTTAGAGAAGAAGAGATGGAAGAAAAAATTAATTTATGATTATTTTATTTGTTCTTTTTTTTTCATCAACATTTTTACCGTCATTTTCGTGAGCAAACGAGGACGAATCGAAAATAATTATAGAGTGCGAACCGGCTAACGAATTTTTTTTATTTTCTCTGTTTTTGTCACAACGACAGAGTCATACGTCGAACAACATCAGTGGACCAAAACCCTTCGGCGGTTCGAGCGTAGTTGCGCCAAGCAGCTTTGCGCCGTCGCCCGTTATCAATTCAGGGAGCAACACCTTGCCACGTCCTCAGAGCCAGACCGTTACTGGTAAGATTGCAGATCATGTTTTTTTTTCTTGACCCTCCGAACCCCTGAGAAAATTCGTTGGATCTCATTGACTCTAGTCCTTTACGAGACAAATTATGGACGAACGAATTGATTACCACACTTTACACAAATTTCCAAATTCTTCGTCATTATAGGCATCCTCGCATCAAAAAATATCGGTGAAACGTAAAATAAAAAAATAAATAAATAAACGGCAATTAATTCCAATTTAAATAATTGCGCAAAAATTCCGTAACTCGGTCCGTATAATTCATTTTTTTTTATTTCTCAAAAATACGTGTTGAGAAAAACATATTTTATTTTTTCCGTTCGGTATCGTGCAGTGCTCCGATAGGCTCGACTATTCGACTTCCGAAAATGAATGCCGAGTGGTGTTTGGATTGAAAAAATAAATAAATTGAAAAAAAAAAACAGTTGAACTGTTCTATCTGGACCGTTCGCAGTGTGGCTACGATCCGCTTTCGATGTTCGATGTTTATTGCAGTACATCTCGCACAGCCAGTGGTGTACAGCGGTGCATTGCCTTTAACACCAGAGGTTTAGTAGAGATCTATGTTTAGTATTACAAATCGGGTCAATTTATTCGGCCGTGTCGACGCGTCGAGTAGTTACAAGCGATGGGCTCTTCGTGTTCTCGCGATGCGTTTAGTCTGCGCGGAGACCTAAAGAGATCTATACTTGATCGCGCGTTGCAACTTCCTCTCTCGCGTTCTCTCGTTGCGATCTCGATTCGATGAACGGGCAATGCGATCTCGCAACGAAAGGCGCGAGAGACCACCCCGAGAGTGGTGTAGCGCCTCTTTAAGGGGGTTCGAGAGCTTCGCACCAGTCAAATAAGTTCTCAAATTTTTGTTTTATTTTTTATACAAACATTTATCTCTCAGAAATAATAACCATTCGCTATATCAATAAATGGGCGAAGGTTTGGAAAAATGACTTTAATAATCAAGCACCCATTTGACTAGTGTTCAGCTAAAAGTGGTAAATATTACCCGGTCCTTCATTCATTTACGTGCTAATCGGTCTGGGCCATGTTCCCGAGGGTAAATTCCCTTATCAATCGAGCCGCCTTAACGCTAACACGGTTTAAAAGTACAGTTCAAACGTGTAAAATGCTTCTCTATGTAAATAGGTCGAAACTCTACCATGCCAGTGCCGAAAGGTCGGCCCTTACGAGGTACGACGATAGATGTTTAGAAAAAAAAAATCAACTTCATGTCTTATCATAAATGCAAATAAACTCTGACCTCGCGCAAATTAAAAAAAAAAAGGAAGTGAAACGTCGCGCTTATTCGATTTATCACCACACTCGCTTGTCGCAGCGTTCACAAATGTCTCGCTCAACTTTACACATTATCGTTCAATCAATAACGACGAAGGAGATCCCAATTGATTCTCCGGCATGACTCCTAATAAAATCACAACGAGTTCGGCGTTTTGCGGCTCGCTATCGGAATGACGCAGACAACGAGGCGTTGCGAGCTGCACGCCCGGTAGCGCTCACGATCCCATCGCGTTTTTCTAATGTAAAAAAAAAAAAAGAAAATTATCGGAGCAAGAATTCGATCTCACCTCTCGATTTCGCACTTTCACTCGCTCTATCTCTTTTTTCTCTTTCTCTCTGTTCCCTCGTAGAAACCTTTCTCTGGAATAAATGTGTACTTCTTTTTTTTTGTTGTTGTTTTCTTATCTTTTTTCAGCAGCTCCGTCTTTCAACCCCAAGCCCCGACCCTTCTCCCTGACCCTCGCGTGAGTGCGGGCAGCTCTCAACGCTCACGTCGTCGGTGTTACGCGATGATTTTTTATTTTTGTTTTAATTCTTTCTTTCGCGAATACAAGGCTTCGTTCGATGACCGAAAAAATCTCCCTCTATTCGTTTACGCACACCTGTATTTGCATAAATTATTATTGTATATCATCACAAATTACCTGTTTATCGGAGCGATGAAAATACCGAAAAAGCGCGATTATTAATTTCTGATTGCGACGATTCGTTTCGTTCGCTGCCTGCATATAGAAAATTATCGATACGTTTGAAATTGTACGTGTTCACGAGCGATGACAATGCATTCATCGAAATAATATTAAATCATTACCAACACGTCACAATCGACGGTGTAATTTTTCATTTAATTTCATAGCGATTCATCTCATTTCATTTCATTGCCGCTGATTCGTTTCAACTGCATTTATTATCTAAGAAAATTATACATATTATATATATGGTCCGGTTTCCAAAAATTCAAACCCGCACCTCACGCATTCGTACTCCTCCCGACTCCTCCTCGCAGCTTTCTCGATCGATCTGACGATCGAACGATCTTCGCAATTTGAATTTCATTTTCCACAGCAGAGACGACCGCAGTGCGCTGGCTTGTCGCCAAGCTTCAGCTTCGAAAACTGCCAAGATAATTTGCTGCTTTGTTGAAATATTTTTTTTCTAGGACGCACATTTTCTTTGAAAACATGGAAAAAAAAGTATCCGCGACAATATATTTTTCATATATTAAATATACTAGTGACAACTTTTTTTGCATCATTTGTGTAATGAGATATACGCGACGAATATATCCGAAACACGAAAAAAAAAAAAAAAAAACATTATATTTTCCCACCCATGAAAAGTACGTTTTTAGTAAGTTGAAAAAATATTTTGTCACGTAAACTTTTTACTCCGTGCGTTAAGAATTCTCACGGGATCTTAGCTTTTAAGCTTTCATGACAATTCAACTGCTTCCACCGCTTGTACTAATCGCACAATTTTTTGTCTTTCTTTCTTCTCCGTTCTACGTGTATCGATTAACGCAAACTAACGCTCCGCAACTGCTAATGTCCGTGTGACTGATCGAACATTCGGATTCCCTCGAAAACTCCCCAATCCCTCGAAAACCTCCCACCAAAAAAAAAAAAAAACTTCCTCCCTATCCGCGACACTCGCTCGAGCAGAACGATATTTCGAAGAATCCGACTATTACGAATCGATCGAGGAGCCAGCTAGTTCCCGTTGCTCGCAGCGACATCAGCAGAGCGGCCAGGATCATAGTTGCTCGGTGAGGAACAAGAGCCTGGTCTGGCCGCCGGTGAAGCCGATCGAGGATATAACGTATCCGACCGCTAGTCCCATCTGGATCGATCCCAATCCGGTCCTCGACAAACGACCGCGTCACAACGTGCGCGAGAAGCGAACGACACTTCAGGAAGCCGCGGACAGTCGCTGCGGATCTCGTTGCGGCAGTCGTTGCAACAGCGTTTACGAGGAGCGCGATTACGAGAGATACTCGAGCATGGACCGAGCGAGTTGCGCCCAGCCATTTTATCGGAAGACCGAGATGACGGAGACCCGACGGGAGTGTCGGGCGCCGGTCTACACGCCGCGACCGAGCTCCGCCGACGGCGTGAGACGATCGCTGACGCCGACGCGAATTTCGCAACCGGTACCGCGACCCTGGATGGCGACGGTGACATCGGGAACGAGCGTCTACGGCCACGTCGAGCCGCCGCCTCAGCCCGAGCCGGAGCGGGTCTGCACGAAGATCTGTCGATGCCAGATAATATGCGAGCGAACATCCGGTCCTCAGGGACCCGAGCACGAGCAGCAGCACACCTATCGAGAGGTGTCCTGCGAACTGTGCCGACCCCAGCCGCCACCCCAGGCCGTGTGTCCATACGCGAAGCCCGCCGAACCGGAGCCTCAGGAGGTCTGCCGCGACACCGACAGCGAGGTCGTCGACCTCTCGAAAGTCGTCCCACCGGACGTCGCGGTGTGTCCCAAAGGCGTTGAGAGCCAGCACAACATGTTCACGGAAACTATGGAGAAGGACGTGGGTGACATACACATAAAGAAGACAACGATATACGAGAAAACCGTCGAGGTTCTGTCGCCGGATCGCGCGGCTTCGCCGGAGCCTGAGGAGGTCGACGATAGGAGCGATCAGCCGTGTCAGCTGACCGCGGACGAGGAAACCTGCCAGCGATCTTCCGTGACCCTTGATCGCGAGGTGGAGAACATATCGGATCGAAGGACCGTGACGGAATCGACGGAGGTTCTCACCTCGGCGATCGACACCGCGCGGATAATGGAAGAAGCGAGAAAGGAGGAGGAGGTGAAGCGACGGGAGTACGAGAAGATCTGTCGGGAGGAGGAGGAACGTCTTCGTCGTCAGGAGCAGGAGTGCCAGGAGCGGGAGCGTCGCTTCGAGGAGGAGAAGGCTCGACGGAAAGAGAAGAAACGGGTGGCTTTCAGCGGTCAGCCGAAGAACGAATTGATCGAGGAGAGTTGCAGACCCGAGGAGTGTTATCGATGCGAGAAATACGTGAGACAGGAGGAGACGGGCGGGGAGCAGGAACCCGTGGGAGAGGAGCGCTATCGGGAGCTCACGGAGGAGATCAAGATTCAGGATAACTTCCAGCACATGGAGGAGCAGCGTCGCCAGACTCTGAGGGAGCAGGTGGAGATTCATCAGAACATTCGCGAGCAGCAACCGCAGACACCGGAGAGACGTCAGAGTCTTCAGGAGCGACGGCTGTGCGCCAGATTCCGCGACACTCAGGCGGAACGAGAGGCCCGCCAGCAACAGCAGCAGCAGCAGCAGTCATCGTCCCAGCAACAACAGGCGACGGAGACCTGCCAGAGGAAACACGTGCAGTTCGTGAGTCAGACACAAACGGAAACTCGGCCGCTGCCACCGACCACGATCAAAAACGCCACTGCCAAGGAATGGAAGTCGGAGATGGTGAACGCTCTGACGACGGCGCCGGACCGTCCGTATTCGCCGTTCGATGCTTCTTCGAGCGCGTGTTCAAACGTCTGTTCCCGTCAAGAGGACGGTGAGACTACGTCGAGGACCGTTTACAGCCAACAGATCAGATACGAGGAGACCTGCAGACCTTGTCCGGCGCCGGTACCGCCACCACGATGCCCGGACAGGCCGGTATCGCCCTTCCAGGATGCTCTGATGACCGCGCCCGAGCGGCCTTACACGCCTCTCGGCCGCGAAAACGGCGAGGGTTTCGATAGCGTCATCTGCGTCGACAGATCTCAGACACCGGTCAACATGACGACTCAGGAGGGCTACTGTCATCCCGCCGAGATTCTCTACACCGACGACAAGACACGCGAGGCCCGATCGAGGGAAAGGAACCTGAGGAAAGTCGAGGGTCCGCAACCATTGCCGACACCACCGATGGATCACAAACTTAGAGACTCTTCGGCATCGCCCGCTAGGTCGCTCTCTCGACCCGGTACACCCAAGGATCGCTCGATGATGACCGGACTGAAGAAACCCGGAACTATACCTTCTTATCAGAGATACTTGGTGTCCATGCAACACGACGCCATTGAGGCATGTCCCTTCGATCCGAGCCGTTCACCAACCCCCAACAGAACAAAGTCCCCCGCTCAAGGACCACCCGAACCACCGGCTTGCTTCGCGAAAGCTCACGCTCCCAGGATCCGCGAGAGTCCTCCACCCTGCAAGAGAACTTCGGCGCCGCCTTGTCAGCAAGCACCTTGTTGGCAACCGCCTTGCCAGCAGGAACAACCGTCCCGACCGGAGCATCGGGAGTGCGTCTCTTACCACATGGAAGAGGACACTCCTTCCGGTCATCGAGCTCAGGCCTATCACGGGGTGCGCAGATCTTATTACTCCGACGATTCCGAGAACGTATGTAAGAGTCAGCGATTCGAGGAGGATTACGAGAGATCCGATCAGAACTCTTCCGTAGCCGTGCAGAGAGATCACGAGGAAATGCCAAGCTGCGGAATCGGCAAGGTGAATCGCGTACAACCGTCTCTGGCCTGCCCACTGGCCCATTGCTCGGGTTCGGACAGATTTCCCAAGACGGGCGTTCGAGTTTTGCCGCCTTGTCCTCCGCCCGCTACCACTGGTCAGTCGTACGAGACGCGAAGAATATGCCACGAACAGCGCACCACTACGAGCACCAGCAGCGCTTTTGCCGCCAAGCAAACTCAAGACAGCAACTGCCCGAATTCCGGCGTAACGATCATGCCTTGCAAAGCCACTTCAGGCTCTGGAACCAAAGCCGGCATCGTTATCATGCCCTGCGAAGGCTCCGACAATACTTCATGCTCTCGAGCCGGTATTTGCGTAACACCGACTTCCGATAGATCAGGCGTTTGCGTATCGCCCATCGCTCATGGAAAATCCGCCAGTAATTGCGCCAAGCCCGCGAGCGGACCGCGATCCGGAGGCTGCACCATCGATATTGGAAACTGCCCGGCATCCGGAGTGCGCGTCGCCGCCTGCGGAGACGGCTCGGTCTGCGTCGCGCCCTGCACGATTCCCGGATACGCTCCGGTTCAGTGCCCGAAACCGATCCTGAAGAGTCCCTGTCCGAGAGCCGGCTTACCCTATCCTCAGATTCCCTTGCCAAACGAGCCCGATGGACCGGTGAAACCCTGTGACGATTGTCCTCTCAACAGCCAACCTGCCTGCCAGCGAGAAGTCTCCTCATCCTCTTGCACCACTAACGATCAGAGCTTTCAGCCGATACGCGAGCCTCGCACTAATCTGAGCAATCAGCTTACCCGACTAACGGTGCGACGAGACAAGCACGTTGTACAGCTTTTTAAACCTCAGGCACAGTCCCAGAACCAGTGCCTCATCACCGATACCCAATGTCAATCCAAGACCCAATATCGCGGCCCTCAGAATCCCGGACCAAATTGTAATACCCAAAAAAAAGTAGACCCACCGAATTTGTCGTCCCAACCGGATATAGGTAGCGGAATCGGCGGACCCGGAGCAGGTGGGAGGAGCGGCAAATTCGCCGGAAGTAGCGCGCCGAAGCGCGGAAGAGGAATTCTTAATCAGGCCGGCGGACCGGGATCGCGTCAGCCGCTTTGCGGTCATTGCAACTGTCAAGTCAGGTAGACACGACATTTCGAAGCTACTATAAGTCGTGTTGTTTTTTGGCGTTCGAAGAATTTTTCGTACCTGCGCATGATTGCCTTTTTTTCCTTTGACTCGAGATCGAAGCTCATCGGACGAGACGCTGTGCGGATCATGTTCCAGAAACGACGTTTTAATTTTTTGTTCTGTTTTAATTTTTTTTTAACAGCATCGATGTATATTTTGTTCTAAAGACGCGTGTGGCTTGCTCTTTCGAC
Source organism: Listrodromus nycthemerus (assembly GCA_963978505.1). Taxonomy (NCBI): domain Eukaryota; kingdom Metazoa; phylum Arthropoda; class Insecta; order Hymenoptera; family Ichneumonidae; genus Listrodromus; species Listrodromus nycthemerus. The sequence continues at coordinate 13,778,839 of OZ021683.1, read as the reverse complement.
TAACTCGAGATGCACGTTTTTCGACAGCTAACGATGAAAATACTAACAGCCTAAGAAATGGACAAGTCCTCAAGCCAGTCTGCTGCACGTGCAACAAGGAAATTGTGAGGTTTGTAACTGATATTTGTAATGTCTCATTCGCACGATTTTGTAAGATTGTAAATAGCTGTCGGATAGCGACAGAAATAATGAGATTTTTTATCATTTTTTCACGTACCGAGTGGAAATTTATGATAATTTATCCCAGTCACTTATGTTGATCATTGCTATTGATCTTTAATCGAAATTTTGCGTCGAAAACAGGGGGCCGTTTATAACAGCCCTCGGGCAAATTTGGTGCCCGGAGCACTTCGTCTGCGTGAACACGCAATGTCGCCGAGCCCTCCAGGACATCGGTTTCGTCGAGGAGAAGGGTCAGCTTCACTGCGAATATTGCTTCGAGCGTTTCATCGCTCCGGGATGCAACAAGTGCAACAACAAAATCAAAGGCGTAAGTGCAACGATCACAACGGATTTAGAATTAATCGAGTGATGTTTGTCAGAAAAATTAAAAAAATTAATTTGTTACATACTTGATGCGTTGATAACTTGTATTTCGGTAATTGCAGGACTGTTTGAACGCCGTTGGAAAACACTTCCATCCCGAGTGCTTCAACTGCTCCTACTGCGGAAAGCTCTTCGGCAACACTCCCTTCTTCCTGGAGGACGGACTGCCGTACTGCGAGGCTGGTAAGTTCCGGGCCCTTATTTCTGCACGAAATACCCATTAAATTTTATTGGTCACATCTAAAAGATTGATTAATTCAACATTTATTTCGATGATTTCACCGAAATATTTTTGGAGCAAGAAAATTTCTTTTTCAATGACAAAAAAATTATTGAAGGAAAGTCCTTGATTTTGTTTGTTCATCAATATGGCCTAGTCAAATAAGGACCCTGACAGATACATACAAACATTTACAGACACTCACAGACACACCAAAGACGATCCTCATAAATGAGCAATTTCTTTTCATGACATGACATTGTATTTGCCACGACTTTTTTAAGAAAAATGCTAGACTTACGGCTGCATCACCGAGAAATCTGACTTACGATCGGTTGATCAGGCGCAAGTCAACGACTCCTTTGCAACAAAATTCTCCGACATCGATTCCCTCGAAAGTTAAACGGCAATAACTCTCTTTCTCCAGATTGGAACGAGCTCTTCACCACGAAGTGTTACGCCTGCGGTTTCCCAGTGGAAGCCGGCGATCGTTGGGTGGAGGCCCTCAACAACAACTACCACAGCCAGTGCTTCAACTGCACGGTAATTAATCCATCTTAAAAATCCGATAAAGCTCAACCTGCGATCGAATAAAATCAAAGTTCAAGCGAATCGGTCTAATCAAATATCCGGTTAAAATTTCAGATGTGCAAGAAGAACCTCGAGGGCCAGAGCTTCTACGCAAAGGGTGGTCGTCCCTTCTGCAAGAATCACGCACGTTAGATTGCCATTAAAGCACCCCCTCACCCCCCTTCAACGATGACTACATCACGATCTCGTAACACAACTTCGAACTACGAAAACATGAAGGAGGAAGAAAGTGGAAGAAAAAACAAAAAGAAATCTATCCGAGTAAAAAAAAAATTATCCTATCGTGCTTGTAACGCGATCATTGTTATTTATTGTTATTCATATTCATTTTATTATGTTCGATCATTTGCCCGAAATGTGAATTTTAACTAACCCCGCTATGCGACCGAGCGACATGAGATTTCCGGCCGAAAGAGATCGATGGCCTAAAACCGGAAGGGCGAGTCGGGCCTTACGTCGGCACGGACGATACACCTTTTTAACGTCGAAACCCACCATGTTTATATATCTATATATACGCATATATTTATATGTATACATGTGCATGTGTGCGGTGTGCCTGACAGAGCGTAAACGACGCGGAACGTCGTCGTGCTCGGTCGGTAAAAGTCAAATGCGCGTTATGCATGAAGACGAATATTCGCGGTATGATTTACTCGTTAGGCAATTACGATCGTAACAAGGACGCTTTGTCGGGCTACAAATGTACAATTTCGCTGTACGATAACAACCCTCCCGCCTCACAACCGTTCCCATAAAATATCGAGCGCACATCCGCGACGATTCGCTCCAAGTGCAATCGGAGCTACACAGTCGGATAGTTTCGCGTGTCGTTGTCGTTCGTGAAATAATAATGCGTATAATTAACCGCGACTTTGTCGAGGCCGGATCGGTAACGTTCCGATGTACAAGTCGACCGAAGCCTCGGCGAACCGATGCCTAGCTCGAACTATCGTTAGCTTCGGTGCCGCAGGGTCGTGGCGGGACCGCGCATAAAAGCTCTCGACCGATGCACAGACCCGCTCGGCAGACCGACGAATCACGCAAAGGTCACCGGTGCAATTACGAATTACACCGAAACAATTAATTCCAATCCGCGCGGGCGCGTCCTACATGGCTAATTCGATATTCCTCCGACAGTTCGTCAGACGATGATTGGCGCGATCAGAGTAAATAGTCGCATGCATTGGGAAAAAAAAAAAATGATCGGTTACCGGAGTAAAATTTGCTTTCGCGGTGCCAAAGAGAAAAAAATTCTATTGCAATTTTATTGATCGCAACCACCCTATAAGGGATTGAGAGGATTGCACCCTGGCAACTTGCCGTCGTTGTTTCGATATCGTATGGGATTGTAAGATTTTTATAAATTTCTCTTTCTTTTGCAGTCGGTAACCGAAATTTATTTTCCAGGGTAAAGAATCTCAGTTAGAGCTGGGCAAATACCATAAGTTCTTGCCTACTGAAGTTGCACCGAGAATTTTGAGTAGTGACGCGTATGAATACTGGCGGAACTTGATAGGTCAAGGTCCAATTACTGAACACTGAATCAGGTCTCAAGACTCCAATCTTGCTTCAACTATTTAGTGTATTTTTTCAGCTCTGACCCCATAGTATCGTGGATCAATTGAATCGGTCTGAGCAGAAGAAAACTCCGAAAAAACAACGATCGTATGGATCGAAAAAATATCAGGTTGGAAAAACGATTTTACCAATCTATTCTGTGAATAAATTTATGAGCGGAGAAAATCGAGGAGAAAAGTGCGAAAGAATTAAGAGGAAAGATAGCGAGGGAGAGATTATTGTCTAGAGTGTGTGCGATTCGAGTTTCGTTCTGTTAAATTAATGAGTCGATCGACGAGTGTTTCCAACGGCTCGAGTAAACGGGTCAAGGAAAGCAAAAGCCCTCGCGACAAGCAACACGAATATCGCCGAGTCGAAACGTTTTAATTTCGTTTGTGAAAAAAAAAAAGAAAAGAACTTAACTGATCGTCCCGTTTAATTTCCAGTTTGAGCTCGGTCAGATTTGAGTGTGATGTGCGACTGGATAGCTTTATTTATAATAACGTTTCACTTGATTAAGAAGAGTACAATGCATGCTGATGGAACTGTCGGAAATCGCGCTGGCAAGCAGAGATCGTAAAGCGTATTGATCTATTATAGATTTAATATAGTCGAATAATAATAATTGCAAATAACGCGGCAACGATTCCTACGGCAATTTTTAAAGAATTAAAATTGAGCCTCAATGCTTGCTAGCCAGCGAATTCGATCGAGACGAACGTTGTTACCCGCTTTGCGTGCCATTGCGTCGAGACAGCGCGTGCCAAAACAGTCATAAATATACAATTACCCACAAATCGTCGGCACGCGTGAAAACAATTATGACAATAATGAAAATTTAAAAATGTTAAAAACGTTAAGGAAATTAATATAAGTATAGTTTAGCTGTTAAGCTATTAAGCTATGTCACGAACGATTGTCGGGCCGAAAGTTCTACGTGAAAGATTTATGTGCTTGGCTGACGGACAGAAGGAGCGAACGGTATAACTGGACTAACGATTACGTTTCATTATATTTTATTTTTTCGAATCGACTAAGTGATCGGACAATCGTAGATTGTTCGCTGATCGTTTTTACTTGATAATTACGAGATAACTCGGCGATGAACGCGCATTAATTCTATCGAATTCCATTGTGCGCTTCATTGCCTGAGTCCAGAACCTTCGGGGACAAAAAAATATGTAGCTGTGTTACGTGTTGCTTAAAAATAAACTGATTGATTAGTCAAACGCTTGGTTTCATTATTAGTTTTACGAAGATTAGCTAATGAACCGATTCTCGCGTGAAGGCTATATTAAATTTTCGAGTCAGGTAAGAATTTGCATTTAACCGGAAGTTATTAGGACTGACGACAAAAAATATATTAACTTTTTTTTCCGTATCAACTCAAGTACTCGGCATTGAAACGCTGTCCCGTCTCTTGATATGCGTAATACTAATTATCATTTTCGATCACCTTTTCGTGGTTGAAAATCAATAAATCGAACCAATCGATGAATCGATGCGATTGTAAAAAAAACAGCACTGCATCTTGAAGTTTGTTTTTTTTCTTTGCTATCGTCGGCAGTCAAACAAGAGGGAGGATAATTCGACTAGGAGGAAAGGTCATTCGCCCATCGTCTGAACGATTCCAGCTGCCGAAATGCGTGCAGACCCGGCGGCACGAACCGCGACTAGATCGGGGAACGTCACCAGTCTGTCGTACCTCGTGATCGAGGAAGGAAGCACTCGTCGTTCGGTCTCTGGATAGGTACGATTCATCGATTTGCCGTAACCGTAACCTTCGACACGACGCCGATACGAGCTGCACGCGAGAGAGAGACTTCCTCTCATTTCTCTTCGTATTTTTTACAATCTTGTCGGGCTCGACGAACAGGCTATAGACAAACGACATTTTTATGTGGGTCCGACGTAAGCCCAACGACGTGTTTCCGACGTGGCACGGTGACGGTCAAAGTCTCACAGCCTCGTCCCCTGCAACATGTTCAATTTTTTCAATCACTTCGAATTTGTGTCATAGATTTTTGTCACAATCGCAAAACTGCTTCTGTAATCACATTTTCACTCTTCACTTTCTGCATAAAGAACCACAACACATGCGCGAACTGCTTTTTCGATCTAGCATCATTCGATAATGCAAGAGAATTTGTTATTATGAAAAAAAAATTCACCACTGTTGCCCGTTCCTCTCAAAACGAGTTAAATATTGGCCAAGCTTGCAGATTAATTTACATGAGATTGGAACGATTGGGCTAAAAGTTTTCTTGAATGGAAGACACGGAGTAAATATCGATAGCAGATAGTTTGTTATAACTGTAATAACTATTAATGATCCCTATACAGTTCAAGTTCGCGTTTCATTTGTCTACGTAACTTTAAATGCTACCATCAGCAACAAAATCTGCCGTTGATCCCGTTTCGAGGCCAAAATGAAAGTTTTCTTCCCCGAGTTTACGAAGACTCATAGAGTAACTTCTTTTCGTTTCCTGAACAGTCCTCGAAAGGGGAATAGATTACACGTTTCCTTTTTAACCGAGCACAAGGTAGGCAAACGGAAGCGCATACCTCATTATTATTTATTCGTGCAACACAGCTTAAATATGCATTCGTGCAAAACCATCGCGAAGATCATACTTTCCACATCGGTCTGTACAAAGCTATTTTTGTTTGTCCGCATTTTTATCCTCTTCCTTCGCCTGAGGTAAGACTGTAAGGACTCGACCGAAGGTGTGTAAAAAATAGCGACAATGAATAAGGCGCCACCCGCGTCATTTTATCGCTCTTACGTAACGTTTAACGTGACTCGTAACGCTTTGTATCGCTGAGAAACGGTGCAGCGTTGGAACCGCGTCACCGTCACTGGCTACCCTGACCTTTCTGATAATCGTCCTCGCGACAAACATGCTATACGTAAGAAAAAAGTTTGGCAAAGTGATACCGCGCTGTGCCTGACCCTGTCTAGTCCGATGTCATACCGCGGAAGAATAATAGGCCGGAGGGTGGTAGCGCTCACTTGAGAGACGTGCAATAAAACGAAACGTCCTCAGTAACTCCTCCTGCATCATCTGCCGGCAGTCGCTGCTTTTTCTCTCATTCGCTACTCGGCCGATGTCGCGGACACTTCGTCTTCTTCGATAGAAGTCGACGCCGCTGCTCCAATTAAAAATTGCTGCACTTTTTTCGCTGGAAAAGATATATACATTTTAATAAACACAATCCAAATAAAAATTTGAGGAAAACATATCGACGAATTTTACAAAGTTCAACGACGCAGTGTTCCTGCGTCGATCGGTAATTTGTGAATGACGAGGAACGTAGATATCTTGCGAAAGGAATGCCATTGCGTGCCTGGGAGGCGGGCCGGTTGGTTGTGAATTCGGCGGTCGCGGAACTTCTTTCCCTGTGTGAAATACAACTCCGAAATGTTCGAACATTTTTTTTTTGGTTTTCTGTACTGCAGTAACCGGTTCGGATGAGTACGCGAATTGGTGAGTGATTAATTTGTTTTTTTTTTTTACTATTTTTATTTATACCCGCGATATAGTTTTGTCAATAAACCTATGAAGTTTGAGAAAAACATACCGATTATTCGAAGATGTATAGTAAATTTCCCAACCGCTTAATTTAGTGCCTTTTTTCCATCTCATTTTTTGGACCATAAATCGATACTAATCCATGAATTAAAGGATTTATATTATTAATTAACCTGCGAATAAAATTTCGGAAATCATAATCTTTCGTCTTCGCGTCCTTTAAGAACCAGTTCCGCCTTCGAGAACCTTTCATCGACTGTGCTAAATTTGTCCGCCGAGGACTGAATAAAAATGTTTGTATGCCTTCAGGCTGATAGCGTGTCTTTTGCTATTCAAAATTATTGTTTTTACTAAACAGTTTAACTATAAATAGGTCGACGAAAGAAGAATAGTCGATAAGTTACATTACAAAATACATATGTCGATTGTATCCGAAGACGACAGGGGATTTATAGTAATCCGCAATGACGCGGGCATTTTCCTTCCTTTTATTGCTTTTTTTTTATCATATTTCATAATTTTACGGGATTTTGTGAGGTGTGCGTGTTTCCGAGATATTCAAAACGTGACCCCTTTCGGTTGAAAACAAAGGCGAAATTGACACTTCAGCACACTTGTGGCTCGGAAGGTCGAGGGTAGACCAGAGGCGAACCCACTTTTGCCAATTCCGTTCTCCCTCGGTTGCGGTTACCGCGCTACTCCACATCAGTACCACTACGTACGAGTAGGCATTCATGCCTTACGACTGCGGGTCCTCTCCGCACGCCTAAATCATCGAGTCCCACAGTTATACCGCGAACGATTTTCTCACGGGGCCGATGTATCGAATACTCTCTAGTTAAATAAAAACAAAAAAAAAAACAAATAAGAACGATGGGCTCGATATCCAGCCAATTTGGGCGATTCGAAATAATAATTTAAAAAATGCACTAAAAAAGGAAAAAATCTAAAGTGACTTAGCGAGTAATAACTTTTGCAGACGAGAAAACGTATTGTTGCCTGGGATGGCAGTGAACTGCTTGGATGGCCCGTTTGTATTCAGACTAAACGAGAACGGCAGCGCGCCGCATTTACTGGTACAGGTAAGCGTTCTCTTCATTTAAAATCTGAATTTTCACGACCAGAGTGTACGACAGTGGTTCCGAGGCTGTGTACAGTCTTCCGTACGGAAGCTATCCAACCCTCGGGCTATGGACATAATGAGACGGTGCAATTGTTATCCGAATTTAACGAACATATCAGAAATATGTTACTTCCAGTTTAAGAATCTCGTTATTCAACCGGAAGTTACGTATTTCCGATACGATGTCACTTCCCGCCGAAAAATAGAACTTTCAAACCGAGAATAAAGTATTGCCGGTATGATGTCATTTAGGCACTGGAAGTGATATTTTGAAAGAAGTTATCTTCCTCTGGTATAATGTTACTTCCTGTTTGAAAAAACTTATTTTCCGACCGGAAGTTAAGTCATACCGATCATACGTGACTTACGGTTGAAAAATAAAAATTTCAAAATCAAAAGTCACATATTTGTGGCATGTGATCTCTCATTTTTCGTTACGATTTCGTTACTTCGGTAACACGAAATTTCGACATCGTACCTCGTAAATATCGACGTAGCTTAATCAAGAATTATTTATAGACACGCGTCCCTGTGCAAATGAAGGCCGTAAAACAATGTTGAAAACGATGATGAAGGCACGTCGCTGATTTAATTCGTAGATAAACCGAGAGAAAGTTTTGTCTCAGGGTTATTACGAAGACGCGGTGAAAAATTGTCGGGGACGGATGAGGAAGCTTTCCGCCTCCTTCAGCTCCGCCCGTCTAAACCCCTCACATTTACGCTCGATCTTGTTCCCTGCAACCGAAGTAGGCTTTCGTGACACAGACTTCACTGATTTAATTGTAATTACGTACCGCGACTAACCAAATATATATACCTGTCAGGCTTAATGCTCTAATGACACGACAAAAATTCAAGGACGCTCTGTTCCACTTTCGTCCCTCTCGTTTTCATTCGTTCCATCGAACTTACGAGCTGTTGTCACACTCTATCATTATCCGTAGAGTACACGAATCACCCATGATATTCATTGGATTATGGATGGAAAACTATTCGCTTGTCTATACAGGTAACAGATGTGACGTCGACCGGGCAATTTTACAATTGACAAATCAATTTGATTGCTCATCGGCCGTCAATGATTTACCTAAATGGATAAATCATTGAAGCATTTTGAGCGAAGAAATTGATTCGTAAATCGTACCATTTCCTGGTTAATATCACTACTCTCACACCTGTAAAACTATCAAAGAATGTACAGAAGGTTGAAGGGTAATTAGAAAATTGCATTTTGCCTCAGTGTACCGTTTTTGCCCCTGCCCCATTTAATCCCACACTCTTCTGCGGGTTACAGAGTTTTTAAAAATCTTCCTGGATTTTGTCATAAAGTATCATTTCAATTCTACAACCAGAATAAATGTTTTGTAAAAATGAAATGAAACTTAACAGAATCTGGACATTTTTTTTACTCTCATTTTGGTATTCTCAATAACTAAAGGTGTGCACCGAGCGTGGCTGGCGAGAATATACAGGAGAGAATAACGCGTTCAATAAAGATCGCTGGAACTTGTGGTGGAGATCCGGAGGTTTTCCTTCCTCACACTATAAGACCTTACTACCCTGGCAGGTAATGTAAAGAGCTAACTGTAAGACAACAAAAATTGCTAATTAAAAATGTGTAAACGAAAACCAAATTTCTCCGTCATTGTGAAGTCAATTAAATAGCCAAGTTGGCTCCAATAAACCATAGTTGCTGATTTTTATCGTTTCACGCGCAATCTATTTGATAATTACATCATTAACTTTCTTCTGCTCTTTTGCTGAATTGATGGAAATTATTCGATCGTTAATAATCAATGTACTGTTCCGTAGTTTGTCAATCGAATACCAAAGGGGAGTTCGATCTGTAGAAAGAACAATCTCGTGAGGCACTTGAAGTGCATGAAGAAGGTGTATGGTTCGATTTACGATATAAGCCCTCTCGGTTACAATTTACCTTCGGAATACACAAAGCTCGCGGCCGATTGCAGCCGTTTCGAGAAGGACGAGAGAGTCTGGATTTGCAAACCGGTTGGACAAAGCCAAGGCAGAGGAATTTTTCTCTTCAGGGTGAGAAACAATTAACTCCAGCGATGAGGAAACGCAAAATCGTGGATTTTCTTCTTTTTTGCAGAAACTAAGTGATCTCACGTACGACAGCGCGGCCGTGGTACAGAGATACATTGAAAAGCCTCTCCTCATAGGAGGCTACAAGTTCGATCTTCGGCTCTATGTTTGCGTGCCTTCGTACCGACCCTTGACGATTTATCTATACAAGGAGGGTATCGCTCGTTTTGCGACGGAAAAATTTTCTCTCGACAGTCTCGATGATCCGTTTCGTCATTTGACAAACTTTGCGCTTAATAAACTCGGACCGGGCTACTCTAGGAAGAAAGAGAGAATCGGCGCCGGCTGCAAGTGGAGCTTTCGACAATTGAGAAGATACCTGGAACAATCGCGTCAGTATGACTGGTTCATGTGGCAAAGGATCGCTTGTCTCGTCAGCCTGACAATACTGAGCCAAACGGCCGGAGTCCCAAAATCCTCCAATTGCTTCGAATTCTTTGGCTTCGATGTGCTTATTGACGAGAATCTGAAACCTTGGCTGTTAGAAGTATAAATGAGAAAAAAATCAATAAAATAATTTCGTTTGCACATGAAAATATATGAAATTTGGTGGCAATTTGCTTCCTTTTTTTCGCTAGGTGAACGTAAGCCCTGCTCTTGGCAATGACTGCGAAGTGGATTCCGAAGTTAAAAAGCCTTTGCTCCACGACCTTTTCGATCTACTCGGGCTTCCGGTCTGCAATACAGGACTGTCGCTCTTTAAAATTTGGACATCCGGAAGTCCGATTGCGACGGACAACGAGAACGATGAGGGATATTGCAATTCTAAATTTTATCAGACACGCTGCTCGAGAAGGAGGTGCAGGCTCAATCAAGAGTCCGTGACGCTTGTCGACGATTGTCCGGAGACTCATGGCATGGTAAACCTTCAAAAGAGCTGTTCTTATCCCATAAACTGTTCCATTCGATCTCTCGATGCAACAAAGCTATCGGTAATGATTATTTGTATGACAAGGCTGTAAAAGATGCGTTCTTGACTCTCCTTTCGACGCCTCTACCATTCGCACAATTTCGCTTAACAAGTTCACGATAAACGCTTGTTATTTTCAGATAATGTGCACAGAGAAGTATTTTCTCGCGCTAGTGTTGGAAAGAATATGACAAATTGAAACGGGTGCGAAAAAATTTTCCTAGCAAGCGTGAGTTTGCACGAGCCAGAGGCGGGTATTGCAAGCACACGAGTTGAGAAAATTTGTTTCGCACGAAATCCATACAAAACTTTATTATACTAAGAGCAAAAATAACTCTTGTACGCACGCTTGTAGTGAAATTGAGTTCGATACTCGTGCGAAAAATTGACGTAGTTTTAATCGCACTTCGTATCTTAATCGTATGTTAATTACCATTATCTCATCTTGTGTAAAAATGAAGGTTGTAAGTACCGAGGGCGTTTGCAATAACGCGATTTTCCCGATAAGTGACATGAAACGATTTTCAGTTTAGTTGCGACAACGGTAATTTTTTATTGCAGCTTCGACAGTCAAGCACAGGGGATTGCGGAGCGACATTTCCTCGTTACAATCCTCTCTTCGTTGAAAAAAGCTTTCCAACAAAGTTTTCGAGGGGTTTCAAAGAGGCAATGAAAAACAACGAGCAGCCCGGTACATTTGTATGGGACAATGGCAAGGACTGGAGAAATCCGAGCACCAGAGAAGGTGGCTGGATAAGAATTTATCCCTTGACAAGCCAAGAGTTGCCGGGGACTGCGGAATTTATGCCAACACCGGTTCATCAAACCGCACCGAGAGGAGCCGAGCGGGAGGTGAAGAGCAGCGTTCTTTCCATTCAAAAGTAAATTTTTCCCCTCCAATGCCTGAATATTTATACGCAGATAAATTTTTTTTACGACTTTGTTCTCGTCGCAGATTCGTTAAGGTTGCCAAACACGTTCATCAAGAATTTGGCAAACAAGGAGACGAGCGCTGCAACGAGATCCTCGGGAGAACGCTCGATCTGAGCACCGAAATTTGGCTCCCGGATAAATGACATTCACGACTCTATTGTGTAAATATGGTCGATTACTTCGGTCTAATTTTTATTTTCAACTTTAAATATTATTCGATCGATGCTCTACCCCAGGCTAATCGACTGTAAATATAAATGCCACTGGTTTTCGATATTCAGAGCTATCACGCTACCTCGAATTTGTGGGCTCCCTAAGCTCGTTCGGAATTCGACGAAACGAACGCAAGCGTACCATTTTTTTTCCTAATATCTCTTTTTACTATAGAAAAAAAAGTTTCAACGTTACCGCCTCTGTGACAAGAATCTAGCGGAGACCAACTTACGCCCTCAGTAACGTAGGTCGATTTGACGGACGCAAGCGTTTATCATTACCGGTCCCTTTGACGGACTACCGTCCTTATCAATGCATGAGTACGACTGCCGTAAGTGTCTGCGACTGCCTGTGAATATCAATGGTTACGAGCGCAAAGGCCGTAAAAACCACTAGTACATACATAACTTTATCAGCTGGAATGAAACGATTATGCTAGAAGAAAAAAAACACAAGGATTCGGTGAAGGAACATAAAGAGATACGTAAAATTAACTTACGAAGGTTTTTTTCCAAAGGAATACTTGGTTTATTCGGGTTTTTCGTACGAATGTTTTTATTACATTTTCGTAATAAATTTAGACTTCCTTGGCCGCTAGTCTCTTGTCACGCTCCTCCGCAATGGAGAGCTTGACTCCCTTGCCTTTCGGTAAGCTGACATAAGCTTTGGCTCCCTTGCCGATGATGAAAACGTTGTTTAACCTTTATCGACGAATAAAAAAACAAGAAATACGCTTAAGATCGATGCTTGAAAATATTGCATTTCTTGATTATACCAATCGATGACTAAATGCCATAAGTTCGCATTGATTGTATGTAAAACACAAATGGATACGACATTCGGACTTTGGAGCGAAGAATATTTATGAAAATCAAATTATCGATTTGTGCTCTCCTTGGGTAATACGAAAAGACCATTATCTTGGTCAATCAGTGACCATTGAGAAGAGTACTTCAATTTTGGCCAAGTATTGACTGCGTCGAGTTATAAAAGTTTGCGACACAGCTTCGATATGGCCAATAAAACGTGTTCAATGAAACGACATAATTAAAAAAAAGATCGTGGTAAATTCAAATTACCTGGTAGCGAAAGTGTGTCCTTGGGAATCCTTAATGTGACAAATGTCGAAGGATCCAGGATGACGTTCGCGACTCACAACGGTGCCGACACGTCCCAAATTCCTTCCGCCAGTGATCATGCACAAGTTCCCTGAGAAAGAAATTCATATTCACGATCAATTTAGAACATTCTATTTTACTGCCAATCTTTGTAGAACCGACGTGAGAATAAAAATAACCAAAGAATTAACTAACAATCTGTAATCTATTAAGTGTTCAATAGTCATTGAGACTTTTCATTACCGAAGTTCGTTAAATATATAATATTACTCTATCATTGAATTTGTCACATTGTGTAAATTAATTCTAAAACATAATGAAACGAATCCTAAATAAGATCGATGCGAATAAATATATATTCCAATCGATTTGAATGTAATTCGTAGTTTTTATCTTTATTCCGTCGAATTATGACTTACCAGAGTCAAAACGGATCGAATCGAGGATTTCGCTGGTTTCAATGTCCAATTGAATGGTGTCGTTGACCTTGATGACAGGGTCGGGGTAACGAACGGTCCTACCGTCGTGCGTGACCAGGAAGGGAATTCCCTTGGGTCCAGTCTGTACGCGCTTGACTTTGCAAAGCTTGTACTGAAAAGCAAAACGTAAGTTCAAACAAAAACATCATTAACGCAAAAAGTCCTTAATAAATGACTGCTTCTCAGTTTTTAATCTAATCAACTCACCATTGACTCGGCTCTCGTAATTCTGTGAATAGTGAAACGTCCCTTAACATCATAGATTAGACGGAAGAATTCACCAGTCTTTTCAATGGTTATCACATCTGGAATACATCATTTTCATTCAGTTGATATGAAGCAGTATTATTCTTTTACGTGTGAAAGTGAGTCACTTCAGTGTACAGTATATGCTGTTAACTGTTAAAACTGAAATTTTAATTTCAATAATTGCTGCAGAGTGTTTGTATACTTGACAAGTACTATACAAATTTGTTTGTTTAATACATAATTTCTTAGTGCGACTTGAAAAAAAATGACAATCAACTTAATAGACAAATTAACTTTTATGTTCATGAATTTTATTATTCATCACATAGACAACACTATTACCAAAAAAATTGTTTACAGCTGCAGTTAATTAATCAGTTATTTATGTTCTCGTACAGCTAATATGAAGTAGAACATTGGTAGTCATTGTAGAAAATTGAATGGTGCAATCTTCAAGTCAGTAACTTCGATTCAAATAATCGATTTAAACAATTACATTCCAAAAGTTATAAAAAGATTTTCCTCTCGTAAACATAACTTTAGGGTGAGATCCAAAAGAGATTTTTCAATAAATAAAATAATTTCAATATTTGTAAATGTTTAAATAAATTGTGATTCTGTATCCTCCTTGGGTAGTACGGAAAGAACAAAAAATCCAATCAGTGACCTTAATAGAAGGAACAATTATTCTTGGCTCAATTTTGACTGTGGCGCTTAGAGTAAAAAAAACGCTGCAGCTTCGAATCAGCCCATCATTGTTTACGGCTTGCCGATAATATCATGTCAACTCACCCATGAAACCAGCAGGGTAGTTTGGGTCCGTACGGATTTTGCCATCAACCTTGATCAGACGTTGCATAACAATTTTTGTTACTTCAGAGTTGGTCAAGGCATATTTCAACCTGTTACGGAGGAAGATGACCAGGGGAAGTGACTCGCGTAGCTTGTGCGGCCCGGAGGATGGTCTGGGGGCGTAGACGCCTCCCAGTTTGTCCAACATCCATGCCTTAGGCGCATTGAGACGCTTCAGGTGCTTTTTAGGTCCTCGGGCCTGAAAAATAAAGCAATTCAATGAGTCCCAATTAAAAACGTTCGTACATTGTTTTCATGCGACCCGAATCGTCGGTAACTTTGAGGTTAAGAACAAAAATTTTTATTATTTCGTTTTCCTTTTGGTAAACAAGAGAAAGTGTGTCTGGAATAGTCGTTCCTACTGTCGGCAATGCTCAATATTTCGACGGTCAACCGTATTAGGATAGCAACGAATGAAAATGTCAGGTGTAGAGAAGCCACGAGAGCGAGAAACGCGCGCTCAAGTGTACGTTGTTCATGTCGACAATTGAGCTCGTTCTTAATCGGAAATACACCAACCGAATTACACTTTGATATATTCACTGTTATTTTCAACGGAGTAATTTATCTTTGAATCACCGTTTATGAACGATGTTTGCGGATTTCGTGTTGTCGAGGCGAAGCAAACTTACCATCTTGGATCTCTAAACGGGAAAGACTCGGACGGACCCGGTGTGGAAGGAGAACGATCGCAACGCTCGCATGATTGCTCAAAGGTTGCGGCGGATGCGGCAACTAAAACGAACGGAAGTCGATGTAATTTTTGAATACATATCCTAAATACGACAAGAGGTTCCTGATGGTCGCAAACGATTATTTATCGATTAAAAGAGTGTTACAAATTATGGTTAACACATTTGTTGACTATTTATTAGTATTATAAGTCACATACTATCTGTGTAGATCGTTAATAATAATGGAAATGAAACCGTTCGCGCTATTTACCGCAATACAAAAAAAAGTGACTAATTAATGACATTATTAATTACTTTGTTAATATTCATGACTATTGCTCTTTCTAGATCAGGTTCGCACGGTTGATCGTTCTCACGATCGAGTTGTTTTAATATTTTAATTTCTCTCCGATCAAAATGACGACACCGAACGTAACCCCTGTAATGCGCATTCGTCAGAAGCGATCGGCTGCTTTATTATTTCTCGCCTATTGCGTCTTTTTCAATGCTCACGCATGGCGTGCGCAGTATTTTCGGCCGCATCACGGCCATTATCTCGACCATTGTCAGTGAGCCTACGTTTATCACCCAAGTAGCTCACAAATCTCAAAACAATCTTTGCACGAAACAGTCGATCAGCTCGCCATCAATAAACTTACTATTCTACATACTTAGTTACTCATATTTTATGGAGATTATCTTCCGCAATTTTAAAAGTCTAATAATTACTTGTTTCCAATCACACGTTGACGTCGTTTCCATTTTGTTTTAAACCTATTTGATGAAACTGATATTTTGCCAAGGAACAGAAAATTTTATGGCACTCAGGGAACGATACATAATTTAATTAAGGTCGTCCTCACGAATAGTCTTCACTTCACATAACTTTCGGAGAAATAAGAGGCAATGACAAATACTTTTGGATGGTATAAAATCTGAATGAAAAATCAAGCATATTAAAGGTGCCGAAGATATTCATTTAAATCTTCAGATTAATATTAATTTCAATTTATTTTTCATGACGAATTTTTCTTTCATTGACCGATATTCTTTTTACACATTCCATTTAATACAGAGCTCTGTATACAAAATTACATCATAACAGTAAATTTTGAAGAAACACACCCAACTACCTCAGATAATATTTTGCCAACAAACCGCCACCAAATAAACCGCACATGTCTTCTGGAGATGGCACCATAATTACGGCATGTGCGTTCCCATTTTCCTATGTTTTTGCTTGCATTTCATGCAAAAAATTCTTAAGAATATATTGGCAGTGAGGCTCACTGGTGCTTTGAGCCTCCCATCGAAGTTCATTTGTTTGAAGATTAAAATTTTTTGGGTAAACTACCTCTGATTTAACTCGATATAACATTATCGGGTAACTTTACTAATTAACAATCCATTATCGAACTCACTTCCGACGAGGAGCAATTTTGATCTCTTCCACTGCTGCTAAAAGTAACGAATGAGCACGGGCAATCGTTGCTGGATTTTTGCTACCAATACGCTGCAATCTCAGGCTAATAATTATTGTCTCAATATCGCTGACAAGCGAACATTAAAGCTTGACGGCAACCAATTGCTCTTTTTTACCTATATTACGGTTAACTATCGGAGAACATATATTAAACAATTTATTTACTTTCAAGAGACTAGACTCCAATTCGCATCTCTTTCCCATTTCCTACCATGATGTACAAGCACTTTAGTGCTACGAATTTGTCAGTCATCGACAACGTTGCCATCAACGGGGCAATGAAGTCTTCCAAAAATAATGTTTCTCTATCGGGCTTGTGATATTTCCACCCTTAATATTTAAAAATCATGCGCGAATATGTTAAACAGAATTATAATGTTGAACAGAAAGTTAAACGGTTCGCCAGATATAATTTGAGTCACTAGGGGTAAAAATTAATTATTTAAATAAATAACATTGGTGATTTTTTCATAGACATATAGAAGAAAACAATAATAGTTTGAATAGTTTGAAGAGAGCCTTGCTGCTCATTTGCAGTGGTGTTGTAACAATGAACTAATGTAAACAAATTTTGATATAATACATTTACATGTGCTTAGCGCATTTGGGTATGATTGAACTCTGTTTACTTATTGGCGCCTCTGTGATCTTCTTCGGTTATTAAGAAAGCCGTGCGTCAGATAGAACAGACCCAGGTAAAAAGTCAACATTTCCAGTTAGAAACAAAGGCATATCAAAGTCCAAATGGTACAATTACAAAATTTGAACTTTGGTATTTGGTGGCTTGCGTTTAGAAGTTTTGCATTTGTGCCTTAATCCGACCTATTTGACGCATGACTGTCATGAAAAACGTATCATCGATGCATAAACCACGCCGGGCAATAGTCAATTAATTAATTCTTCACAACCGACGGTAATCACTTTTAAATGAATTTGAAACGCGATTGTTCATTTTTTCGCGATAATCGTATGCGATTTTTAAAAATTACAAGCTCAGAAAGAACCTGAGACATGATTGATAAAACAGTTTCACTTGCAGTCAATCGTCGACAGCACTGCGAGGAAAATACGGCTGTTCGTCCTGACCACTATGACTCCACAATCGCCAATCATGGGCAACCTCATCACAGTCAATTCGAAGAATCACCTCGAAAGTAACAACTACCCAATAGTGGAAAAACAACGAAATCAGGAAGAAGATGAATTAATACAAGAATCGAAGAACTACAAGACTGGCTGGTTCGATTTCAAAAATGAACTTAAATGGTCCAATATAATCTTCCTCTTTGCTCTACACCTTGGGACCATATACACTCTGCTCATGACTAGGTTTTACCAGCACAAGTTGCTCTCCATTTGGAGTAAGTAAATGATTACTAGATGAATATTTAGAGACTTCTACTTTTTTTTTTACTATAAAGAATGCTTTCTTTTAACGAAAAAAAACATGTCTCTCAAAATTTCAATAAAGCGTATTCGGAATATTCTAAAACATCGGAAAATCATATTTAGCATGGGTGCGTGCGTGTCAGATCCGAAAAATCGAAACTTTCGTAAAGTCAAACCGGCTTCAGCTATTAAGCTGAAATTTCCAAGATAGATGGAGGACCTCGGCGTTTACTAGTACGTTTGAAAAATGATTTGAGTCGTTATCAGCGCGAGCTTTTTCTGTATCTGAATATTTCTTATAGTTCTGATAATCTTTGATTTTTCCAAATTATCTCAAAAACTATTAATTTGTTGATAATCCAATATTCTGGACATGGAATTAAGTCATTTTTGTGAGTAATAAAGCGAAAACACGGATAAAGATAAAAATGGTCGAATGTCCGGAAAGATGGTTGAAGAACGGGAAAAAAGGAAATTAGTAAATAACGGCGGAACTGTATAGGAGAAAGGGCACAGTGCAAAAATCCTCAAAGGCTATATAGAAATAAAGGTCTATACTATACTATGCTTTGATACATTACATTTCATACGGTTTAAAACGTTGATAAAAAAATTGTTCACAGAAGCTCCGTGTACAAAAATAAATTGTATATGCAAGCTGTACGAAAATCACAAGTTCCACGCTTTATAATTTTTCAGAAATAATTGCTTTTAGTTGGTGCCTCATTTTTTAATAATTTAATCGATATTCAAACCCTTTTGATACAAGCAGAGGTGACTAAGTGTTGTTTGTGCATACTCCAGTTTGGATAGTGGCATGGTTCGCTGGATTTGGTGTTACCGGAGGAGTTCATCGTTACTGGACGCATAGAACGTACAAAGCCAAATTACCACTTCGAATCATTCTGCTCACATGTTACCTCACAGCAGGAATGGTACATATTTCAACTATTTTATTGAACATTAACTGGAAATAGGCAAAAGAGTTGTATGCTAAATGTTTACTCCCCTATTTTAAAAACGTCTTTCCGGTAACCCCTTCAACCATCGTTATTTAATTGCCTTGTAGTTGCGTGAGCTTTGTTCGAGTTCAGTAACTCAGACTTCCATAATGGTGCAAAGTGAAGACAAAACGATCGGTCTTGTTCTAGGACATCCGGAGTTTCATCATAGTCGCGGAACTCGCTGAGGCATGTCTCAACAAGACTTAGTGCGACTGCGACTACGATGCAGCTTCGAATGCGTGGTTGCACCAGTTTCACTAGGGAAGAGTGCCAATTTAATATGTTCTTTTGTTTATTGTACGGTAGAATCCATTATACGATTGGGTGAGAGATCACAGAGTGCACCACAAATATTCGGAAACCGATGCCGATCCGCATAACAGCAAGCGGGGCTTGTTCTTCAGCCACGTAGGATGGCTGATGATGAAGAAGCACCCGGAAGTACTGAGACGCGGAAAAGAAGTTGATATGAGCGATATTCTAGCCGATCGGCTTGTCGTATTCGCTGAAAAGTAAGTTAATCGTTAAAAAATAAATGAATAATCGATACAAGATATAGACCGGTTAACTTGAATATTGTGTTTTTGTTTTATTTTTCCTGACAGATATTTTTTAATACTGAAATTGTTATTCTGCTTCGTAATACCGATACTTATTCCTATTTACTGCTGGAACGCGGAATGGTACATGACGATAATGACACAGTTATTCCTGCGTTATCCTCTTACCCTAAATTCAACATGGTCGGTCAACAGCTTCGCACATTTCTACGGATACCGTAGCTATGAGAAGTGAGTGTAATCTTATAATTTTGTGCTTATTTATTATTTATTTCCGATTTTATTAGAACATATAAAATTATGGAATGTCCGAACGAAAAATAAAAATTGCGATTAAACTTCTTCTGGCAAGTGTGACTTTGCAGCACGTGCCGAATGTGTGCGCTGCAAAGCCACACTTATAAAACACACGAATCATATGAAATTTTATCACACGAGAATGTAGAAATTTTTGCTTCACGAGGGGTGAAAATGGAAGTTTTGTCCGCACGGAGTGTTAAGACGTCTATTGTCGCACCGCGTCCGGTAAAAACTAACAATGACCCTGATATATGCAAGGAAGTGAAATGATAATTAATGTTATCTTTTTTATTTACTAGATCCATTCGTCCGGCGGAAAATGTTTTCGTGTCAGCTCTAGCTATGGGAGAGGGATGGCACAATTATCATCACACATTTCCATGGGACTACAGGACAGCTGAGTACGGATATTACAAGATAAACTCCACGTCTTGGATTATCGACGGATTCGCGAAGATAGGCTGGGCCTACGACCTCAAGCAAGCGTCGGACAACCTGGTACGCAAAGTCGTGGTGAATCGAGGTGACGGGAGTCATCCTGCGTATGCCAAGGGCATAGAATAAGTAACTCGTAACCTGTGAATATTATGATGATGAAAAGGGATTTTCGGAGCAAAATATATTGCCAAATATTGCAAGCACTATACATTCGACCCGGTGCTCATAAAATCCCTATAAATCCTCATTGACACCCAATCTGTGAATTTTGCGATGCAGATATTTTACTATATCACAGCTCTACCGGCTCTTATCAGTTCCTGAGTGACATTCTGAATATCGTTACATGGATGCAGTGACACCGTATATTCCAGTTTTGTTTGCATTTTAACGGACATTACGATTATAAATGGTACAACGCATATGCGGAGCATAAGAGGAGTAATAACTCCTCTCTCTTGCCCTCACGGAATCTCCATGACATAGTCTCTCTTACACCGAAGAAACCACCTTCTTGTTGTACGTAAGGTCAACAATTATAAATTTTAAAGGTATTTAAGATCATTGCCAGCTTAAGAGTGGAACTCAAGTTTGTGTATACAAAGTGAATGAGAAATTTATTCAAACACACCTTAGTGAATCATCATTTGATCGCTTTAACAATATCGTCTAGCAAACTGGAGGCTCCTATACGAAATAAGTTTTTGTTCAACCATTTATTTCCTAATTCTTCCTTGACCAACACCAGCCACTGTAGAGCCTCAACGGAAGACTTTATACCGCCTGCAGGCTTGAATCCGACCTGCAATCAAATTGATCATGAATTCGTATGTCACATCGCCAATAAGTTGCCAGTAGTGATTTTATTTTACGACTTTTACCATTTTATTCGTTTGCCTATAGAAATCTCGAATAGCTCTGCACATGATTATTCCAACAGGTAGAGTGGCGTTTACGGACTCTTTCCCGGTAGAAGTCTTTATAAAATCCGAGCCGGCATGCATCGCTATCATAGATGCTACATAAATATCGTTCAAACTTGGCAATTCTCCAACAGCCAAAATAGTCTTCATGTGCGCTTCACCGCACGCTTCTCGCATGTCTATGAGCTCGTTGTACAGATCCATCCATCTGTGAGTCAAAGCCAGAGATCTGTCAATGACCACGTCTATTTCGTCGACTCCCAAGGAAACGGCATAATTTATTTCAGCGAGACGCGAGGCCAGAGGATACTGCCCGGTTGGAAATCCTGCAGCTACTGCTCAGTGAAAATATTTTTTAAAATTTATATACAAAAATTAAAATAAAAAAAAACATCCACAAATTCTTATAATTAAGTCTTGCTGAAACTTGCGAAGAAGCCCTTCAATAAAACCGTGCAGGAGTGAACTTCATGCATTAGCAGTAGGGTCAACAAATATATTAAAAAATAGTAGATGTAAAAAGACAAAAATTATCTTGTCTAAATGAATAATAGTAAAATAATATTAGTAAATGAATTTCTGCATCTATACCGGTGGCTACTTTGACACAGTGGACGTTTCCCAACTCGTCGGCTGGTACATTCTTGAGAGCATTGATCGCAGCCTTTGCTTTTGCTGGATATACACAAACTGCTGCAGTGTGCAGCGGTTCTGGCCAGTGGAAGCTCAGTTCGATCGGATTTACAGCCTGTAACAAATATTTATTCTCAATTACTAGATGTCCAATTACTTCCGAATCAGGATCTTATACTCCGTTATAAATAGATACACACATTACACATCAACTACGAACGGTTTCCTGTATTTAGCCTTGTCAGTGTAACTTAAGTTTCCCCAAGACAAGTTAAATCTAACGTGATATTCTCGTAACTCATTTAACGGAAGTTAACATAATGCAAGTTATATTAAGTTAACGTAATGAATTTCAATAAATAGAGGTTAATTCAATTGCGTTAGGTGAATGTAATTGATTGATGTTAACAAATATGAATGCAGAAATTATCGAAACTTTTCCACCTTTGCGCACAATGCTTCGACATTGGTTGCTGTGTCATCTCCGCTCAACGTTGTTAAATCTATACAAGTGATGGCTCTCAAGAGCCAAGCAAGTCTGTTATCTCCCTGTAAAGTGGTTGCTTTGTAAACGATCTGTTTCACTTTATCGTTTACGGCAGGTTCGGCCACGCACACATTTTTCCAATGCGATTCTGGAATGTCCATCAGCTGAGCCATTTCGAAATAATTATATTTTTCTCTATTGCGATTTACAGTAAAGGCTGTCAAGTTCCTTGATCGGACGCGCTTCCATGAGAGCCGAAAGATGCCTTTAGCTTATCATCTGTCAGTTGACCCAGCTGATAAGAAGTCTTTCTCGACGGGTGTGTTTCAACATTAACTGCGGGATCACATAGTAGCTTCTAGCTTCTGTGAAGGTATAGAAAATGTTACTTTCCGCGATACACGAACTCGAGTAGTTAGTTTGCACAATAAAAAAAATGAACTTCATTATATAATGTTTTGTTTATTTACCGACTTTCATTCGTCATCACATCTGATTACAAAATAAGTTTCTCAGGCCGGCGTTTATGCATTCCCGGTATGACATCACTTCCGGTTTAAAAATCTGACTCTTCGACCGGAGGCTAAGTCATTTTCAGTTGCGACGGGATTTTTGGCATGATTTTGTTAATGTTATTGAATTAAATGATTACCAATAAGGTTGCAGGTTATGTAAACAGTTATGCGATGTGAATTTTCCAAAACCGCGAAATTCAAATTTTTTCGAGATTCCATAAACTATTACTATATTGTTTTATTGGTAATTACAAAATCCTACGATGCTTGGGAATGATTCTTGCGTAGGCTGTGACGAGACGAATGAAATGCAATGAAGGACACGAAATTTAAATGCTGCGCGGAGCGTGGAGAATAATTGGTCAATTAAGTTGCTCGATGTGAGCAATCAAATCATTCGTCTGCAGTCAATGCTACGTCGTTATCTCGAGAACACCACCGCAGTGCTTAACGCGCACAGGTTTAGTGAAGTTTTCCCCGAAAATATATTCAAGTGTTTCAAGGTCGTTTGTATTTTTATTACATATTTGCAGACGTAACTGTCTCACGTCATAAATAAATAGTTCGCTACAGGTCTGAATTTGTTAGACATATATCGGGTTCATTGATGCGTAGCACATCGCGGCGTACCGAAATTATAATAATTCCATTTTTGACACCTCAAATTACTTTGTAACTACGTGTAGCAATGAACTTCGAAATTTTCGATCCTATGGCGTATTAACATTATCTTTGCTGCTCCCACTGGTCCCAATACTCTTGCGACTGCATTTCCGAGAGTCGAGAGACTGTACGATCGAACGCGAAGAGCTCCTCCTCGCCAGTGAAGATATTCGATTTGTGATCCTCCTAAAATTTAAGTGAATATTCCAATACCTTTGTTAATCGCGCAGCGAACATTTTAATACTCGCGACTCACCGAGCCTACAGAAATTTTTAAATCATCCATCAGCATTCGTTTGTCATCGCTATATTCGACTTCTCCTTCGGGGACGAATAAACTAGTGTGTGGCGCTGCAGCGGAGACGACGACTCTAACCTGGGGGAATAAAGATACTTTTATCGTCGATGAATTAGAAACCGAATGTTCCACATCGTCCGGCAATAATAAATCGGCGCGCTCACCCTATTGTCGTAAAGCGTATCGATTAGCGTGATAAATCGTCTCGCTTGAGACTTCAGTTTCAAGTTTAATTGCGGTACGTCTCTTATAATGATTGTGTGAAAGGCTTGAGACATTTCGAGATAATCGCTCGCACCCATTGGCTGTGAATGAAAAAAAAATGTGCACACTCGTAACAAGCCTCGTAGCGTTGCAGTATGTATACGTTTCTTTTCTTACCCGGTCACATAACTCGTCGAACGTCGAGTCGATGACTTGACCGCAAGTCTTCTTGAACGAAACATTGCGGCCTTTTATGGACAGCGTTTTCGGCCTGACGATGTCGTTTTCCATTGAGCATAAATACTTAAAAAGTTTGTCAACCGCATCGTCTGCATCTTGTCCTTTCCTGAATATGATTAACGCAATATAATCGACGGGTCATAGATTTTATAGTCGAATTGGCGATGACTGTAACGTACACAAAATAACTTCGGTTCTTGCCGCCACTTCCTTTCAATCGATAATCGACCCCAGAATCAAGAGTTTCAGTTGCGCAGTGATCTTTCAATACTTGAATGAATGGAACGAAGTTACCTCTCTGCAGGCCATTTTTGTACAAATCATCGGGTGACCTGTTACTCGTCGCAACAACAATTACGCCATTGTTGAAGAGCTCCGTAAAGAGACGCTTCAGTATCATAGCATCTGCGACGTCGGTTACCTAGAAAAAAAATGGCTTAAGATGTTCATTCCTTAAACCGCAACACGAATTCAGGTACTCGTTTAAAGTAAAAATACATCATATATTGATGCATGCATCATGCATACATTCCTAGACGAAAATTCAATACGATCAATATTTAAAAACTCCGTGATAGACTAATAATAACAATGCCAAAGAGTTATTAGCAAATTGTAAAGAGGAAAATTATTTTTCAAAAAACCAGGAAAACTTTGATTGTCCCGTTTTAGAAGAATACCGTTATTTTTAGCTCTAGTACCTGGAATTCATCGAAGCAGAGCAACCATGCTTTTTCGATTATGACCGCGGCCACCGGCGGAATAGGGTCGAACGGCTGAAGTTTAGTGCTGTGAGGATCGCGGGTAACCCCCTTCTTCACCTCGTGTATTCTGCTATGTACGTCCAGCATAAATTTGTTGAAGTGTACACGCTTCTTATTTTCGGTCTAGGTAAAGCAGGAAGGAAAAGAAAAAGAAAAGAAAAAAGTTCACAGTTAAATCCGCAAACTTATTATCTTGGTAATTCGCAGTGCATATGGAAAGCCATGATCTAACAATACCTCTAGAGGATGCAGCCCTCCTATACGAGTGTCTCAAAATTATTCTCGTTTCAAAATTACTCTCGTCTCAAAAAAAAAAAAATTCCTACATGGTTCAAAGGTTCCCTAAAAATTCTTGTAAAAAGTATGTTTTATATGTTATTCGAGACGCGCACGAGGTTGCGTAAAATTGGCTTTAATCATTGAATTTCTGGCTCCCCATGTGCAATAAAGAAGATACAAGAACCGAGATACCTGACAGCAATTATAGAATAGGTCCATCAACATTGTTTTACCTCCACCTACTGCTCCATAAAGGTAGAGTCCTTTCGGCGTTTTTTTCTTTGCCTTGCCTTTTCCAAGCCACCGGCTAAGTAAACCTGGCTTCTCTGGCTCATAGCCCTGCATGTCGTCGTAGACCGTTTGCAGCTTCATGGCCACCTGCATTTGATACTCATCCGCCACAAGGTCGCCCATAGATATTTTTTTTTTCAGCACTTCGATGGGGCCCCCGCCTGTGAGGCCTCTCAAAATTATGAACGGAGTTGACCGGGAAAGTAAATGTGCAAGACGATTGATGCCCATCGGCCTGTTGCACATGAAGCATGCCATTGCTTGTGGCATCACCTGAAAAAGTGGTGCATTAAACTTTTCGATTTTCGAAATTAAAGAAATTAATTATTTTTCCATCAATAGACAATGACTTTCTATGCATACAAAGTGTTTAGAGCAAAAGACGTACAATAGACATACTCATTAGAAGCAACACATCGAGACAGCGATTGATGGTTCAAGAAGTTGCTAAATTTTTTGACTAAACATATGATCCTGCCTTAATTATTACATAAGTTATTCATTGACGTTTCAAGGACGCTAATTCGAAAAAAAAAAAAAAAATTCCCGTCGGTATTATCGATTTTTGGGCGATGCTGGTACGTGCGCTTTAACCTCGCTCTATCTCACGTCGGAAGTGTTTTTGTGAATTAATATCATGTGAATAATATTCGAATAAAAGAAAAAAAATTTTGCGAATCTTGCGTCGAATAAGCTTACCTTTGTCTATCGCGCGCCCGCTACAAGTCAGCTCAAGGAAAAACGTGTGCAAACATTTTTCATTCAAGGTGATTTATTTCCAACGTCTTGCAAGACGAAACTAAACGTCTGTTTTCTTCTGTTGTTTCTAGACACGTGGAAGGCTGGTCGATGGGTCAAAAAGTATAATTAATCAACTTTGAGAAGCAATTGATTCGTTGCCCCATAAGCTCCGTAACGAATTCTAAAGAGCGAGGAGATGTGTATTTATTCGAATCTGTCACATGCTTTTTCTTTAGTATTATAGCACCGATGAATAGTGACGAGGTATCTCCTTCCATTACTACGATTCCGCCCAATCCGGGTTCGGTCAATAAAAAAAACTGTAATCAACTTCTTTTACGACCACTAGAAGGGACGATTTAAAGATAAGTCTCGTCGATAGCTGATGCGATATCCACTTCCCCTGAGACTCTCCGTCAACGAAGATAGAAAAAGGAGTCTATCTTCGTTGTCTCCGTTTCACCGCTTATGCCGGTACTATTGTTAAAAATTAATTACAGATTTTGTTACCGACCACGGTATAAGTCGGCATGCAAAAGCGGATTGAAATTCAAAAAAGTTTTGTTCGAGTTCTCGCGCCGGCGATTCAAAATCACGATTGAGCCTCAAGTTTATATGAAAGAACTTGTAAACGTTTCGACTCGTAAGGGTCGATTAAAAGTATTTGACTTGTAAGTTTTAAGATCTAGAAAACGGTAATTTGTCGGTAAATTTTGTTAGATTCCTTTTTTTTGGTAAAGTTACCGACAACATTAACAGATGCTTTAGGAATATAAATGGTATTGGATGTCTATAATATCTGAAGTGCTTTTATAACTAATTTCTTGATACGATCCGCACCTACGTAAGTGTGAAGCTTAATTTTATTGCCGATGTTCTACAGTCCAGGAATCAATAGCTATGTTAAATGTTTTAATATCCACTATTTCATTCGTAAATGATTTGGCGATAAACTGATCGAAATTACGTTTTGTCTTTAAGGTCCCGATCGATGACGACCAGTTGAAAATTGTCATACAGTACTATATTTTTTGGATGAACACAGCATTTTAAGAACGGTACTTTCGATTCTCGAATGTTAGTTTCTCATTTGACCAGTCCACACAGCTGAACCGAGCAGTTCGCGAACGACCGTCTGGCTGTCAGTTTGGTCGCAAAGTCTCGTAGGTTGTGTTTCAATTGATATAATAATTCAATATCAATGCGAACTTCGAAACATCGTTATTACACGATGAAGGGAGGATTTGAAAAAGACAGAAAGACTCTTCCTAAATGTCTACTGATCTGCTGAAGGATGAGGCGAGGTTCAGCAACAGGATCCGTGCTAAGGAAAGTCGCTTTCATTGAGTCGATGTGACTAGTTATATTTCAGTTGAAATATTCCAAAAATAACAAAATATAATAAGTGCCATGGCAGCGGCACAAGGAACTCCCGAGTCCGACGCCGGAAGCTTCGAGTGCTTTCAAAATTACACGGCTCCGGAAGTTTTTGTTCAAGGACTTGCCGGCATCGTTGATCAGCAGGATGTCGAGTCAATGATACGCGCCCAGAAGCAGATGTAAGTTCGCGAGCAGTAATGATTATCGAGACACTGAACTAATTCCAAAACAGATTGAATAAACACTTGTCCATATAACGTACAAGTATTTTTAAAATAGACAAAACAAGTTGATCTTTTGCTCTGTAAATATTAATAATAATAAAAATGACGTAGAGATTGTATTTTGCGTTTTCGTAAACGGCATCTCTCCTATTCATAAATAAATAATTACATTTTTTTCTTTTATTGAATATACGAGAAAAAATATGTATATATTTTCTCAGGCTGCAAAGATTTGAGAAGACGAACGAGATGCTGACGAATTGCAATCAGCTATCAGTCAATAGGCTCAAATTGGCTGGTGTAGAATTCAAGAAACACACCACATTGCTCGCTGAAATGAAGCGCGACCTAGACCATATTTTCAAGAGGATTCGCATTGTCAAGAACAAATTGAACCAACAGTATCCTCAAGCTTTCAATGGTGATTATGAATTACACATAAATGTTTGACGAATTTGTGATCGGCATTAACGAGGTTCAAAAATAAATTTTGTATCACAGAGGCAGTGAGGAGCAGCTTGGCGGAAGAAGTTCTTGTGGAAGACCTCGATCAAGGTCCCAAGCCTTTGGAGCCGGAGGTTGTGCCCCTGCCGGTACCGGCCATCGGTGTAACCGACGCCGATCCGGACTCAGATGGTAACCGACAGTACCTCAGATAGTCACATTGCTAGCACTATTTTGATAAATTTTCGATTATTCAACAAATCAATTTATTCTTAGGAATCATAGAAAAAAAAGTTCAAACTATTTAGCCATACAAGAAAATTTAGCATGTCGGCATCGTCAACGACTTTATGCAATTATTCAAAGTTGCCGAGTAATAACTTTTGGTTCGTTGAGGAAGCGAAATCGGCGACTCTCGTTTCACGCGCACAGTGAGAGTTCTCGAATTTGTTTCAAGAGCTGTTGCACTAGCCGAACGTGATGACTTACGAACTTTGAAGTCTCTGTGGTAATCGCGCGGCTGAAATCTATTCATATCGTATAGAAAACACGCAGGCGTTTTTATTCACCAGTTGGAATTGATAGGCTGTTGCTGTGTCTGTGGTGCTAAATCTTAAGCGTACAACCATTTCAAAACAATATTCTTCTAGAAATTCACTTATAGATGTTTGACACATTAGATGAGCGAATCATCAAAGACGGTTCTAAATATATGTCTCATATTTTTCCGGCGAAAGGCGGTCCAACGTAGGATTCCGCGTCACTACACTATTTTACTATTAACTCGCTCGTAAAATCAAAGAAAAAGAAGAAAACATAATGATGTTACGATATCCCTTTGCGGCAAAACTTTCATAGTTCGTATGAAAAATCAATCGACAACACCCTACGTGACAATCTTTTTAGGCTCCCATGTTATCACTGTACCATGTGAATGTTAAAGTCGAAGTGCACAATTCGCGAGGGTACAAGTATTCAGTAGGTATTAGGTCGACTAGCGCTCACTACTTCGATATTCGTTGTTAGCGAATTCGCACTTTGACTGTAGCATATTGTTTAATACGTTGTATCGTAATCGTGTGCTTTTGTGCGCGCAAGCGTTACGAGCGAACGAGGAGAACGAAAACAAAAATACACATTTGCTTTTCGTTTTACACGCGATGTCTAGTTTTTATTTGTTTCCTGACAACGTGGATGTTCCGATTGTTGATCTCATGTGACGAATGAAATTTTCCTGGAAGCGGAGAGGGCAGTCGAATTTCCTGTTAATCAACTGTTAAATTCTTGAAAATACATCAGTTCTATTTTATTATACAAGTAGATCGACGTTGAAGAATTATCGGCGTTTAGTTTAAGTGCATTTTTAACAATTTCTAAATCAACTGTTGGGACATGCACCTGCAGGAAAATGCGATCCCCAGATCATCCGTAATAACGTCTAACTTCAATTGTTGGTGTATATAGTTCCAGTCGAGGAGTTTCAGTTCGCAAAGTTGCGAAAAAGACGGATAAAAAGCAACGACAGTTCGTCGACGGAAAGCAACAACGAGCATAGTAACGCGGAGGACTCATCTTGTACATCGGACACCGGCTGACTCGTAAAAATGAAAATGGCAAAAAAAAAGAAAAATAGACTACGCGAACTTGGTCAAAAGCTTATGATCTTGAGGAAAGTAACTTTTTCGGAGCTGATGTACGTATAAGCGTTGTTTGTTTTTCTTTTTTAATTCTACTATCACGGTGGCCTAGTTTGAAACATTCACTGGCTATAACTGAATGAAGAGATGACAATAAACAACGATTGATACGGCTCTTACAGAAAAAAAATTAGACAAGCAAATGAAAAATATGATCGCTTCCGAGCGAGTCCTGAAATCTAAGTTCGGATGTTTAAATGTACCTGTATAAGTTGTAAGACCCCCGGGTGTATTATACAAATATTCAAAGCATAATAAATATAATATTTGTACCTTATTGGCAAACTATTCTTTTTCACCGATAAATCAATCTAAATGCAGAAGAAATTATTTCGGTAATATCTTTTACGCCCAGTTGATTGCAACGAAATAAACGAATAGATAAAACAAATTGTGAATCCCCAAAAATTTATCTGTACGAATGGTGGTTTTTAGTAATGGCGATTTTTCAATATGTCAATCATATATTGATGACAGTTTCTTCCTAATGATATTTTTTATCGGGATGATTGGGTAAAATGTAATTAATATGTTAAACAATCGCCATTTAAATGGTCCTGGAGAACAGTTCGCCAGGGGCTTCGGACAGAAGATTCTCTCTAAGTATCTTGACATGTGTCGAGCATGCGAATTGCACATGTATAATATGCCAGCCATATGTAGACTATTTGGTGTACGCAATGGGCTTATATATTGAAAGAGAACGATATTCTGAGGAAGGAAAACGGCAGCCGTCGCGATGCCAGAAACCATCTGCGCTTCAGCTGTTTTCTATCCGTTCCATCTCGCTTTCTTTTTTCTTCGTCCCCGCCGTGCTCGCGGACATTTGGAAGTAAAAACGTCGCTGGCGTGTCCCGTAGCCACTTGCGTCTTCTCACAGAGCTGAAGGTCTGGTCCAGGAAGCTGTGGAACATCTTCAGTCTTACATTTGAGCAAAAACATCAACGAGCTTTCGCGACTTACCGGTGACAACGTTTCTTTCGTACCGCTCGGCATTAACATCCAACCCGTGGAAAATTCTTCAGGTGCCTCGTAATATCGACAAACTTTCTATAAATTTTCATTCTCGGTTCCTAGGCTGAAAGATCGACGTAAGAAATTTTCAACGACAAAGAGACGTTTCTTTCTTCCTAGTTTCAGAATTATCGTGTACCGTTGCTTTGGAGTTTTTTCACTTAATTTTGCGAACAATATTATTTATCATAAAACAGTTACAGCAAATTTTTCTTTGGAAAGGATGAATCGTTAGAATCCGACGGGAAGAACGAAGAAGCATATGGAACATTCTTTCAAACCTAATAAAAATATAAACAAATGATCAGGTAACAGTGTCCTATTGCACACCTTTCATGCATCTCATAGGTAAAATACTACGAAATCGGAAACGAAAATTGTCCCCGCGCTTCGATTACGCATTGCTAACAAATTTCCGGCGACATAAGTTAAAAATAAAAATACGAGGCTGCTTATAATTATGGAATAATAATGGTTCTCACATCAAAAAGCACTCTTGCCTCGGCTCTATGCTGAAGGTTTTTGTATTTTCACTTATACGATCCGTTCTCCAATCCTCCATAGACTTTTTTCATGCTTGAAGTTTAAACAAAAAAAAAAGTAAAACCAATTCGCTCCCTCAATGTAAATATAATATATAACATATAATATATACTATCTACCATACGTGATTTTTATCGCAGCCCCGTACGGAAATTTATCCATGCTTGAAGTTGAAACAACAAGCGAAAACAATTCGTTGACCCAATCTACGTATGCATAGATGTGGACATTTACGTTTAACAATATGCATGTACCTATCGAAATGCACATGCCGGTGAACGCGCGAGCGCGCGAGTGCAGTAGGCAGACAAACTGGAGTCGGCAAAACGCGGAACCAGCTGTTCGAGCTTATCGAGCTCACCTGTTCAACCATTCGATACTTTCGGTCTCTCGCCCCGTGCGTGCACACATGCCGAGGGCAACATGCGCCAGTAGTAGCGGCGGCAAGCCGGCGCACGTCGTGCCCGCGTACCTCGCGCTCCTTCTGTGTTGACACTGGCCGGAGGAACTGCCGGTGCTGCGGCGAAGGTTCCTCCATCCACCCCCCTCGATTCCCTCAAACCCCAGGGCGACGTAGTACAAAGCTGCCTTTCGTTTTCGAGCTTTTATCTAAAATAGCTTCGATAGCGTTTCACAGGTGCGTCCGACAAGCGACCGCAATGAAAACTCCGTCCCGTTTCGCCTGCGAAGTTGAACGCCGAACGCAAAACTTTGTTCGACATTGTTAAATATAAAGCACAAAATTTCTATCGTCCATAGAGAAATTCCGATGAACAGAGGGTATTGCACAGAGCTACGTGTGGAGAGCGACACAGAAACACACGGTAAAACTTTGCAGAGACGGAAAGATCCGTCGCTCTTTGGCCCCCCTCCGAGAGAACGCTCGCGAGAGACTGCCTCGACGAAGCTGTACACTGATATTGGCATTCCGCATCCCCTGAGCTTGACGCGTTATTTCACGTACGAGAACGATAACCAGCACCCCGTCAAAGCTTAAGAGAAAATCGTTGAAAAGCGTTGCGGCGCGCATTTTCTATGACGCTCGGGGTCAAAAGTTGTTGCCTCGTGGATGGTCGCGGTTTTTCAGCGATTCCAAATACGACGGAAATTAAAGACTCTCGGGCAATCTGCGGTGAGTAGAAACAACGAACTTTTCGACGCTTGTCCTCTTGTACATAATTTTCTGAAGAGAGAATTTTTGTTTTTTTTTTTTTTTTTTTTTTTTTTTGGGTACAGAGTCGATGAAGCCAGGGAAGGAAAAAAACTACGAGTGCGAACGTCGTCGTCAGCGAAAGTGTATATATCGTGAAACGCACAGAGAGTGCTGCGGAGGTCCTGCTATTGGCATCAACCACTTGCTGGCGTTGACACGCTATTCGAATGGGCCTCGAACGGCGAGCGAGAAAATCGAGGGAAACGCAACGGAACTGCCGGAGGTTTGAAGATTTTTTCGCAAATTCGGTGGACTCGTTACGGAACTTTCTGTAGCGAGTGAGAACAAAATAAGAAAAATTTTCCCTATCATACCGACAAATTCTCTGTTATTGCCACGTTCGGATGAAAAATTGTTTGTCGAATGAACGAGTATATTTGGCAGTCGATGTCTGTGGCAGAAAGTGCGCGTAGATGGAAACGCGGACGATCGATCTTTTGGGTCGAAGGTCCCATTAAAATTGCCCATTTACCTCCCAAAGCTAAAAAGCTTAATGATATCTCGAAAAATGTAGAAAGATACCTTCATTTCGCAACATGAATTCATTCACCATTTCCACTACTTCTTCCCTGAAACCATTAAAATTTCGAGTAAAAAAGAATAAAATTTTTCCACCGGCAAAAATTGAATTTCGTTCTCACCGAAAAATCAACGGTCTCAAAATAAATAAAATCGACGATTTTTTTACCGAGTTGGCACGGACGACAGGAGGAAGTCCAAGCATAATTTTTAAACGCTTCATACCGTCTTCTTCCCCTCGCGTCATCAAAGTACCTCACCATCATTCATATTAAATCCTTCCCCAGCGAAAAATACCTCTAATAAACATTCCAAAAAATAAAACGCCATGGTGATCGAACCAGGCACGAGCCTAACCCGCGATACCACGAACAATTAATACAAGCGTAAGAGCGATAAATAGAGCAATAGACTGGTCTTCAACGCGGTCGACATCCGGTTGTAAATTCGCGGACAACGCGCCCTCGTTTTCCCCCCTCGCGCCGGACTCTTATTAAAGTGATTCCATGCTATTGGCATTCACCACTTCCTGTTATTGACAAGCCGCGCTGTGCCCGTCGTATTAGATACGTACGTACGAACCACGTGTACGTGGGAGTAATACACCACGCGGTGGTCCCGGCTTTCCTGAATCTGTTTTACACCCCTCGCCCACCCTCCTGCTCGGCGGAAGCCGAGACTCGGCGTCACTTCCAATCCCTCCGACCCGGCACCGACGGTGTAATTTTCGCACTCGTCCAAAATTACATCGACCTGTGTATGCCTCTCCTATTCGTCCCCTGATAGCGAGTGCCGAGCACCTAGCTAGATATGTTTTATGTATATATACGGAAATATATCCGCGTTTGCCCTACAGCCAGGGAGTGAGACGCGAGGAAACGAAGCTGCTCGATCCCTCCCAGATAACTCGTAAATTACACGGGGCTGCACGTCGAACACCGCGAAATATAATCGATTGTCGTGCAATTGACGTTCGTTATACCCCAGTCCGCTCTGCATATTCTAGTCTACTCCTGTGTATGCATATACACATATAAAGATGTATATATATATATATATATAAATAGATATATATTAATATTTCGTACAGCGCTCAAAGTTCCCTTCCGGTGTGCGATCGAAATTTGCCGGCGCTGTTTGCCGCCCACCTTGATTCACCAAAGCCGCGACGACACGAACTTTCTCGCCAGATTCTGATAATCAGATCGGTAATCATGCGTGTAATTCGGTGGTTTTGTATTATCGTATTACTAAATATTTTGATCGATCCTTTGGGATGCTCCGATACGAGCGTGTTTCGTTGGGAGGCGCGAGGATAAATTGTCGCGATCGTTGAGTCATTGATAAAGCGATACGGATCACCCTCGGGAAGTCGAGCGCGTACGACCCACGGTGAAATGTATCTTTATCTGTAATTTGCAATTTTTATTATATGTATATATATACGTATATATATATATATTTTTTTTTTTTCGTGACCGGTGCACGAGACCGTGCGCGCACACGCCCAGTTTACCGTGCAGGTGCCAGCAGGTGTTCCCTTGGTGACGAAGTTTTCGCTTTACCCAAATGTCGATACTTATCGTCCGCAAAGTATTTAACTGACCGATCAGTGTATTCAGAGTTTTCGAACGAGGCATTATGACATTAACAATTATGAGACTCGCGCAAGGCGCGTCCCGGACTGTGGAAGAAGAAAAAAAAAATCTACAAACTGAGCGAAACTTTCTCCGTCCGGCTTTGTGCGGACAGTCGACCGGATGCGCTTGGACAAAATGTAACGTGGGTAAAATTTTGAATTACCGGATTGTACCGTTCCGACCGTGTGGAACGGTCGGATTATGGGACATTCGATTTTCGGCTATTCCCCCCTTTGCCGACCGAGTTATATTCTATTATTAGCACTCCGTCAAGTTTCCGTCAGTTCCACACGGAAACCCTTGACATCCCGGGATCGTGTATTTCCCACGTGGAATATACGACGCGAGGGACATCGCACCCGATTCCAATTTTGCGAGGTGGCCGCGGCCAAGATCGGTTAAGCCGTTTTTTCATGTTCCTTACAGATGACGCCTCGCAATCGGAACCTTCCGAATATAATTTTTTACTTTTTTTTTTTCGAGTGCTGTCACCTTTGCAAGGTGTTTGTGACAATTAAAATGGATTATTCTTTCGCGAATAATTGAGTTGACGGAAGAGCTAAAGATTGTAAAATACAGATTTTTGCAACTGAAAATAAAGCTCGCCAATATATTTGAAATCTTCGTAAATGGCAAAGCGCATATTGAATAGCGGATTTTTTGTATTCGAATATTAAATTTCGACCTGGGGACTTGCAAGTTTTTCGAATAGATCACCGATATCGTAATAAATCACCGTGCCGATTTTGTAAGTTGGCCGTAGCCAAAATAGGATGAGCCTTTTTTATTTCTCACGAATGAAGAAAATTTACATTTCGTTATAATTAAAATGAATTGATTTTTTACGATGCATCGAGTTGAAAACAGAGCGAGCGCTTATAGAATACATATTTCCGCGACTAAAAGTCGGTGTTACGAAGTAATGTTTTCACATTTCTTCATAGCACAG
Source organism: Listrodromus nycthemerus (assembly GCA_963978505.1). Taxonomy (NCBI): domain Eukaryota; kingdom Metazoa; phylum Arthropoda; class Insecta; order Hymenoptera; family Ichneumonidae; genus Listrodromus; species Listrodromus nycthemerus. The sequence goes on along the minus strand of OZ021683.1, from coordinate 13,742,897 downwards.
TCGGGCAATAACTCGAGTCCTTGAAGTACGAATTGAAGTATGAAAGTATTCGAAGCATCAACCGCCACACTGTAAAAAATGTCGCTTAAAAATTAATGAAAAGTGTAAAAATTTTTTTTCACATAAACTGTTTATGGAATATCAAACCCATGTACTTTGCGATTGTCCAGCAAAACTTGTATTTTTCCTAAATATATGTGTAAATCGCGAGAAGATTCATATTTTCAATACCTCATATTTCTATTATAAAACTGCAAATTATTGAAATAGTAAAAGTAATCGTTGAGTCCTGCCAGAACTAAATAACTGAGTATTCGATAATTCAATACTCCACCTGCTTATTGCATTTGCCAAGCTCTGCTTGGTAACTTCGTAAATGGCGAAGCGCACATTCATAAGCGGCGTTTACTTGTTCCAATGCCATATCTTCACCCGGCAATTTGCAAGTGTCTCGCCTAGATCAATTCAAAGTTTGCTGCGAAGAAAGACACGAGCCGGATAGTTTTGCGAATTACTTGGCGGAAACGGTTTTGCGAATTACGGGAGACACGCGTATGTACGATGTGGATCGGAAGGTGCGAGAAGACGTCTTGCACCGTCGTGGTGTAGGTTAAGGTGGTATTCCTGGCCGCAGGGTGTTGCAACAGCAGTGGTAGCGGTAGCAGACGGAGCGGGATCGGGGCAGCGGACGCCGAGGACAGGAAGCGGTATCAGCGACGGAAGGAGATGTAGAAGGAGGAAGAGGTGCGCGTTGGAGGACAGAGGGAAGGGTCGCGTAGGGCTGTTGGGCCAGTGCGGAAATCGTGCTATTTCTCAGCTTCAACGGCAGAGCTTTTCTTCCCGGGAATATATCGACACGTCAGGAACACACAGGCCCGTTTACAATAACCGCGCGTATATAGGTAAACGGGATGCTGCAGTGTGTGCCTCTATTTCCAGCTTCTCGCACTTGCCAAACTATACACGTAGAGTCGGATTGTACATCGTGGGTGCCGGGTCGTCAAGTTTCATGCGAAAAAGAGGAGAAGGGAAAGGGGACTTGACACGTGTGAGAATCTATTTGGATTGTCGCGGATCCTAAAAAAATCCTGCTGACTCGGCTCGTGGTTCGATATTCCAACAATTTTTTTGGAACGAATATGCATGGAAAAAAAATGTAATGGGAAAAAAATAAGACTCAGGGATGTTGGAGCTGGACAGTTTATGGATGAGTTAAAAAATTTGTCAGAAATCAAGTATATGGAAGGTGCTGCATAGATTATTTTTATGAAATCATAATTGCACTTTATTATTGACGAGGTAAGGATAAAAAATCATTCTTGAACAAATTACCCGTTTTCTCTATCGTCATTGCTTCCAGGAATAAAAAGACGTGAACGTCGAGATCCGTAAAACAATTCGTTTTGGTGACATTCTCGACCTTCATACATCGACCGTGGCCCAGAATTTTTATTTCAAGTCTGTCACTGTCGCACTGGATTGAGTTTCATTCGAAAATGATACGAAACATGTTTGCGTAAGATAAAGAAATAACTCATGCGATTCACGGCAAAGTAGCAGAAAAACACTGTACATCGTAAATTTAACGTACTGAAACATGACATTTCCTTATCGTAAAATACAAACCTCAGATATCAAAAACACAAATTTTTTGCGAGAAATTTCTGAAAATGATTATGTAAAAAAAGCTTGCAATACGAAAAAAAAAAAAAAAAAAAACAGTGTATTAATCATCAAAATTTGGATATCAACCGAACACCTTCGGTTTGAGATAACTACGAGAATGTGGAATGCAGAGACAGCGTCGTGCAAGGTGTGTACGAAGAAACCGAGAGAGACGTGGAGAGATGGGACAAGGGAGAGACAGCGACAGCGAGGTTTGGCGACGGGGGCGAAATCGGAGTGTGTTGGGAAACCTCCCTCCAGCGTTGGCGCGGCTTCCGTATCTGTGTTCTCCAGCCCAGCAGACGCTTAGTCGGCCGCCAGCAGCCGTTCGAGCGTAACGCGCTCGCGTAAAGCGCCGCAGTCTCGACACTTTCAAATTAAATTTCCTCGCCGATAGTGACAAATTTTTTTATTTTTTTTCAATAAAAAATTCAATAAAAAAAAATAATAATAATCCAGGCAGCAAAAGAAAAATTTCCTTACATTTTTACCCTGAAAATTGAATAAATAATTATTTGTCCGGTGAGGCGAGAGTCGTCGATTTCAGCGACGAGAAAAATCGAAATATCGTCGATCGTAAAAGAGCGGGTCAGGGGAGTGAAAGGGGTGAAAGAGGCAAGCGTGTGTAAACGGCTCGCGCACGTGACGGCTCGTCATAGTGATAGGTGATGGCGCGCTCGTTCGTCCGGAATCATAATCGAGGCGACTAATCGTTCGGAATAATAAGCGTGCACCATGTGGGCCGTGCGGCGTGCGTGATGCGCCAATTAGTGACACGCTCGTTCGTTCGTCGCCCGAGACCGGCTTCCGAAAAATGCGGCAGACGATTTTCCGTCGTTTTTTTTCCTCCGCCACACCTTCGGCTCTAACGGCCCTGTGAATGTTAATTTCGCACGGCGCCGTTACGAGGAGAAACAATTTTTCTCATATTAAAAAAAAAAAAATCTACGGGTCGCTCGATCGTCCACCAAACTGAAGATCAACTCGAAGAGTCAACGGGAAGGGTGAGTTTCTCCATTTTTTTTTCTTTTCCTCACTGATTTTATTTTGATTTTATACTTAAGAAAAAAAAAAAAAAAAAAAAAACGCCGCTCGTCGCGCTCCACGTGGCGACGAGGCGTCGCATTAATCTCGCACACTTGCGCGCTCTCGTCACATTTCGTTTGGCGAGTCCGGGAACACGAATCGGATGAAGAAAAAAATCGAGAAAAATGTTAACGAGAAAATTAAATTAAATCGTCACGGGATAGGCGCGTCGGTCGGAGTTGGTGAGCGGGAGAAATGTTGGTAGAGACGGGGTAAGAAGTTCTGAATTTTCTTTCGGAGAGTGGGAAACGAGGGGCGGGATAAGAAGTGCCGCGGGGATGCGCGGCTCATGGAAAACCGTCAGCTGCATGCTTTCGCACGATATTCACCGATAATCGGCACCGGCAGCGGCGGGTTCCTCACCGGAAACGCTTCCTACCGTCTCGTTTCGGTCGCTCGTTACACCCTCGAACATCTTCCACTCCGATGGGGACTTGGCAAAATCTTGTTAATTATTAAGAACCGTCTCGTCACCACAGAGGGGAGGAAATGTCGGCGAGGGAATTATTCTATCGTCGTCAGGTACGAAGAACAATGACGAACTTGGGGGCTCGAGGAAGCAACGGCCGATTAAAAATGTCGTACGATAAGCGGAAGGAATCTTGAGCAAAAAGACCGCGACAAATCGAGTCGATCGTAATATCTTTAGACAGGGAAATATGAAGACCTTAAGATTTTTCGTGAATTCATTGATTGTGGTGAAAGGGTGGATTTTGGTAAACGACCGCGAGACTCATCGGCGTAATAGGATTGGGTGATTAAATATTTGCTTTGAAATATATATTGTGTAAATCGTCCGGATGAGAGTTTAGAAAAATCTATAAGAGGAAAGCGGTCTTCGGATGGGAGCGAGGTCTTTTGAATTTAGATTGGAGAATTTTTTGTTTTCGGACATCTGTTGATATTGATGGAAATACTGTTGGCTTATCGACTCTCAACGTACCGGATATTTGTTGAACGAGGACTTAGGATTCGCCAAGCCACAAGCTTCAAGCGACTCGACTAAGAAATTAATGTACCAAAAAAAAAAAAAACTAAAAATTCACGGACGTACCTTGAAGTGGTGTTTTTTTTATAAGGCACAAGAAAATTTTGTTATGAACGAATGTATCGTTTTTGTACTTAGGAGTTGGAATTGTTGTTTTTACTGGAAAAAAATCTTTGGTACTTGAAGGGTTAAATCTATGGGTTAAAAAAAAATTATGTATAAGTCAAAATTTTATCGTGGTATTGAGTCTGGTTTAAAAAGCAGTATTGCATAATTCATCCGGACAGTAGTTTAAGAAAATTGATTAATTGATGCTCAAATATTTTCAAACGGGCGCGAGGTGTTTGAAGAACGGATTGGACAATTTTGTGCTTCCAAAAATAGGTAAATGTCTGTAGAATTTCTATTGAGTCATTAAATCTATGAGTTGACGGTAAATATCGGATACCTCGTCTGGTTAACAATTTAATGAAATAGCTTAAATGACGGCGAAAAATTTTTATACGTCCTCAAAATTTTTGAAGATCAGCTTGTAAAATTGGAGACTTTCAAAAAGTTGCTTCGTGTCTCTACCGACCCGAACATCAATCTGGGAATTCACCGGGCCTTTCCCTCGGAAACAAAGCTCTAAAAGCAGTTTAATACAACACGCCAGTCCGCACGGATCATCAAATATATTCTATGATTCCAAGCATCGGCTAAATCCACCGTAATAATCTTCCAATCACCCGTCATTCAAAGTTCTTGGTTAGGAAATCGACGCAACAGCGGAAAGGATAGTCGAAAATTGAATTTCCGGTAATTTGGTTGTTTGACACCATCGGAACGCCACAATCCAGTAATTCAGAATTCGATCTTCGTTACATTTCCTCCAAGTGCAGCTGGTGAAACGAGTGTTCGTACAAAGCCGCATGGAGAGAGTTTCTCGAGACTTTATTTTCCTTTCACTGTTTGGAATGGCCCAAGTGGTTGTCTATTATTTTCCGCCATGAATTTATATCCAATGTCAATATTGTAATTAATTGTTACGCGTGGATATAACAAGGGGGGAGCGAACAGCTTAGTAATACAAGCTCAATGCAGCGGTAACGATGAGCTTCCGGTTTCCCGCCAACTGCAGTCAGAGGAAGAGACGATATAGCATTACGCAGCCTCGGAATAGCCTAATAGCTTCTTTTACATGTTCATCGTACAAGATTCCGCTTCAATCGTGTGATCCGTTGACAATCTCGAAGCTATAATTTTCAGCCTTGTAACGGTGTTTCCCAAAAAAAAAAAAAAAAAGATATCATCGTGGAAAAAAAATGACTTTTGGAAAATTGTAGCAATCTTGAACTCGCAGCCATTAAAATAACGAGTAAGCTAAGAACCAACAATTGAAGAAGATTCCCTAAAATCGTACCATTCATATTTGTCCCTCAACAAAATAGAACAATATTCGCACATTTAACAGACCTTTTTTACCCGAAAAACGTAGACGATTATTTCGCTATAAATTTTACAATAATCCGTCGAATTGTGAGGAATTGGTCTAAAGAGGATAACATTTTTCTTAACTGAACAAAGAGAAAATCATGTACATCGGTAGAAAAGAAACAATCTTCTTGACTCTCTACGACAACTCTCGATCTCCCGGGATTCGCCGATCTGCGAGTATCGCGCGCAGGTAAACACAATCCCAGGTCGCGGAGCGAGTGAAATGGGTTTGGGATTTTAGGATCAAGTACAATGCAACAGCGTTATATTTCCGGGGACTCTCCGTGACGCCATCGATGTTGATGTGTTAAGGCCGCCTTGATACTTGTACCTATGTTAGTACAAAAGCGAGAGGTACCGCTCGCTCGCCTTGAAGGCAGATACCGGTGTTATACCGAAGTATTATATCGATTAACTGTTGGCAACAGAAGAGAGGCAGAGTAAAGCTTGTCGGGGTGCGCGAGGAGGTCGGCAGCGTGGCTTTGGCTTCCCTATATTATTAATCTTTCCCTCTCGCGCGCTCAGCCCCTCCAGCTAGCCGGTGAGCTTGCGAGAGAGCCGGGGCTTCTCTGACGCTGCTTCCACCGCTGCTCGCGAACCTGCCATACATGGGTCTGTCGAGTCAGTCAGGTGTTGCAGGCAGCTTCCGTCGGTCAAAGAGAATCAAGAGTTGTGGCAGGGACTCACCCTTCTTCGCGTACACGCGTGCTCGCACACACATGCGCGCGCACCAGCGATTACTCCAAACGCCCTTGTCCCTTTACACCGATCGTACACACACGATCGTCTAACTCTAAACTTCTACGCGCCTGCCACGCGTTTTCGCTCCGAAAGGAGAACGCGACGAAAACTGCACGGCACGAAAATGTATCCTTCAGCCGAATCCCCGAAGGGTTTAACCGAGAGCCGGAAATACCGTGTTTAATGATAAAGGAAGTCAGCGGAGCTTGCGAGATTTCACGAGAATTAATTTAGACCTCTCGGCCAGATTGTCCGAATGGCCGATAAAGCGTTGTGAGGCTCAAGCGATGTGCGTGTTCAGCAATTGTTTTTTTGTTCCACGAGTTCTTTGTTCGATGTTAATTGAAGGAGTTGGAGAAAGTGTTTTTTTTTTCTAGTTCCTGACACTACTGGAGGAATTATAAATATTTACACGGATTATTAGATGAAATTATGTGGGACGTATCGCGAAAGCTCGGAGCCATGTAATTTAGATTTATCGGATAGCGAGCCATGACAATATAGGCGGGCTGGTCAACATGGGATGCCTTGTGCGGTGCATTTTCCTGAAGGAAGGTTAATATTTTATGGCTCGAGTTGGAACAAAAAAAATCAGCGGTACACACAATTATAGACGATTTAATTATACCGGCAACGGCGTGCGCCTCGAGCGCTTCAGAATGTTTTGCACGGTGTTCTTTTCGCTACTGGATTGAATTTTTTATTTATAACATTCAGTTCCGAGTCGAGTAAGCATCAGTTTTTACAACAAGTGAGACGGAAAAACGTCGAGTGTAAACTTAAAAGACTGAATTAAATTTTGGTAAAATTCGACTCACTTAATTCAATGTATTATTTCATGACGGATAAAAATCCGGTATAAGTTTAGGACTGCAGTGAAGCAGGACATTGGTAATTATGTCCGTATTGGACAGACGTTTCTTTCGTTTATTTATACGTTCACGACGCCGTACAAGCTCCTGGTGAGCATTGCCCAACTTCAGCCTCGTGCATGTACAGGAATAACACTAAAACTCAAAAATATCGAAAGGAATGCCTATAAATATTTTCGGATTTTTTTTCTTTTCTCAGCGTTGATTTTTTTAGGTGAGGATTTCACGGAAACTATAAACTACTGTGTACTTCCGCCAGCTCGATATAGTTCCCTCAGGAAAATGTACTATAGTGGGCTTCAACTAGGCTTCCAACTTCGTATATATTTTAGGAGTTTTTATTCTTGTCGCAGGATAATTTTTTTTTTTTTTTACGTACGAAAAATGGCTGTTGTATGGGAGTCTTAAAATATTGAGGTTGCGTCGGAGAACTGTACTGAGTTTCAACCGGGTTTCAAGACTTATGCATGTGCATGGAAGCAAATAAAAAAAACGTCGATGGTCGCTGGATTTCAATGTTTCCGGAGCGTTTCGTTTTTTTCTCAGCGTTACATTTTTTTAGGTAGCCAATATGCAGTTACACGGAAACCATAAAATATTGACATTCTCTCGGGGAAATTAGAACCGAAACCATATTTTCGTAGTGCAGCGTTCCCCATCAATAATTCAATTCGCCAATGGCGTTGATTGAAATTCTCTAAGTTTCTCCTTTTGCCAGAATTTTCGAGGTATTTTAGTTTTATGTATAACGTGGAAGTATCAGCGACGCATAGGTGCTTTTTTTTGCCGCCAGGCGAGAAAACACACGTACGATAGTGAGCGTAAGTTGCGGTGGGTCATCAAGGTACGTAGCTGCATGCATTCCGCGAGAGCGTGTAAGTGTAACACGCGTGTATGACTACGTGACTGACCATTTTCTCCGATAATGGTGGACCAACTGCCGCGCGCCCGACCGGAAGCGCACCTGGGAACGCCGTTTAATATTTCTGTGGATCGCGCCGTAGAGTCGGCTGCTGCTGGTGCTGCTGCTACCCCCGCCAGTCCGACGTGGTCCGACATGATTGATGTAATTTTGAAATATAAATCCTTGAAATTTCGCCCTCACAACCCCCGATTTCCCGCACGCAATCGCTTTCGGTATACGTTGAATTTCACGAATTATATTATTCGCGTCGGTGTTATTGTTATTTTTCGGTCTCGTCATTTCCATGTTGCATTATTAATTATAAACGATGGTGTGCGGATATGTTTGCCCGGGTGTAGAATGATCGTTCAGCGGCGAACGAGGAAGCGGGAAACACGACCGCATATTCACATCGCGGCCGGGCAAACCAACCCTTGCCGATATGACGTTGACGGGATCAAAAACAACTTGCTGCCGTTTCACAGCGTTAGCGCTGATGAATTCTGTATATCGACGGAAATTCATATATTTTACCGGATTTATTCCGTTTCCAAATTCTCGGGAGAATGCGCGATCGATACGCTATATTTCGATTGACTCCTTGGGGGTGAAAATAAATAAATTGCGCGATTAAGTGGAACGTCACTGAACGAACGTTGTTGTCACGGTACAAAAATTTAGAATCTCGATTGATACATTAATTATTGGACACGGACGTCGAAGTGGAGTAATCTAAACGCGCGCTGAATTTGATGTTTGAAAATTGTTAACGCAACCAATGAAATTAACATAAAATTTCACCCTTGGAACTCTGCCAAAAATTTGTAATTAATGCATCTGTATGAAAGTTTCTACAATTAGAAATTATTCGTTCTAAAGTGCCATTAAAGAAAATTGTAATGTTTTAATATCCTGTACATTAATTTTTTATCTCAATTGTACATTAAATTTCATAATACAGAAATTTCGAAAAAAAAACCTTACCAAGTGTCAAATGTCCGAGCAAGCTTTTTTTGTTTTGTTTCTTCAACGAGGTATATTTTTTAGTAATTGGTGTACGTGGCGTGACTCGACGCACAGAGAAATTCGAACAAACGCCAAAAAAAATGGGAATGTATATTCGTGAGGTCCTTGTGTGGCATCGAATATGCTTCATTCTGATGGCCGCACTGGATTCTGTGTACTACATGCAACGTGCACCGGGTCTCTGTGCGTGACATTTTTGTAATGAAAAGCGAGTTAAACGTTAGTTCGTCTCTTTCTCTTTTCTCTATCCGCCTCTCTTTAACCCCCGGCGCTGGTCGGTTCACGACGCTAGACATCTGGCGTGTCTCTCTCGTCTGGACGTTCTAATATTGAAAATTTTCAGTACATGCATACGATTCTCTCGTCGCACAACGCGACGGCGAGGATGAGGAGAGGTTCCTCAACGAGCCGAGCTCCACTCTTCGCATTCCACGGACAAACGGCACCGTCGCACGTATACATATATATTAATGCACCTCTGTGCAGTGCCATGTGCAGAACATATGTATAAACATAAGCTTTTGCGGCGTTGAAGCTCCATTGCTCGTTTCCTCTAAAATGTCCGAGACTTCCAGTACCGTCGACAGCATGACACACACGACGAGCGATCGATCCAACACGCGGTCATTATTCGCGGCTCCGACCAACCGCTCGTCCTATTCTATTTTTCCGTGACGAATTTGTCACCGAGAAAATCGCCCGAGCGGGCATCGCGTAAAACGACTCGAGCGGACGTCTCATGTCAGTCCCCGATTGATTGCACACAAACATTTTTAATTGCTCTACATACGAGGCATTGCGTTCGGTCTCGGTAGAAAATTCGACTCTTAAAAAAAAAAAGTTGTAATTTTGACGTAATTTTACTAATTATTTACGAGTGGTTGTCGTCATTTTTTTCTGAATTTTTCGATTGTATTTTGTTGATTATATACAAAAATAGAACTTTTTCGAGACCCCTACACTTCCGTAAGAATAAACGAAGGTGCAATTGGACGATGCAATATTGAGGGCGTCTCAAATTAGTCGGTTCATTTAAATAAATAAATTCAAGAATTCGGGTGATTCTATTAATAAATTAATCTAAGAATTTATTTATGAATCATTGTTTTTATTCTTAAGTAGTAAGGAAAAAAAAATTGACACTGCCGATCATGAAAAAAATTTTTTAGCATTATTTTCATTCCTCAGTAAATTTCTTTCGACATTAGCGAAATTGGATTTTGTAAGAGACGAAGGAAATGACAGTCAAGTTTTTGTCACTCACGTTGCGCCGCGGAGTTGTTTGCCACGGTGATAACTGGGTCGATTCGGCGTTACACTCATCGACCGCTGTAAAGTGTGTGCGCTGTGTCACTTAATTTGTTTCTCGCCGAGCGGCATTATTGCGATCTTCCGGGAAACCTTCCAGGAGCTGTACAGCGGACGTTGACGCGTGAAAATTAATTAATCCCACGCCGTAAACAATATTCGCTCGGAGCCTCGGTGCGTTGTCGTCGTCAGCAGACCTTCCTGCTCCAAGTGTATCGTCGCCTTAGCGGAATTACGGTACGAGAAGCGCGAGCGTTGCAAAGTTGCGAGTAGCGAAAGAGCGTTGGAAACCAACAGCGCCATAGAACGGTACAGCGAAGTGCTTTCTTTAAAAGCCCTTTCCAGTCCGGACCCTTGAAACTAAGAGAACGAGATTGCATCGTTGACTATGTTTATTTTTCACTTTTTTTTTTTCTCTTTTCTCGACGCTCGCTCGTCTTACTTTTCTAATTATACGGGAAAAGGTGATTTAAAGTACGGGAGGGCCGGAGAGCCGCCTTCACCGTCGTGTTTCTCTATCGCGGGACTTTCAGCCCGAAGATTTGAATTCCCACGACGCAACCGGGGAATGGGTCGGGAAAAATAAATGGAAATACTGACTCGGCGGATAAATACGAAAAGGTTTCTTCACGACGACTCGCTGACGATTTTTTTTGCCTCCTTGCACTATTGTTTCACTTTTTTCCCCCGGATGGATGATTAGATTGCGGTTTCAACGTTTTTTTCAGAAAATAATTTGTGTGGTATTCAAGTTTTTCTGCAAATTGACGATTCATTCGGTGTTCCGTGCATTTAACTTTTAATCTTTCTCGGAGCGGCATCGTGATTAACAGTTTTGAAATATTGCTGGGTAATAAAGATAATTTTTGTGTTTAACTTTTTCTCGAATTTAATATTCGGTTGCTCTGTACATATAAGTTCTTGTTTTTTTTTCTTTTTTTTTATTGTGCTCTGGCTCGGTGATTAGTAGTTTGCGAATATTGCCGGGTAATAAAGATAATTACCGTACGATAATGAAGCGGATTTAAGTCAAATTAATTACTCGAGCGCTCCGAATAAAATCCGAGGAAAATCCCTCCAAAGCTCGCGCGGCATTCGATAAATTTAACTTAAGCGCGTGGTACGTTTTTCGAATGATTAAAAACATTTTTTCCCGCACGCATTCCAATTATAAAAAGGTGGCGAAAATGTAAACCGAACAAATCTTTGCGACCGCTTGTCTGACACTTTTTTTTTGCGAACCCTTCGAGAAATTTGAGCTGCCCGTGTTTGCTCGAGAGAACACGAAAGCTACGGCTTCTCTGCCGGGGCACGTACAAATATCACCTCCAAGAGAAATGATATTCCCTCTTGTTTATCTACTAAAGCGTTTTAACGAAGGGCCGGATGCGCCAGCAGTCCCGAAATTGCGAACAAAATCGCCCAATTTTCCCACCCGAGTCTCTTATTCGGAATTTTTGCTCGAACCGAAAACTCGCGAAATCCATTTTTCAACAAATATTTCTCAACTCTAAAAACTGAAATTTTCTTATCCCTTCCTCATAAAGTTAAAAACTCAAATTTTCATACCCATTCCCCATAAAAGTTAAAAATTGTAATTGTCATGTCGTTTTCTCGTGACGTTAATTCGGGAAACGGAAATTCATTTATGAATTCTGAGCAATGCAATACAAATTGTTTTTCTATTCCCAATCCTTCTAATGGCCAATGGTTTTCATGAATCGGTCGAATGGAAAATCGTTACGAGTTATGCGAAGCACGTACAAGCGATATTTGATTGTTCCGGGGTGGACTGAGGTGGGACGTCGAGAATGATTAAACTCTGATATTGCCCACGTCCTAAATATCAATACCACTAGCATTTCCCTAATTGTTAAAAAAATATTCTTTTCCATATTTTTCATTGGAAAAATATTTAATATGCGTAGGTGTACAACGGGGTACGCGTCGATTATGAAAGTGGAGGGAGCGGTGGCACCGATTGCCGTCCTGCACAAGATCAAGGTCAAGGAAGAGCCGAAGGTATGTTCCGGATTTCAGCAGAGTTCGACTTCCTCAACGTCCTCGGCACCGGCATCAACGACGACTGCGACCTCGACAACGAGCGTAACATCGATAAGTGTCGTTTCTGCTACCAGCAGCAGCGGAACGGCCTCCGCAATCGTCAACCCCACAATCGAGCCGAGCGAGACCAGCATCATCGTCACTACCGTAAATCCGACCACCCCGAAAAAGCCCGTTTCTCCCACCGCCAGTGGCGACATCACCAGCACCGTCCCCATCGTCTCTCCCTCTCTCGCTCCCGTTCCTCAACCCTCGAGCTTTATTTGTCAAGCCTCCGCACCCTCCTCCCTCGCTACGATGGTTAACAAAAGTTCCGAACCCTTTCCCGTCGATCTCGACCTCAAGACCAAGGTACCCCAAGGTATGTCTCGTTCTATGTAACGTTTCGCACGATATCGCGTTTCTTGTAGATGTAACGATTCGTACGAACGTCACCGTGCAGTTTCTCGGCAGAGCGATCGACGATTACCCCAAAAAATAACGGAGCGATGGAAAAAGTAATTGCAGGCATTATCGTAATTAAATCATTCTGCAAACAATTATAATAGAAGTTTCTGATATTTTCCCGAGTAGACGTAAATATTTAAAAATACATTAGATGCGATGTTCTCCAAAGACAACTGAATTGATATTTTAAATATATAAATTCCCGTGTACTTGGATAAATAATCATACGACTATTTCTGACGAGGATATGTTTCGTGAATCACACACACATACATACATATACATATATAGGTTTTTACAAATGACAGATCGATTCTCTTCGAATCGGGTGGAAGATGCACTGAACGGACGATTGATTAAAAATTTGACAAATTCAGACACCTGGCTTCCAATCTAAAAACGCTCAATCGCATCCGGTAGTTATGCTGGGTGTTCCACACACGTTTTCGCATATACGGGAATATACCGAGCTCGGGCTTGGACAAATCGTACGTTAGTTTGGAATATTGTATGGGGGTACCCGTATCAACGAATCCACGAGTTTCTCGCACAGTCGGGTATATATTCGCCCTCGAATCGTACGTTCAGAGAGCACCGATCTGGTTATCTCTGGACGAAACCGAGAGCCCGCAGCTACCTTTGGCCCGCGAGAATGGTGGAGAGAAACGGGCCCGCTTCGAGAGAGCTAACCAGACAAAACCCTTCCTCGCGCTCGATTCGCGAAACCCTTCTCGCCCACCGTCGTGCCCGAGGGGCGTTCAGTCTTTCGTACTCTTTCTTCTTTCCGTTCTGCACAACCGCTATCTACCGCACAAAACCAACACACTCCTCTCCTCTTTATCTCGTTCTATCCACCGTCGTAACTCTGGATAAACGAAAGTTTAAACTCTCGCATTTCGTACCTATCTACGAAACTTCACGTAGCATCCCTCGGAAGGCGAATCATTTTTTTTTACTATCTTTTTTTTTTTACTATGGAAATTGAGTATTTCACACATGCCAACTTCGTGCATAAAAACGCGAAGATAAATAAACAGAGTTATCAACGATTTCGCTCGTTTAATCCCGGATTCGACAGTGATCCGGCGGGTCGAGGCTGTAACACGCGCGCCGGATCACGACGCTCCAAAATGACCCATCGGCAAACTTTGAACACTTGCAGATAATGCTTTCAATGTGCGGAAGAAATATCGATTGATTCTTGAGAAATTTTCGCCTTTTTTTTTACTCCCGACTATCCGCTAGAGCGGAAAACGGGAATCATGCGTTTCGCTGCGATCCACCGAACCAGCGACTTTTCCCAAGCGCGTGCAAACGACAACACGGCAAATAAGTGACTTAAAAAATTACCTACACCCCAAAATTAAAAAAGCACAAAATAACGGGAAAAAAAATATTCAAAAATATCTTTGCTACATTGGAAAGAAGTCCCTACGTTTGATCCAATCTGTAACCGCAAAGATTAGTCATACCGCGTTAGAAGGAAGATATTTTCTCAACGTGTGCCGATTTCTCAGGAAAAAAAACAATTTTCTTTTTCGTCGGTATTCATTACGGTTTTCGTTACCAACCGAGCGCTCAGCTTGGTCGGAGGGTGAATCGCATCGGGTCAGCCCCGAAGAATTGGATCCCCCGCTGCCATTCCCATAAGGATGCATCAGGCCAGTTCGGAAACGTTGCGGCAATTTTGGTAACGCGAGGGTGTGTTGAGAGTGCCGAGATTCGAGAGTGTGAGACTCGCGGTGGTCGCGATCCGGGGGTGAACAAGAGAGCTCCCTGCAAGCAGTCAGTCAAGCTGGCTGATTCGGGGGCTCCGCCGTTGGGCGGTTGGGTCGGATGGCTCGGTCGTGTGCTGCCTGACTGCCTGGTCCAGACGCGATAAGGCACGTCCAACACTTCCACCGGGATTCTGCTCTCGGCTGATATCATATCCGGTATCCTCGCGACCCGGAGCAACTCCCTCCTGCCCTTCCACCCTCTTCTGGCTCCCCCTGTGCGACGTAGGTATTTCACGATAGCTCGGCCTCCGCAGCTCCCGTAGCTCGCTCACTCACTTCCTCTTTCTATCTCTCGCGAGCTCTATCGCTAACACTCGGATGTGCTTACGTCGAAATTCCGTGCTTCCCGCTAACGCGACCCTTGCCCAATGCGCACAGAACCACACACACACACACACACATCCCTTTATGCATAACGCCACACAGACCGCGATGGCGCGGGGACGAATGCTTCTGCACTCTTTGTCCCGGCGGTACGCGGAACTTTTGTGTACGGATCTTATTACCATCTTAATTAAGAGAGGGTGGGAATTTTATATATTTTTTTGAATGGTTAATTAAAAGACGGGGCATTCAATCAGATTGTCAGGGGAATTGCGAGCGTTGGTGACGATCGAGAAGTTGGTGGAACGAGGTATGGTGAAGAGTGAGGATAATGGCAAAAATGGTGGAGAGAATGGGGGTAGTTGGTGGTTCGCAAGGCTGTGGGGAAGAACGGAAATGTTGCTTGATGAACAAATGCAAAATTGATGGTGAGAAGACCAGTCGAGATTTCGCCAGATTCGTCGGCAAAATTCACGTCCGGTGTAATGACCGGAAATCGATACTAAGGGTTATTTGATTGTTCTAAGGTCCTCGATCGGTAAAGGACTAAAAATGTGAAGCGACTTTCGGGAAGTTTTTGATGTATCAAACACTCCTTCACAGTTTCTCCCCACGAGGATCCACCACTTTTCTTATTGTTAATATCATAATTTTCTGTAGGCAACACGTCGTATTTTAAATAATCAATGACAAATTGTTAAGTATCAACGTATATGAATTTAATGTATTTTTTCACGTTGTTTCTCCAAATCTTCAACATAGTTTATTTGTAATGAATATTCGATACGAAAACGTGCGCCGAAGATGACATTTGAATTTTTCATGAAATTCACAAAATCCAAAATTGCCATAAAATTCAAACGGCCCGACTGATTCTCCTCGAGTTCAATTGGAATCATCCGCTAACCATGTTTCATCTGTCTTAACACTTTCAACCAGATAAAAAAAAAATCAGCAAATTTTTCTGATTGCGGCCTTTCCGAGTTATGGTAGTTTAAATTTCCCGTGGCGATTCAGACACACCGACATACATTGAAAAATTGGTTCTAGGTGTGATTTTTGATGTTTCGGAACATTATGAACACGTTTTCAATGAAACCTCGAAGACATTTTTTTCACCACCGCAAAGCTTCCTCCATGAAGAAGCATAACAAAAAAATGCCGGAAGTGATCGGCGGGATCGGGAGCGGCAATGACCGCGGGATGTCGACGCATTGCCGCATTCTGTCGCGAAGTTGGTATGCAGCAAGGCTAGAAATCCGGTACAGGATGCAGTTTGAGGAAGAGGAAGCGGAGAGTTCGGAAATAAGAGACGAAGCGGAAGACCGAGGGAAAGAGTAAAAAGACGGAGAGGGGCGAACATAGGCTCGGCGAGTCGGCGCGCGCGCGTGAGTGAGAGAGTCGGCAGCGAGAACAAACGTGTAAGATAGGGAGGGATTGCGATCAAAGCCATCTGTTGCATTGTCCCGGCAATTAGGAGGCGACAGCTGAGTCCCACCGTACTTACTTCCTCCAGCGATTCTCAATGCTGCGCCAGAAGCACGTGCGGCTTATCGATCCTTCAAACTCGTCGGGAGAATAGGAAATACGACGACGAAGACGAAAAGGAAGAAGACGATAGCCGTTGGCAACGTCCGCCACCTTTCACGCGGAGCTCCGGAAGCCCCTTTAACGTCCCTCGCGCGCGGGATTTCCGCGCCCGCACAGCCGTCCATTCAACACTTTTTCTCCGCCTCTTTTTTTGTTTTTTTTTTTTTTTTTTTTTTTTTTACAAATCCGACGAAACGTTATCTACGGATCACAGGGATGACGAGGAATCCGCGCACATGCGTGATTGCGTTGGGGGCTTAGAGGGGATGAAACGGTAAAACGCTATCGATGGAACGGAAAATGAGAATCGAAGCTGATGCTGAATGCAAAGGGGGTCTGAGCGAGGATGTAGAGAAGAAAGGGTTGGGGAGGCTGGAGGTGAAACCGGTGGGGTGAAGGGGTTGAGAGTCGCCGGAGGAAGTAACAGCTGGCCGAAGGGACAGTAACATCAGCAGCAGCGGCGGTAGCGACGGTAGCAGCCGAGAGCTGTACCATTACCATCGTCTCCGTCCTACCTCGCCCTGTTCCTATCCTTGCGTCTCTCGCTTCTTCTCGCCGGCGTCGATTCCACCAGAAATTCATATACGCACGGCCCGAAAGACGGAGGATGGAAAGATTGCAACCACGGCCGATTCCGAACGACCCTCACCAGACTCGATGATAATCTCCGGTTTCCACCTCCACCATAGCGACTGCTGACCGTCCGCGGGGGCGAAGCGGCGAGGGATGAAAAATCGCATATTCCGGATGAAAAATAAAGGAGAACGTCGATCGACGATACCGACTCGGGAAAGCTGTAAACCCGTACGACTCGACGTCAAATCCTCCCCTGAATTTCAATGCCCCACTCCCGAACTTTCAGGGGTTTCGATCAATCACGATTCTTGATAGCCGAAATTATCGAAGTTGGGGAAACTCGATTGAAGTAAAAAAAAAATAAAAAAAAGAGCCACCGAATATCGGCAGGTTGAAAGTTGCCCTGGAGAATTGTATCTCGACTCGAAATTTGCATATCCATGTCTGACGGTGATAGGAGTTCACAATGGTATTTACTTGATTCGGTTGTCCGAGTCATAATATTGTTCCTTTCTCATCGGCGTTTCTCCCAACCACCTTCCGCTTGGCGAGGGTGGATGTTTGCGTGTATGTGGGGTTCGGTCGCTTCGGTGCATACCGGGCCGGCAAGCAGGCGGAATCTGGCTGGCAGGCAGGAGGGCGCAGGCAGGCCGAGAGGTATTCCACGCGATAACGCAGAGTGGAGAGAGAATGGGAACGAGCCAAGGTGGATGACACGACCCGTAATTGCATGTTATCCGCGGGCAGGCGCGTTACCGTGTTAGTAGAGAGACGGCTGTGTAACTACGAGACCGTACACTATCGCCCATAGGAAAGCATACTTGCGTGCGGAATCGGCTGTACCTGCGTCGAAATATCATCCTCCGGCAGTCCGTGTATCATCCATCCGGGGAGCTTCAACCGAACCCCACCGAATCTAGACACCTCGTTTCTGTATCGCCCGCTGGAGAATCGGGCGCGTGCCCACACAGACACACACTGGCACACTGGGTAGATTGAAATTTCAAAGAGAACTCGACGAAATAATAGACCGAACTTTTCTACCGTTAATTACGTTCTTTGCTCGATAAAAATAATAATAATCGGAACAATAATAACAAGCGTGCATCTCCGGTTCGAAAAAGCGAGCGGGCTGGCGGCAAACGTATCTCGGTCGTTTCCCATCGTGTTTGGCGTTGACAGTATTAATCAAAAATAATAATCGTGACTTGCAGTTGTTGAAACAAAATTATTAATTTTTTTTAACGTTCTTACTCGGAGTTGTTGCCCCGCGGTCTTTTCTCTTTTTCGTGCCAATGGTCACAGAGATAAATAGAAAAAAATAGATTATCCGAGTCGGACGAACTGCACCGTGACTTTCGAATGCGGTTGATTTATTTAATTTGCGGGTTATTTTTGAGATTATTTATTAATATCACGAGCAACTCGATACGACCTCGATCATCGATTGCGCGTGGTACCGACAGGCGTTTCTTGAGAACGGAAAAAAGACTCTCGTTGCAGTATTACCGAACGGGCCGTGTCCGTCGCGCGGGAGATCGTCGAGGGAGGATTGCAACGAGGGTCAAACCGCTTCGAGGGACAATCGTTTGTCACCGTGCGCGATTAACAAGACGAAGGCCCATCAGCAGCAAGTCAATGGTACCACTCAGGCTGAGTACTCGAGGGGCGGCGGTGGAGGACCGTACGGTTCCGCGGGCTCATCTGGTACGGAGAGTCCGCTGTCCTCTCATTCCATCAAGCCCGAGAATGAGGATTCACCCGTCTCGAGACAGCAGGACGAGAGTCAAAACACCGTCGTTGCCGGTGGAAACAACAGCGAGACGAACGGTCCGCCGATATCGAATGGCGCCAGGTGCGTTTCCGGCGTTTTCGCAGGTCACGGAAAACTTAAGAGGCTCCTCGGCACTCTCGTACAATTCGCCACAAACATATCGCAGGATACCGGCGACTCCGTACGGACCCTGGTTCTCGGACTCCTGGTAAGACTTCCTTTAAAGTTTCTCTTGGAACATGTTTCAATTTATTTTTATATCGTGCAGAGTGGCGCGATGACCGCCGAAGAATTTCACTCGGCTCTTCAGGAAGCAACGAATTTTCCACTGAGAGGATTCGTGCTGCCGTACCTGAGACACACGCTGCCGTCCCTTCGGAGGGACCTTGTCGGTGCCGCAAGGGCCAACAATCAGGTGAGCATGAACAATTATTTTTCTCCTCATTCTCGTTGAAGCTTCCAATGCTTCTTGAGAAATTTGCCGATAATTTGTGTAGGATTCGAAGAGACGAACGCGAGCCTGTTGGCGAAAATGGAGTCAACGGATTCTCGGGTTAAAATGATTCGTCTCTGTTCGAGACGAGACTTTTTTTGGGACCCGAAAAAAAATTTGTAAAAATAGTCCGTTTTTTTCGTCTCGATTCATTGGCGAAGTAGAATAAAATTGGAGAATATGATCCAGACCGATAAACACGTGAATCAATGATAGATGGACCGGGCCATATTCACCACTTTTACCCTATGTGGCAATGCCTTGTCACAGGCTAAACATTCAAAATCGCTGGTCTGGATAATCGAATTAAATTCTTTTTTTTTTTTTGAGATTATTCGAGGCGATACTTCGAATCTGCGAACGGCTATGATTTTATTAGTCGACCACGAGAAAACCATTCTAACACGCTGTGTCGAATGTTCGCTTGTTCATTGGCTCTCGCGCGTGCAACGAGAATAATTACACTGCAGAGGTTGACCAAGGCAAGGGACTTGCGGATGGTTTATTAGAACGACCAGCAGGACGATAAATTTACACGTGCGCGGGGCCATAAGCTAAAATTGCTGGTCTCCGCCGGAGGTTTATCCTGCGGAACTGTGAGACCGTTTATCCATCCTGCAATCTTGTTTAATCGATCGTTACAAAAATTAGAAACAGGTGCAAAGTTTCATCGTTGCTTCCGAATTGTCTTGACCCATCGTTCAAAAAAAACGCGTCCATTAACCAAAGATTCGGGCCAAGACATTCAAACAAATATTTCGTTGGTCGGACGAAATATTTCACTGCCTGAAAACGATGTTGGTAAAAATATGAAAAAATTTTAAGAACTTATCAATTTTACTAACAATTTTGTTTGGACGTACCTGCTCGAATCTTTACTCGATTCCAGCATATTCCCGCCTTATTACATTGATATTTCACCGATAACAATAATAATAATAAAAAAAATAGGTGATCGTAGGGGAAGACAATGACGAGTAGTGGCAAGTAAAAATTGTTAATAATTATTTTTGATTTGCAAAATAAAAAAAATCAAATCCCCCAAATTTCGCTCTCACTCGACTGTGTTTCTTGAGCTGCACAGCTTTCGAAATTTGCAAATCCGTCGCGCAAGCAAAATCGGTCAACATCTTCGCTTCGTACACTGCGACAGTCGATTCTGTCCCAAATACTCCGACTCGACAATTTCAATGTTTCTCTATCGTTTGATTTTATTTATTCTACCTAAACATCGTTCAATTTATGAGAGAGCAAATAAATAACACAGCTAACTACGTTAAAGATCCGGGCGGGCCGGAAAACGTTGGTGTCCTCGCGGGGCTCACCTGGTGGCCCCGACGAGAATGTCAGAGTCGTGGGAAGCCGCAAGGGACCGTTTGCTTTATTAGACCGACGAGGCACGATAATAAATCACTGCACGCTGGTGCGCGGAATCCGCCACGAGTGCAGGCTACGTTACAGACGAGCGCAACGTGTGCGGTAGCGTGAAAACGACGCATAAATATAAGCTTTATACGGGGAGCTTCCTGTACACGAACGCGAACTCATAACCGTGTACGAGCGTGTGTGTATGCGCCCGAAAACGGGAGATAGAGCGAGAGATAGATAGGTGGAGCGATCGCCGGGCGTTATTCGAATTCGACTAGCGGTTTTAAACGAGCACCAATCCTCGAACATCTGCGTCCTCGCTCACGGCTCTTTGCGCGAGGATATCTCCGAGCAGTGGAATTCCCGTCGTCGAGGCTACACGACGATCGAGGGTAAAAAGAGACGAGGTAGGTTGGCCCTTTCCAAGGGACTCGTACGGATCCGGAATGAGAAGAGCACCGGCGAACACGAACGCCGATGCTACGTAATATCGAATCCTCATCGGGATTCTCATACCAAATATCGCTCGGCATGTCGTGCACAACACCATCTATGATTACGACTGGAGCACATATTTGTATTCAGAGGCCGATTGGTCTATCCGCCTCGCGTCTGCGAGAGCTCGATCATTTTTTTTTCTGCACCACGTCGATGAGCCTCGCTCGTCTCTTCGTGAAAACTTCATTCGGGACTTCGTCGATGATACTCGAGTAAAGCTCGTTTCAGCGGCTTTAAGAATCGGAATTTCGTGTAACTCGAGTAGAGTGCGATTTTCCGTGTGAATTTTGTCGTTGTAGATAATTCTTCGATTGGGAATAATCACGGGAAGATTCAAAAAAGGTTAAGTCGAAGGAAATTTGCCACTGTCTGTTCACGCGAACGGTACGTCAGTTGGCAAAATTCCATGAAAATTACATCGTCTTGCGTCTGCGATTGGTGGTTCTTTTACCGCCTTGCGTCAATCATTGTCTCTCGTGTTTTCGTAACAACTTCAATCGGAGCTTCGTCGACTTGCAATTTTATAATTTTAGTGTCTTAAAAAAATAAATTGAGTAGTAATAAAAAAAAAAAAAATTGTTGCTGTACGATAGTTGTTCAATGGTGAGCTATGAAGTAATTGGCCATTGGCTCTTTACATCGCAAATGATACATCAATAGAGGAAAATTCGATGAATTCTCGTTAGATTGTATTTTCCTTTAGAAGTTTTCGATGAGACGAAGGACCTCACGGAATCGGCGGGGACTCGCATTAGGTACGATACGTAGATACACAGAAAGCTCGATACGACGGGAAGGGGCGAAGCAGTGAACGGGGTACGGAGGTTGCGAGGGAGAACGTTGGAAAATCAACAGAGTAAGGCCGAGCCGGCTGGCGGCTTGTTTTAATTTCCCAGACTACCAAGTATATCGCGGGGCTGCTTCGTGCTTCTATTTCTGCCTTGGCTCTCCTGCTGGAAGCTCCGCGCAGCCGCCTGCGTGTCCGCAAGACAGATGAATGTACAAAAGAGGGGTGTATTGTTGGTGGTCCCAGTGGTGTTTGAATGGAACAAGGTCTCAGCCTTCCCAGACTCGTGGTACGCCAAAGTGCGGACGTTCTGGAGAACTTTATAAAAATACGAGGAAATTCGATACAGGCGAAACAAGACCGACGACGAACAATCAAAAAATCCTTAACTAACGAACATTCTAACATGATAGCTAGTCGCGAAAAAATCCCAATTGCCACATAAAATGTTTGCCCCAGACATCGAATCAAGCGACCCAACTGTTCGAATCGTATAACCAATTACCTGGATTCATAAAACTAGTTAGTTGGTTTAATTGGTGGAACTAATTACTGGATTCGTAAAATGAATTATTACGATCCCCAGCCAACGCGTTTTTGGCACGACCAATTTATTGAAACTTAGCCGGGCCAGTCTTTTTTCGATGCGATCGAGTCACGAAAAAATGCTGACGACAATCCGACCAGAAATCGACGGTCGAGCTTGAATCATCCAAAAGTCCACCCTCGTTACGGACTATGAAATCCGTCGAAGATATTCCGTTGGAAGTCGGAACATGTGTGTGAAACGGGCCATCACTTAGCACAGAGCTGTACCGTGTATTAAGCGCAGGCATCGAGATGTCGCAGCAAAATTCCAGCACGCAGACACCGAGCTGCCGCGATGCACCCATTCAATTCGTTCGGAGTATAATGGAGAAAAATCTTTCTCATTTTTTTTTGTCTTGTTATTTTATATTATGAACGTGGAGTATAA
Organism: Listrodromus nycthemerus; assembly: GCA_963978505.1. Classification (NCBI taxonomy): domain Eukaryota; kingdom Metazoa; phylum Arthropoda; class Insecta; order Hymenoptera; family Ichneumonidae; genus Listrodromus; species Listrodromus nycthemerus. Next base: position 13,720,156 of record OZ021683.1, on the reverse strand, counting down.
TACGTAGACTGTGACGTTGGCTAAGAACGGTCGCCAGCTGTCGCCCACCGCGAGTCGCACACAGCCGGAAACCAGCCACGGAGACGACGGCAACCGTGGAGATAACGAATTGCAAATTAATAGTTAGCATTTACATTTCCCAGGCGTCACTACACTCGAGAATCGGTTTACGGCTCTAAGGACAAATAAAAATAATAATTTATCCAACCGGCGGGAAAATTGGACTCTCCGATCGAAAGGATTTTCTTGTTTTTATAATTACAACGTTTCTTAGCGGGGTAACTGTTTGTTTCTTTTGGGTGCGCGGATGGAAATTAAGAACGGAGTTTTGATATCCGATTGCCGGGCAGCCGGTGATCGCGGAAAAGTCGCGCTTGGGGCGGAGTATCGATCGCTAATCGTTAATTAGACATCAGGTGACGACTGTTCCAATATTGAATTAGTAACGATAAATCGTAGCCTGCCAGAAGGTGACTTCGGTATTAAGGGGAGAAGTAGAGAAATGCGGAAGAAGAGAGAGAGGTAGAGGAAGAATAAGAGGAAAGCCAAGAACCGAGCGCGGCGGCCTGTGCCGACAGAGAGTGAAAAGATGTTGATCGGAGGCGAGAGAAGGAGAAGTAAAACGCGCGAAGTTGCGAGGGAAAGGCGGCGATAAAGAAGCCCGGGGACGAATATTAAAAATGAAACTGATTGCTGCTATAGCCTTCCTTACTTTTTTTTTTAATACTCTTTCTCTCTGTTTTCCAGCGAATTCACGGGTTACTTGTGCACACGTACAGACACGGAAGCTTTACACCGGTGGCAGCATCTACGATATCACCGTACTTTCCGCGTTTTCATACCCGCGCGAAAGAACCTCCGTCGATTAATTGCGATACATTAATCATACCGAGAAAACGACGCGATTCCCGCATCTCCCTGTATTCGGAATTTTGCATACACGCTTAATTCTCGTTCGATCCGAGTTACCGATATTTTATATCCTGTGCGTGATGGCCGCAGCTGATTCGCGACGCCCATCAAAATATTATTACGCTTTTTATTGAATTTGCAGCGACGCGGTACTCGGTAGTATTTTTTATAAAATCGACACTGCCAAAATCGAGAAAACCGATGGAATAGATAAAATTACTCGAACAAATGCCAAACAATTTATTACCAGTTTCCGTTTTCGTTCAGCTGCGGTAACAAACATGTTTTGTAATGCAAGAGGTTGTTAACAAATTATTTCTTCCCACAGCACTCTCATTAATTATCTTCAAAAGATAACATCGTCATTCTGATATAAATATTTCAATATACCGTACATACATTCGAGGTAGTTCAAGTGTCGCCTTTGCGAACGAGCTCCGTCGGACTTGTGCGACCTCTTCGGAGATCCGCAACGACAAGACGGACGAATAAACCGTTTAAAACTTTGTTAAATATTTTTTCAAAATTTCACTTTTTGTGAATTATCAATCTCATGTGATGCAGTAAATTTGAATTTTTCATTCAGACATGCGTGCAATACTTGCGCTCGAACGAGTCCGCGGTTTTGGAGAGCGTGAGTCTGACTCCTTCGGCCGAGACGGTCGATCTCTTCGGCGATCATAACGCGAGCAACGGAGCTGCCGGAACGACGAATTACGGGATAATGCGTACGAGTTCGGGTTCAGGGATCGGAGCCATCCAGCACGCGAACAGCGGCACCGGATCGCTCCATCATTACCCGAGCACGCCGACGAATCTCGCGACGAAACGACGGGCATCGGACACGCCGTAAGTACAAAAAAAAAATGATCTCGCACAATGTTTAATGCGCATCTGCCTCGAGCCAAGGCGCAGAGCTGCGTGCGTAACTGAATCGCGCGTATCGGGTTCGCGGCGACGATAAATTACCGGAGCTCTCTCCCTCGAAATATCTGGCTGGAACACACCTGGGGCAGCACGGCTGTGCATTATATTGACCGAATAACCGCAAAGTATCGATGAGAAAAAAAATCAAAAAAAAAAAAAAAAAGTAACAAGTAAGAGTCGAAAAATAGTCTCTGGCTGCGAGGCTGCGGAGGACGTTTAACGCCTGTACAGGCCAATGTTTTGCACACGTATCGTTCCATAGCTCGGTACATCGTAGCCCCGTTTGCTGCTCCCTCTCTTCGGGAACCTAATTCCAGAGAATTAATTTCCGGTCTCCCCTGCTCCGCCATTCCCGCCCGGGAACTCCGAAAGCCGCGGTTCGGTTCTATCAGCCATTGATTGCATATCGAGGTTCGTTCGATTTATGCCTCGTGAAATATTCGATTTCGCTGATAGTGAGATTTCCATAGGTGCTCCTGGGATTCGAGTGCAACACGTTTATGCAGCGTTAACGCGCTTCCGGTCCGGGAATCGATGGTAGCGGCGCATTCGGAAGGGAGCCACGGGGACTCGAGGGCGAAACTTGTGCCAGGGCAGGACTCCTGCCAAGGCGGCAAAACGGAACTGGAAACCCTCCCGAAGCCGCAGCAACCCCGCCAGCTCTCCCTCGAGTCCTCTATCTCTCTCTCGATCTAACCCCACCCCCGACACGTCTGCCGCTGACGTTTCAATATATCACCGCACACACCTTTCAGGCGGACGCGCACGTACCCTTGCGAACTTGCCTCCCGAGCAGCTATCGGTACGCCGCTAATATCGCGAGCGCACACCACGCTCCCGCGAACGCAACGGAGAGCGGCGGGCAATCGGACCGATTTCGCGCTACCTCGGTCCAACCTCCAGCTCGAAACTCTCGCCTCGCCGCACGGAACACCTGCGACAAACCCGGTTAATCCCGAGCGTCGATGAGACCGATCGGGTTCGCGGAAAGTCAAGACTGTAAGCCTCGAGCGACCGAGGCTCGTGTAATTCAGTTCATTTTTTGTGCGACGATTAGAGGATGAAACTGTCGGTGAGCTGCCTTTCGCGGGACGGGTTTTTTACCATTGAAAGTTACATGGACGAGAAGACGGTCATTGACTGTAGAGTAAAGGCGCGGAAAGGAGATATCGTCGGGAGACTAAACTAGTTGGGATGGGACTAACATGAAAATTCTGGAGGATTTGAATTTTTTTTTTTAGGGAATAATCGCTGAGACAAGATGCTATTTGAGATACCAAGATAGGATCGAAAAATCATAGAATTTGTTATTAATGGAACAAATATAAAGATCCAGTAGGATTTGGAATATTTTCAAAGGCATAATCGACGAAACAATGTGCTATTCGAATACTAAATTGACGTTGAAAAGGATTAAAATTAATGATTTTCTGATTATCTACAATATGCTTCATTCTTTCCATATATTTGTAGTCTCGGGAAGTACCGAAATTGCGAGGAAACAATTTTTTTTATCCGGCCCACAAGCACCAAGCATCCTCAACATCGTTTCGAAATTCGCAATCGAACATTCATGAATTTTTTTGATCAGGTATTACGAAAACGGTGTCGCACTCGACGACGGTCCAATTTACGGAAAACGGTCGTCGAACCCTTGGAGCCACCACGCTCATCAGCAGCAACAGCAGCAGCAGCAACAACCGCCACCGGACCCTTACTGCTGGTATCACCCTCTGCATTCGTCAGGTGGCTCGATACAGGCGCACTCGCAGAGTCACCCTCATGGCCCGAGTCCCGTTCCACCGGGTCTCGTGCAAGTCAATCAGTTGCCGTCCTTCGGGCCACCCCAATTGCCCCATCAGCAGCAACAATTGGGCCACCCCGCAACCGGACAGACACAAAATGGCTCTAGCCTAGACGACGAGTGGAAAAACATTCACGTCATGTTGAACTGTATTTTAGGAATGGTCGAGAAGACCAAGCGGGCTCTCGCGATTTTGCAGAGACGCGGTTCACCGAGTCCAGCAGCGACGATATCGCCGCTGACCCCGAGCTCCACCGTCGCGGCTCAGAATGGCAGCAGCAATGGCAACTCGTACAACAACGGATCTCCCGTCGAATCTTCAACTGGGGAAAGGGATGCCGGCAATTTGAAAAGACTCTCGGGCGAAATAGTTGCTCAGACTATCCGAGCTACTGAGGACAGGGTTGCCGAAGTGAAGAGGCGAGCCGGTGAGTAGCTCCGTAATCCTCGGTTTCCGGCTGGGAAAAAAATTATTCTTTTTACTACAGGACAATCTCGCTACTCGGATTTTTCGTAGTCGAACCTCCGCGTTATTCGAAGAACCCAACTCATTCTTTGACAATAGGGACGACTCGGATAACAGCGGATGAACTAGCAATGCGAACAGTAATGAGGGCAACTTTGTTGAATAAGCGCTTAATGATTATATTTCGAAAAAAATTAAATTGACTAATAATGTTCATGTTTGCGTGAAGTGGTATTATTTGAAAAAATATGTTTATAATTTTCGAAAAAGTTTGAATTAAGAATGTTATTCGTGTTATCCGAGATTTTACTTAACCAAGATTAAACTTAACGCACGGTTTCTCCGTATTAGCTCGAATAAACGGAATTTTTCTGAATACGAAATAATAACATGAGCGAATCATTGTTTCAAAGAATTTCTTCCTCCACTTACAGTCTAGAATTAATAGTGATTCATCACGCGAAATATGATTATAGAATATAATATCGATGAATAATAAATTAAGATGATGATGAAGTTTTTCATAACTTTCTGATGAAAGACATTTAATTCGTTAAACTATAAATTTGCTATCATCATGTGCTCTCCTAACTGAACAAATATAGATGTTTCCTTTAGAAAATCATAATTCATAGTAAAAAGTGTCTGGTTGATCCGCGCAATTTGTTCTCACGGTTTATCTTAAGAAATGCCCTCGTCAAACTAACATTTTTTACGAGCGAAACGACGAGTTCACTCGAAACTTCGGGGGCAGAGATTGTTTTCTGCGACTTTTTTCGTTTCCCTGTAATTAAAGATTGGGTGTCCGTTCCAGAGGAGGCGGTTCAAGAGGTCAAGAGGGCAGCGGTAGCGGAGGTTCAACGAGCTGTGGCCGTGGCCGTCGCGGAGTCCAGAGCTAACGAGAGATTGCGGGTTCACCGGCTTCTCGATTTGCCATTGCCGCACAGAAGTCACGTAGCTATGCGACAGAGTTCTTACATTCGCGTGGCTGCCCACATTAATCCCAACAATCAGGAAGCCGGGGGACGAACCGGAGAAGCGACACCTACGACTACGTCGATATCGGGGACCGCGGGAACTGGCGAGGACGAAAAGGATGCCGGTCATATGGCAAACGTTATTGGATCGGTTAGTTTTCATTACGAATTAAACAAAACCGAAGCGTGTATTTATTTTTAATACAGAGATAGAGCGTGGTGGCGCGGTCGATCGGTAACGAAGACTGCAATGAATGTCGTTTCAAAAAAAAGGTATATTACGAGGAAGGAAAGTGAAATTCAAGGGCGGTTAAAATGCAGTTTCTTCTTTGTGACATACGTTATTTCTTTCACGACTATTTTTTAAAAGTGACCACATTGCGATGACTGCAAGATGTGATCTATTAGTGTAGAGTCGCAATTCCAGACTCTACAGGAGTAACGAGCCGGATAAAAAAAAATTGATCACAATATTTAATTTTTTTTCTTAATAAATAAATAACTTTGTTTTTCTCGACTGGACTAAACTAACCACATTTCATGCACGCAATACGAGCTGAAAATAGTCTATTATGAACGAATAATCATTATTAACATATGCGCACGCGCAGTACAATTCGATTACTCCCTAGGGAGTTGCACGAAGGAATTAGGACTTTTTTGAAATCGTAGTTGGGAGAAACAAATTGTCGTACAGCGTTATAAATTCCACAGTTAAGGACCATTTTCTTTTATCCCGGATGTTTACGGGTTCAAAACTAAGTTCATTAAAGTTTTCGTTACCGACGGTGGTATTTCACAGTTACCCATAAGCCGATGTGACACACCGCCTGAGCTGCAGCAGATTGTACAGAACCGCGACCGAAATTTTCTTCGAAAGTCATTAAACTCTACGAACAAACGCAAATTGATCTTCACTGCCAAACGCAGCGATAACGAATTTGTGTTTGTTCGAACGATCTTGCGGCTTGAGGTAAGTCCGAACGGCGGTGCGTTGCCACAGCAGTTGTGTCGCTATGTAGCATCGCTTCGAGACTATGTGGAACCTCATCGCTTTATCCCATCTCTGAACCTCAGTCGGTATGAGAAACAGTAGTACATTTTTTTTTCCTTCAATAAACCGAATCCCAAGACGTGGGCAAACATTTTTGATACGCCGATAATTAAAATTTACCTTAAATCTTGGAAAAAATTAATTACATTTTTTGTTACCGACCGAGCGTGTTAAACGTATTTCATAAATGCTATGTTATATTATCTAACGATAAAATGAGACAAAACAAGTGTCATTACGTCACAATGGATTGCAGGACTGTTGGAACTGCGGAAGGACAGCGTTGGAGACATGCGGAGGTTGCGGAATAGCTCGATACTGCGGCTCGTTCTGTCAGCATCGCGACTGGGAAGCCGGAGGTCATCACGCCACCTGCAACAACAGTCCAACCCGCGACCGTCCGCGCCGGTCCGCGTCGCGGAGTCCGCCGCGAAACAGCACAAACGTGGGAAATGCGAACGATGCCGACAGCAACGGTGCATCGACAGTAACGGCAACCAAATGAAAGTCCTCGCGCGTACGCCAAAACTAAATTTATTCTTTGACCCCGTCCCCGTCCCCTCTTTGATGTACTGATCGAATACACGCCGACGAAAATTCACTTTCAAATACCGTAGAGTCGTCTCCCTTCGAATAAATTTCATTTAAAAAATGTTGCTCATAGCTTATTTATAGAAATTTATGGGAGTTTAAAGTTTTTCGAAAATGTATAAAAAGAACAGTGTTAGATATCATCTAGGCACCAGACGCACTCCGGAGACAAAGTTTGCACAGCGCGCACGCGTAGAGTATTTAAAAAAAAAGAAATTGATGCACGTAAATTGTTTCTTTTGTCAAACTCGTCGATGTTTTGTAAAGTCGATCTCGAAAGAAAAAGAATACCAGCATTAGTCTTGCCCAATGTTACCCTAGTCAATTCATAGGCACGAGTAAAAGTCAAAGAATTATCTTTACTCAATTCTTGTACGCGGATCAGTAAGATTTTTTTTGTATGTAGATCTATTTCTAGTCATGAATGAAAAAAAAATAATCAATTAAATAATGTAAAAGAGGTGAACCTTCGCACATCCACGTTTCACCGATCGCAATTTCGTGTTAGGGAACTTTGCTCAAATGTAGATTAGTAAACATGATAATTAATGTAATCTTTCTTGAGCGTTATTCACTGTAAAGATCTCCGGCGAATTTCGATATGTATTTATTAATTAATGAAATACATATATTATTCTATATCGTAAATTAGTCGATGTTCGGCTTATTTGTGGACCAAATTTGTTTATGACACTATCTAGATAGAAGAACATGCCGGCAAAAGGAGAATCGTCATTTTTCTATCTGGGTAAAAGATGCTGATCTGTTGGATAGGCAATGAGTGCGATAAAAAAAATTAGTTCGTTATCGTTAAGCGATTTTCCCGACCTAACTTTCGGGTCGTCGTACTGTCTTTTGTGGGTGTCAGTTACTCATGCCTGAAAATAAAAAAAAAACGATTGAAAGTGGTTTGGGGAAAAAAGTTTGATTGAACAGCCGCTGAAGGCCATACTGGGTCATGATGAAAAACCAGGCGGACCCTAAATTATACGTAAATAAATGATTTATGGGCCAAGCCATTTTTCAAGCTTTGGTAATGGAAATATCTTAAATTCCCAAGTAAAAAATATGACCAAACTCTGCACGTCAATACAAAGTTATTTCTCTTTACTTTTAATATGTACATGTGCCTAATTAAAAAAATGTGACCTGCTGTCAGAAACGACAGAATTATTGATAACTTTCAGGGGGTCTTCACATTCGACACATTCATAGATTTGGTGCTTTCGGTCTTGATAGTTGTACTTTCAGTCTTGACGGTCGTACCAATGATATCGGCGAAGAGCGCTTTGGTTTTATCTTGCTTATCCTGCACCTCCAACCAATCTTTCTTACTCCGACCATAAAGTTGTACATTAAACTTTGTGGATATGAGCTTGCCGGTCTTTGTGGAGTTCAGAGATTCCCCAACCGATGACAATTCGTCCATTATCGAGTGTCTGTATTTGGTCTTCGACCATTGCCAGATTTTGTCGAGGCAACGAGAGCCGTGAATGCCGCATGCCAAACTCACCCAATGCCCTTCAAGATTTTTTGCCAATTTCTCCCGACTCTTTTCCCCAATAAATGTGCTGTCCATAAAGGCATCGAGCACCCGACTCCCTTTAGGATCGCTCAGAATGTCCACAAGCTCCTCAGGTTTCATTGCCAGCAGGGAATTAACAATTTTAATGGGTTTGTTGAAATGCAACATGGCCTGAAGAACAATACTTCCATGTAGATGTATCGGCATTTTCTTTTCGTTGTTCTTTCGCCATTCTATGACTTTCTCATAACTCTGCATAGTCGCAACTACTGGTACAATCTCCAATTGAGACTCTGCTGACTGGTCAAGGCCCAGAGTTTTCGTTATTGCAATAACAAACGGTGCCTGCTTGCAGTGCAACCTCTTGCACGTGTTTGCTAAACTAACAAAAATTCCATTGTTTCGTCGTTCGAGAATAGTTGAAAAATGTTTCTCCAATTCATCGAACATCTCCTCTAAATCCTCCTTTGTAACGCAGTGATCCAACAATCTCTGAACTGTGAAGTTTGCGCACGGCATAGCGCTTAGCTCTCCCAGTTTTCCGACAAATAATTTTTTCTTGATTTTTCCATAGGTCTTAGGTGTAGCCACCGATAGACAAACCTCCAGCAGTCTAACGGAGCTTTCTGAGTGAAATATAGTGGAAAGCTGAGCTTCTGTGTTTGCCGTAAAACATTCACTGATTATCCTCTTTATAAGCGCAGCTGCCAGCTTGGAATCAATGCCTTTAAGCGTATGCAGGATTGTCTGCAGGAGTCCGGAAGTTAGTTCATCTCTGCCAAATTCTGCGAGCTGCGGCCATTTGAGAAACCTGTTGCCTGCATCTATGAGCAGGTCAGTATATTCCTGCATCATAGATCTGCATTCTTTGAAATCAGGTGTCGTCTTTCCCTTCGTAGGACCCGCCTTTTCGAGTACTCCACCAAGGCACTCGAAGACTCTCCGCAGCACGGGATTAGCGTAAGTATCCCAGACGAATTCTTCAAAGTTGTTCACGACGTATCGACAGAGTTTTAAAGCAATGTCGTTGTACTTCGGCTTCTCAGAATCTTCAATTCGTATTGAATCTTTATCAACGGAGACCTGCGAAGCCGCATTTCGGTTGCCACGATCGGCACAAACGTGAATAATTTTTTCGAGCACGTGACTGGCGAATCGGTCACTGCACAGCGGTCGCAGCGAGTCACCAAGCGCGTCGGCGAGCCGCTTGACGACGTCGTAACTGGCATAACTAATCAGAGAGTCGAGGACCCTCGAGCCCACTTGATTTCGAGCGTACTCGATCTCGTGTCCGATCGTTTGCGCATAAACGTTGTCGACGAACACGAGCTTCTCGTCCAGCGTCGAAAAATCCTGGCGCAACATATCCAAAATTCTTACCATGTATTGATAGGTGTCGGAGTCGAGCTCTGTGCCGTGTCCACGCTCGCTCCGACGAGCGTACTTCTTGGCCATCTGCATCGACGATCTTTTCTTCTTGCGTTTCGCGCCCTTCTTCTCACTGGAATTCTCCTCTTGCTTAATTGTTTCCGACATTGTTCGTTTTCTCCTACAACGTCCTTCTGTAGAACTACAAGTCAATTGATTAGACCGCACTTCAAGCGTCGGTTAACCTCGAACGCAAGGTACACACGTGCGCTTCGTTGCGTCTTGCTGTCCGCACTCTCAGCCGTAGCGCGAAGGTAGGCTCGAGTCGAGGTTTCGACTTTCGATTATACGACATGCACTAGTGTGCTCAGTTGGGTTCGTGCCATTTTTCGTTATATTATTTACCATCAGGAAGTATTTTTTGTTACTATTGTCATTTTGTTTCATCAATTTTCCTTGACGCAAGTGTATCTTCTCTTCTTTATTAAAGTTTTATTTAATAAATCATCAATTTATCTCAGCAGGTATATTAAACTTTTCACAAACCTACACTACGTAATATTATAATTGAATTTCTATTAAGTGTAACGTATATTTATCAATTAGCGCCTCTTGGTCAAAGGTCGTACAATTGGTATTGGGTAATTGATGAATGAAACAAAGAGATACAGTTCGCTGTTTGCGATAAATAATTAATTGATACCCAGCGGTGAATAAATTAGACTGTATTTTATTATACATATTTATCATCACTTTTACACAGAAATTACAAATTCAGGTAGAAAAAAATGTACAAGGGGGAGGACCGAAACCAGCATCGCGACGAGTTGTATCTTTTCGCGATAACGCAATTCCACACAGCACAACCATCTCTCACTCAACAACGTTACAATATTATCTCTTACCGACCTGTTTAAGGCGGTCAATCTGAACAACGGGCCATACGAATATCACGTTTCTCGTAACGCAGCGACGATACATTATTTCGAAATAGTTTTTGCATCCTTTAGGTCACATTTCAACGATATTCACATAATTTCGCACACTCCGGCGACAGTGATTTAAACTCTAGCGTTGCTCTGACAGATTGAGATCAATGTAGTAAAAATTACGGTACGCGTCGCAGATACTACGTCGAACAATGTGTTATCTCTATCTTTTTCATCTTATATCTAATCTCTCATGGGAAGCAAGTCGACGGTGGTTTCCGTTATTCGTGCCTCTTCCCGCTCGAGAAACAATATTCGTTGCTTTTCGAGGATCCTCGGAGTATTATTATATTATCGTGTTGACTCGATCAGACCGCACCGTACTCCTCGCTCGACGGAGAATCATCGCTGGTCGCAGGTCGGAGTGGCCTCGGCGGTCTCGGAGGTCTGTGATGATGGAGTAAAGGCGCCGGCCTCCGCGGAGGCGGGGGCGGATGACTTCCGTACGAATTGTCGTCACCCTCCTCGCTGCTCGGCGATGGAGACGGTGCACGATCCTCCTGCTCTTGGAGCAGCTGACGAAATTCTTGGATCGACTCGTTCAAAGACCAAAGCTGCGAGAGCAACGAGAGATCCAGTTGACGAAGACCGAACTGTAACAAAAATTGCACTTTCTCAGAAATTCGTTCATTATATATTTTCGTGAACATTCATAATTTTGTGAATAATATTAGCAGTAGTATCTGCTAGGTATAATGCCAATAAATATCTATTCAAGTACGGGCGACTTTTTGTCGAGGGAACGAGTATGCCTTCGTTTAAGCACTAAAATGATACGGATGTTAGTAATAAAGGTTCTTCTACGTCATAAAAAAAACACACACACACTTAAACGTACGTCTGTGCATTTTTACAGATTTGTTTTAGCACATCAACTTGTTACTGGAATCGTTCAAAAGTTGCCTTATCAAATTCTAAAATCTCGTTGAACACTGACTCGGTACAGGAAGGGTTAATATTCATGCAGTTATCTTGAACTAGTTTTACATCCACTGATATTTTTACACTTGGGCAAAAAGCCATTGACCAGTTCTTCAACCCGAAATTTTCTTTGGTCTTTGGAAGGTTTCTTTCTTTCTGTGTGATACGATCAAAAGTTTTGAAAGTTTTGTTCAATGATTCTTTCATTGGCGATTAATGCTAATTGCTGATAATTTGTATGTTGGAAGTTTGTCTTTGCGCTAAACGTGCCAAATCAGTTGTATAGATAGTATAAATTAATATTAATACTTCGATTAATATCATCAATTGGTTCAACGGCATTTTTTCTGCGGCACTTTGGAATTTTTGACCTTTGAACTATTTGCATGATTCCTGTTGTTTGTAAATATTCAATTAACGTCAAACTATCGAGCACAAATCATATTTATTATTCAGCTTTTGAAAGTGACCGAAACAAGTGTCATCTGTATGCTTTAACTTAATAATTCTATACAACGCATTATCGCAATCTGTACTTTCGAAAAACAAGATTTGAGAATAAACGTAATAATTTTTCACGACGAAACGTTAAGTCGTCGGACAAGTATGGAAGCACTTTTTTCATCTTCGCCGTTCAATTTACATACTTCGAGCATCTTCCATGAAAAGAAGACAGTACAAATTTGATGAAATTCAGAATGCATTATTGATATTCGCGTTTCAACGATTCATCATTAAGCGAGGGAAGTAACGACAAGGAGTTGAATAGTTTTTGAGGCTCGCGCACGTAACTCACGTATGTGGAAACGAAAAGGCGTGTATCGGACCGGTGCTTACGTTTGTCCACGACGAGAACCCCTCCGTACCCGTGGGAAACGTAAAACAGCGAAGTAAGAAGGCGTAAAACGAGAATGAGAAATGTGAGGCGAGAGAAGCCTGGGCTCGGTCGGAGAGTTCTCGCCAGCCTGGGAAGGAAAGTGGTCGGGTGCGAGGAGGGAGTTCGAGGGGCAGTCACGCCTGAGGGAATGCAGCGTGGGAGCGCCTGTGGTGGTAACGCTTGTGTCTGGATTGTCTATCGGACGCAAGTCGCCTGACTTTGACGCGAACTATAATACCTGCACTCCGCGCCTGTTTCTTCGTCGCTGAGCGCGAGCCGCGTTCGTGACGCGATGATGAAAAACAACTTGTTCCAATCCCAGAACCCATTTCCTCCCTCGATTATTCTCAGGACGTATAAATATTTATCGGAAATTCGAACATCACACTCAAACAGACTTTTTCTTTGTGGGTCACGTATTCGCCATCCTCTCGACGAAATTAATCGAATCGCGAACTAGAGATGTTAAAACAGGAAATATGTGTAGGTCTTTTTTATTTTTGGTAAGAAAATAAAAACTATTTCATTGTAAAATTAGACCTTTCGTTGCGATCGAAAATTATTAAATCAAGTCAATTTCGGTTGAAAATTGCAATGTGTTTGTTTCATTGACTTTCTCTAAAATAATATTGGCAAAAATATGTGACTAAAATATTAGTAGAAACTAATCTGACTACCGGACAAAATTGTACCTTTAAATATCGACTTCAAGTCACGCCCAACGTATATAATCTTATACGTTGAGCTCGAGCCGACATTTTTTTTGGGTCACGAAACATCGTCTTCACGACGTAATTAAATACACGGTGAACTAGAAATGTTGAAAAAGGGAACACGGGTACGTTATTCGTGTAGTAGATCTGTGCGTGGGTTACACCGATGAATACTTTCCAAAATGATCCGTGAATCCTCACGTTCATCGGTACACGCTCGGAATATATAATCTTCGACTATGTATTCGCGACAGATCTAAGATAAAAGATCGAGATGTAGAAAGAACGAATTAAATTGTCGTCGCGGTCAGCATGAGTCATGGCGGAACAATTTTTTCCTCGTAGATATATGTATAGATGCGATTGATATATTATCGTATAGTGAAGTTGAGACTGGGCGTCGAGACAACAGTATCTTTTGATATATCCTTGGACACGGAACGGCGATGGGAGTGCAGATTTGGAGCGTGAAGATTGTCGAACACTGCGGAAAAAGCGGGCACTGATTCTCGAGCAACACGGATTGCATCTAGGAACCAAGTATTTCGCCAATTAACAAAAGTACACTATACTTTCCTACACTGTACTCGTGTACGAAATTCGAACCTGACATAAGTCCTGTATATATACACGGACACCCAAATACAAACATCCGAGCACCGGCAACGAACCATATTTCTGGATATTTTACTATTTAAAGGACTATTTAAAGGACTCTGAAATTACAATCTAAATTTCTTCTACGATTACAGCTACCTCCATGAGGAAGCACAAAAAATTACCATTTCCTTTCGTAGTATAGCTAGTTGGGTGTCCAAAGTGGTGAGTTGTCTTCCCGGCGGAGAAGGCCTCGAACTGGACGGCTGTGTTGACTTAAGATTTTTTGGCGTTTTACTTGATGATCTCGTTGGCGGAGGTGGTGGTTCACCCGCTTCCCTGCGTCCCTCGCTCAGATTGAAGCCGCTGAGGCTCCTCGGCAGAGGCGGCAGTCCTTGCAACGAGGACATCGCTATTCTCTCGCGTATGCTGTAAAATTTTTATTGAAAAAAAAATTAGTTTCGTCGTTGTGGCATAAAATTCGTTTCTCTTCACATCGATATCTTTGACCATTCGCGAAAAAAAAAATCTGTGCCGATTATAATTAACTCATTGTTCATCCGTCGCCCCGGCTGCTCAACGAACAGAAACTCCTCGTTTTCTTATTGACTTCTCATTACCCGCACGTGCTCCAAAAGTTTCGTCGATGAGTACACGCGGATATACCGCGTACACGCGATCTCTGTTACGTTTCCTCGTAACCTCAATTACGAGATCGGTGTCAGTGAACCGCGTGTATCGACACCGACGTGCCGATAGCGAGGCGTTCAACAGTGATTTACGGGCCTAGTATTATTCTCTAAAATTATTTCCAACGATACGATCCTTCGAATACCGGTAACCGAAATCGATATATCATCACTTCAATCAATCAGAATGAATGAGCCGGACAAATGAATTTGGACAATAAATCAATGGGGATTGATAATTTCATGAAGTTATTTGCAGATTATAAAAAGATAAATGGAGAAATGTTTTCAAAGTAATATTAAGATAAATGATTTTTTTATAAGTAAAATTATAATTCAACGTAATTTCTGGCAGAGACTAATATTTCCATCACCGATGAAAGTAACATTTGTCTCGACCCTCTACAGAAATATGAGTAATCATGATAAATATGTATCGTTGCAGGTGGAAAAGTAGGTTGTTGCTCTCGGTGCGAGATTCGTTGCGTAAGAAATTTTCCCGTCGCACAGGTGGGAGAAATTAAAACCTGTCGCGAGAAAAAATCAGTGAAAGACTCGATGAGTGGACAGTTGAAACGGGCAATTAGAGAGGGGTGAACAAGTTCGGAGAAAAGTGTTTCTCGTAACGGAGCGCTTTACTATAATACGCTCGAGTAAACACAGTAACTCGTTGAAATTGATTCGAGCGAATGGAACGAACTGTGTCCCGGTCGTCAGTCGTCGGGCGATCATTAGGTGTTTAAACCGGACACGTCCCACTGACCCTCCAAGGCTAATATCGTAATCGAAGACCATGATTGCTCTCTCGAAAGTCCGTATGCATAGAGTTTATTATGCAGCTGGATCTCGGTTAGCTCGAGGGAGTCAGAGCGCGTAGAAGATGCACTCTGGTAGAACAGCAACAAGCACAGAGAGCTCTCGATCGTTCTCGTCTGTTTTCCCTTTGTTCACGCGAGCGAAAGTAGTCCTACCGCTTCGCCTAGGAGCCGCTGGCATGCGCCAGCCACTTCGTTCGCTCGCCACGATTTACCGCTCAGATCGAGACCTCGGCTTTTCTCGACGAAAACATAACGTTCGAGATCGTGGCAGACTGTAAAACGATACATAAACTTTGTAAAATCTACAAACTTATCGAGATGTAGATTTTTCTTCATCGACAATAATAAAAATTAAAAAATGTAGAACATTATGTTTTCTTAGTACCAAGAATGATTGAATCGAGTAAATTTATCCTGCAATCAAGGAAAAATTGTCCGATTAATTTGTTGATCTTCTTTCAGATAGAAAAAAAATACGAGATATTCAAGAAGAAATCTCTTTACCCGACAATGTTATACCTTGAAAAATCGAGTGCGGCGTACGCTCGACGTATTTCGTCGTCGTCGTCACCGTCGTATTGATCGGCGTGTTCGACCGGCTCGTCGCCCGGCAAAGTGATCTTCGTCGAGGAATAACGGACACCGGCCTCGAGCCAATCCTGGTGATGGATGTTGTCGTTGTCCTCGCTGAAAGCGATTTTACGCTCTGGTTCGTCGATGACGACCACCGTGGCGCAGTCATCGCTCGAAATAGTCGTCGTGCTGCCAGACATGGTAGCAATCTCTTCGGCCTCATCGTCTCGTCTTCGGTTAATCGGTTCCTCGTTCTCATCCCGAGCGCCTACGACCTTGCCGCTGTTGTTTGAAATTTTTTCGATCACCGTGGGCGTCGTGGAGAGCTTCTTTCGCGTAGTCGTCATTTCCACCTGGCAGCAATCGGATATCTCGCCGAACGACGAGAATCGTCTTTCCGTAATGGCCGCGTCATCGTTGCGAATCTCCGCCCCTTCGTTCGTCGACGATTTAGCGGACTTCTCGTCTGCACAACCGTCCAGCGGTGTTTTGCATTCTCGATAGAAATTCCAAACATCATCGCCCGTCGATATCCTCGTCGCTGAGTGTTCTCCGATCGTTGGAGTTTTACGTCCCATCGGGCTATCGCTATTGGCTCTCACCGAACTCTCCTCTCCGCCGGAAATTCTCTCGCAATCGTGATTCGTCCTCCCGACGCCATTCGCCGAACCAACGGCGTCGAGCGAATTTTCCTTTGTCGCAGAATTATCGTACGATATCGCTGATCTTCCGTCCGTGCTGTTTGGTTCGCTGGGATGAGTAGTGGAATTTTCCCGATCGCATCGCTCGCCGCTGTTCGAGCGAGGCTGCCGTCGCCGTTGCTGTTGCCTTTCCCGCTGATTTTCAGCCTCGTTCCTTTCACTCGTACCTCGGGTCGGTCCACCAACGCCGCGTTCCACTGTTTTCTCCGCAACAGTGCCGCCGATACGAGCGCTACCGCTCGGGGCAACGTTCTCGTTGTTGCCGCATCTCGGCGCGGACGGCGCGCGTATCGATTGATCGCCCGACGAGCAACTTTGATTCTCACCATTCGTCCGCGGCTCCCTACCGGACTCGTAGATTATCGTTCGTCCGCCCTTCGGCGCTTTTCCATTTTCCTTCTCCTCCGACCGCCACGGCCTCGTGTTCGGTGGCGGTGGCGCCTGTCGAGTGGGACACGGTGGCCTCGGTGACCTCTTCAGAGCCTCCGCGACCACCTGTCGACTCGGTCGCGGCGGCACGGGTGGGGGATGAGGTCTCTGACTCGCCGCGAGCTGCATGCCGCGATGAATTTTTTTTCCCTTCTTTTCTTGGTTCCTCCCACGAATGGATTAAAAATTTTATTTATTTTTTTTTTCCACTCGGATAAAACATTTGTCGATAGGGAAGTAGGAAGATTGTCACGCAGAGACGACGAGACGGGACGTCCAGAGGCGTGTGAAGGAAATATCAGGCATTGGGAATTTATTTTTTACTCGACTGTCGATTGATTGAACTGTCATTTAATTAGTTCCTTTTTTCTGCTTAGTCTTTGCTCGGCCAACCAAATGCATTACAATTTCATTGATTTTTGTTAACGCTCAGGTCAAATAACTGTCGGTAGGAAAGGAGTAGAATTGTTACACAGAGATCGGCAAGCATGAGACTAGAGGGGGAAGTGTATGAATAAGAAAAATCACACCGGAATTTTTTTACTCGGTCGTCGATTAAATTATTATTTAATAATTTTTTCTTTACTCTGGTCGAGGATTCGTCAGTAGGGAAGTGAAGGACTTGTCATCCGGAGATGGACAAAGATAGGACTGGATGGGACGCTAAGAGCCTTGTAAAGAAAATACTTCGCACTGGGATTTTGCTTTTTGCTACACGAGCCACTCACGATTAAATTTTCAATTCCATCAATATTTTCTTTCATTCGCGTTGAAGATTTATCAATAAAGAAAGAATTATCAGGTTGATATGAGCAAAGACAGAAGTGTACGGGACACCCAGAGATGAGAAAACATTCCCACACGGAGAATCGAAACTGTCGACGTTCTGGACTACACTAGCGCGCTAACCGGTAAACCACTCGGCCCACCCGTGTCGAAAATTGTGATTCCTCGGGGCCTCTCGCGACGAACTTCGCGAAACGTCCCCCGAGCCGCTCTTCGCTCTGTTGACCTCACCGGCTCGCCCACCAGGAAGCGCTCTACAAAGTCTCATCGGTGTGGCTAGCCCGATTGTCCAGCGATAGCGAGTCGCTCGCCTTGTGAAAACACTTCCACGTGTTGCAAAACAAGTTCCGAAGTCGATTCCATCGATCTTTCTTTTTTTCTCAGTTTTTTTTTCCAGATCTTCGATCTCTCTTCCCGTTGGGTATTCCTGTAACAGATTACGCAACGAACACGCGCGAACTGTGGGATTCAACGGGTTAGGAGAGAGGCGTCTTACTCCGTAGGTAAAAAGATTTTCGACGGAGTATCGAGTTTTTGTACAAACGATCGAAAAGATTAACGGATAATCGTTGCGCGGATCCAGTTACAGCGGATCAACGCCGTCCGCCCGATGTATACACGCGTTAATTTCTTTGTCAGTCTAGCCAGCTCTCTCGGTCGGTAACGTCGCACTGTTGCGCGGACCTCTCCGTCGATACTGCGAATCGAAGATACCGCGCACCGGAGTTACGTCACACACAGCTCAACGCGGTATCGTGTTTTTTTTTTTTCGACAGTTCCGAGCGAACACTTTGGAAACTCGAGAGGAATCCCTCAGCGGCGCGGCAGTGTCGAGAGAGGAAGGCAACGAAACTTGTCAACGACGACCGGTCGGGAGTGCCGAAGTCTCTTGTCGAGGCACATTTGGGCGCAGGTGTGCACGCTCGCACGTTGCGCGAGCTCTCCGTGCACGGTGTGGCCCTGTCGAGCGCCCGTCCGATATCCAAGAATCGTCGTCGTTCCCTCGTATATTCAGCCCGCCTGGATTTCCTCCACGTTTTTTTTTCTTTCGTTTTTTATCGTCTTCTTATTTTCTTGTATCTATCCACGCGAAGCTGTGGCACTCCCGTGCAGCGACGGCTCGAGTCTCTACCGCCGGGAGATGGTAGGAGACTCTGTACACCACGGATCTTTCTCGTTCTTTGTATCCGACGGAGGGACCGCCTCGGACTGACTCCGCGATCCCGCAAACATCCTTCGCCGTTTGCGCCGGAGGTAACCACGTGACTATCTCGACGGACCGAGCGAGAGAGACCGCGCTCGGGTCGGTGAGCGTGCCAGGTACTCCGGCTCTAACCAGTCTACTAGTTTGGTTTCTTTGCTCGCGCGGGGACACACATCCGTACGTGTATCACGATGTACGGCCAGAGTTCTGTGGGGATAACGTCGATCTGTGGACAATGCCGCCCGAGATTATCGCCGAAGCATCTGAGAGACGAGATCGTAGGATTCAACTTCTTTCCGTTCGCGCATCTAATAGAACTGACGATCTTTACATTTTTTTATTTACATTTTTTAGTTATTATTATTATTATTATTAGACTTGCAAGGAAGGTTTGTTGGAAGGTCTTGGATGTTTTGAACTGTGTTTCTGTGCCGAGAGTCTAATGTATCTTGAGGCTTCATTTTTTTTTTTTTTTTTTTCAATTTGACCGTTTCAGTACACGTGTAATGGTGGGTCAAAATTATAATGAACTTTTCTCACGGGTTCTGGGATTTATAATTGAAAGAACTCATGGGAGGAGTTGATTACAGTTGTAGATACCGACTGAGCTCTGGATTGATACGAATGAAGGTGTTTCCTATTGTCGCAAGCTGATGTGCAAACTCGCACGCTCAGTTGGTACCGAAATGTAGGAACACGTGGGAGAAGTTGGTTATAGTTTTTGATATCGATTGAGTCCAAAATAGATGGGCCCAAGGTGTTTTATAAGGTCTCAAGACGTTGCTGTACATCCTTCTATCGACTCGCCTAGCGCCCGGTCGGTAACAAAAACTGCAATGTATGCTTTTCCAGATCGCATACTCACAAAGAAAAGAAAAATTGTCTTTCCTGGGAAATCAATGGACACGGGAGGTAGAATTTAATTTTTCGTCAGCTGTTTGCGTTTTGGAAATGACTTTCGTGACAGATTGTGTTACCGGTTGTATTTCACATTAACCTCATCGTATTCGCGTTATGAAATTTCTACAATCCTGGATATTTATTATCTGGAATTTTACTTGGATGCGTGACGCGTTTGAGGATAATTATTTTTACAACATAAATGCACGAGTTTCCGGTTGCGTGACCAACGTTGCCTCGTTTGCTCAAAACACTTCTGGAAGCAGCGACGCGAGTCGGCCTCTCGTGTCGTCAACAGAAGTGACAATTTTTTTTAAATTTCTTCGTTTTCTATTTCAACCTTAATTTCAGCCTTTCGAGTTACTTCTATAATCGAATTTTCAAAAAATCTCATGAAAAAAAAAGACGTAACATTCATGAAAATTCTTGTTACTCTCTGTGCTATTTTGCATTAACCCGATTCTACTTGCTCAATGTAGTTTCTACAAACCTAAATTATATATCATCTCGTCAAACGAATCGAAAATTTTTCTTAGATCCATTATGCCTTTGAGGAAAATTACTTTCTCAATACAAACGTATGAGTTTCCGTTTACGTGACGTTTATTTTTCGGATTTTTCGGCTCGCAAAAATCCAAGGAAATAAATTTTTTTGAATGTTCTCGTGCCTGAAATCGGTTGGGAAGTATATGACTTGGATCGAATGGCGAAGGTTTCAGGTTCCGTTTATTTTTCCCGTGCTTTGCGAGAGCACGGGAAAAATACGCAGTCTATCGGCGTAGTATCGCGTGAGAGAGTAACCCGCACCGCGCGGGGCACGAGCGGACGCAGAGGGGCACGAGAAACGAAGGGGACTCCATTAGGCATCTCTGTCTTTTCTCCTCGGCCGCGGAGCCACTGTCCGCTGGTAAGCTGCCGCGCTCGGCAGGGACGTCGACGTCGTTCTCGGGCCCCCAATGTATACGTTAAAATACGATAATAATAACTCAGCGGGAATACTATACGTAGAGCATTGGCTTAGTTAGCATACAGATAATGACTAGTGAAACCAGCTGGAACAGTGTCGAGACAACACGCTTTTGCCCCCACGCAAGGTAATCAGCTGTGAGGTAACCTTTCGCTCACGGATAAAATACACGTGTATTACAAATATTTGCGACCGATTATCTCAGCGTCTCTGTCGAAGGTTGTTGACGAAAAAAAGTCATTTGTGTAACCGCAATATTTACGTGAATGAGAATCGTCCGAATGGTAAACAATTTTTCGAGAAGAAAATCTTGGTAAATATGTTGTTTCCGCCGAAATTTTTTTCTCATATATTTATTGAAAGAAATTAATCGACGAAGGCAACTGTTTTATCGAACGAAGATTTGGATCTTCCACTAATGTATCTCGAGGCATATTTCGCTGCGCCTGAGAGAGAATTCCAATTCCGCGTAACCCTGTAGCAAATATAATTGCGCAATGTTTCCGTATCCTTGAAATATCTAGTTTTAGATAAAATTACGTTGATTATGATGTCATTAAATGTTGCATTACCGGTCGGCTATGTTGGCCAACCGGGTGAACCTTGTTCACGAAAGGGAAATTGTGGCAATGGAAAAATGGCGGTTTAGTCATTTTTCTTCCCGCTGAACAGGTTATTTAATTATAATCGGCCCGATGTGTTCGTCGCACAATTAACTTAACTTATTCGTAGCCGATACAAAGTGATATCGGCGGAGAGTACATGTATATCTCACCTGAGTCGATGCTTCGTGCTGACACCTGGGGGACGTCGTAGTAGGGATCGGCTATTCTTTGAATTTCCACTCCTGACGGCACATCGGGCACAAATGACTGGTCTGTTGAGAGTGCAGCCACTTCATGATACAGTGAATGTGGAAGCAGTGAGAGCACTGGCCCCACACTGTGGAACAATCGGATAATCACGCTTTACAACTTCACAGTATGATAACGAGATTTAAACAGAACACCGGGAGCTCCGCGAGGGCACCTGACGCGAAGCATTTCACGAGTACGAAACATGCACGCGGAACTTGGCCCCAACAAGCTCGTGGGTGCGTACGAGCGCCGGCACCGACACGCGTCCGAATAAACGAGGAACTGTGGGGGAGCAGCGACAGACGACGATGCGGCATTGCTTCGAACGGATCGATATTTCGCTACGGATTGCGCAAGTGCGATATAAAATGGCTCAAGAAATAGTCCGATTTTTTTTCAATACTTTTTGTCGATTTATCAGATAAAAACCCTATTAGAACGGCGAAATATCTTCGAAGAGCTGATTATATTTTGCATGGATCGGAATTAAGAAGCGATTTGAGAGATACGATTAATTTGTGCGATTGTAAGGAAGCGTGTAACTAAAAACTTTATCGTTTGATCCGAGGGTAAAATTGTTTTTTTTTTTGTATTTAGTGAGTTTACTCATACGCGTTAATCGGATTTGTCATACCGAAGACTTTCCGTAAATCATTGAAATACAGTTTTACGTATATGGTACGATAAGCAATATTTTACCTAATGGACAATCGTCGCCGGGAATTTTGCAATCCGGACAACTGGCATCGAAGGGCATTCGGCAGATTCCGCAATTGTCGTCATTTGCGATCCATCGCCAGGTGGCCACGCCGGTCCAACCTAATGAAACACGCGTAATCAGTTGCCGATCGACCGACGGTGTTTGTCAACATTCGTGGATTGGTTTGCAGCTCGATAATAGATAAATTCACCTTGGAGACAACGGAAACTAATGGCCAAGGGTAGAAATATATGAAAAGGAAACGGTTATAGATACGTACTTTTTATCGCCACTTTCATTTTCGGTGCAAATGAACACAGAAGACTCTCGCGGTCTTACGAAAGTTAAAAAATAGTTATTCGTCGAACGGGTGATAGACGGAATGCGTAGGTTAGAAAAATATAACGACATTCAGCGAACGAAACAG
The DNA here is from genome assembly GCA_963978505.1 of Listrodromus nycthemerus. Taxonomy (NCBI): domain Eukaryota; kingdom Metazoa; phylum Arthropoda; class Insecta; order Hymenoptera; family Ichneumonidae; genus Listrodromus; species Listrodromus nycthemerus. Next base: position 13,697,384 of record OZ021683.1, on the reverse strand, counting down.
CACAGAAATAAGACTAGCTGCGGGAGCCATCTGTACTCGTCATGCGCAGCGCAGCGCTACGCATGGCACGAAGCTGTGACGATGGAGGAATATTTGTGAATCGTCGGTACGTTCCGTGCATCAGCGGTCGGTGAGATTGCAGTCTGTGCATTGTCGGACACGCAGAATTAAATAGATTTTGGTAAATTAGAAGCATCATTTGTTCGTATTATGAATAGTATGAGTTGTGCAAAGTTCACGATTTCGATAAAAAATGTTTCGCTACTATAACATATTTGCGCATGCGCACGGTCGTTATAGTTTATAATCGTATCAGAAAACGATTGTGCGCATGCGCAGGCAGCCTATAGTAAATGAATAGCCAAGGCAAAAGCACCTCTGAACAATAAAGTAGGTTTTGAGAATTTAAGTTGCCAATTCGACTATCCGCTTCTGAACACTCGGAACGAAGGTAGGAAGATCGCATGAACGCATGTAAAAGTATCTGCTCGAAACAACTAAATGTAGAGGAGGTGTGGGAGTGGGAGAGTCGCGTGCGTGTGAGTGCAGCGTGTATACGTTGAAAAAAAAGTATGGACGGGAGTACTGTCTATAAAAGGTATCTGCTTGACTTAGCTTGGCGCGGAAAGCTTGAAACAAACGTAACGAAGATGGCTGCCGTTGAAGCGTAGAAGAACGCGTTGCTTGGAAGCTCCCAGATAAGTTTTCGAGAACGTTATCGTTTCAGTGAAGACGGGACGATAAAACACGTCGGAGGTATTCTGTGGAATTTGGTAAGCATATTTACGTAAGAGGACAAAATGACCATGTGATAATTATGTTGTACAGATGAAAATTGGTGAGCTCGTAAACAATTGACGACTGAACCGGTTTTTGTATGTTTTTATTTACTTCTTTACGACACTTCGCTCATGATATTTGGTAAACCTTTTTGGCATGTTTAATCAACACGGAAAAATGCTTGAAAAAATCGTACTAGCGCGATTCAATAAGATATTTGTAGATTGCAATCGATATTCAAATGATAGACACATATCTTTACCAGAAACTAAACAGAGCGCCGACTGCTCATGTTAGTCGAGTAGCGTTAGTTCAAATTTAACGGACCGCGGGTCGTGCAAAATGGCGCGTGATCGACGTTCAGGTTAGGTCGTGTTGCGTCCGTTCTGCAGAAAATCGTCCACAGTAGCTCATAAAACAGGACGAGCCATTCAAATAATCGGCCAGGCGCGATTTGTAGGAATCGGTAAGCATGTTTGTGTAATATGGAACGATATGGGTATTATGGTTATCGCAAAAATACGTACCAAAGTGCAAGAGTTACGCGACGAATATGATCGTAGTCGTAGGAACGTGTGTTGTGTCTACACGTAGTTGGAATGTCAAAGAGATGTAATGTTACCTTCGTGATCATGTTTTCAGGCAAGCTTCATTATTTCCAATGAACGTATCGAAGTATTCATAAGATAACTGCTGAAAATTCAATCCCTGCTATAAATCCTATTTTTTACTTTCTAGTGAACAAAATTATTAATCTGATAAAACAAGAAGGGCTTGGCAAAAATTCTGGCAAGGATCGCTTGCATAGGTAGTGGAAACAACAGGAAAAAAAAAACTACATTGAAATAGTCCAGTAATGATGCCACGAATTGATCGACGATCAATCGAGCAGTCCAGGGATAAAAATGAGTGAGTAATATTCTATATTTTTCCGTAGTCGACTAAGTATTTTTGGACTGTTCTTTTTTCCTGATATACCGCTACCAGTATAAAATTATGTATGCTTTATTTTTCAGTAAACAAGAGTGGTCCGAAATACTTATAGAAAATGGCCATATCGACAAGTAGAAACATTAGGAAGAGAAAAATCTACAGTGGAACATTAAAGTGAAAGGAAATTTTATCGACTGATGGTCAGTCGAGCAGTCCAGTGGTATCGGCACGTGAGTTATACTTCATTTTTTCCTTAGTCGACATACTATTTTTTGTCAGCTTTTTTTCACTGTACAGCTATTATCATTATTTTCTTTATGATTTATATTCTAGTGAAAAACAGTGGGTCAAAGAAGTAAAAGTGTAACAGTGAAACAGTGAAAGAGTAGTGTGTCCAGATCCATTTTATCAGCCGATGATTAGCCAAACAGGCCAGGAGCATCGAACGGTGAGTAATACTCTGTGTTTCTTCTTACTCTACGAAACATTTTTGGTTGCTGTTTTTGTGCACTGCTATCATTACCATCTTATATATATCATAATCGGGTCCTCTTTTTTTTTTTTTACATTTTTTTCTATGGTACACCTGTAAATGATGTCGTTTAAACAATCAGTATCAGTGTTTTTAAGCTCTGTATAAACTTACTCATTTTATTCGACTAATTCGTTTGATGCGACGGCTCGGGGGAGAGTTATCGATACTTTACTTGTCAACAATTTTTCCCCATATAATATTATAAATTTTACATTTTATTTCGTGTAAAGAGCTTGTCTTCCGAGTAATGAAAGGTAGTTTCTTGTACCGAAATTCGGTAGATTTTCAGCGTACCGCTCGTCGGTAAAAGGGTTCGCAAGAATTTCAATACAAACGTTTTACGGTACCGTGATGTCGATTGTGTTTCTCCTCCGACAGATTGCAAGTTTCGCGGTTTCACCGATCGAGGTCTACACCCGTATCAAAAATCCTCCGCATAAATTTAATTCTATAATTCCAATGTCTCGCGTCATTTATGTGTCGTTCACACATCGATAATATTGTGCCAAAGTTTATTGAGTCATCTTCTAGTGACCCGAAGAGTCGAAGAGTTCGTAAACTTTTGTTTCTACGAGTTAATCATATAGACAGGATCGTTTAAATAGCTCAACATTTATCGACCTCGTTTGGCAGACGAGGAGGTCGGGTAGACCGATTTAGCATGATTGAATATAAAGCAAGGAATACTCGTATCCCGGGCTGATGGTATCAATTAAGTTTCATCTCAAATAATGATTGAGTCATGTCATTTAACTGACGAAAAAAATTAGGACGTATCACAGTTCACGATCAATTCGTCTGCGCAATATATAAATTAACGACCAGCCGTGAATACATGGAAATTTAAAAACTATACTAGAAAACTGCAGGCTATTCGACCGGACCACGGTGAAATTACTCGTTCTAGCGTCGTCAGCAGGAGTCTTGAATTAACATAGCGTTAAATATTAATGTCAGAAGTTTCTCCCCACCGGTGTCTGCTCCCTTCTTACTCGCCGAGGGCCCGCCTACATATTTATAAGCTCCTCTCTCAATTATCCCGTGTGCGTCAAGTTAATTTATATTATTACGGACTATCAATAAGAATAATTGCTTTATTAACATGACTAATGGTGAGTTTACATTCATAATTCGTTTGCCGCTAACGCGCGGACCACGGACCGGACTCGCTCTCCCAGCGGGGTCTCCGCTTTAACTTTGTTTTTTCTTACGCACCGTTACCTACACACAGATGTATTATATTACTCGTATACAGGAGGTCCCGAAGGCCCAAACGTTTATTAATGAGCTCTGAGAAAGCTAAAAAAAAGTTTAGTCGTTAACGTGACTTTTATCGATATTTGACGGAAAAAAGTTGTAAAATACACAATTTAGAGTGAAAAAAAAAAGATTTTATAGTTATTTTGGACATTTCGCGATAATTCAAGTCACCTTCAAATTTAGGAGCGATAATATTATCGACGAGACGATTTGCCGACAGCGAGTCTGTTGAGAACGAAAATAAACAAGACATTCAGTAATAGAATGGAAATGAATTTAAAAGTTTCATGTTACTACATTGAATTGCGGTGAATAGAGCCGGGTCCAATCAATTAACTTGTCAGCCGAGGTGGTTTAACCTTGAAGTTGAATAAACGCTTGGTGCTAGTTTTGACTCTGGGTCACTAAGGAGTAGTACTTTTGAGAATAATGGTCATGCATCATGATATGACATAACTCATAATCGACTCATTTTTTCGTCCAAATCTTCGGTCCAAATTAATTTTTTTCTTCACAAGAATTTTTAGATTTTTTTCCGCCTTCTAAGAGCAGTCGATTAATAAGTCCGTCTTTTTTACACGATGGAAAAATGTTTTTTGAACTCGTGTGATTTCAAAGCCACACTCATGAGGAAAGGTATTATTGCACTAATATCGTTATGCATCAGTGCGATGTTAGTGCGGTGTAACGAAAATTTTACAGCGAATGATGAGTGAGTCGTAGTCATCGCACTCGCAATTTACTGCACGTGTATAAAGTTTGCTTTACGCACTTATATCGCAAAATACTATTTTTTATCGTAAGTAATTATAAACAATTTTCGAAATCACAAATAATTATAAACAGTTTTTTTTACTCATAAATATCTATAAACAATTTTTTTCCCTAATATAAAAACGAAAGGTTTGTTGACAGTATAGGTTCACTTTTGAAAAATCGCAGTTCCGATGCAACATGTGAAGGGGTGGAACCAGGTCTGAATGATTAGGAATGCTCCACATAGATCAGCATCGAACGCTCGGCGCCCTTCGCTCTCCAATCGACGGTACTTTGTCTAGCGGCATAACGAACGATGCCATGGATCGCCGATTCGAGAAGACGAGGATGCATCGACGGTGATCGTTGCCGTTACGGGCCTCATTATCATGATTACGATGATGACCGTTGGCGAGAGAAGCCTCCTCCAATGCCCTCTGTCGAGTACGAAGCGACGGTGGCCGGGTGGCGAGACGTCATGCACCGCGTATCCATCGCTTGGCGTGTTCATATTGAATTTAATGGGGGTACGGACGAGGCGCATAGCGTGTCTCGCGAATAATGGACGTCCACGTTAATACCGCTCTCTCGCCCTCTCGCATCGCCCCTGAACCGGAGTCGCTGCCTCTCGGTTCGCCTTCGCACTCGGGCGCTGCCGAGCCCGTTGCATAAATCACTGCCGGGGTACATCCGCGCCATTTATAAGGCTAACCGGTGATGAGTCAAATCGCTCGATTATCATACGTACCGCTTTCGGTCTCTCAGTCTCGCTCTTTCATTCCACTGACCGAGAATATCATTACGCGGAACGCCCGACCGTTGAAAGAAGCATGAGCTTTGCTGCGGCCTCGCCGCGCCGGATGAGAGGAGGCGTGCGCGAGGCCGCGCAAACCACGATTAATTGTTGGCTAATGACTGCCGACCAGACGAACCGACAGACCTCCGGCTTTCTCAGGGTGCTGTTTAATATTTTCATACACAACTCGTCACTCGCGCAGCATAAAAAATACATATCTCTATATAATAAGAAAAGACTTCGCCGGCGCCGGGTCCAGAATCGGGAAAAGGCGAGTTAATCATAGGGTCAAAGGTTAGTAATGGAGACGTGGAGTAAGATAATAACAAAAGCGCTAAGTAAGTAGATTCAGAATAGCAGGCACATACTAACTCCACTGATCTATGAGGTTGTATTCTATAGGAGGTTTCAAACGGCTAGAAACCAGACACCCCATAAAATTATAATTTCACCATAATTAATGATTAATTACTCGTAGCAAGGTATTGTTTCTAATTTTCAGAATTTTTGAATTATTTTCTTTCAAGATATCAGAAAAGTAATTTTTTTAAACCCCTATATCTTGGAAACTATGGGATGGTTAAAAATACGTTGAATATAGAAAAGTTGCAGTTTTAAATTAACTTTTGAAGACGACATTTTGTAAATTTTTTTGAATTTATTAGACGTCCATTTTTATGAAAAATGGACTGAAATATTCTTGTAGTTAGTATGTCACATTTGATCGTTCTAAAAAAGGCCAGAATATATTCTCAAGTGTGTAGAGTAAATTTATATTTTTGTTTGGATCGGTGAGACGCAACTTTGATGCTCCGAGCAAGATCAACTATTCATAAAACAGGCGTCCGTTTTTTGCATGAACAATACTTTTTAGGATATAGGGGTTTATAAAAACATTTCAATTTGTTTTATTTATAAAAAAAACAATTTACATTCTAAAATAATGACAGAAATCCCTTATTAATTGAGGTACAGTACTGATCTGCTGTTATGATTTTTGTCATTCACAATTGGTCGCAAAAAAAATTAAGGAGATAAAGAAGCAAAGTTATTGCTGTCTACGTATCTCAATAACTAAGTTAATCTGTGAATCACTAGTGAAAAAAAATGTGAATAATATCAATAAAAATACTTACAAATATCGTGCGTAGCACTTTACACAAACTATCCATTTTGATGGAAATATCAATCAGTAACGTTAGAATAAACATGTTAAACCTTAAAATCGAATGCAAATATTCTCTACCGGCCGTTAAATTTTACTTACAAATATGTTTTTTCTTTTAAAAGCAGTAAAAACATTGTAAATTCGACAAATTTGCGTCGATAAATTTATCAGCAACTTTAGTATTTTAATGATTAATTAATTCAATTCCCGGCGGACTTGAATATGCGCCTTCGTTCTCTCCGTGGTGTACCCGGACGATTTACACCGTGTCTTTTGCCACAAGGATAATTCATGCGATTCAGGAGTCCTCGGCGTTGCGATCCTCGGTCGGAACATCCCGTATAAGCGCCGTTAATGTTTCCGTAATCTATTATGCCGCTTTCTCTTATCTGAAGCGGAGGCTCGAAGAGGGTACCGGGGCGAAGCTCGTTCGTTCGGAATTGGAAGCGTTGGTCAGACACGCCGACACGATATAAATTACGATCGCTATCTGTCGGTCGCACGTCTAGTCTCGCACGTAACGACGATGCCGTCCGCTCGCTTGAAACACGGCTCGTCCGTGGTTACCGGCTGAGTCGACTCCAACGTTCCCTCGAAGCGCTGGCGTATATTTAATACACCGAGCACTGACGAGCTTCGTCACGTTCGAGAGTGTACGCCTCACTCAGCGAACGGAGTCGTACACATTAATATTTTCTAAAATGTCAGACGCGCAATGAATATTCATCAATGATACCGGCCGTGAGTAGACTCCAAGGCGAAGGAAACGGGACGGCGGATGCGTCGGTCGCGAAATATCCGCCAAGATTCCGGAATATAATATTGTACAGGGAAGTGCGAGGCAAAATGTAACAGTGGGGTCGAAATCAATTTTTGGATGCCCCATTTTGTCCCACCGTCCTGAATTTTCGAGTACGTTTTGCCCTACGCATCACCACCATCGAGACCTTCCAAATGTTATTGCAAAATTGCCCCATTGTCCCATTTACAATACACACTAAAATTGTTAACGGTACAGGGAACATAATACGGGTTTGCACATTCAAACCTAAATAAACAAGCTTGCCGAGGAGAAAAATGATTTACCTGCTAAAACAAAATGAGTTTTGTTGACAGTAACCTCGTTCACGTCACGAGACAAGTAGTATCGCCTAACAAAATAAATACTACGAGCTCAAAAATGACTACTTAATAGCTCCAAGCGAACTTGTTGCTATGCTCGCAAGCTGGTTTTGCAATCTCAATATTAACAAACTAAATTTGTTGCGATAACAAAAATCTTGTTATATCAACAACATTTTTTTTATCCGTTTTTCGCTTATCTATCAAAATTATTGTTAATATACTGCGTACTTCTCTTCAAAGAAATTTTTTTTTCACTATTTTGGACGGAATCCGACCTTTATTTGCCTCAGTAAAAATTCGTCGAGGATTGGTCGAAAACTAACGGAAGAGCGGATTTTGTTTTTCATGTAACGAAAATCGTGTGCCCGATAGGATGACGATTTATCGAGCGGCGAGCGTTCGACCAGCTGGACACATTTGACGGACGATCGAACGATGGACTTCACAGGGATCGTAGATTTTGCCCGTAGTTCTTTTGGGGACTCTCACATGACAGACGTATTGACGGTTGCGTAATGATCACGATTCCTGCTAATAAGCATTCTCCCTCTCTTTTTTTTCGATCCGCTTTCATTTTTATTTATCTCGGACGTTACGTTATATATTTATAAATCAAAAAGTGCAGTTATAATAATAATTTCTATAATTAATTAATTTACGTGAAAGTTGCCTTATCTATTGTATCTGCCCTACGGGCAAATATTCTCACAGTCGGGGAGATAGAAACGCGAACGTTAATTATGGACGTGATATTGGCTATGGAAACGTGATCACTTCCGCCCCTCTCCCCTTCTCTGGCATCCGGTTAAAGATCTCGTTACAGCGAGAGAGCGAGACGGAGAGTCATGTAATTTATTGGTTTCCACTGCGAGCGCCGCGCGGGACTCATAAATCGGGTTATCGTCGAATCATTACTCCTCATTAATATGTGTCGTTTTGTTTGTCGAAAGAGGGCTCGACCGTCGAACCCGAACGCTTCTGATTTCTCAACTGCTGTCTAGCTATACACACTGTCCTTAGATTTATGCTATCCGAGCTGATAGTTGTCTTGTGGGTCGAGAGTTAAAAAAACATGTTTTCGAAGTCTTTTAACGGATTCCAGACTTCCGGTTTACATTACATAAATAAACTATACTAATGGAGATATAAGTGTAGACATTTTGATTCCGCTATTTTAATGTACTTTTGTACGTCTTCTTTTGTAAACAAAATTTTCACGATATTTTAATGAAGTCGCATCTCAGCGTACACGTGTAACGGAATATTTGAAGAGAGAGTGAGTTTTGCATGAAACGTTATTATTCGAGCACCCGTTCGCTCGACTATACGGCTCTCGGGCTCGTTGAAACTTTTTCGTTTTAGCGGCTAATTAACGTGACGCATTAATAGTGATAATCCTGTTCGCGTTGCGAGGGACATTCGGAGTGAGGGGGTGAACGAAGAGACACGATAATCGAGCGGCGGCGGAGCAAGCTTGGTTCTGCGAGTCGGGTAAATTAAATTTTTTATTTTATTTTTTGCAAGCCTCGCTGCATCCTTCGCTCAACGAAGTTGACTCTACCCCTAAAAAGTCGGTACCTCACTACGAAATATAGCGAGTTTTCAAAGGTTTTTTCAATCTTGTATACCAATCGAACAGGTTTGCACGTATGGTCTGAAATCGTCTTCACCGTGTAAAGACAAATATTCCCAATTTTTGACTTTGTCGGCATTTACGGCCCCTTCCCCAAACTATCTAACCTTTACTAAATACCATCAAAGTATACTGCCATACTTTTGGAATCAGCTATCCAGCTGCATATTTATATCAATGAAACATGTTTGCCTTCACAATCCGTTATTTTTTTTAAGGTGGATAAGCAAATTGCAAAAATTAGACAGCAACTATTTTATGTTTTTAATTTGCAACCACTCAAAAATTATAAAAATTGTGAAAAGGCATGTCCCATTGATAAATTAACAAAACAACCCAAGAATAATTTTTCACAGTTTACAATAAAATTTTGAGAATTGTTCACATTTCCGGTTTTTTTCAATCCCACATCGTTCGATTCAACATTGCTTAAATCTGATAAAAATCGTGTATAGTGACAAGCTTTTGATATTCGCTGTCCCGCAGTGCGTTTATACCGATGAATAGTGCGCTGCAATCCCATTGAATTTGAGCTCGCGCGCGTGCGTGTTTGTCATTCCTTTCAGTTAATTTATAAAATCTGCGCGGGGGTCCTTGTGTCGCGGAGCGCCGCGAGCATAAACGTCTGTTGGCGATTTTCTCTCGTTTTGGCGATCGGAGCAACTCCGAGGGGCGCGCGCGTTCAAAAGTTGAAACGACGCCGCGCATCCCCCGCGGTCCTCGGATGTAGTTTCGCCGGCTCCAATCGTCGGAAGTTCGGCGTTTCGGACGATTCGCCGCCTATACAGACAACCAACTACCACCACTACCGCGGGCGCTTTTATAATTAGGCAACGAAACGAATTGCGTCTGACATCCATATCGACTACCTAACTCAAACCTAACTAACGAGGCTTCGTTTCATTCGATCGAGCGTCAATAAATCTCGCGGTCCCGTATCTCCGCCATTATCGTAAATCTTCCGACGCCGCTGGAAGCCAGCGCGTCGCGGTCTGTCTCTGTGTGGGTGTTTTTTCTTCTCATCCTTCTCTTCTCCCTTCATCGATTCTTCGTCCTCCTCTTCTTCTTCGTCTTCTCCTTCTTCTTCTTCTTCTTTTTGTTATTCTTTGCTGCCCGTTCGACGGGTCTCTTTATTTTTCCGTCCCGTTTATTCTTCTTGGTATCCTTCTTCTTCTGCTTCTCCTTGCGGATAAACCTTTCGTTTAGCTATTTACATTCGTCGTAAATCACGCGATATGCGCGCACGCGGACATTAAACAGCGGATCGTTTAAGCAGTTGCCACACGCTTTGAACGTCCCGTCGGCATTGCCTCTCCTCCTGCACTTGGGGATTATACTGGCGCTTTTGATGGGACTGCGCTGGTGGGATTATCGAAGCGACGCCAGTTTTTATGTCCACGTCACGAAATCGACTTTCCGTCCTCGTGTCGTCGCGCCGTCGGAAATCTTTCACGGGAACGAGAATCGTAGATTGCTCCGATGTAAAAGTCGTTATTTTATCACCTCAGTGATAAGTGAAAAAATAAAAAGAACACAAAAACTCGGGTAGAAGTTGTGAATATCGTCTAGTCGGTGTGTCTTTGATTTATGGCCTAATTGTTTATCAGCGGAAGAACAATTAAAGCTACATTGCGTGGCCGAATTTAATCAGTGATAATTTAAGGTGAAGTGGAATATCGTCGTAGCTGACAAAACCTTGTACTGAATGCTGTTTTGAGACCAAATAGGAAGAGGAGACCACTTTTTTTCTCGGTAGTTTGAGGTCTTAGAACGGTATGCAGTACAGTTTTGATTAGACAATGGGCAGAGAGCGTTATAAAAAATCACCTTAAGGAATCTCCGCAAATCCATGAGCCATCGGTTTTTCGAAAAATGCAGATTTCAGAGTCCTCGGAACTCCAAAAATAACGAACTTTGGTTAAATAAATGACTAAATAAAATAATTCGTTAAATGTAAAATTTTTTTTTTTTTCACGACGATTTGCGTAAAACGTCATATCGATGTCTGAACGTTTCGTGCGAGATACGGGCGAAATATCTTCGTCGATATCGCGGGTGCGAGGAATCAGGGGAGGGACTTGTTCGCGAGCCGAACGAGCAAAGCGGCGAGAAAATAAACGCGCGCGGGAGAGCATCGGCAGCGGCACCCATTTACGACACCCCATAAACAAGACAAAGTAACGCGAAAGCCTTTCGACATAGCGACCCCGACGTGGTCTCGCGGCGGCAGTCGTAACATTAATTAAAATGAAAAACGCGCTTGTACCGCCGGTCAAATAAATTCCCGCGGACGTATGGCAATAAATTAATTGGCCGTTGCTAGCGGGCGCGCATGCGTATACGCTAAACCGCGAGCGCCCTCACGAATAACAGAGAAACGCCTCAACGTTGAAGCGAGAGTCATCGGTTAGACAAGAGGTCCCGGTGGGGGGATGAAGCGAAGGAGGATCGTTGAATAGGAAGAGAGCAGGAGAGAAGTAGCGGTGTAGCAGGTTTATTTGTAAAAGGTGTATGGGATATACAGACGGTGAGCGGTGTTCGCGGCGGTCCGGAGAGACGAGGAAGAACCGCGATCGCGGGGCACCGCGGGGATTCGCCGTCTTTCGCGGGCGCGCGCGCGCGAGCGGCGAACAGACACGAGAGAGGCGAGAGTTGTTACTGACAGCTAACATGGCCTCCACCTCGTCGGCCTCAGGCCAGCTTAACAACTTGCTCTCACCCGTACCGAGGAGCACTTCCTTTTTAGTGAATTGCTCGAGCATTATTAATCGCCTGATGTGGATTTCAAACTTATTACCGCCGCTGACATGACAGACGTTGCCGGGGGGCGCGACTAGCTCCCTCCTACTTCATCCTTCCCTTCTCGCTCACCACCTCGAGCTCTCTTTGCTCACCGTGAAACGGCTCTACACTCCTTCAACTTTTAACTCGCTTATAGTTGTGTGTGCACATAATACGTGTACATGGATGCATACACCTTCGGTGTGTACACTCTATAGACTCGGTACACTTCCATCTCCACTACTTTCATTTGACGTCCAAGCCAGGTGCATGTCTGACTGTCCGACTCGGGGGCGGACGAGAGAGGGTTCGGGCTTTACCTGATGCTGATTATGTGAAGAGCTTGCAGCATCAGACGCACTCTCGCGAATCACTGCCTCGGCTGTTCCGCGTATATTTGCCGGCTTGATAACCGCACCGTTGCCGCGATTGAAAGTAATTTCATTTGACCGTGGGGCTTTCGGATACTCAAACTTTTGACTCCCCTGCCTTACCGCTTCTCCGTTTATTCTGTACAACCCCCTCTGCGGGATTGCCCTGTGCAAGTTGTGTGCAAACGCTCTCTCTCTCGCGCGCTCTCTCGTTATCGTGATAGCCCCGATGCACAGCCGCGCGCCGGAGGCGGATTTCGTTTGCTCTATCATCGCTCCTCACTGCACTCTGAGAGTGCAGTGAGTTACACAAGCGCATTTAATATTCTCTGCGGAGATATTAAACGTTGGAATTTCGCTTTAGCTGAAATCTCCGAATTTCGTGTGTCGCACACACTACCCAGTTTTCTTCGTTTCACTGGTCGCCACGAGAATTCGGAAGATTCATCGAAATACATTTTTTACTTATAATTTTTCATTCATAATTCACAATAATTTATAGTCGTATATAGCATCCATTCAAATTGATTGCATGGCAAATGACATACTGCATACTGCAATGACACATGGCTGCAAAGTGCCGCGTACGCCACTTTCAGCCGGCACGCAAAGTAGCACTTTTCATGCACAAACTATTTAGATTAATTAAATTGATTTATAAGAAAAAGAAGCTCTTTAGAGTCTGGTATTGATTTACTTCTGCAATGTCGGAGCTGTTAAAAATCAAATCTGGAAATCCCATGTTCTTCCACTCGTCGCGACAGTGTCGAGAAGCTAACGAAGGAAACCCCGAAAAATCGTCTTACCGGCATTTCAAATGTTTGTCACTCCAGCTTTCTGAAGGCTTGTCGCGACACCAGCCAGATGGTAGCACGGAGCTAAAAACCCTTACTTCAGCACGAAGACCAAGCTAGTCATTCCCCTCTTCAATCGTTAACATCCCCAACGGAAACTTATCAATTTGCAAGGATTTTAACAATCGAATTACCGTCATTAATTCAATGACGGGTAGTAATTCGTGATAAAAATAATAAAATTAATGCCTCACCGATGTCCAAAATATTCTGGAGGGGTGAGAGGCTCGCTAGGGAATATCTGTAGCATGCAGGGAGGAACCAGTCGGCTTCGGCTTTCATCGCTTTAATCCAACGACCGTACGAGCAATAACGATAATTTGAATAACGTCCCGTTTCATCCGTCATCGCTCGTTACCTTTTGCCTCCGCTCTTCTCTTCTCCGGTGCGTCAACCGATTCTCCAGTGCGTTATTACGGCTTGTCGATTTCGCAATGATCCCAGCGGCGTGAGCGCTCGCGGAGAGCCGCCCCGTGTGCACGGACATCTCGCGTTTGTAGTCCAACCCGATTATTCACACGCCAACGGGTCTCTCCTGTCACCGGCTCCAAGAGTTATGTTTTACGGTTGGGCAGTTCACTATGCCGTATACGTTACACATATTCTGCAGTATATTGCCGTCCGTATGTACCATAATACGTTCCAAGGAAATTACGTGTCGTTGGGTAAGCTCTCGCGATTCTGCGGCCAATTCTCTCGGCCAAATCCTCTTCGACCCGCAATCCCGCCCTTGAGTCGTCGGCCTTCTAGATGGAAAATGACTTACGGTAAAGCGGTGATAATGGAGTGGGGTGGTGAAATGAACGTGCGATAAAATGGATTTAGAAAGAAAACTTCGTGCACTCGGTAGTATTGATGACGATTGAGTATTTAAAAATCTCAACCGAAGAGATAAAAACGTTGCGAATCGAAATTTCCATATGACTTTCTCATAATGTTTCATCCGCGAATAAAGCTTCGCGGACAAAGGAACATCATAAGAAAGCCATATGAAACTTTCATTATGAAACTTTCATGAGGAAGCGATATGAAAATTTCAATGTTCAACCTCTATGAGACGTGATCTCTTTTTGTTAGGATGGTTGAGTAACCTGTTTGATTATTATGTTTTTTTTTTGTGAAAAGTTGATCTTAAACGGAACACGATGAGAAACCCGTTCGATAGCAATGAAATTAGTAGCCGAGCGCCTTGCCCTCGATAATGCATGCGATTTATGCGATGGATTAAAATCACTCATGCAAGATTTTCGATATACAATCGTCACTAATTGATTACAGATAGAAATGTACGAATAATCGTGAAATTTGGAAATTTCCTTGAACCTTGGATAAAATGTCTGTAAAGCGGATACTTTGAGTTTCGAGTTACTTTTCACCGTCGAAAATATGGTATTCCGTCGCGACCCGAACCGAGGTAGGAAAGTTGGATCTGAGCAGGATGTTCGGAAACAGGCAAAGACACGGGAGCGTCCGGAGCGTAATATCACACGTCGTCGATACCCTATATTATGACTGTGCGCGCATACGCGGGAGCGTGTAACACACGGGAAACGATCGCAGCCAAGCGAACGTTGTGATACTCCCCGAAGATTTATGGCGCTATAAAATATCATTTGTATTTCGCGTCGAAGCGGACGAGAGGTGGAAGGGGCAAGGGAGCAAGCGAGGAGTCTTGATTAATGCGGCACACGCATACAGGCCAGTAGTTATGTATCACGAAGTCCCGTCGTCCGTGGTACACACGCACGGTGGATAAATGACGTGTGTTGTTCCACTATGGTAACATCAATCTGGGAGAAGAATGTAGGGACGACTGTGCGATGAGAGAAAAAAAAAAGAGCGGGAAGGGTCGGCCACGTCGTCGTCGTTGATAAATCGTGAAGATTGGACTTCTAGCACCCGAGATACGATCGGTCACTCCAGCTCACTTCAGCTATGCCGCTGCCACGATTCAATCGTGAGCTGTCCTGCGGCAGTGGTATTGGCCGCCCCGGCGAGCTTTCCCTCATCCCCGCACCATTACTGCCCAACGGTGAAGGGTGGACAAGCCGGTGTCACGACCCTTCGGTCGGAGCTTCGCGTGACATCGTGTCGTCGCTGCCTAAACAGCGGCGACATCGTCAGTCCGGTAATTAGGTCCGGTGTTGGAACTCGCGCATCGAGGCATGAAATTTGTCCAGAGATCTTATTGGATACCAAAAGTGACCACTTCTTGCTTTCGATTCGAGCCCAAATACGTCGTGTTGTCGTTAGACTTTCTCCGACCCGAAGAATCTTCGAGAGAAGTTTAACGAGTCCGAGGCTCAAAATCAAATCGACATACTGTCAAGTTGTAGTTAGGGGATGTCCCGTGCAGTTTGCGTTGCTGAATCAGCTTGACGAGATCGAGTTAGTTGTCTGTACAGTGAGGGGTAATTCGTCTTCACGCCCTATTTTCTCTTTCTTTCTCTTTTCACGGTCGTTCATCATTTAGCAATGATTCTATGCGGGGACGAGCGAGCGGGCTCGAAGCGGCGGGTACCATACGGCTCACCCTAGCAGTGAACACCACCAGAGCGTGATCATGCTAGGGCCGAGAACGATATATATCATATCCTTTATCGTGTAGTTCTACCCTCGCGGCTATCGCACTGTGTAGACGTACGATACGCCACTTTGTTGCCGAGTGTATAAAAAAGCACTAGTTAGGCCTATGGCTTCAACACGAATGTGCCCATTTATCATCCCAAAAGATTGCGCTACGACTCCACTTAATACAGCTCCCACTTAATTGCCCGGAAAGACATCAGATTCGACCTCCGATCGCATCACCTCTCATCTCACGGCAATCACGAATCATCATGGAAACTCATCGATCAGTAGATTTTAGTTCTCCCGTGAGTTCCGATATCCGCTCGTACGGCTTCATCGTAAATTTTATTATACCTACGAGCTGTTTATTCGCGCAAATATTTCACCGCCGAGAGCTCGGGCTCAAGAGAGAAAGAGGATATGAGAAAGTGGCGAAAATGGCAGTCGGTGATGGGGGAACGGGAGGGAGAAAGAGGTAGGGTGAGGTTTCGCCGACGAGCGATGGTACAGAGCAGGGTGAGATTCGAAGAGTCCGCGTGGCGAACGAGCTTTGGGGACAGGGATTTACGCGGTGCGAGTTTGCCCCTACGCTGCGAAACCGAGGCGCGGAGAAACGCCCTTTATACGTCGGCGTTGTAACGTATGGCCGCTATAGATCACAATTACGGGTAATGGCGCTCACTCTTGTATTCATGGCGATATTATTTTTGGGTTGCTGACACCCCCCCAACCCCTCATCGACGCCCCACCCCTCACTCGCGACCCGTCAGAACGACTGCGGAGAACGCTCGACGGCCATACACGTATACCTGTACATACATTATACACAAACATATGCGGCATCGGTACTTTACATAGAACGATGGAAGGGTACGGAGAGAACCCGAAACATCCGAGATGGTGAGAGACGGAGATGCAATCCTGAGTCTTCGCTATATAATGTGTATACCAGTCATCCACGACTGTGGACCGTATGCTAAGCAGCTGGTAATGCTGGTTTGATTTACTTCGCAGCAGCTCAAGCAGAAGTGGCAAAGCTCTTTGCGAAGAGCGAGGAGATCCCTCTGTCGTCGTCGAAACGCTCGTACACGCGATCGCTTCACGGTGTGTGTTTTCACATTCGTCCTAGCACTTTTGCGATGAAGCGATGCGCTTTCATTGACTCATACAGGCCAACGAATTTCATAAGATTCCGACGGAGGAAAAAGCGAAATTAGGGTATTTCCCGCAGGGGAAGGTACAATCTGCATTGTGGATAAAAACTGAGGACTCTCGTGCTTGGGATCGGTTGTACTTATCATCGATCAATGAGAGAGCGTGCAAAGACGTTCACCTTTGCACGGTGCAGATCGACTGATGTTCCATTCCGAAGAGACACGAGAAGACAAACTCAACGACAACCGCAGAAATGTTGTTGTCGACGCTACTGTTCGGTTAGGTGGAAGCAAACCAAGCATCGTTCTCCGTCGACAATGACAACGAGGAGGACGAAGGACTCTGGGACGGCCGCGGTATATCAATGTAACCGATTCACAATAGGGCATTACTCTCCGCATCTCGACACAATAGCCATCTCTCGCTGGTCTCTGAATCTCCTCTTGTGCAGAACGCCAGCGAGCATGGAGCAAACACGATGCATTATTGCAGCGAAGCAACAACACTCGTAGGTACCAGCTCGTTGTACTCTCGCTACTGTCTACTCTGTGCGTGTACGCGCAACGTGGAAACATAATGTACGTGCAGTCTCGCATATTGGTCGAAAATGTTTGTACTGCACCGAGACGCAACATAGTATTACCGGTGTAGGTGGTATACGATCATCTCCAGTGTATATCACAAATGCTTGGTTAACACTCTGTTGTTTGTATTGTGCGACACTGAATCCTCGAGAACGTTTACACGAGTTTCGAGTGCATTCGGTACACCTACCGACTGCATATGTACAAAGGTTCATTGCCGGTGTTATGCGTGCATTAGCTATGGTCCAGCTCAGTCTCGCAAGGTAGGTGCATATGCGAAAATGAGAAATGCATGCGAGTAGATTATCCGCCAACAGTATTTATCCGAATGACGTAAATATTTTTCGGGCAGGGCTGAAGGACTTTGACCGATGGTCTCTTGGAAATAGAAATACAAATACGACCCTTTAATAATATTTAAATATTGCCAAAAAAAATACAATTACTTATACAATTTTTTTTATTCAACATATATTTTACGGAATGAAGTAGATATTTATTTGGATAAATCATTCACACGTTACGCATCTATCCCCCCCGGATTTATTCCCTCTTAGGAACTACGGCAACGCGTGACTGAATCCCGTTTTTATTAAAACGGCGTGACTTACAGAGGATTAAATTCGTATGTACTTACAAAAAAAAAACTGCAGTTGAGTCACCTGAAGTCAAAGCTCGGAATAAATATTTCCCTGGTCGAATAATTTATTTTAATGCCACAAGAAAAATTTTGATTAAATCATTAAAAAAACTGTCCGACTAACCAATCAATGAGCTCTAAATAATAATATTTATCCGAATGTCCCAGTCGGAATTTCAGTTTACTAAATCCTACGCAGTGAAGTACACACGTTCCTCTGGCTAAACAAATGATAGGCCAACCCTTCTATCTATGAGCTTCTTAACGAAAGCCCCAATAAAAAGTCTAACAACGATCGTTGTGTTGAGACGAGCAATCAACGCCGATAGGACATATCTGATCCGTTATTAATTCGCATCAGCTTAGCAACAACAAGAGTGAGTCGTAGGAAATAGCTTGAATCGCCGGCGAGCGGGAAGGAGAGACGAGCGGGACGCAGGAGCGAAGCGGACCGTGTAGAGGGAGTGCGAGAACAGACCGCAAAGGAAATAAGGTCACGCCAGAAAGTGAGTAATGATCGCAGTTTATCTCGGAGAAGTAACTAGCGGTGTTCGTGTAATGGGGGCATTCATCAACGCGCGATCTCGGATCGCGCGGGTTTCGCTCGCGCCCCAACACCGAGAGACTCGCGAGCGCGGCGAGTTCGCCGTTCACGTTTCAAGATTCTCGTGACGATTCGAGCTCGCGGGCCTCGCGGGATCTTCGGGGCCCCCTCCGTGGGGCCGCCGCTGGCCGCATCGTTCGCCGTTCTCGAAACATTTCAAGAATGATTATCCCTTTACAGATGATTGTCGGCCGCCGCGTCACCGACACTCATCCGTAATCGCTTCCCGGAAGAGACTTCTCAAGCGAAAAAGAACCTAAAAATTGGCTAATCGAACCGTCACTTTTAGTCCTTGCTTCATTTTGCGCACGCGTTCGAGAGAGCGAGATTAATGACTGATATAAATTAGCATGATATACGCGCAGAAATTATAGAAGCGAAGTTTTACTTCCGGCATTTTGGTGCATTTAATCTTCGCTGTAGTCTCTTGAGGGAAACAAAAATTCGACATTGTACATCGCGTGAAGTGTTTCCGTCGAAACATTCCCGCGTTTCTCGATACCACCTATTATGCTGTGAGCCTTCGTAGGCAAAACAAAACACGAGAAAAATTGTGTCCTTACCGCGTTACTCTAACGACTAAAAATAATAAAACGCGAGTAAGGCGAGCTACCAAGGGAACTGAGCTTATTCTCCGCACACCGAGGGACTTCTCGCAAAGCATTATAATCGCGCTCTTAACAAGAAAAGGCGTGGATTATCCAACCGCGACTTTCCGCAGCGTCGCGAACTCTTCTCGTTGCCGTTTTAAATTTGCTCTAATTTCCTTAACTAAAAAAATGTTTCAACGGAAGCAACTCGTCTCTTCGACGTCTACAACAGAGCCTGTAGAGACCCTACCTATTTCTTATAAACCCATTTGTTTATAATCATACGATAGACAAATATCCTTTTTGGAGCTGACAAAGAAAATCCACCAGATCGGCTAGGAATTGTACGAAGTGTCCCCAAAGCGTTCATACCTCCTCTCAATATCCAAACGTGTATCAAATATTTTTTGTCGACCAATATACGATTTTATATTCTCCGCGATCTGCGGTCTCTTACAACATCAAAATTCATTCCCATTTGAGAAAAATGATAAATTCTCGCGTGGAAAAAAATGTATCGTTTATTTGATGATTGACGACCGCCGGATCGGTGTTCATGAACCGAGAAAACCTTTTCCTCGAGTCCCATTCGTCTATACTTTACTCGCAGAGTGGCGCGTTTCCGAGCACGCAACGAACACGCTGCAAAGTGCCGAGGTGGAGAGTGCGCTACGAGAGAGTTTCGACTCCCCCTCTGTGGTTATTACCGTCTTTTCGCGCAGAGTTACCGAGGGGGGCGGAGGACCCTCTGTAATTATGATTTTATTTTTATGGACATAAATTACACAGTCGGCCTGGCTGTGTCATTACATGGCATTTTAATTCAAGGCTGTAGACATAATGGTAACCCGACGTGGAGAGTCCGCGTCTCCCGGACCGTGGCCCGACCGCTCACCTGCCCCAGGCTGGCACTTTACTTTTCTTTCATCTCCCTTTTCACCTCTTACCTGCCTCTCTCGTTTCATCGGTGTTACAGTAACTCGTACACTGTGGTACGTACACGCTTCGTGCTGTAACTCGGCCGTGTACTCGGTACTCTCTCGTTACATCGACGCTGTTCCTTTCGTTTCCTCAGGTCGGTGTAGCGGTGAGAAGCCGACGTGGCTGACTGTCCGTCCATCCGTCCGTCGCTCTACCGTCCTTCTACGGAGTATACTTTACAGGTAATATGTGTTTTGCATCAGGCCGAACAAGCTTCGCGAATAATACACCGAAACCTTCCAGTCTTCGCGATAAACCCGAGGCCTTTGAGTAATTGCGAGTATTCCGAGAATCTATAATATTGCACTGTCTATCTCTTGTGTATTGCCGCTCCCCGTTCATTATGAATTTACATAAACACATAAAATTCGTAAGAATTATCGTCGTATTGCGTGACACTGCGAAGGGAAGGAATGACAAACACGTAAATGGTGCATGGGATCGCAATTCAAGCATGAAGCGTATTGTAAATGGACTTCTCATCCTGATTGGGGAAATATTAAATTCCATAGAGAAACATCTGATCGCGCGATCGATTAAGGGGCGACACGACATCCAACATTTCCGGTACAGTTGGTGACGGAAAATATTGAGCCAGGGTCAAAATCTTGAACAATATTTCGAAATATCTTCATTGTGGATATTGGGGTATAGAAAAATGACAAGTTCGAGAATTTTATCGGTCGGCTTAACGACCGTTCGTAAAACGACGACAAAAGATTTCCTGTCCGGGCGATAACTAAGTCGCAACAACAAAATTCTTTTAAATACCTACCGCGGCAAAAAAACCATCTTATTTCTTACCCTATAATTCTCACCCTATACACGCTTCAGTAACGATTCTCTCAGTAGACGGACACTTTACAGCCGCTTCCGGTTCATCACAGAAAAGCCGCATCATCAACCTAATAATATTTCTCAAATGGCCTGACTAATACTCCAAAAAGTCTTAGATACTTCAGTTTCGCGGCCCTGTCTGATTCCAAAGTCAGGACAGGCGAGACCATCCACCAAAGTGGTATCGTAGACTCTCATAATCCGTAAATATCGTTAATTTTACAAGCAGCTAGTCAATTCTCATCTTTGCATTGAATACAGCTCGAATGTCGGTAAATGTTGAACACGAATGGACAAAAATTTCCAAACTATCTATTTCCTCGTAGGATTTCTCTCATCGCGATCCAATATCGTTTCTGATGATTTACCGCCATCTCCCGTTGTATTCTCGTCGAGGAGCGATCGGCGACGTTTTGGGAGGCTGTTTCGCGGGTTTACCTATAAGTAGACGCATCAGGAACGTCTCACGTACTCCCTTTACACGTACGATGCGCATGGCCCTACAAGAAGCACCTGTATTCGTGGCCGGGAAGGCATCGCGATCGCGCTTTTTGTTGACGAACGGGATGAGGATCAACACGTACCGGTAGCATCGTCCGCGCGAGCGCGCGCGAGAGTCCGCGGTAATACTTGATGTTACGAACGCACAGGCAGAACCGGGAGGGCTGTCAGCCCGCCGCCGCGCTGTCAGTCTCCTGTCTGGTTGCTGTCCGTCTGTCATTCACTCGCTCGCTCGCCCGCTCATTCGTTCATCCCCGGTACCGACCTCTTCGCTCCGCGTCAAACTGCCTGCCTGCTCGTTCGCTCTTCACGTTCGCGTTCGTTCCTTCCTCGCCGCCGCTCCCGGAATCTCTCTCATATATATATCTTTTTTTTTCTCCATTCCTCTTTCGTCAACGTTTTGCCCTGTTCAAACTTGTTAGAGCGCACGGGGACCCGCGACAGCCAACA
Organism: Listrodromus nycthemerus; assembly: GCA_963978505.1. NCBI lineage: Eukaryota > Metazoa > Arthropoda > Insecta > Hymenoptera > Ichneumonidae > Listrodromus > Listrodromus nycthemerus. The sequence continues at coordinate 13,675,479 of OZ021683.1, read as the reverse complement.
GCCGTGCCCATCTGCTCGCGAAAATATTTTTCTAACCACAGCGAATTTCGCTGCTGCGTCGCTCCGACAACCCTCGCCGAGGTAGACTCTCTCGCAGCGCAGCCGCGTACAACGAGTATTTTATAGCGGCAGTGAAAGGAAAAAGAGAAAAAATAAAACTCCAGCGACTCCTCTGCCCCTTCACTTCAATTTTCAGCATCGCACCGAGTCACGCCCGACGCATCTGCCTCAATCCTTCTCGGATTCCTTCGCTGTTTAGTTTCAATTTCCACCCCTTTTCATCTCTCCTGCATTTTATCTTTTAAAATTTGTCTCTTTCATGTAAAATGAAAAGGGCTTTTTATCGAGGAAGCAAATAGTCAGCTGTTACGTTGTCTCGCGGTTGCCACTCGCTCTCATTGCGATAGATTGGACCGGTGAGAAAATTGCCATTCGCTCTGATGCGCGTGCACTCGTGTATTTTTAGAATTTCATTCGATTAACCGCATCCAGGCCACGTATGGGGCGGGGAGGGGGGAGGGAGGTGGCTGGCTGTAGAGTGCAATAAACGATTTGATCCAGCTGGACCGGTGATCGAGCGCGATCATTACGCGTTGCAAATTCGATTACAAAGACGCTCGTAAATCTCAATAGCTCTCGCGTGTGAATGAAGGAGCGCGAGAAATCGTAAGAAAGTTTTTGTCGCCCGTTTCGTTTGCCTACCCGGCGTTTCTCCGCTGTGGCGGGGCGCATGCGCGTGAGCACCGACGCAGCCGTAGAAACCGTCGGGCACGACGACGGAGCAATAAACCAGCGACCGTTTGCGTATCCGGCTTATGTTTCCATCGAGTTCCATCAATGTGAATAAACACCGGTACGTGAAGTAGCACAGTGCTGGGCATTAATATGTATTGGCAATAAATCGATATCGATAATTAAAATCTGCGCGCGGGAAGGCTCGGCCGAGGGGGGGGGGGGGGGGATCGAGGGCTGCGCGGACGGGATCGTGAGCAACGCTCGTAGATACGTGCATGCAGTGTTATATACGTTCGGGGTCGGAAGGGAGGTGGGGGAGATGGGGGGTGGGGTTATCCCGTCGCCGTGAGAGCTCCACGGGCGTTTATATAAAAGTTCAATTTGTTATATGTAACTGCACGAGATGACTATAAATATTGCGTTACCCTTTTTAACCGGGGATCGTAAATCCGGATGATTTATGTCCGTGCCGCGCGTCGCCCCGAGGATGAGGGCGAGTTAGCTAGCCGGCTAGGATGGGGTGCACCACGAGCAGCTCGTTGTTGCCAGTCCGCGGCGGTGACTGAACCAGGATTTCCGAGTCCCTTAAGGCTATGGAAAAATGCACAGCCCCACCGCGAACCTCCCTTCTCGCTGGAGTCTTATATTCGATTACTTATTTTATTTTTTCGCTGACTACGTGGCCAGCGAGGGTCGGAAAATCTTATATTGCTGCACGCGGCGATCAATCGAATGGAAAATTCGGCGATGCAGAAAAACGAAAAGAGAAGGAGCTTTCGAGGACGTAAATCAGTTCGAAAATCGAATTACTGATTTTCGAGTTGCGATAGATTTTTTTCTAGTTTGTTTTTCAGCACTGAACAACATCGTGACTGTTTGTGACTGGATATATTTTAGGGGGTCGCACCAAAGAATAATTACCTTTTTTTATGACTCTATCGAAGGATCCATAAGAGACATTTTTTTTTTGATTCCTCAAGTTGTCGTCAAGCTTTTTTCCAATAGGATATCTTCGTTGTTATTCCACGAAGCTGGTTCACATATTGAACATTGTTTTTCGGGAGTTGACAATTCAGTCTTTAAGAGGAAAAAATGTAGTAAACTTTTCGCATACTTGCGAGCCACGGTCAAAAGAAAAAGGCCAACGAAAGCTTACATTTAATTCGTTTTCGATGACATTTTTCTTTCGACGTTAAAGACCACCATCCGTTAGCAAAGTGACTACAGTTTTTACGACCGACCGTGGTATTTCATCTGCCCTCAATCGGATTCGATACAAACTCGGTCGGTATTGAAATCAGTTCCCGATTTGTTACCCACCGAGTTTCCATGCTCTTGGCAACAGTCGAAACAAGTGACTCGACTAAAAGAAATGCTTCTTCAGCGACAGCGTCAATTTAAATCGGAAGTTTACCGAGCCGTCGTCATTTCGCTCGGTGCGGTACGAAATACCTGCAGTTTCTCACGGGGGAGCGAAACACCGGTGGGAAGTGAGCTAGCCCGAGGAGAATCCGCGGAGTCGAAAGGGCAGGTCTCTCCGAGTTTTCGCGATAGAGCGATGTGTCTCGCGGGCACGCGTACACGCTGTATACTTTCCCCCGACACGAAGAAAGAGAGACCCGGGACGGGTGTTCGCCCCGTGCGCGGGGTAACCAAGATATACGAGCACTTTTCCCGAAAAAAAGTGTTAAGGAATTATGCCCGGGCGAGTAAATGAGATGTGTCTACGCCGGGACATAGATCACCGGAACCCCATCCATTTCAACCGCCTCACGGAGAGGAACCGGGTAGCAGTCGGGGGGGAAACGCGCGCGCGAAGAAATAAATACGATCGTCTCCTCGCGGAAGAACGAGGTGTCGGGAGTGCCACTGCTGGTCTTGCCGCTGCTACGCGCGAGTTGCGGAAGGGGTGAGCGAGAAGGAAGAAAAAGAAGAAGGTGAAGAGCACGATATTGCAGAAGAAGAAGAAGAAGAAGAAGAGGAAGAAGGAGAAGAAGAAGAAGAAGAAGAGCCAGTAAAGAACATGGTGAGGGTTGTAGAGAATAAAAAGAGACGGGCATGGAAGGGACAAGGGTTGAAATGCTGCGGTGTGCGATAGAAAAGGAGCCGAGTGGATGGCAAAGAAGAGGAGACAGGCGGAGAACGAAATCGTCTCCGGGCGGGCCGCATCCCGCAGCACATCTTTCTCCCCGACACCCGGGGGATCCGCCAGCCATTTCTCTCGCGCTGTTATATCCGCAGTCACTATAGATATAGCGAGAACTGCGGTACCTCCTGTAGGTGCGGCTGGGACTGGACTGTAATACGTGTATACATATAGTAATAGTTGACGCACGTGGCGCGGGTGCATACGTAGTACGTATCTCTATACCTTAATGCATTCGTATATCTACGTACACCCTCCGTGCCGTTAAAAGTATAGTCGGAAAGTGCCGAGAATACGGCGGAGGAAGAAGGAAGTGGTAGAGCAGCAGAAGCAGAAGCGGCGGCAGCCTGGTGGCGGCAAATAAATTGATCCATTACTCAACCTCGCAGTCATCTTCCTTCCTTCCTTCCTTGTTTCCGTTTGCTGTCCTTCCCTCGTCCTCCGCGTTTCGGCCCCGTATATATCTTCACCGGTCACCGATGTACCGGGGCGGTAAAGGGAGTCACGCACTCGTAACCCTCCGCTGTCCGAACCGCGAGTCGGCACGTGACAGTGGTACGTATGGTGAAGAAAAGTGGAGGAGTCGTATATACTTTTCTCGGCGCTTTATCCCGAGACAATTTTCCAAGCCTCGGTCGAACTACTTCATGAAACGTCTCTCCCCAGGCGTGAGGATTTTCTCTTTCGATGTTTGAAATTTCGCAGAGCCCTCTTCGACGCCTATCCGCGTATAGACCGGGCTCCCCGCGGATCAGATTCTGGATGCAATATGGGCAAAGAGAATCTCCGTCGGAAGGCCCAATTTCGACGGTCCGACGAGCACATGCGAAAGGAATATTTCTGCGATTGGGAGGAGAAAAATCGGAGATCTGTAAAAGCTCCGGATATCGTAAAAACTGGTTTTTACCCAGGATTTTGCCAATCGTGCAGACCTGGATCTCACCTCAAATGTGTAGGAAAATTGTTACCCGAATACTCCGAACTTGTTTCCTCAAGTGGTCGGTCAATGAGAGTTTTATTCCAGTCGGAACCTCGACCTGGAGTGAATTTTCTTTTTTTCAGGCGAATTTGTTTTTTCAACATCGATCGTATTCATTCAAATGTTACCGACAACCTCGGGTAAAATATTTGTGTTGGAGAAATTACTTTTATCGCAATCGTCTCGAAACTAAATTTTAATCTCGCGTTACGGTCAGACAATGTGAACATTCCATCTCGGTGAACGAAAAAGTTTGTCGAAAAATTCGCGAGTGAGGAGGCTCCGGGCCGTGCGCGAGCTCGTGAAAGACACGTGACTCCGAATCGTGCCGGAAGCGAGCGTTTTGTATTAAATTTTCTGTACAGTTCGTGCGCCGTCGACGAAAACGAGGAGACGAGTGGCAACCGGTAAGTGTACGCTAGCCGCTTCGCCGGTTCTCTCGACAAGTCGGGTATTGATTTTTTTTTCTCATTCCGGTGGTACTTCACTTCCTCATCCTCATCCGCCGTCGCTTCTTCCCTCCACTCGGTATTTCTCAAGTGTGGGTTCTTGCGTTATTTATAAGATCCACGGTCGTTTGTACGATTGCATTGATATTAGTCGAAATATGTAATCGCACATGGAAAAAATACATTGCGAATTACATTTTTTTTTTCAATAAGTATAGAGTTTTAAGTTTGGTTCTGTCTCTCCTCATTGCAGGTTGGAGAGATATTAAGAAATGTAAAATTCCATAACGACCGAAAAAGTAAAAATCAACTACCTGCTGAACAGGTGAAACGCAGAGATCGCGCACGTATATGCAAACGGAATAAAAAAAATACAAGCGTATATTCCGTTATAAAGATATTTTAAAAAATATGAAATATTCCTCTCGACGAACCTCTTCCTCTTTTTCCAAAAAAAAATTAGCCTATGTAAACGCGTTAAGAGTGTCACATGATAGCTGAGGCAATTTCTACACGATGACGCTAAGAACTCCGGCCAAAGAATGAAATGCGACCGACGATGTTCGGCAATGATCCATGAAGCGGTTTAAATTTCATAAAATTCTTCAATATTGCTGCCTCATAGAGAAAGCTGAATCTTCTTAAAAATAAAACGAAAAATTCGGAGACCGTAACGTCAGCGTATTGGAAATGGTCCAAAACGACCAGACAAAATTCTTCGATTTTCTAAATTTTACGGTGCGCCGCAGCTGTGACGCGACTAAACGTCTATCCGTTTCGCTGAATCGTGACTGGATATACAAATAAATAAAACGTCGAGAAAGTTAAAAGCTCCGTTGCAAGGTGAGGTTTTGTGTATACGAACTAGAGTTGGACAAAATATTCTTAAATACTCAAAATAAAAAATACTTTTTGTACTTGAAGTACCTTAAAAAAAAAACTTTCTCAAGTACTTTCTCAAATGTTTTATAAATACCATAAATGGCCGAGATGGATGTATGAATCCATTCCGTCCGTCTATTTATCTCCGTACCATCCTCACCGTAGACTCGTAATATGGAAAAATACAAAAGTGTTTTCTACTTTGTACTCAACGCACCCGAAATTTTAAGTACATAACCAGTACTCAACATTCTTAAATACCATGAAAAATATTCGAGTACTTAAAATACCTAAAATACATCAAGTCTTCAAAATATACTACCCAGCTCCAATATGAACCGGGTCGTGAAAAAATTTATAAAATTTGTGTCAATTAACAAAAAAAAGAAAGCCGACTCGAGGTTTACTGCAGAATCGACGATGATTCGAAATTTCGAATTGAATGCGATTTTTTTGGTGAAACCGCCTCGGACCCGCTGGTCGTGTCTCTCGATACCGGTTTTGATGCGCCCTGTGCACACACAGGATAAACGTTGCGCCGTCGGCGACGTCGTTGATACGAGAGTGGCGCGCGCGAGTGAGAAGAAAATAGTGACAGGCAACTGCGGCAGGAGCGTTAGTGAGCCGTCACCTGTCGCGAAACGAGATTGGATCGTCGACTTGGCCCCAGCAGCGAGGGAACGAGCGGATTCATCCCTGGCGCGTCGTAGCAATTAATAAGCGAGTCAGGCGGGAGTAGGGGGGGGGGGGGGCAAAGCGTGTGAGTATGCAACGTGCATGAAACGCCGTCGTTGCACTCGGATGCATCGCGGCTGTCCCGTCTGTAGGTACGCATCACTGCGATTTCCGCTCTTTCTCTCTCATTTGTGTTACACTATAAGCGTAGAGTAACGCTCGTTCTCTTTCGCGGTGTCCGTCGCCGCTCGGTCATCCGTCTTCTCATTATAAATGCGAGGCAACGCTTTACAAGCCGCGCGCGCTGTTCGGTTCTCCCTCTCTCTTCCTCTCTACCTCGTCGACCTCGCCGGATAAATGACTCGGCATTACGTTTGTAATTTCATTTTATATTTAAAATGATCCAGCGGGCAGCAGGCACACCGCCGTTCCCGCTGCCGCCTCCGCCAAGCCGCCAGAGACAAATTGACCATTTGCATAATGCCGTTATTTATTAACGAGCTACAGACCTGTATTTATATATATATATATATATATATTTATATGTTCCGTGTGTGGCTTTTTGTGTGTGAGGCATATATGTATATATATGTATATGCAGGAAACACCCGAGCGTAATGCATATGCAGGTACTCGACCATAAGCGTATCTAAAGGTCCAACGTTATGTTCCTGTACGTATGTATTTTTGTTTGTACACCGGTCCCGAATCGCACATGAATTTCGGAGCTGAAAATAAATATATACGCCATGCGCCCGCATGAAATAATGACTTTCGTTCGAATCGGACGATCGTATAGCGTATCAAATTTCTTACCGCTCGCTCTTCTCTTATTCGTCGTTTGGCGAATGAGGAACGGTCTTAAAAAAAAGGTTGACATCGTCATGGAACGATTTGATCAAGCCTGCGAATTTAATTAAAATTTTATAATGGCATGGCGACGAAAGTGCCGGTGGGTTCGTGTCCCGCGAACGGTTAGGCTATAGGACTCGTTAGATGTTTGCCCGGTTGGAAATTCGATGCTCGACAGCAGTGATCCGGCAGACCACCGTGACGATAATCGATACGCAATTGATCTCCAAACGATACTTCTTCGAATTGAAATTTTAAGACCGTGCGAACGTTTTAGAGCGTCGACGAAATTGATACAGTTTCAGCGGTGGATTTAAATTTCGTCTATAAAATTATTCGATAACGTTGACACGCCTTTTACCTTAATCGGTCTATTATTCGAATCAGATCTGGCATTCAGACTGCACAATGGCATTTTTCTCGTGTTACAATTGGACCGAGCTATTGGTAGAACAGGCGCTTAGCAAACTTCATTGATTGTATACAGAGATTACGTGTTCCGGCGTTAAAGGTGAGTTGTCACGCTTGAATCATTCCCGCCTACCCTGCATCCGGTCGGGAAGAAAAACTGCAATGGTATTGCTCCGAGGGTGAAATTTCCTACGAGGTTTCACCCTCGAAGAAATGGGATTAGAGAAGACGAGCGAAAATGGGATTCCAGTGCGTACAGTAGTTCCGCAATCCTATTTCCTTTGGACCGCCGAGTTTCAGTACCTTTCATAGAAACAGGACTGCAGATTTCATTACCGACCGTGGTATTCACTTCACCTCGTATAATACCCGAGAGAGATTACATTGCCCCGGTAGAAAATGTAGAACCCTATATTGAACCATAATTAGATTCAGAAAGGAGTTGAAAAGGTCGTGATAAGCCGACTTAATCCTCTAAAAAAATTCGATAACGGATGTACTTTGAAACATTCGCGCGGACGAGTATAGAGATATTAAATCCGGCAAATACAATCGTTGCTGTTAGCGATGAAAACCTTGAGCTGCGGCACCGAGGAAAAGACTGGTTGGATCAACCTGAAGTACCGGTGACATACATTCAAAACTCTTACATAGTTGATCCAAGTAAGTGACATTATTAAATAATTATTCGCTTCAAGCGATTCAAAATCCGTTGATTAAAAAAAAAATTTCCGTTGTCGGGCAAGTCGTGGTCATATGACCATGGTTTCTCAAACAATGAGAATTGTAGGAGTAATATTTAAAATAACATTAACATATTTTTTTTAAAACGAACTCCAGAAGCATCGAACGAAAGTATTTTCGATGCAACCGACTCGGGGACTTCAGGTGAGATGGCCCCAAGAAAAATGGTACTCAATTAGGTCAGGAGAACCATCGGAATTGCAAAAAAACACGTCTTGCTATAATTTATTTTTTCTACAGAACTTATAAAAATCCTGTAAATACCTCTGTCAAATGTTTCAGATGCCAAACTAAAGACAAAATAGTTTTATTGTTACCTGGATATTACGGGTAAGATGGCCACGTGGCCCACCACCATTGACGTGGCAGTCGCGCCCGCAATATCTGGGTGATGAGGCCACGGGCCGCTGATGCAAGCGGCAGCCCACCACCACTGACGTGGCTATTTCACTCGCTATTGCAGGCAGTGACCATTGACGTGGTCATCTGATCCGTGATTTTCGGGTGAGATGACCATCACTCTCTATTACAGGCGGTGGTCCCCCACCAAAAAATAGCCACCACCTAAACTGAGCGAAACATTTTTTTAAAATAGGCTTACTACACGCCAATTTTTTCTTATAACATCCAACTACGGTATGCAACGTTGATTTATCAGAAAAGTTATAATTTATCACGTCTACGGAGCGCCACAAATATAGCGCGGAAAATTTCTAGCTACCGCGAAATAGAGATTCTTTTTCGTACTGATTCTTGCACCTACATTCTTATAAATTTTCATACAAAATTCTTATAAATTCTTATAAATTTTGATAAATTTTTATATATTTTTATATAAATTTTGACATTATATCCACATATGCTAAAAATTGTGCAATCGGCAGTGTCGTTCGTTTCTTGAGTTAAAATATATTACATCTTCTTAGGTGATGTTAACGGTGATAATAACGATGAAATAACGCCCATGAATTTGTGACACCGCGCTTCCGTTAATCCGTAAAATTTTTTTAATCCATAGTCAGAACTCGTGACGCTTCCTCGAGTCCGTACGAGTGTCAGACGAATCGGAATCTATATTAGTTCTTATTCAATTACTGTAGACTATGATTATTTTTTCGCGACTCTCTCATTGTCTTTCCGTCCTCCCATAAATTACAATCACACATCAGAACGTAATTAGATCTAGAAAAAACCGTGACAAGGCGACCTAATTTATACATTTCTGCTGGAAACTTGGCAAAGTTCGCCCGGACGAGTGTACATATATCAAATCCGATGAATAGAATCGTAGCTGTAAGCGATGAAAACGTTGAGCTGCCGTTCCCCTTGATAAAACCATTGCAGTCGGAATGCCTGTCGTATCCTCGAGTGCACACGAGTGCCTGACGAATCGAGATCTTTATGAGTTTCTATTCGATGATGCACGGTAGGCCTTAGTTTGTTTCTCTCAATTCTCTCATTCCCTGTCACTTGTCCCATAACTTATACTCTTTCAATTTCCTGTTGGCTGTCGTGATCCCGCCGAGAGAAACCAACGCGTGAGAGACACCGAGGAATCTCAGCGCGATAAGCTCGGTGGCAGATTCGTCGCGGTACACGCCGAGCGTCTGCGATGGTGGCTGCTTCAGGCTCCAATGCGATTCTGCCGAGAACAGAGATCGGTTGATTTATCACGGCGTAAGTGCGAGCCGGACCGCCGGCAAAGTAGCCGGGTGTAACGAATCGAAATCACGCCGAGCGAGACACGGCCAGAACGTTTTGCCCGGTAGGCGTCCGGTGCGGAACGCGGTGAAAGCCAACGCGCTGTCGCACGCGGGACATCTGTCGTTAATGAATGTATGAAGCTGGAGGGAAGATAATAATGCAATACATTTAAGCGTGTGGGCGACATATTTTCCACGGTTTATCACGAGAGCAATGAGTCTTCGATCATGTCACGTGCGTCTTGAGGAGTTGCCGCGGCGGGAGATCCTGTCGACTGAGTAGTTTCGTCGATACAGTAGAAACTCGCTTATTCGAAGTGGTGTGCGCCGATCAAATAAATTGAACATTTCATGTAGTGGAACTGGAAATACGCTCACATGACTTAGATTAATTGAACATCAATGTACTTCGTTTGGTAAAACTAAAAAAAATATGAGACATCGTTTCCTTGTATTGATAGTGACGAGAAATTTTAAGTGCTAAGGATCATTGCTTCTGGTGAGATTTCACAATATCGTACGAGATTGCTTTTCAAAGACCACCCGTAGTTTGTTGATATGGACTACTAATAAAAACTGAAAATTCTGAATAATCTTGAAATGTATTTTCAGTCCCCAAATCTTACAAGCACATTTATATAGGTACGGGCCATCATTGGCCGGTCCCTATTATGGTTCATATTATTAGTAATATGAACTGCAATACCTTAGATTGTCCTTCTTAGGCTGGGGCACGAAAAACCGAATTCAAATTGCTTGAGAATATTAAGTTTCTAGTAGTCGGCACTCGTTACAGCCCATTTTCAGTACATGTCAATTTAAAGATGATTTGAAAAATTAATTTGGTACAACTGTTCGCGGACTTCTGCATGCAAGACATGCTACTTCACAATTCATCGTGATATTCCACTGAGGTTGTGTGTTTCTTATTAGTTTGTATATTAGACGTCTTCTTAATTTAATAAAATTTTTAAGAGAGATCTCGTACTTGGCAGAGATGTCGCGAGGCTCATTATGTCTCCATCCGGATCGGATAATCTGCCAATCCTAATCTTGTCTCCATTCACCCTTTGGGATATCCGACCGAGTCCGCATTTTTGAATGTCTTTATTACATCAAAATTACTCTTTTCGAGACTTCCTTGGTAACGGTAAAAAATGCGCGCAAGCGATGAGTGCTCCAACTTCGCCCTCGACGCAAACTAGACATTTCTCGAGCCTCGACGCCGTCTCCGTCATCGTAAAAATATATCAGCGAAAGATGTCAACGGTATATTCCGCGTGCGTACACTTACAGTACCAAGGCTGAATATACGATGCATCGTCGTCACCGTCTCGTTGCAAGCTGACGCCGACGTCGTCGGGAGCGTGCACGCCTGGTTGAGTGCCGGATGGGACCCCGGCAAGCCGAGGAGGTGCGATAAGGGACACGGAAGAGGCATTAGTGTCACAGAGGCGACGGCTTGTATATTTGCCGCGTCATCCTTCCGCCGCCGCAACAGACAGGTGTGAGCACGAGGCTCCGCCGCTGGGCTTATATAGAACGACCCGTCGTCACCGAGGTGGGATGCAATCGCACTCGACGACTTTCGGCTAAATCCCGTTACGTTACGTGCCGCTTCCGGATTTTCCGGACACATGTCGCTCTGGCATTATTAATACAGTAACCCACGAAGTTACCGTCTACGTTAGCTGCCACTTTTACCTATTTTCCAAAACGGGGTGAACTTTGCTTGAATTGAAAAATAAACCAACTCGGCCAAATTAAAGAACATCTTTAGTCGCGTCGTTCCATAACCATCCAAGAAAGATTCGCAAACAAAAGTGATCACGGAGCCTTTCTCTGCTGATATTTAAGATTTCAAATTTTCCACTGCCTGCTAGGACAACAGACGAGAGTTATGAGTGTCATGGAAGTCCCGCTAATTGTCCTGCTTTCGTTGTCTTCGGTCTTTGCTGGAACGCGCAGAGAAAAACAATTATCTTGACGGGCACCCTGCAAATAAATATGTATTTACATGAATCAAAATATTTACTTCTCTGCGGCTGAATGTCTCTCAACAGCATTTGGCACATTAGCTGCGTATATTTTTCATCTACATAGTACAGCAAAGTTTGGGTCACTGCAAATGCGTGTCCATCGTATCCATCTCCTCTCGCGGCCTACCATAATACTATTGTAAAAGCAGGTCTGCTGGCAGCGAGGACTCTTGGCCGAGATACTAGCTTGGCCTTTTCGTTCGCTTTCGTGCAGTCCTCTCATGTCTCTCTCCTGAGCTGTCTGGCTTTCAGCCAGATCACCTATCCGCGTAGGCATCTGTCTTTTCGTCACGACACGTTTCGGCCGGACTTGATAGATTGATGCGCCTCCTAAGTGACGGACGCGACTCATCTGCATACCTCGACGAGACCCCAGTGTATTCTCGCCAGCGAAAGAGGGAATCGGGCTGCACGCAACGCAATGCCGAGAATCATCGTGCACACACGATGGATCGCCGAATGAGGGATAGAGAAAAATTGACTGAATCGCAACACCCGATTACGCATGCACGCGGAACCTAGATTGAGTGTCCTTCGGTGCCAATATTCTCGCCAATTGAAATGGATCGCCAGTGATGCATCATCAACCTTGCCCCTTTGCCATTATTCGTAAAAAAAAAAAATGAGCGAATTGTTTCGCGCAAAACGGAGTGTAACATTCGTTTCCAAATTGGAGGAAAAATCAGTTCAGCGTGAAATCTCACGATAATTAATCACACGTGAAACGACGCGTGTAGAATGAGTCTTTCGTGGAATGGTGACGAATCCTCTCGGCCTGAGGTAATCGTCAAAAGCGTCCCTCCGCAGCTGTCGAGCAATCTTGCACACAGTGTATATTCAAAGTAGGCAACAGTGTATAAATCGTCGGCTTAAGAGTTACACGATGCGCGTTAGTTCCCTCGGGGTGTCTCGCGACTCCGGGCGCGGTTTATAAAAATCGCTTGCGATGTCGTACTAAATTCTCGTACGCGCTTATGTGTGCTCCGCGATGCGGGCGACAGGAGCGATGTATTCGACGGATAGTTATGCGAATAGAAGAGTTTTGAGAGAGGCCTGTCGCATGCGAGAGACCCAAGGTGGGGTTAATCCGACATGAGCGTCGTCGCGACGCCTGGCCTAATGGCTCTACCGCGCGGCGTGCCAGCAATCCAGATCGAGAACGAGCACTGGTGCTCCACGGTTCGGCGGGAGTGCAACGGAACCGAGAGAACTCGTCGGGAATCCGTCGACCGACTACGTTCGCCGGCTCTGTGTTCTCCGGGTCCTCGGATCGCTGGGAACGACTCTTGACTGAGTGACGAAGCGAGCGCGGAGTGAGACCTATTTTTGAGACCCGAGCGAGCAACAAACAGTCTCGTAGATCTCGCAACACATCGTTAGCGAGGGAAACCAACGAGGAAGGGGTCTCCACATCCGAAATACACTCGAGAGACGAAACAGCTAAAGTGCCGTCGGACTGGACCGCTACAAAACGCCTCGGTGCGTCGCTGTACCCCTAGGCGCAATCCGACTTTTTCCGAGGCGTTTATTCCTAGGATTTACCAAACCCCGTACATGCGTCGAGTATCCGAGACTCCAGGCACCGAGCATACAGGAACAAGTTGTTCCATTAGGACCATTAAATCCATTGTCGCGTTCCGCCCAGGGAATTATTTCGAATTTTCTCGCGGAATTCGTGGCTGGAAGTAGCGATACAGCACGTTTTTTCTTCATAGTTTGTTCAATGTCGCGTCAGAATTGAAAAAGAAAATTGTCTTTCCCCGTGTATCGTCTACGCAATATCCCTACATTAAAATTGTGTACGAAGAGTTTTAAATGTATTCTCCATCAAAAGCCGTATGGAATTACCCAACTGTGACAAGAACTTCGTTCATCTATGTTTTAAGTAGACCTGCGACAAAATTCGCTTTTCACTTCGTGAACATTTTTCCCAACAAGAATTACATAAGACACACAATAAATAAAAGATAATTTGAAAAAAGCTACTACAACTCCCGCATCGGGCGGACATAAAATGGGATAATCTGTCGACTCGCAGGGATTATTCAACCGCGGTTTCTCGCGTATGCATACGCGGCTAACCAGTGCGACTTATTCTTTGCTATTATAACTAAAGTGCACAAACGTTGTACGTCGACGTTGGTGAAACTCAGCGGGAGCATTAAATGTAACGGGGCTTGTGAGAGTTGAGGGGGTGGAGGTAGGGTAGGTAGAAACCAGCACGTATAAACGCAATTCCATTATAACCGAGCCCTTACTTTAAAATACCTAAATAGGAAACCACCCGAGGAAACGAGGTAATTATGAACTTTACCCGCGAGCCTCGACTCTCGTCCCTACGCTTTACACACACCTCTTCTCCGGCTCAGTTAGTTGTATTGGTACATTTTCTCCACCGCTACACACGGTACGAAGTCCTCGACATTGAAGCTGTGCAGCGTCGAGGGTTTGAACCCAGTCCGGAGTATATATATGTGCACGAGTGAGCTAGCATAAGCGAAGCGGTGAGTAGCGTGAATGCCCCGAGAGATTTGCAAGGAAATGGCCTGCGGATGTCAGTGGCAAATGATCTCTGGGACGAGGGGGCAAGGGAGAGATTGAGAGAAAGAGCGAGAGGGAGCGAGGAAGGGTTGTAACGGGGCTCGCTCTCGGATTGCGTTCAGCTCTGGATGTGGCGTAATCGCCCTCATCTGTATGCATTCCGGGAGACCCGGGTTGCCTGAATCGAGTGGAGACTATGAAGATCCGGAACGGCTTGCTTGCTGCCACTGCTGTGGCGTTCCTGCAAACGGTTAGTTGCTGTTCTCATGCACGGATTGCCGGAATGATCGCGAGAGTATTGCCAAGCGTGTTTCTCCCCATCCTCTCGTGCATCATCTATTATAATTCATTTTTTTTTCCTACTGACGATTATTTTGCTCAAACGAACCAAAAGACTTCGACGATATCGTCGAGATGACTTATTGTGCGATAAATTGCGTTATTTTCTTAGTACCCTTCTAAAATTCGGCATCGCTTTTTTGCCGTCGTTGCTGTTACTGCAGCACTGTTAGAAATGCTTAGTCGCTTAGAGCGAATTGCTGAAATACTCTTAAAAGTATCGCCAATTGTATTTCTCTACGTCCCTTCGCCAAAATTCATTTACAGTACCTATAAATTCATCTTTTTTTCTTACTTAAAACGATCATTTTACCCAATCGAACCAAGAGTCTACGACATTGGTAACTCAATTAATCATTCATCATCGATGAATCCGGTTGTTGGTTAATCGGTCATGCGTATGCACGACATAAATTCTTAAGTGCCTACCGAGAGTACTTATGACGAATAAGTCGCGAACATTTAGCTTTTCGTAATCAATTATTTTTTATCGTCTCCCGGAGCGTTTGTTCCTAACGATTCGCGATCTCGTGTGAACCTTGCGTCAAGTATGCCACACGTGTTGACATCGATGTTAACGACTGCGACGTGCTCGCGACTCAGCTCTCGGGGACTCATCGTGGCAACGTCAACGCTCTAGAGGAGTGGCAGAACGGTGCTGCGCGATGCTTCCTCTTCTCTTTCCCGCTGTAATTGATAGCTATTTTTGAGTGGAAGAGAAGAGAGGAGTCGCCACGGAGAGCGAGAGACAGACTCGCGGAGCGCAGATTTCCGGAACCAACGCGGAGAGCACCGACAGCCGCGTATCCCCTATATCAGGCTTTTCAACCGCTTCGTTCTGACAGTTATTGCAACGTTTCGGTGATATATCCGATAAAATTATTACGAGCAGCTGCGTGTCTTTCCGAGCCGAGGAATATCGAGGGAGAGAATCCGCGAGACGGAGATATCGGAGTTCTTTTTACCCTCGGGTTTCGTGTCGTTCGTGGAGAACACAACAGCCGGGGTGGTAAAAATTATTATGTTTGAGAAGTCTATCTGGGCGATGGTTGTAGGCCTTGCGCGACTCGAAGGCTCTTCGCGACTTCGTTGCTACTCGTGGCTACCGAAGCCTCGACATTTCTTCCTAGTCCTGTTTTTTTCCCATGTCTCCCTCGGAACTAAGTGGCGGGAAACTAATGGTAAACAGGAGTTCTCCGACGGTTCAGCGGGCGGGAGGGCCGCCGGCCGTAAGGGAGAATTAATGTGCTGGATGTAACGGTAAATGGAGTGTAAGAAAGACAAGAGACGGGGCTTGTGATAAATGAGAGCGGGGGCCACCGAAAAAAAGCGTTTCTCGCTCGAATCGCCCACCCAACGGTATTCGTAGTACATACATAACCGGCGGAGAGGCTCGGAGTTCCCGTAACGGGTGTCGCGGTATTTTTCAACGACCGACAAGCCTCCTACTTCCTCTGTCAATGTGATGCTCCGAATTGTTTGAAACGCCGGGTCTTCTCACCAGAAACGAAGAATGCAGACGACGAGAAATGGATCGAGCACAACGTTCAGGAGTTGGTCTCATCGTCACTGATTAATCAATACGGGTGATTTGACTGAAGATTTCAACAGGGACGTTCGAGTAAATGTTTCCCTAATATTAATTCTGGAAAGATAGATAAAAAAATTTTTTTTTCATGTAATCAATTCTAAAATGCCGTTTTTTTCTTCTAATTTTCCGGATAATTGGTATTTCATGCCCAACACGCGTTTATGCATCAAATGTTGCTTTAAGAGGAAAATAATATAAAGATTTGGCATTAATGAGGTAAAAAAATACATGGTGCATGGTTTCTGAACGACGAATTAGTCAAATTGCAGTCAGCTATTTTCTACAATAAATTCCCTGCTAACTCATGACATTTCTTCAAAATTTGTTCGATGGGTTTCCCTACGGGAAAATTCGCTGATTGATTATTGGCTTCCTTTTTTTTATATCAGTAACGGTTGCAATCTCTCCTTTAACGAGTACTCAGAGTGGGTGTAAGCAATGACGCCGCGTTAACGATATATACATGTATGTTTTCTGTATCCATATATAGATATAGATACATCTTCGTCCCCCGACCTAGACTGACGGGACCCTTTCGAATTCTAATGACACTGCACTCAGTCCTGATTAATCCATTCGATTGACCCTTCTAGAAAATCTATACTTCAGCCGAAGTCTGTCGCCGATTTGGAGCGACGGATTACCGACGGATACGAGCAATGCGCTACGGTTTCGTCCACATCCACACCCTTCCATTTCCGTTAGTGAGCGGGCCGTGAATTTAATCGGAACGGTATACAATCGTAAAGTCTTCCCTCGACGACGAGACGAAAGACTATTCAACTCGGGTGACGATTCCAACGACGTATATGATGTGTGTGTGTATATATATATATATATATGTATATATATATCGTGCCATTGGATTTTACCGTGACGCAGTTCATCTCTTCGGGTGAAAAAAACAACTATATATATCGCTCCATTCAACACAACCGGTACAGGTCTGTCAAAAGAATAGCGAATCGATTTACTGCGCATCTAAATCTTTCATGAAAAATGAGCCTCGCGTGCAGCATGCTTCGTCACGATGCTTTTTTCTTCATAATGGAAAGTATAAATTCCGGCTGTTAGCTGTGGAACGCGCTGGGTGGACCGTGTGTCTCGAGTATAAAATGTTACGGCAATTCTTGTCGCTGATCTCCGAAAGGGAGAGTTAATCGTTCGATCATTAAGAGAAGAGCTCCGGAGTAGAGGACGAACGACGGCGAGTCACGACGGTAATGAGAGAGAACGCATGCGAGCTTCATTTACATCCCCGTATCCCGTTCGCGTTTGTGCTCCTTGCCCTCTGCGAGTCCCCTCGCGGAATAATTCCTCCGCTTCGTCGCCGCTCGAAGTCTTTAGCACTTTTTCGACTGCTTCTTGTGTGTGTGTGTGTGTTTGTCTCTGCGTGTTTCTCCCAAAGCGCTCTGGAACTCCTCGCTCTTGCGAGGCGCTTCATACATTCCGCACAACCCACCCAGATTACCTTCCGTTTATCTTTCGTTCCTTTATTTTTCCCGGACTTCTTTTTTTTTTTAGATATCGTACATAATAGCAGGTTCCGAAAAAGTTGTAAATTTCATGGGAATCCTCGTGCGTTTAATTAATTCCATCCTCACACCCGTGTAGTAAGGTTGTAATTGAGGGGGACGGATCGACCGCGAGCCGATGTTATTTGTTTCGTAAAACGGGCCAACAATTCAATGTAAACGTTGTGTCTTCTTCGTAGAAATGATAGATTACTCGGAGCAGGGGGGCGGAGGGAGAAAAAAAAATCCTCACGTGTAAGACAACCATGAGTGTGGATCATATAATTTACGACACGCGACCCGCGTCTCTCGTGCGGCGAGGGCATTGAGGGCCGTTCTGCGTCCTCGAATACGACGAGGAAGATGCGACTCCGAGAACGCGTCTTGTGCCCCCGCGAGGAGTGAGAGACGACCGGAGACTACGAGGTCGGGGGTTACTTCTCCACGTATGAGGGCACTTTATAAGTCATCCTACCCGAGATTTACAGTGTCGAGACTTTGTTTCAGCTGTCCCGCTTTCACCGTAAATCGTACCCCGTGGACCGACGAAGGACCCGAACGGCCCGCCGAGAGAGAGACCTCGCACGGTTGCTTGGACGATTCTTGTCCGTTGTCTATGTGTAAGGGGACCTAAACTTACTCGAGAAAGATGCTGCTACAAGCTACCGTTCCTTCTCCTTCGCCGTTCCTCTTTCAGCTCCCCTCGTTTCTCCATCGGCAGCTCGAACCGAATTTTTTTTGTATCTTCGTCGAGTTTTTTTTTTTTTATAAATCTAGAACGATGCCTGTCTCGTATACCAGACACTACAGTACAAACTGCTCTACTCCACGTCAGCTCGAAGAAAATTGATGCCGGTTTTGAATTACCCGCGCTTTGTGAAACACGATAGTTCTTGAGCTGCGGGGCTCGCGCACAAGGCGCGGTAATAAGTCGTCACAAGATATTTCGCCCCCGATGCGGAAGAGAAATATCACCTCGGGCTGGGAGTCGCAGCTGATGTGGTTCGTAGTTTTACGCGAAGCTCGCTTTTGAGATCAACATTTTCGTTAGAAGTCTCGCACGTTTGCTGAGAGAAGGATCCGATAGAAATTACCATAAATCTAATAAAAACCGACGGTACTTTTGGGTGTATGGGAAGTACAGTGACATCCCGACAAAGGTTTATGTTACATTTAACAGATTTCGCTACGAAATGTAGCGATTTTTACTGTCGCGGATATTACCTGAATATCTTGTAATTTTCACTGGAGTATAAGTTCTTCATACCGTCAATTTTTTAAATGCAGACACGCATAAAGAACAGTTCACACCGATTAAATTTGATCTGACGATTCATCGGAAGAATTTTTTTAAATGTTCAATTAAAAAAAAGAGCAAAGTATTTTGAATGGGGTGTGAATAATCTAAAGTGAATCTGGTTGTATTTACATTGAGGAAAATAAAATGGTTTGATTAACCAAGGGGCGGTAAAATCCATTCAATAGGCTTATTCGGTTGGCACGATAAAAACGGTTGTTCGAAACAACAAATTTTGAATCGATTGAAATAAGTATTCATTCAATAGAAAAAAAATTATTTTTCCCAAAAAAATAACAGGCTTGAATCTATATGTCCGCGACTATTGGTTAACACTCCAGAGGTACAGAGAGTCAGAAAGTTACATGAAAGATCACCGCCCCCGAATATAAATAATACTAAAAGCAAGAGAAGAACCCAATATGAACAGATTTTCGGCGAGTGATGCAGATTGCCCTACTTTACGATGAAGTTTTCGGTTGGACCCTCGTGTTATGCCCGCGAATCATGAATATCTAAATATAATGTTTCCAGCCTGGCATAATATGCTTTGCGGATGAAAGACAAAGACCGACAGTAAAAAATCTCCCACCAAAGGGGATGATTCCTCGACGGTTTCAGCCATCTACAAAGCGAGGGTTAACACGACAAAAATAACCAAAAAAAAGAACTTATGACCCGTCGTATTTTACAGTCGCGCCGCACGCGGTTTTACGCCCAATAAAAATCTGCACCCAAAGGCGAAACACGCTCGATCCTTCGTTCTCCCGTCTCGTAAATTCGATTTAGTTCACAGTGGGAATAGAATATTTCGCGCAACTTCGCAACGGAGCACGCCCATTCGACTTTGCACTTTAACGCTTCGACGATCAAACGATCCCGAGTCCTCTGACAATATCATCGATTTTGTTAAACTGACTTGATTGCATTGGCCAGCTGCCGGTAAAAAAAGTCGTTAGCCTCGGGACGAACTACGGGACATACGCCTGTCTCACACCCACCGTTCCATGATGTTTGCCTGCCGCGATATCGTTGCCACCGGCAATAACCATCGGCCCATGGCTTGTTGCAACCGCGTACCCGTCGAGCGACGTGTCCCGAGATCTCACGGTTCGATCGGCGAATCGAATTGATAGATACGTGCGCGCGGAGCGCTGCAGTGTATCCAAAGTTTTCGTAAGAGCAATCTCATAGAAACAAGTCGTTCCCTCGCGTATGTCAAGATCTTATCGGGGGACCATTCGACCTCGGTTCCGAGGTCACATCGCTATTCAGTAGTCAGTAATTCGTTGCGAATTCGCTTTGCCGCGACTGCGCAAACCGCATTATGATTAACTCCGCCGAGCCATGCGAGTCAGTCGCTCGTCCGTTAAATCATTCTCGATCACCCGTACAATTTTCTCCGTTGGCATGTGATGCGCGTTCATCGATCAACACACGATCGAGACGAAGCTATCAATAACGAGACTCTGCTGCGAGTATTCCGGTGGCAAAAATTCTTGGCTTTTACCGCGCGAAGAGAGAAATCGTGTATAGACGCAGTCGAGACGTTGGGTCGAGCGGGGAGGCGGCGTGACAGTGATCGAGCAAAAATCCCGCGACCCTGTCTTACCGCGAATAACATCACGAACATATCGTTACCTCGAGCGCTGAGTCGTAATGACGTCGATGATGCCGCTGAGATTGTGTACGTACAAGAAGGAAGCGGAACGGGAGCGAACGATCGCGCGTAGAAAGAACGAGAGAGGGCCCGGAATGATAGGGCGGCTTTTCGCGGACGAGACCGATCGTGCAAGGAAGTGATTGCGAATGATGGACGATCCGTGGCACACGGTTCTGGCCGCGCCGCCGCGCACCGATGATAAAGTGGCCGAGCGACACGGAAGGATATCGCCGCCAAGCACACCCATCTATCGTTCGACTTGCGACTGCGAGAGCTCGTGTGCTTTGCGGGGCGAGCCCTCGCCGTGTACCCCATCTATAATCATCGAGCTATCGCGTGGCGCAAACCGAGAAACGCGATCTGCATCCGCGAATCGGATCATCCGTCGATGAGTAGAAGAAATATTTGTGTGTCCGTGTGGCGGATGTATTTTTGTTCACCGCCTGAAGAAATAGAAGAGAGCTATTGGCGCGGGTGTATTTCAATTCGGTAACGACATAGGCGAATTCGAATGAGAAATTCGAGGAAAAAGGATTTCGATGGGGGAACGAGAGGGAGGGAGAACGGGACGAACAAGGGGCGCGGGAGTATCGTCTGTGATGAAACGGGCATTAAATCATGTTTGGTTGAAACAAGCCCGCGGCGTGCCGACTATACATCGTTTTGCCGTGGTATATATCGTTGTAACATGGTCGAGTATCAACGCTGTGTGATACGTACCGTGTATGCGCGATGTACATAGCGAGGGTGGCGCGAAGCGAACACGGGAGAAACAATAATAGCATCGAGTTTCGCTTCCATGACGTTTCGCGAAATAATGCGTCGGTAACTCATCCGTCACGAAGCGAGATATGCCGTTTTTGGTATTGGGACATAGTGTGAGCACACGTGTATAGGTCATGAAGATCCGCGGGTATCGTCGAAGAGTGAGCACGGGCCGCGGTGCTGCAAACTTATGTGCTATACGAGGAAGGCTGATGGGAGACGCACAACGGAGAATCCGCATAGGCGACCGACGGGCGTACCTCGTTAAAACATATGTGAGATTCCAAATGTCGACAACGCCGTTGCAACGGAGGAATGCGCCATCTCGGGGCGTTTCATGGTTTGGAGACGGTCAGGTGGTGCTTCGAGAAAATTCTCCCGAATATATCGTATATATCGCACTCATAACAACTGGGTTACAACTCATATGTTTAATCCACGAGAGATGTTGTAGTGGTGCATTAGAAGTGCATTCAACTCGGCGTTTTTTTGTCCCTTTGGAAACTTCCATCAAGACCGAAATCTTCTCAGATGCAAATACTTTCCGAAGGGTACGGCGCATCGGCGTTTTCAGGTGTTGCGATAACTGACTCGATCTCGTTATCACTGACAACACCGTCTTACATTAATATCGATGAAAAGGAGTTCTTCCAAGTCAAAAAGTCCTGTCCCCTTCACGGTGCAAGGATAGAAGCTCTCGTTTTAACGTGAACGTGGTCCGTATTAATTGCCATCAGGAATTGGCAAACTCGTGACGAGTGACGACGAGCGGATAAGAGATCCATGTCTAGCTTAGGATTGTCGCTGACCGTGTAATTTTCTCGCGAGGAATATAAATTGGGTTGCGCATTGATATACGCAACGCACGCAGGTATCGATATTGAGTGTATTAAATCGCGCTTACATCCGTGTGCGGGGGAGCGTTACGAGAGGAGTTACGGACGTGCGGGCGGTACGTGGTATTAGTATGTATATCGGACGAGTCAGCGAGCGTTCGCGAGCGCGCACGACCGCGCCGCATGGAGATCAGCATACGTCGCGTGTTATTTACAATTGGCGGGGATTTATGTCTCTAGGCCGGATGAGGGCAGGCGAACAGGCAGTCCCGAGCTGGAGAGGCGGAGAGGCGCATACAGCGGAGAACGCGCACGGGGAACGATGCTCGCGGCCGCCTTGCCAGCCAATTCCCGGCGGCCCCGCTATATTTACGAGGACCATAAAGTAGCGGGCACGGCCGCGTATATTGCCGCGTAAATATCAGCTTATGGAAATATAGAGCTCAATATCTGCCTGCCCGCCTGCCCTCCGCCTGCTTTTCTTCCCGGCTCGAACCGTCGGAGCCCCCAGAAGCGACTGCTCGCTTCCACCGTTCAACCTCACTATTCCGCCCGCTTTCGTTCCCCTCAAGCCGCCGAGCGCTCGCGCACGTCTTAACCATAGCAATATTTTTTTCGTCGCTCTCATTTCGACTCCTCTCCCGCTTATCGATCCCCAGAAATTTCGATATAATGCCATATCTCCCT
Source organism: Listrodromus nycthemerus (assembly GCA_963978505.1). Classification (NCBI taxonomy): domain Eukaryota; kingdom Metazoa; phylum Arthropoda; class Insecta; order Hymenoptera; family Ichneumonidae; genus Listrodromus; species Listrodromus nycthemerus. The sequence goes on along the minus strand of OZ021683.1, from coordinate 13,652,631 downwards.
GTTAAAATCTCGCTGGGAAACCATAAAATTACAGCGGTGGAGATCGCGGGATGAAAACAGGAGGCGCCTTTCGCCCGTCCATACTTGACGGTATTAGCTCCACCATTCGTCACCATTAACACAAATGTCCTAGGGCTGCGGTGAAACGTCCCATTAATCACACCCGTGCGCACATAAATTTTCGGCGTATGAACGAAATAAGGGATGCAGCACGCGGCCGTGCCCGTGGGTGCCAATGGAGCATAGAGGGAACGTATGCTTTCCAACGAAATCCCGCAGCAGGGTAAAAGTGGGGTGCATGACTTGTGGTCCGAATTATCAGTCTACCACTAAAAGATCATACGGACCATGTTTACATACACTCAGTATCGCATTATCACTCTAAGCTATCAATACATTATTGATTAACTTGTTATTGAGAATGTCCATGTTCGTCACTTTTAACCATTGCCGCCACGCTGATCGATGATCAATCGAGAGTTCGTAGCGTTGGCGAAAGTCATTGAATAGCCTGTACGGGCTTGACGATATTGACCTCATGATTCCGGTTTTTCCCCTTCTCACGTAACTTCCGATGGCTTTTTCACAATTGTCCCTTTTTACCGATCAAGAGATTCCTTTGAATCTATGGATTCAAGAAATATTGGGAATTGAATAAGAGATGTAGGTCGCGCATGCACTCGTATTTGTTCTGTAGCGCACACTTGCAACGAAGCATGGATAAAAATGGAGAATATGGGTTGTCTGCATTTTAGGTCGAATATCAAGAATTCATACAGGCGAGTGGTGACCAACTGTACACCTAACGAGTCTATACGAAAACAGATCTACACAAAAAGTATGTACCAAGAGACGTGGGCAGTTGTACACCAAAAATCTTTGCACTGAAAACCGTACATGGCTTAACTGCGACTAGTCAGCAGGTGTACGGTTCGTGTAGACTTGGCAGGTGTACAATTCGTGTAGAATTGGCAGGTGTACATTTTTATCACTATGAGGTTTTACCACTACCCTCATTGAAGGCGACTGAGGAATTCACTGAGTTGAAGAAAGTTATGCAATATGTTGTACTATCTCGATGATGTTAAGCTTACGCGTCAGGACGTCCATTTTAACGTATCTTCGGATAGCTTTCCGCACAGCATTCGCTTCTTACCGACCCAAAGATTCCTACGCATCAGGGCAAGAAATTATGAAAAATTGACGAAGGTGTCAGGCAATCTTCAGTTCATCCGGACACGTGGAATCTCGCGAGTCTCGAGTGATGCTCACTTCGGCCAGCTCTCGTTCGCATGTAACGAGCAGCTCGACGACTTTGCCACTGACGCGACGCGCGTTTTTACGTCGATCATTGCGCCTCGCCAAGAAGAACAAGAATGCAAGTCGTCTACGTTGCGTCGAAGAACCGGTCAGCACGACACTTTGCTTCATCGACGCGCCAACTGTTGTTCGCCGGGCTCTCGCTACTGTTTTGAGATCGTGCGGGATCGAGGCAAAGACACAGACGGGCCGAACTCACATTCGGATAACTGCCGCATGCGAATTTCAGAGAAGAATGCGTGAGCTCTGTTTTTCGTGATGGCCGGACCGCCTGAATACGAGAGAGTCGAAATAGCGCGTGGAATGAAAAGCCTCTCGCTGGTGCGCGAGGCTCGGTGGAACGAAGGAACGCCGGACGGTCGGATCCTCGCCCCAGGGCCAAAAGATTTTTTCAACGTTCTCGATGTGTTTACGAGAGTCAGCTGGCAATTAATCGGGATTTACGGCGTACCTCGCGGTGAGTGGTTGGGGGGGACACGTTCGAAATGTATTAATTTTGCAGCGAACTAACGGAGGGGTGAGACGCGATGAGCTTAGGACTACCAGGGTCGGCATCGCTGGTAGGCCAGACGGTTAGGTTCATTTCTTACCCGTCGCTCTTTCGACAGACCTCGTTGACTCTCCGTCCGACACGATTCGTCGGCGCGATGATACTCGGCGAGGACCTTTTTTTTACTGGTAACAGCTGCTAAGCGCTTCTCTCTGTCAGTTCTTTTGGTCTGCGTTTGTCCTCTTGCCGTCTCGTCAAAGAATACAAGGATGCACGCAAGAAATACACGCAAGGGCATGGATGTTTCCACTTGCACCGCCGAAATTTATAGAAAAGATACGACCAATGGCAGATTTGACATTTAAGAAATATAGGGCAATCCTGTTTCGGATTTAATTTTAATTTTTTTTTCTCAAGTCTATAATTGAAAAACTGAGTTCCAATACTTTGCCGATCATGGTTGCTCTTTTTTTAGGAGCGACGATTAGTTTTCCGGAATTTATTTCCCAGGAGTATTTTTACTCCTGGGAACTCCAACGACCTTAAGCTAACCCTATGGTCGAGCAATTTGTACAAGCAATTCCCTAGGTTGTTCCGGCACGATGGTTAACACCTATTAATCCTTCGGTAACTGGAAGTCGTCTGCGCAGTCGTGGTGAAAGGGAATCTCAAACTTGTCGGGGATTTTTGTTTTGTTTTGATATAACACACATATCTGCATAGATTTAGTTCGTTCTCAATTCGGCTCGCGATGTAAAGTCTGCCGAGTAGAATTTTTGGAGCGTTAAGTCGGGGCCTGATATGGTTTTGATAAGACCTTATCGGACAACTATTTGGCCTCCTCCGGACTCTATCAAGAGCCGATGTAATGCTCGAGAATTTCTACTTGGGCTTGGGCAGACAAAATTATAAAATGTAAAGAAAAAAAATCCCTTCCTCGGTCAGTCGCTCTTCCGAAGTTTCTCACACGCTAGAAATATCGCCAATCATCGATGGCCGACAAACTGTTATTACAAAAATCGAAGGAGATAAATGTGGGCGTTACGCGCAGAATCTCGAGTACCGAGAAAGACGAGTCTCGTCCACTTTGGAACGTGACGTTCCGCGAGGAACTCTACGAGGGCTACGTTAATCACGTTCACGCCCTTCTTCAATCGAGAGTAGTGCCCGATGCATTTGAACCCCTCGAATTCTCTTCTCAAGCGCTTTTTCCGCGCCCCCTTCGCGACCCTCCCCGATGAGTTACGTCGGGGGAGAAGAAAGAATCACAAAGATTCGCATTCAAGCCGAAAGATTTACGACGATGAGAGGCGGAGAGAAGGAACCTTGCGTCGAACAATTGCAATAACTTCTTAACGAACCGGAAAGTCGCAAGACGAGAGTCTCGGTGAACGAGAGAAAATGGAGAACGTTTGGAATTAATCAAGTCAACTCGTCGTTTCTGTATTCCGTGAGCTGCCTCGATTCGCGAGTCAAGAGTTCAGAGGTTTGAAGAGCCGCTTGAAACGACGAATTAAATCCAAATTAAATCCAAAATTACCATTCGAACGCGCTGTGATCTTTCGTCGTTTGTTTTAAATTTCAAGTGCAATTTCAAAAATAAATTACCACCTCTACTTTCCGACTATTTCAGAATATTTTATACCCCTATAAAGGGATTCAAAATATTCTAACTACTCCCCTTTCATAAGTATACTCAGATTATTTCGATCCTCTTCCATTTCCCATCGGTCGCAGTGTTCCTTTCTATCAATCCCGATCGAAGTGTTTCATGTGACACACTTCAAATTTTTGCTTGACGCCAGTCAAAATTTTTCATTTCACTCCGACCTTCACGATTCTTGAATATGGCGGCATCGACCGCGGTGGGAAATTTTTTTTACATTATTTTATATGATAGAAAAATATATGCATATATTATTTTCTAAGAGCGTCTTTGAAATACGTGCGTGTGAACCTTCAAATCATACACTAATTTCCTACACTTTCTACATTAAAATTAGTTTGACGAACAATTGGAAACGTCACGTCTCTGTGGTTAATTGAATCATCGATTGTTCCTGTCCATCCCCGAAGGGTGCGTTTTGACGGATGCTTAAGAAAGATCCCCTTAAAGAGCTGACGATCAACAGACGTTGGCAATCCGCAACCCCGTGCCGACAAGGTAAGACGAAGAGAACGACTCTCGGAGGGGTCGAAGGAGGATCGGAGCGTGCAGCGGTGAGCGCGACGACCAGGCTGTAAATAACGCGGCTTATTGTTGAATCGCCGTGGTCCCAGCATCATTAACTCTATCGCGGATCTCGGGGCACAGCGGGTGTCGCGATATAACTCTTAACGCGCGCGCCTGCTGCCCGCCATCTCGCTGTGTCTGCCCGCCGTGAGCCCGCATGGGGATGTTGGTATCGCATGTCGTGTGGCATTGCTCGCCAGTTTCGTGTGCGTGTAACCGCGCTCACCTGTACAACGCGTGTCGCGGCTGTTCGACTCGGCGAGTGTAGGTACAAAACACAATGCAAGCTAATGATGCCTGGAAGGCGGTACCGCGGTCCGCGCATGCATCGGGCCTTCGCATTCGTGCATGTGTGCGACATGACGACGGCCTCTGTGTATGCAACACACGGAGCAATATTTGTATGTTTGCGGGAAGTGGGTCCGCGGGGGTCTCATCGCTCTCCGAGCGGGTCGCAATTCGATCGAGAGACGCAATAAGCGAGGCTGGTATCGCGGTGTGCATCATCACGGGGCCGTACCACCCGTCAAGGTCTCAGCGGAGGTCGCCGCAGGGGCCAGCCCTTCATCACCCTTCAATGCTTCGAAGCGCAGCTCTCTGTTAGTATTCCCTGGTGAGCTCTGCCGCATGGTACGAGCATGATGCATAACGGTGGGGGCCACACTGGGACAAGACTCGGAAGCGAACGGAGAGAGACCGATTCGTCGCTTGCCACACCGCCCTGACGAACGTCTCAATATGCATATCACTCGGGGCTTCGATTCGGGGAGACTTTGCATAGCTGTCGCTTTCACGCAGCAACGCTGTAATGACAAGCTAGAGGCACTGTTGTGTGTCCTACGGGGTAGATTGAATAGCGGCAGATAGGGCAGATCGGCTAATATGGCGCACTCTGATTACCACGTCAATCAATGATGCATGCAACCAGCCGTATTCACAACTTTCCCCCTAAATCGAATGTTTTACCAACATGATTATGCGGCTTTTCTTTCAATTGGACAGTACGTCTCTTGGGAATTTATTCTTTGCGTGAATGTTTTGGGAATGTTTTGGGTGCAATGTCAGCCACTTTTATCTTTATTAATACAGCCATACGGATGCTTGCTATAAAATTGTGACTTACGGATCACACACTGTAAAAGAACCTTTTAGGTTTGACAACTTGTTTTCTACAAACTTCCGGGATTTCTTTTTCGTCACTTTTCTGATCGCAACCCCGAGTTGCAGGTTTAAAAACGAAAGAAATGAATGATTTACCGAAATTATTCATCGACTATTCTGATGACGTTTTTTCCTTTATCCTTAAATTACCTCACTGAATACATTACAGTATTAACCTTGGTACGAATGATTCGTACATGGCACTACAAACGTACACGTAAATGCACAACGCAGCATCGATTGTTCCACTCGGATACGTGCATGACTCTCGATGTTCAGCGAAATAATACCAATGTCGAACGGGAATCGATTGACACGATGAGAAACGAGCTTCGACGCTTCGAAGCTTCATGATAGATGTCTATGCAGTATCGTTTTCCGTATCTCTGCTGCACGATCACCCTGGGGACAGACACGAAGCAGATGGCGGACGTTTCTCCGAGGATGCTGCCCCCTTTCCTCACTCTTTTCCCATATTGTTTCCCATTCCAAGCAAATCTGTATCGGAAATAAGGACTGAGTGCACCGAACCGAGATCGATGGTAATTCTTCTCGATGGTATCGATGAATCGAGAATGCCTTTCGATAGCCGGTTCCTCGTTCGACGGGCTCGTCGCGGAGAATCCGCCTTGCCCATAGATATACAACACCGTCCACGTTCCGCGGGCTTCGTCGTCCTCCGGCACCGATAATTAATTTAAGTCGGACAGCTCGCGGCGCGGCGGATTTCGCCGCTGCTCACGCTGACCGACGATATGACAATTGACCGCTCGGATCTCTCGATCTTCCTCTGTTCGCGCCACTCGCCAATTGTTGGCCCGCGAGGAATCCGCATAAACACGGCGGGAACGCCCGTGACTTCATTGTGCAATGAGAGAAACCGGCGAGAGACCAATAATGAAAAAGTCCGGCGAGAAGTGCGAGACGGACTTCTCGCATTGTATAGGTCGTGGCTTTCCTGCGCCCTCGGTAGCAACTGCTCGTGTACGAAGAGGCACACCGGCACGTCCACTCGCGCACGAGATATTTCTCATGCCTTCTCTGCGCCACCTATATTCATGCAAGGCCGTACGTGTGGAGCACTCGGCGCTCTCGACGAACCGCAAATAATGCCGTTTCATCTCTGTCAGCTCTTCATTACTCACTCGCAATGCCGCGAGGCGGCACTGGTCGTTCCGGAGCCTCAGCGTTTACGTCGCCCGAACAGATATAAGTCCGCCGCTGTTTGGCCGCTCCTGTTTGCGCTTCGCGCTCACCGACCGAGAAACCACCGGAGCACACCTCGGCGAAATATAATTTTTCAGCGGGGCGCTTTTTTGCTCCTCTCCGTGTCCGTGTTTTCTTCGGGCACTTGATAAATCATAAAAGCTCTTGGGTACATAATGGAAGATGTCGCTTTTTCTCTCGGCGAAGAGACTGTGCGAAGACTTATTTTTTTCGGTGGGGGATTCACGGTGATGCGCGGGTTTCGTACGATCTCCATTCACTGATTTCGATATTTGAAGTTTCGGGCTTCTTTTCACCGAGAAATACGTTACTGTGCACTGATAAAAAAAATTCAGTTGAACGTTTATTCAACGGAATTTTTATATTTTATAAATTAGGTTGAAACATCGGTTGATTCAAAATTTTTTTCATTTATTTCCAAGACATATTTTTTGAAGCATTGAAATTATGTCGGTCGCCCTCCACATATCCATTTGAACGTCCGTGTCCGAGTCATGAGTTGCAAAAGTTTGCGTCGAGGCGTACAAATAAAAATTCAGTCGGTCGAACAAAATTATTTGAATGCCTCAACAAATACTTAGTTTAAATGAAATAAATATTAAGTTTGAATAAAATAAATATTTATCTGCAGGGTTTCCGCAGCTGTCTCGTTAATTATATTTATTCAGTGTATTCATCGAGTCTCGAACAAACGTATATTTGGTGTACAATTTTCGCCCGGAGCTATTAAATTATGCTGAGTAGCGAAACCGAGGATAATTACACAGCTTCGCCGCCCTGTTTCGCGCACCCGGACTTCGGGCCGGTACGTTGCGCGGAATTTTGAAAGTTTTCCGAGGTAAGACGAGGGCCAACGGGCGTGAAGAGTCTCATCGTACTCTCTCCTGTCTCCGAGAACAATGTGCTCTTTGCGTGGCGTCAGGAAACGAGACCGAAAGAGGGACAGGGATAAAACAGCTAAAGCAAGCGAGACAAGTGGACCGCGTGTGTGCGTCTCGAGGAGGCGTGCGAGACACGAGTTGGCGCACTCGGGGAGACACAAAAGATGAACATAGAGAACCGAGCGACGAAAGGAGCTTACGCAAGAGGAAAATATAGAGAATCTCGTCGCCGTCGGCGAAACGACGTTGATATTTCGCCGAAAAATTTCGCCAAGTCCGTATCCTTCCAAGAAATTAAACGAATGGCATCATTTGGCAAAGTTGTCCCATTACGCGTTGGGTGTTACGGCGCTCGGCCCCTCGGTAGCTCTCGCGAGCAATATTGCCGCGGCGGGGACGACAACGATACTCTCATTCCCTCCGTTTATCTGTCTCGCAGAGCTCGCTCGCCTTCCTTCGTTTCTTATACAACGCTCGATCCTCCGCACGCTCAGAGACGAAGAATCGGGAACGAGACGAGCGCGTAGACGATTTTCTCACTGAGAGAGTATCGGTGAAGCGAGCGGAGGGAAAGAACGATGGAAAGAATGAAAGAAAAAGAAAAAAGTGCCATAATTTTGCCGACGAAATCGTGCAGTTCTGTAACAGCGTGCAGTCCGGGGGTTGAAACCTCGGGTGAAACTTTTTTTGCCAAAAGGTCGCGTACTCTGGGGCGCCCCCTTCGGCCATGCGTCGTACCGTGGCCTGACCCGGCAGCGGAAGGACACACCGCGGAGAAGCACAAGCGAAGAAACACGACGAGGTCGCGCGTGAGACACAGCGCAGTAATACCGAAGAGTTCGGTCGCGTTCGGCGTTTTACCGAGCCATTCGAACAAGATGGTGCCCTGATAATGTAACCTTATAGAGGAAAAGCAATTTCTACCGGCGAGCCGAAGAAGCCGCTGGCGAGAAGGAAGCTGAGTAACCGTGTGCGCGTTTCGCGTCCGGCATTGTGAGCTCCGTTTGTGTGCGTTCGTTCCACACTCGCGGACTCGTGCACGAGACAACCCCTCGACAAGCGGCTTCTGCTGGCCGCGTCTTTTTCTTACCTCCGCTTCCTCCCTCATCTCGATTCTCTCGCCTCTTAGCGTAACCTTTAATTTTCCGGTAATCTCGAGACCGCCTCTTACTACCGTTACCATCGCGCGCGCCCTCTATATGATCGTTGGTCTGCGGAAATGCCCTCGGGCCGGATCTCTTCGACGAAGGCGAAATGAAAGCGGAGAATGAAAAAAGAGCCGCGGAGTAGGAGGGACATAACTGCCGAGGCAGTAGAAAATCCCGCACGTCTCAGCGTTTACGAGAGCAATTTTGGTAGCTTAGTCTCGAGCTGAGCGTTTCCTTAACCACTTATATGAAGGCAGAGTTCTCTCGAATCTCTGAATCATCGATGAATGACACGATTCTTTTTTTTTGTGCCTGATCCTATAAATATAAGGTATAATAATTGTCCGCACAATATTAAATCTTCGCGTTTCTAAACTAGTTGTCCCAGCATCGAATTTTCAGTCTCGGAATGCCGCACCATTTTTTTTCCTCCACCATTGATCGAAATAACAATCTAGTTGTATGATTAAGGTGCCGAATATGGCCCACCTTTTATCCTATAGAATGAAAAGGCCTATGCAGTTGCAGCTCACGAGAACAATCCGATTTTCTGCGGTACTTTTTTTCTTGCAAGATACGCAGACCGCGATCCACGATCTTCGTAGGACGGCGGGGTGTACGGCGCACGAGGGTGGAGAAAGAAAAGTGTATAGTCGAGGTATTAGGGGTACAGTCGAAGTATAGGAAACCAGAGGCCGCTGGCGGTGCCGGTTTCTCCCTTTCACCCCCGGCCTTCGGATATAAATTTCCTGATATTCGACCGTTCGTGTCGTTTGAAATGGGGCAGTTTTCTCGGGACCTAATGGTTATTGCCTTTCTCGGCGGACATATTGCGTTCCATCCAGTGCAATGTGTGCGGCCGATATATCAGAGCTCTCCGATCCCCCTCGCTACTCTTTCCCCTACGCCTCCCTCCCATCCTCCGCCCCCGGCTCTGTGCCATCGCTCGCGAGCCCGGATAAGGGTTGGCGGAAGTCGCGCAGTGACGATCGCAAGTGCACAGCCTGGAGAGGTGTAGGAGCAAGCGGTGAGTGAGAAAAATAATCGGAAGCGTAGAAACTCGAAGCGAAGCGGAGCTATTCGATGCCGTCCGCTTTCGTCGGTGCTGGTAACGATACCGCGGTCCATCGGTGGAAGTGAAGCCAGCGACGAAGCAAGAGGGGCGGATGTCGCCTTGCGTGGGTGGGAGTGAGGTAGAATGCCGCGCGCGCAGTTACCGGAAATCCCACCGAAGAGGGCAAGATGGGTACCAGAACAGGGCAAAATCGCACACACACACACACACACACACACACACATATACAGACACCGGTGCCTCGCGGTGGCTCGGGGCGGTTGGGCCTCGGTGTGGTACGAGACGGGAAGTGGCCGAGGTGTGGCCGCGGAGTTGAATTATTGCAAGCTGCCCGCCATTCATACAGGATGCATGCCCCGGCCGTGCCCGTAAATCTTCGAGCTGCGTCAGAGCCCTCGACTTCGCGCCGCCGTCGTGCCGTGCCACGCCATGCCAAGCCCCTACCGCCACCGGTTTGATGTTATTATTATGGGGAGGAGAAGGGCTCCTCCTGGAGAGCGAACGAGAATTGAATAACGCGATTCGCAGCGAGACGCCGCTGACGAGGGGCTAAGTGATTTTCACCCCATTAGCGAGCTGGCCCCGGACCGGCACGGCATTAGCCTTGACCTCACTCCATCTCTCCGTCCTCGCTGACTGAGTGGCTCGAGTTCCACATCGCGACTCTCGCGGATAGCCTCTTGGTCATGCGTGTCATATTATTCTCGAGAATAAACATCGGAAGGTTTCGCGCGTTCGTTGGAGCTCGGTGTAAAGGAACTGTTCGACGGCGTCTTTCAAGATCCTGGGAGAATCTACTCGACTGATGGAAGGGTTTATAGCCATCATCGGGATTAAACATCGGAAGGACTCTCGCATTCGTTACAGCTTGGTGTAACAAAACTGTACACTGGCGTCTTTCGGGACCTTGGGAGAATCTGCTTGACTGATTGAGGAGTTAAGGGAAACTCTGGGTGATCTTTCGATGGAAAAAAAACTTTTGTTTCCTCGGAAAAAAAGGTAGCATTAAAACTGCAGAAAAGATCACAACCGCCGATGCCGGCAAGCTGAGAACGAGGTCGAGAGAGTACTCGAGCGGAGACCAGGAAAGTTTGATCGTGCAACGACATTGAGAGTACAGGAAGACGAGAACCGGGGCTGAAGCTCAGGGACAATCGGGAACCTTTTACCGGTGGCCGAAGAGTATGGGGTTGTGAGGATTCCGAGCACGTATCGACAACCTGGCCACCGTCCGACTTCACCGTCGGGCTCTTGCTCCTTTCCTTTCGGACGGCAGAGTCAAGACTACGGCGACGACCCTTTAGCTCTGCCGTCGTCGTTGCTTCGCCTCTTACAACCAAATAAAAATAAAGTAGAAAAAAAAAGCGGAACGCGTTACGTTACATCCTACACCTTTACAACGGTCAGCGATCGCCGATGCCGAACAAATCTCGTCGACAACTCCTCGGTCGCCAGTCCAATTTAACTAAATCCTCTCTTTCCCGTGCCGGACGGCTGCCGATGTTCCCTCGCTCCGCGCCGTTTCCTTTACGCGATTCAAGCGTACACGTAGGGATCGCCGCCCCACGCCGCGCTCAACATCCAGAAGCTCCGACGGGGAGAAAACGCTCACCGCGCCGCGCGAAGATAAGATTGGAAAAGTTGTATGAGAGGGCAACTTTAACGGCTATATAACCATTACAGTGTCGATAAAGTGGAATCTAGTGTCTTAACGGCCTGGAACGAAATTCCGGATATAGCGCCGTATATTCCAATGGGGTTAAACACGAACCTCCAGAAGAACGTCGACGTCGGGCACGATTCTCGTCGCCTCTCGGCTTGGGCAACATTATACTCGGTATATATTTATATAAACGCTGTCCCATTGACTCCGAAGTGCGATCACCGATCCAATTTAATGGAAAGAAATCGACGAACAATTTATATGTACATGAGACGGTATTATGGAAACTGGCGCGTGTTAGTGTGGCTTCGCTCTTTGGGAGCCGCTCTTATAGCAAGTTATACGATGAATCTTTGCCCATCTTACCGAATCGCTCGTTCAGTAAATAAGAATAAATTAATGCATGTATAGAACAATTAATAATCTGACAATTTTATTGGAAGCGCTTCTGACGATTGTGTTTTTGACTGTCATAAAAATGAATGAAAAAAGGGGGTTAGGGAAATAAATTATTTTGTAATTTTAATTCGTGTCCAATGAATGCCGGGAAAATTATTTCAAAATATCATAGTCGAATCTTTTACCGTGCGGAAAAGTGGAAACCACTGCCAGCTGACTAGCAGTTTCATGTGCGGTTTCCTAATTAAAAATAAAGTGGGTTTGTTTGCACCTTAACTCTGTATAAATCACGCTTCAATCCACACTCTTAGGCGCTACCTTAGGACCTCGGTACTCATCGAGGCTCTGATCCAAAGCTTCAAAATTTCTACTTGGGCTTCATTTTGCCCTCGAGCGAAGTTATTCAATGCATCTTTCTCTCCATGTGGTAAGCTTATGATTTCTCGATTAAAAAAATGTACACCAGCATCCCAACGGAGAGGCAGAAAGGGCGAAGTCTGATGCTCGGTTAATACACGCTTTGGCACAGCCGGAGGCAAGAGCACGCTAGCCATAACTTACCTATGGGACTGACAGCTTGCATAATACCCGCGAAATTGGTTTTATAAGACGACGCCAAGCACTGCTTCACAACAATGCCATAAACGCTCCGGGTAAATTACGACCGAAGGAACGACGGCGGCGGCGTAACGCAGCGACTTCGAAGTGGGAGCTTCGCTTCGGTGAGAGGACCGAAGAACGAAGTCTGGCGAGGGGGTCTGATGTAGTACCAGTTATTTTGCTGTATACAGCACATAATACCAGCAATTTAACGCTGCTCGTCTAACCCCTAGCAAAATTTCTTCCGATAATGAACCTCCGAGAAATTCACGAAAGTATCGTTGACTTCTGTTTCTGCGAATGTATATTTCCCGATAATCCGGGATATTCGTACGTGGGTGGGATGGAGCTATGCATACGCGTTCACAATGCGCTTTAGCGTGCCTATTTCGTTCCTCCGTACCTAACACACAGCACGATGTTACTCTGTATATTTTATTGTATTATCTGGTACGTGCCGCTTGAGTATTTTTTTTTCTTGAGACATACACAAGCGTAAGAGAATAAAAGGAAAGATCTTGGGCTCTGCCCACGATCCTCCGATGTTACAGCGCGCGCATAACAACAGAAGTCATAATGGCTGCCCGTTATAGTTTTATTGCGGCCCCATAAACAATCCTGGAGGCACATCGGCAAACGGCACAGGCATGGACGGGGAGGAGAGCGAGAGTCCCGCCGCTCATCTACGGCTCCAGCGCTCATGGTTTATAAGCCCGCTCGAGACCAAGATAATTTATCGAGAGTCATAAATTTTTTAAACTTATCGCGGATTAGATAGCGTCCAACCTGTAAGACGTGTGCACCCGGGCCTATACGCGCACACGCACTCACCCGATTCGACGGGGAACCGTCCCACAGGCTCGGGACTATCAGCGAATTAAATCCTCGGTCTATCGCCTCGACAATGGAAGTGCGAGAAAGCGATACTCTCTGAGACTGTGCGGAGACTTTTTTTTTTACTGCCGCAGCCAGTCACGTGTGTGACACCAGAGAGCATGTGAAATATCGTCGTTGGTAATAAAAACTGTAATTGAGTTGCGTCAACGATGTCGAGCTTGGGGAGACGAAAACAAATTCTTAAGTAAAGGTTAATTGTTGTTCGCGTCGTTTCAGAGTTTTTTTTTTACTCAAAGACCGTGGGGCTTTACGAAGAATATCAACTACGAATGTTGTTACTGATTAGACCTAGATTGGACGAGGAGGAAGCGGAGTCGCATCGAATTTACACTCTCCTTGACGGGAGGCTAAACACGCATGTGAGCAAGACAAAACAAAAATTTTGAATTTTTCTTTGAAGCTGTTTTGAAGAATGGAAAATCAATTGCGGCACGCAGTGCATTAATTCAATACGTCTATTGATGCAACCCATCTTCCCTGTCAATAAACCCCTTCTACCAATAAATCATTCCGGTTTTATAAATGGACCACTCAGGAGGTCAAGTCAATGATTGTGGGCGGAATCGTCAATGGAATCAATGAAAATAATCGGGACCCATAAAAGAAAATGAATTACAGGTTTTGTTACTGACCCTACCCGAATGAAGTGGAGAGCAAGCAGGTTTGCATAATATTAAAAAACAGTCTTGGAAATAGTCAGCAACTTCCTTACGCGTGTAGAGTGAGATTCATTGACGCAGCCCATTCGTGTTGTCAATGGATCACAATAACCAACGGATCTTCCCGCTTTTCATAAATGACCCATTCTGGACTTTGAGATGCGTCTCAGTGAAATTGTGTCTGGGTCGATTCCTTGGAGTCATCATTGCTGAAAAGTGAAAGCGGTTCATTCATTCAACTGATGCAAGCACGCAGGAGTTTCCCCAATGTATACAGAAAATCATTAGTTCGAGTTTCAATGGGGAGGATCGAGAAACGACCGTCACTTACGGCCAGAACACACGTACAGGACGGTGTCTTCTCTACGGCGCTCTGCAATCAAATCCAGTGCATTAACGAATACGAAATTAATGCTTCGACGATGCTGGCAAAGTACCATTTGGCTCGAACGTTTCAGCAGCCTGGTCATTGAATGAACGAGGAGGAGGGGAGCGGAATGAGAAAAAGAGCTCGCGAAATGACGATCATCGACGCTGGCGAACGGCGAGACGATAGAGAAAACAAGGGAAGCGCAAAGCGCGATGAGTGTTTGCGTCTCGGGGGAAACGAAGACGGGTACCATCGCGTCGCTGGTAAGTAGCGACCATTACCGCGCGCCGTTCTCGTCGGTATATCGTCGTAAGTTTGCTTGGAAACGGCGGAATTATTCAAATTTCACGTGAAAGCGAGCGAGCGAACGAAAAGAGAAGATCCGTGTCGTCGAGGAATGGACCGTCAACAAGTTGTGCGTTCAAAGCGAATTCACCGGATCCCTTCGACCGTACACGCCGTGCGCGATCTCTGATCGTCGATAAATTGGTGCAGATATCGCCGCCAATTTTATAGGGAAACGTGTTTAAGATGTGTAGGTTCTCACCCGACTCTGGCCTCGGTGTGGCCTCGGGCTGATAATATACGAGGAAGTCTTTTTCTTATTCTCGGTACCAACGCGTCGTTCGAGACGAGAAAGGTGGCGAAAGCACAGGGAATAATGATATCTTCCTCTCCCTCCACTAACGCTAGATTTTTTTTTACAACGCGACAGGATCACGAGTTTCAAAGGCATAAAAGGCTCTTTGAAAATCGCGTATCGCGGCGAACGCCGGGGAATTAAATACGCTGTCAGTCAACGTCCGTGGTTTGTGAGGTAAGGATTGAAAATATCGCGGAACAAGAGAAGGAATGAAGGATCATAAATTATAATGAGAATATGAATTCTCGCGGTTGAAACACCAGCGAGACGTCGAGGTGCCAGTGGACATTCTTGGCACGTCCGCGTCCGAAAATGTTTAAAAGCAATGCTTACCGCCGAGAAACTTCCGCTACCCTATTTGTAAAATGCTATTAATCAAAACCCGTAGAAATGATTTACTATCCTCAGAAACATACTTTGTACGAAACCAACATTAATTTCAATGGTCCATAAAATTTTCGGCGACCGGACAGACCGTTTACCCAAAGAAATATCGTCGTCATTGGCCTTTTTCGAATCTCGATAATTCTGCGGGTATGCAACGCACGCGGGATCAAACAAACCGCTAATGTTCACGACCAAAGATCATGCGCTCTTAACCATGCCGCGTCCCATTTTCGTAGGTGTCGTACTCAGTGAGATCCGGAGAGACACGAAAAAGTCCGTCCAAAGTAACTTTCCCCTATAACTTTTATAGAGTACATATTGCAGCATAAAAAAATGATATGACTTATAACGGAATTTGAGATAAAGATAGAGTAATAAAATAAAGTGTAAGCGAAAGATAAGCATTGCCGAAGATGAGACGACGAGTGAGAGCTGTGTGTTAATCACGCGCCGCTTGCGCTCCGTTCCGAATTGTACAGCGCTCGGTTCCGGAGTGAACCTGGCAGGCGGGGGTTTTAATGTTCCGCGCGTGATTTCGAAGCGCTCTGCGTGATGAGACCGCCTAATAACCAGTCGCTCACACGTTCTCCTAGCTTGATGCCTTCTGTTCGCGGGCGCGAGCGAGCGAGCGAGCCACCGAGCAAATGCGCGCCTGTTCGAGTTCGCTATGCCGACGTTGGGCCGACCCCGGCGAACTGTGGCATGTCGGCTTCGCATCAATCTTGTTAAATTACCCGCCCGGCCAGGAGTCCCTCTCTCTCTCTCGCGCCGTGGATTGATAAATTGCCCGATTCCCGTCTCCCGCAGCAGACACGTAACGCTCGACGTCGCTGCGCCGCTGCTGTTGCTGTCCTCGAAACCGAAACGCGGCAGCCGCACCGGCAGAAGCGAAGAAAATCAAATTAACGGGGCGCCATATACTATACGCTCACTCGACGAGCGGGCGAATTAACGAACGCTCGGGCCACAGGACTGGCGTGTGAAGCTTCGCGCTGTCAAGCTCTGATTGCGCGGAAAGATTGTTGAGGTTATATGCGCTATCCGATAGACATTCACGTCTGCGACGCGAGTGTGAGACGCCCAGTCGATATCGAACTATGTTATGTCGCACGGTCATGCAAGCCGCAAGCATTGGAAGTATCGACAAAGCTCGCATACCTATTGGCTTCTATGTTCTCAGTAATTCATGTTATTTTATTCTTGAATACCGGCCGAGCGCGGCCTTTTAATGAAAACGCTGCCTCACCAAATGTGCTAGATATAACGAGAGACTTTACGAGATTTATTAAAAAGTGTTATCATAAATGCAGTTAAAATTTCACGTTTCGTGGTGGAAATTCTCATCGATTTTCGTAACTTTTGATAGGATGCGGTATATTTCCGGAGTACGAAAAATCGCATCTACTGTTGCATAGACTCGTAATGGTTTGCAGACGTGTTTGCGAAAAATCCGACTCTAGGTGGTTTGTAAGTTACATTTGAACAGACCTTTCTCCGCAGATAGTGACCTGAAAATTCCTTTCTTTTTAATGTCTTTTTAATGTCAAAAAAATGTAGGACAGTGAGAGATTAAATTGTTGGTTTAATGAAGGAGCATTAACCTTCATTCGAAACTATTCGAATCAAAACATTTTAAAACCACTGAAGCGAATAATCGTTCAATAAAACGATCGTTTAGTTATATTAACGAAAAAAAACTTTGAACACATGCGAATACGAAATTGGTTAATGAAAGAATTTCTCCTTCCTAGTTCAACGACTCAATAATAGTATATAAATTTGGCAATACTCGTTATTTGCCGAATTTCGCGAGCCTTAGCCTTTCGGCACATGTAGTAATGCGCTTACTCGTTTGCGCCTCGAAGTCAAATAAAGAATCCCACCAAAAAAAGGAACCTACATAGAGAAAACCGTGATTGCTTCGAACACATGTTTCGATTCAAAACGGAATTGCTGAAAGCAGCGTAAACACGAAGAGCCACAGACTCATCGTCGATTTTTCCAAGGAAGCAAGGTGTTCCCGCTTCCAATAACGTATTTGTGCACGTGCCGGGCATTCGCCATTTCTCGGTGTTCAATCGTTGGCCCGCCGAGGTGGATTCTCGTGTCTGCGAGCCATTTTGTACCTTCGCAGGATTTTCTAACCCGCGGGGCAATCCCATATCCCTGAAATCTCTCGGCAATGCGGCTGGGCGAGTGGCACAGGAGCGAATTTCTCTCCGTTCCATCGTGGTACAATAGCGTCTCACCGATGAAGATAACTATCGGCTCGTTACACTTTGCGGGAGAGGTGCGCGAGGAGCTTCGGTAGCGAAAAGCTCCGACAAACCGGAAGAAAGGGGGACGGAGGGGATAGAGAGCTAACGTAATACAGCATAAAGGCGAGAGAAAGGAAAGGTGCGAAGTGAAAGAATCACAGAGCGAGAGAGAGAGAGAGAGAGAGAGAGCGAGAGAGGGGAAACCTTGCGGCATCGCCACCTAGTCGGATCGCCGGATAAGATATAAGAAAGAAGCGATGGTGCGGTATCGCGCGGGACGCTGGAAAGAAGAAGCACACCGGGAAAGAGCCCAAGGTTCGGGTGAGTCTGAAGAGCCAAACGCCGTTGCTAAGCCGATGCTGATAGCGTCTCTAAGCTCGCGAGATCGTTGCCGACACGCCAGTAAAAGCAGCACCGGGGTACACACAATCGTCGTTCTCTTCGGCATCGTCGCGCCGTCGTCGTAGTCCTGCCGAGGCTAATGGCTGGCCAGGCGGCTTTAGCTTCCGAGGCACATAGGAAGGAAAGAGGACGAGACCGTGGAGGACGAGAGTGTAGAACGCGGCCACGTCGACTCTCGGACCGTCTCGTAATCCTTACATACGGCCGTGAGATCTTCGCGGATTAGGAAACGCGCTCTCGCGTCCGTAGCCTTCGAAGCGGCATTGTGCTCCTCCGGCTGGTTAGCGGGAGGATATTCCCCTCGGCGATATAACTGCCCGAGGTAGCGTAAACGCGAGCAGAAACTCGAGCAGCCGCAGACTTCATCTCTCACGGAGAAACGATCGTGGAATATTCACTTGCCAGTTGGTTGCGCCAGATTGACGTCCGCGACGACGCCACAGTGATTGTAGCCTGAATTTCTCTGGAAGGCGCACACTGTTATATATATATATATATATATATATATACGCTTTATATCTACACGGGTACAGATTATTCCTGGAAACAACGCTCTTAACGATCGTACCCCGATGCTCGGAGAGCCGTTTCAATAAGAATGCATCACCGGGGACGTCGTGGCGGGAGATGAGATAAAATTAGCAATTCGATCGATTCCGCTTTTGCAAAGGCAGTCCCGAGTCTGGAGCCGAGGGTCTTGGCTCCCGATCGATCCCTTCGATCTCAATGGCCTCGCCCGGCTTCCGGCGATATCCTTCGAGATCGATATAATCGCGTTATGTTTTACGAAACCGTATAAACTTGGGTATATGACGTATGCGAATCAAAGACGTCCCAGACGGTCGTCAATCATGAATCGAGCTCGCAATAATAATTCCGAGAAACACAAGAATGCCCGCGAACGCTCGCGATAGGATCAACTTCATTCGTTCGAGTATATTTCTTAGACCCAGCGATGCATGCTATTCTCATAAATGTCCGGATGCGTCCGCGTTCGTATGAGTGAATCCTCATTCGACAGGAGTGCAGACATTCGGTCATTAATTTTTCATCCCCGATGTCGAGATTCGAAGTTGCAGAGTTATTCCGCTGTCGTCTGGAGAGGGATTCGACGAATCGGCTACCGGGACTCTCGATATAGAGCGCTCGGCATTAGCATCTGTACTCGCGATCCACCGCCACCGTAACGGCACTGAATGATAAATTAGTCCTCGAGAGTGAACGGGTTAATGAGTCGGCTAGACTCGGCCCTCGTACGAGGCGAACATCCGACGAGCGAGTGGTGAACCGCGTTCGGAGAGCTCGCTTGTCTCACGACCCCTCGACTGTGGCCACGAACGATTCTCCAACGTTGGAGAGTTGGCTCTTTGACCAATGTCCGGACGGATGAACTCAACGAAAGGTTCTCTCTATACTCCTCGCACGTCGTCCAACACCAGCGACGAGAGCCTTCGTCGCTCGCCGGTAGCCAACGTATCATCGTTACATCCGCTCATTATTCAAACTTAACGCGTGCGATTTATCTTGGTTTTACATCGTCGAGGATGTGAGCCGCGTTGCTGACTATCCGTCGTATCATGGCCATGCCAAAAGAACGGCGAGACATGGAGCCGTCTCTCTCCGTCGGTCTCTCGGTTCCCCAAGCGTACGTCGTATCGCCACCAGCGCTCGACTCAACGCCATGCGTTATTCACTCTTTCATATTGAAATTTTACAAAGCACACCATCGTGCTGACGCATTCGGTGGAAAATAAAAGGACGTATTTCTCCGTGACGGAGACGACGTCCGGAGGCCTGTTCGAGCGGAGCCGATGGACTGGCTTGTTCGAAAGGCACGTGGCAGAACTCGACTCCGGAGCCGTCTGAAATAATGATCCTTTTCGGGGTGTAGATGCATGCAAGCGATCTATTGATTCAAAAAATGATTTACGAGCAAAGCGTACTTTCGAAGAGAGACGCGTATCATTGTACGCAATTCGTAGGAATCGAGTACGCATTTTTCATAGATGATCGGTAAGCTTCTAAATTACCAGATTCTCTTCTCAGTGTCGCACCAATCTCAAATACCAAAAGCAGCACCACGCGCTGTCGTGCCAGTGACATATTCTACAAAGAGTCCCACAACGGTCACATCTCGTCAAAATATTTGTATTATATAATAACACACTTTTTTTTTACTGCGCACGTTCGGATCTGTTATCTGTTTGGTACAAGTGAAGTAACACTTTGTTAAACGATTGTTTGAATGAATCTTTTACACATTTGTAAATTTGAACATTTTCGTCGTACTTAATAAATAACACCTCTGGAAGCATATCTCCGTATCTAAGTCACAACAACCATTTGTTTTCTGAGCGTAGCCGAAATTTATTTTTCTGAGCGTGGAGACAAGAGGTGAATATATACGGCCTGGTTTGAAATAATCAGCCTTGTCGAGAATATCAAAAATGATTTACGAGCGAAGGGTACACCTGACGGGAGGCGCGTGTTATCGTACTCAGTTTGCCCGTATCGAGTATACGATACCCTATAACGCTTCGTTGTTATGGGAGCGACGTCGACTCGACAAACTAAATCGCGCTGGGCATATATTTTTAGAAATTGGTGTGCTCCTACGGAAAATCAGCGGCTACATTTGATATTTGCATAATTTACCCCCTGAAGGAGCTGCATAATTTTCAGAGAAATTTTTTTTTTTTATCGGTTTGACATGGAAAATATTCAAGCTAAGTTTATCCGAGCGTTAACTGTTTCCTTGTCCAGAGGTCTTAATTAACCCACACAGAGGTCTCAACCTTAAATATTGTAACTTTAATTTAGAGATTTTATTTCGCGACGTTTGAAAGGGTTGGAAATTGTCCCAGTCAACTCTTACGATCTCTCCCTACTTCCCGTCTCTTCTTGTCGCGTTTTTCACCCTCGAATTCTTCGCTCGTTCTTATTCCTCTTCGAGAGACTCGAAAGAAAATCGCGACTGAGCGCCTCGAATGAGCGTTTCAAAGCCGAGCCCGTCGATTCTATCCCAGTATTTGTTGAGCTCAGGTAAATGCGAGAGGCTTTCGCTCGCTTCGGCGAACGTACATCAGAGTGCCCGGCATTTCGGTGCGATGATGTCCAGGCTTCCGTCCACTCCGCCGGTCGTGCTCATCGCGATCCCCGACTGAAACCGGACGCTTCTACCGTCGGGAAGATCGGCGTGTATTACTCTCCGCCCGCCGGGTGCACCGGCTTGTCCGACTTCTTCTCTCTCGTTGAAACGACCGGATTTTTAAGCACCGGGGAACGATCTTTCGCCTCGTTTCAGCCACTTCTTGCCACCCTTCACCCGTTATCCTCGTCGTCCGTGCTGACACATCGCTGTCGCATCTTCCCGACGCGCGCGCTCACGATGATGGCCCACCTTGATGACGGGGCCCGCCGTGTCAAGGTGGCTCGTACATAATATGCAACGCCGTACCGCTCCGCACCATTGTACCGGGTCCACGGTATACCTGTGATTCCCTCGAATAATGCACACGGGTAGGAACAATGACGTGCGGTGATGTATGTGGGTTACGGGTCGAGCAGCTGTTGGCCCCTCGACGACTGGTTCTCTCGCTCGATCCCTCTCCTCGCACTCCCGTGCTCGTTCACAATGTCACAATGACGTGTGAGCACTTGTGACAGGATCGTGTGGGTACTGGAACTGGGTACCTCTCACTGAATCTCTCCTCGCTTCGACCATTCGAGTTTGTATTACAAGCGCTTGGCTGCACGCAAGGGTGGCTGACCGCCCCGGTAGCGGTGGTGCGACTCTTGACACTCCGGCGCGTACCGTGCCGAACCGCACGAGTATTTCCAAAACAGGAATCAGCGGGAGGCCAGTTCAAATTGCGAGACAATGCCGATTGGATTTCAACGAATCGAACGGAATTATTCATAGTCGTTGCCCGTGTCAATGCGGTAATCGGTGTTCCCAACGCATGGCTATTCTTCCGATTCTGCATCGTGTCGGATGAATATGTCATACACGAGCGAGCTGAGCAATCGGAAAATTTAATTAACATCTACTCGATAAGCTTTCAAAGCGTGATATGACGTCACTGATAGTTAAACATTTTTATAATTGTTGTCATATTGGATAATAGTGGATTAATGTAGGTACCGTATACACTGTTATGAGATTTTCGTTTGAGAATTTAGAAAGTGCATATGGACGAGATGAAATTTCATTGAGACGTATGTGACAATATTGCGCTACGGGCTTATAGAGGGCAATATTATTTGTATATTTGTGACAATAACATCATTTTTATATACGGATGTCTTAATCTTCAAAGTCATCACCGGTAACTTTAATATACGGGTATTGCGTTTAACGAATTGCAAATTCATATACCAAGCTTGGAAATTTCGTAAGATTTTTAACATTGATTTTCTCTGAAGTCTCGTTGATCCACTCTTGAGAATTTTGGTAGTCGAAAGCCGTGACTCGACGAATACATCGGGGCGATTTCCAAGGATTCATTCGGTGACTGAGGCATCGTCTAATGTACAAATCCGTACTTTGTAAATCCCCTCGCAGTGTTCTCGAGTGTGGGTCTATAGGTGCGGTGTACGGCTCTTTGCACCATACAGGAGATTTGGCTCCCATCAGTGTCGGTGATGGTGGTTGCTGTTGGTGCAGGGTCGGCATTCGTTCGGGCGGGGCTATCGAGTCTGGATCACGTCACGTCGTGTCGGATCGCGTTACGCTCTCGACACTGATCGGAGATTAGCCCGCCGATTGCATTCAAATCGCGCACAAAGAGCTCAACCGGAGAGCCTTCGCCTCCCTTGTTCGAATTTCGTCTCTTTCTGGCGTACGGTTCAACCGCCCGTCGGACCGAACGCGTCCGAGTGGGACGGAACAGCTTTCCGTGTCCTATCTGACACTCGTATCTAACGGATTTTTAACGACCTTTTGTTGGCCGAAAAATATAAACCCCGCTGATTATGGGAGGAACTGTCCACGAAGATGAAGTTGGAAGGCGGAAACGACCGACAGGATGTACGTGTACGCCGCTGGACGGACATCGGACGCTCCTCGAAGAGCGGAGTATCCTTCCCTATCGGTGAAAGCGTGCACCCCGTCCCGAAAGCGATCAGTCCGAACGATAGTTTCTTCCGCTGGTCCTTCGGGCAAAGCATCTTCGGGTAAATCAAGATTGCCGAGAGCGAAGAACGAGCCTTCTCTGTACAATATTTACGACAGCGGATCGTGAGCACATTCTCTCCGGTGGTTTACCCCCGGTGAAGGAAATCTACGTTGTAAAGAGCTCGCAATTCGCGTTCGCCCGGTCATAAATCAACAGCAGGGACGATTATGTTCCGCGTGGCATGGGTCGAAAACATTTTTTTTTTTAGCAGCTGTTTATCTGCACTTCCTCGTCGCTCCACCCACGTCGTCCATTCTTCACTTTTGAGATGACGCGTACCGTGGTTGGGACGGCGCGCGGGCGAGCGAGAAACTCGCGTCATTATTATCTTCCTCCCCGAGCTCTCGTCCCGCTGGGCCGCGACGAAGCTCCATCTTCACTCGGAGGAGCGGTGCTCGTCGTCGTCGCGCTCCGGCTTTGTCTTCGTGGCGTTCTCGTTCGATTTCCTTCTCCGTCTGCCTCTCGCGAGCCTCTTCAACGACGTGGCAAGGATGAAGAACGCGGTGGAGAGTCGTTAAAGCAGTTGGCAGCCACGCCTCCGTAGCGTACGAACAAACCGGGCTAAGCGAGAAGAAGAAGAAGAACCGAAAGCCCTCGAGGCGAGACGACAAGAACGACGACGATGACGGCGGACGGGGGGCGAACAAGGCGTGCTCGAGCGAGAGAGGATTCAGGAAGAAATAATCACCCCGCTATCAACGGCTTAACGAGGCCCCCGCTTATTATTGAGTGTCGTTTATCTCTGGCGGTGCCTCGCCAATATTCTTAACGCTCGTTTGCTCCGGGGCACCGTTTGCGATCGCGTCTCGATTCCCGAGGACCAGAAATAAAAGAGGAAAGAGACCAGAAAAGAAAAATATAACTAAAGTGAAATAAAAAAATAAGAAAACTAATAATACGATGTATATCAGAAACGTAGATCTGAAGGCGGAGGAGGCGGAGTACGCTCTCACCGCTTTTTCTTAATGACCGAAACTTAACGGTCTTAATTAACGATTCACGAGGTGCGAGCTAAGTGGGATCAACGCTTCGCCGATTTCCCCTCTCCAGCCCCCGACAGCCCAGTCGCTGTACCCTTAAATCGCTGAGAGCGCTCCCACAGCGACGAAACGCTGGGTAGCACGCTCGATTCCAAGGCGCGTTCGACCCGCCAAAACGTCGCCAAAAACCGGCGGAAGACCGTCCGTCGATCTCGACGATTCGCATCCCTTAGCCGATCTTATATTCGGCACGGTACCTCATCGAACAACGATCTCCCATCTCGTCGCGGGAGATCTCCGAATGATTGAATAATCTTCGATGGTGGAATTACCGATGGACCCGGGAACACCCGAACTGCCCGACCGGTCTCGGTGGCGACGCGTAAGAAACCAAACGGCCATTTTATAATGAACGAAAAGAAACTCTCTGTCGCGATTCACCCGGTTGCCGAGTTCATTAGACGTCCGCGAAGCCGTTCGCATCCCGCATCGATATGCTCGTTCGTTAACGAGTCGGATTCTATCGAGGCTCGACGATCAGCGTCTCCGGCCGGTAGTTTCGCATGCGCGTCCGTGTCTTCCAACGTGCCAGACGTATAATGAAGACGTCAAACGATTTTTATCTTTCGTCGTCTTTCCTGCCGCTCGCTATTACGCCATTCACGCTATTTACCGTGAAAGTTGGTGTTGCGCAATAAAATCATCTGTCCCCCCGATTCCGTGATTACCGAATCAGGGAACGAGCAGGGAAGGCGTGAGAGGGCGATCGAAAAGTCGAGATTCTTTCGGACTAGAAGCGGCGTCATTCGTCAGCGGGCTGGGAAAAGGGAAGTGAAAAATGAGCGCGAATTTCATTTGGTCCTGAAGACGCGCGTCATCTCGCGGGATACAGGGAACTCTGAATATATAGTTATAAGAGACGGTTGTAATACTTGGCACGACGATGAAGGCGGAGGGAAGAGTGGCGAAGGAGCACGAGGATGAGGATGGAGGTGTAGGTAGACAGCTCGAGCTACAGGAAGGGAGAGTGGGGAATGATAGAGTGGCCTATGCGTTCGTCCGGTAAATAGCGTGATTGATCGATATTATATTCATAACAGCCAACGACTTGTCATCAATCATGGGAGACCGGGGCGCGGGCATATCTGCGTGCGCTATCCTATACTGGTGTATACTGTGCTGTCAGGACGTCGAGACTACCACCACCGTCACAATTCGCTCGGTAATATACCTACCGTATACCTCCGAGGGCAATACATTACACCTCCAGCTCGCGTATTCATACACCGGGTGCGCGGGAAAGCACGCGTCTGCGAAGCCAGAAGAGTTTCGTACGAGACTAAGACCGTCGGCGTATAAATTACTGGAGACCGTCGGAATTCCAGTTCAAAGGAGTCCTCGATGAAGGCCAAATTACTACTTTTGGGAGTATGGAAATTTCCATGAAAATAGTCGGATGCAAATTTTTCGAAATGTAGATCAAAACGTTCCGCTCTTTATTTGCGAGAGGCACTGACACTGTTCCTATGTAGCGCTGTTAAACTTCAACTAGGGGATAGTTGCATCCAAAATTGAACCCTTCGGATGTGTTCGAAATTTACATCGATCATGATCGATCTTTTTTTTCTATGTCATGAATTTCCATCAGATCAGTAGGAATGCTATGAATACGGATCCTAATTCTAAAAAAGCAAGCCACCGTTAGTCGGTAGGCAGAAATCTCTAGAAATGACATTGACAGTTGATAGACAAAGGGACGTATTTGCCGTGTTACAGCTCACGGCTTACGCCCTTTTCTTTCTCAGCGTTCTATATTATATTTGTGACGAATCCACTACAAAATAAAGAATCCCCAGAGATTGGCAGAAAAAATCAATTCATCTCAGGTTAGTTTCGAATATGGAGGTCGTCCATATAATTCGGTACACACGAAACGCAGTCCACAAAGGAGCGATGTGTCTTCTCGAAAAATATTTTCGCGACAGCTACGCCCACGTCGCCGCGAGACTATTCGTCATCCATTGTGCGTGATTTTAACAATATTTCTCGCCGAGGGTGAGGCCATGCTCCATCGAGCGGAAGTTCAGCGTCGTCATGCCGACGCGGGATGGACACCTGTACGTGGAAATTGGCCGCTGCATCGTCACGGACCACGGTCGTGGATACTTTGTCACGCCGATTTGTGAGAGCCTGCACGAGGCTACGGAGCGTGCATGAATCTACACGGCTATTTCACAGGCCCGAATCCTTACCGGGAAATCGAATGATGCGGCGAAAACGAGATGAAATTTCGTCCCCGTTGGTGGATCGAGCCTCTTGGGACTAAGCCTTCTCGTGTCCCTCATACGATTCCTATAACGAAATAGCTATTTCCACCTCGACACGCGCATTGTGCCACCGTGTCTCGTCGGCGAGAGCCCCAAAGTAAGGAAGGGAAACCCACAACCGCATACACCTGAGCTTGCCTGGCTGGTCCTTCCAGACGCGATCGTCTCGACGTTGATTTATTCGTCACCTTCCACGCCCGACGTTTGCTATTTACACGCCAGCGCGCATCCATCGTGACGTGCTTTCTCGTCCTTCTCACCCGTGGTCCTCCCCAACAAGCAGATATATCGACTTTTCCGAAGTTCGTGGTACCGCGAGAACGATACTTTCGTGCGCAGATGCGCCATTAATCCCGAAGGAGCAGACAGGGGTAAGATCCTTCGCACGGCAAGTCGTACCCATCCACCAACCACGGCCTCCGTACAACTCGAAGCGCGTTGCTCACCACTGATTTAGGCGCTTTGGTTTTTGTTCGACACCAAAAACGAGCCATTATCCAGCCTACCGGCAAACTTGCCTCGAAGAGTGTACGGGCGAAGCTCCGACGACAGTTATTTCGCGAGGAACACGCCAATTTTTCCCAGCTTTGGAGGCGCCCGACAACTGAAGATACGCTTGCGGTAGCGTTGAGTTTTTTCTCGTTCAATTCGCTGACCAAGCCGTCAACGGTGGAGAATACGGCAGTCGGGCTCTTTCTCGTGATGACCCGTTGAAATGGCACACACGGAGGGTTATTTGCGTATTAAACGAACGACTACAGCGTACCATCTCGTCCACGGTGACCCTCGGCTGTCCAACGATAGCTCCATACATGTTTTCTGAGTGACGATGAAGGTATGCGAGAGCTTTAGTGCGAAAGAGAAGGAAGCAACAAAAAAAACATCATATTAAACCCGCGGTCGTCGACAGCTGACAGAGGCTCGACGTAAAGGGAGATTCGCACGAGGCGTTACCGGGAGCTCCAGTTTCGTTTGGGGTGCGGATAACTGGATTTTAATTGGGATTCCTGGGCTCGACGGTGTATCGCGAGGGGTCTCTCGTTGCTGCGAGGCCCGCTACTGCCTTTCGCCTGCATGCGCTTTTTCATCTTTTATCCTGCGTACCGTCAGTCTCGGTATCTCCGTTCCGTACACCCGTTCCGAGGTTCGATGCGCGAACTATGACAATGGGCGCACAGTGCCGACACGGTAGCCGCATCCCTCCGCATGCCACTCGAACAGTAGTGGCGTATCCCCCTCAGGTAACGCGATCCCGTCGCAGTGGCGGCAACCTAAATAAACAGGCTAGAATAAATAAAAGTTATTTGAAACGTCAGGTCAGTGTTTGCCTAGCTGTCAGGCGAACGAGCACCGAGCATCGGTGGATTTCTTTCCACTTCCCTCGTTCTCCCCGCTCCTCTTTCTCTCCGACCTTTTACTTGCTCACCACTCCACTTCACCGAGGAGAGCACACACCGAATGGATATTGAATCGGTCCGCTCCCGGTACGCAGCCGCCCACGCCACGAGGCATTATCCTGCCACGGGCATATTAAAATAATAATATTTTTATCGCTCCCGTATATTCCGAAGCTAATAGAAGCGACCGAAGCAGGAGCGGCCCGAGGCCTTTTTTTCAATGCTGTGCACGGAGATCCTCTCAGCCCTGTCTCCCTTTCGAGCCTCCGATTTGAATAACATACTCTAGTTTTGACGTTGCCTCTTCTACGCCGCGGGTTAAATTCGACGTGACGTTAAAAAAATATAAACAAAAGGTTCTCGATTTTATTCGTCGGTGTTGTTGCTTCTTTTTTTCTTCCTGTTGCCTTGGCGTACGAGAACGACTGCTGAGTCTACGGAGGCGTCGATCGTCGCGTAAATAATCTGATTTTATGTTTCTAGTCAAAGTAAGGCATGAATAGTTTTTTTTTCATGCTCTCGGACAGCCGCGGAGTTGTGAGATCGAGGGATTAAAAAATTAGGTTAACTGTGAGAAACGCCAACCGGCAATCCGTCACAGACGGACAGGAGAGCTATTCAGACTACAGGATGCGAAATTTCAAAGCTCGGCTCGCACAGATTTGCTTAGAAAAAAATATCTTTAGAACTTTGAAGCCCATTTCGTCGACCATGTAATGTCTTATTTCGAGGGCTCAATTCTGTAGGTCATTGCTCAATTAACATGATATGCTCGATCATTTGACACATTATTTTTTGTAGTACCTTGCTTCAAACTTTCGCCAGCCGATCCTCGAGGCTCCAAAATATTTTTTTAACATAAAAAATAATTTTGCCTATTTACCCATCCATAATGCGGCCAATTCATATTCATACGATGAATCAAATTATCAAAAATGTCTTATTAAAGTTTTCGTAATTCGTGGTTTTGAGGCTATTTTTCATATATTTGGAATTAATTTTCACAAAGAAAAACCATCGAAAACTCATTGATACTTGAATTTCTATCTCTTTGAAGTACTTCAAATGAATGTCAGGTACTTCAAACACTCCGCAGCCGGAAGACAAAAAATTAATAAAATTAAATACTCACAAATTCGATAAAACACAATAAATCAAACATATTGCATTACTCCACAAAATGAATGAACGTCCGTTAATTTCCCTCAACGTCAGTGATCGATAATCTCCTTGATTGTGACACCTTCGGCGCCCGTCCGCAATGTGCTTAATCCAGAGCGAAGGCAACGAAGGACCCGGCTGACGGTAAGAGAATCCGACGTGGATCTCTCCCCGCGAGACAGCACGAGGAAGAAATTGGACGAGAAGGAGAGGCTCGGAGGGGAAGCCGCGACAATGTTCGCGAGACGCGACTGCGTGCCCCTCGACTCGGTAAAAGGGGGGCGGGAGCCGAGGGGGACGGAATTGACAGTCGGGGTCTGTCGGTTCGCGAGGAGGGCCAAAGAGGAGGGCCTTTTGCCGATGCTCACGGTACATTCTGTCCGTTCGTCTGTCTGGCTGTCTGTCAGCGTGACACCGTGCGACGCCCTCTTTATTATACATTCAATTATTAGGTGCTGCGCGTGACAAGCGCTATTGCATATTTATATATGCGCGCGCGGGCCCGCGGAGCCGGAGCACAGCGGGATAAGGGGGTTTCTTCTGACAGGCCGTCACGAGCATACGTTAACATTCTTAATAAAGCACGGACCCGCGAGCTTGTGCGCTCGCGCGCGCCTGTGTGCGTGGCTTCGTTCGCTCTGAATTCTCTCGGCGTTTGTACAGCGATCGTGCGACGACCACCGAGAGCACGATCGCAAACTCGGCTATCGCCGGGACGGCGAGCACGCCGGTTTTGACGAGCGATGCGGCAATTTCGAATCTCTCTCCGTCTCGCGCACTCGCCGAGCCGAGAGAGCCACGGGGCCTTTATAAACCTGTTCATTACGATAATGTCGCGAATTTGCATCGCGCAGTTACCGGGCCCGAGAGCGTAATCGAGCCCCGACCAGCGGCGAAAGACGGATGTCGTGTTTCACCCGTCACTAGTAGTTATGCACGCCAATCTGCGGCTGGCACACACACGCGGCCATCGGGCCCCGAGTAAACTATATGCCTTCGGAGATGACCGCTGCATCTCGGTGCAGCGTCTCGGGAATCGACTCCGTGCAATCCGTCGTACATTACGGAGAAACACTTCTCTCGCCTCAGAGAGAGAGAGAGAGAGAGAGAGAGAGAGAGAGAGCTAACCGGTAAATTCCTATCTGGCACTTTCGAGTCTTATTCTTCGTCGGCGCGAGGCCGCCCGGCTTACCGGCGGTCTTAGCGTCATTCACGTTGCGTGAGGTATATACTTACACGCCATAAACACTTGGAAAACGTCGCAAACAGAACTATTATTAATTATAGCCCCGGGAAGCCGGAGTCGGTGAGCGACGTGAAACGATTTAAGAGTATGTTTTGAAATTGTTTACTCCTCTCCTCCTTACGGCACTTCGGGCTCGAGGGAGAGAGCGTATTACATATCTCTTCGGGCCGCGATACTATCTTTATGACACGCCGGTATGCTCAACGCGCTCCAAACGTTGCAATATTTTCTTCATTTTAAACGTAAAAAAGAAGAACTTAACAAAAAGAAAAAAGAGCGCTTTTACGATCGCTGGTGTACAATGTTGGCGCTGCGGTTCGAGGCGAACAGCGGGAGCGCTTTATATTTTCCGAACCTCGAGAAGCAAAATTAGCGTCGTGAGAAATGAGCGTAAATCTCGTATAGAGCTGGTAATGTAGTAACAAATGAGTCAGTAGATAAGGGTCTTTCAATCGTGTACATAAAGTTCGATCAGCCAATTGTGAGAGGATATATAAATATATATATATATATATATATACATATCGAATGGTCGTTGAATACACAAGTTTACGACTGTGGCAAAGGTTGAACGAAATACCGATGGAAAATTGCTCGACGAACGAACGACCCAATATTTTACACGTGCGCCACCGAGATAGTAACGAGCGTCGAGAGCGTGGACGATAGGTCGTTTTGTGGGGCTTTCGGGCGAATGCCCGATCGCTGCAGATACGCCCGAGCGTGTCGCACTTCTCGGCCTACCAGTTTCCATGTTTATTCGGCTATAGCCGAATATCGAACCGCATATTTGAGGCGTAACAAAAATTGCAAAGCGAGAACGCCGTGTAACTCGATTGAATAGCAATTTGTTGAGGGTAAAGCGGCGCCTGAGGGCTTGCCGCAGAAAACGAGCGAAAAAAAAAAGACGCGAAGCACTTCTAATAGTCGTCAGGCCGATGGCGCGGTTAGGCCTCACGGACTCTTTGATATACGATACGTTTGTAGCGTGGTTGAGGCCAAAGCGTTCGAAAGCCGATCCTTTTCATAGCCCGACAGGCCAGCATAACAGCCTTTTTATGCTAAACCACTCGAGAGGTATATCTCCCCCGGCGACACGCTGACGAGCATCGACAGAATTCAAAAAAAAAAAAAAAAAGGAAAACAGCTGACAGAAGCTACCGGGGGCTCAGGAGTATCGGCTGGCAAAGAGATACCCGGAGAGACAGACCCCTCGTAGCAAAATCTTCTTTCCGTCGTTGTAGACACAAAGCCGACGAGACCGTCGACGCCCGCCGTGAAGGCGATCTTCGGGTGGCGGGGCCTTCGAAACTCGGTTAGTCGAACCTCGCGGACTTAGTAGTAGACCTATTCGATTTTTTTTCACCACGACTATCCGAGCTCCCGTCGTTCTGCGTCTTCTTTCCGTGGCTTTCACGTCGGCAATGGCCCGAAAGTATTGGAAGAACCCGAGAGCGAACCGCACGAGCGTTATTCTTTTTTTTTTGTACATCGATGAGAAGTCCGTAGACCATCCCGTTATCCATAGGGCCTCGTTGGTGTTAGTGAAAAATTTGGACGAGGCTAGGTTCAGTCGGGTGTGAATCATAGACAATACAGATGCCTGAGTCTGTTAGTCGTCGTGGGCATCGCAGCTTTCATAGGGGAGATAAAATTTCGACGTTGTAGCATTTTTCTTCGTCATCGAAATTATCGGAGTTGTCGCTGATGAGGTTGAAGAAATTTTTCGATTGAGTAGACGCGATGCATATCCGCCGTTTGATGGACCGGTTAAAATCATTCGGTGGGCGTTGACACAAAATCCGGCACGAAGAGCTCTGAAACTTTGTTCACTTGCTTGTATCGATAACAGTGAGATATTTTACTAAACTTTGCTCCTGATGGGAGGGAAGAATATCCCAAGTTCTTTCGTGACTTTCGCGGACGATCCGTATATTGACAATATAAACGACCGACTTTATCTCGTTACAATTGACGGACTTAATTCATCTCCCTAAAATCTTGTAGTTCCGAAGAAACTGTGCTCAATTCTCATTGTCCAAAGCCTTGCGGAAACATTCGTGGGTCAGGCCCATTATTGGATGACCCCTATGGTCCGTATTACCAAGCGTGCGAAAGAAAGCGCTTATGACGGATCACTGCGAACGAAAATCCCAAAAGTATTTCATTGTCGGGCCCGTATAAAGCGTGTTTTCGAATACCTATTCCTTCAACCGAATTAGGATTTACCTCCGCCGAGTAGGCGATACAGGCCCATTATTAGTCGACCCGTACGGGCCACACTACCAAACACGCAAAAGGAAGGAAATAAGATGGACCACGGTAAAAAAAATCTCGAAAATAGAGAATTTTCCTACCAACTCCATACAAAGAATGTTTCATATAGTCGTTCCTTTATCGAATTACCTTCACCGAGCAGACGATACATATCGCTCAATTTTACTCCACATTCTACAAAACATTCTAAAAACTCGCCAACCTCAAAAACTGAAGTGGGTAAAGTACGAATGTGGATAAGTCGGGTTTGTATATTCAAACGAGGCTTCGCTTGTGGTATCTTTTTAGCATAGACCGTCGATAGTCGCGAATAACCCGCGAGCTCTCAGGCTGAACGTAACGAATGCCTATGAGTATCGCGTCCCGGGCCGATAACATTAGCATAGAATGCGTAGAAAGAATCGTGCGAAATCATGAATGGAGAAGTGGTGTATACTTATTACTTAGATAATTCGCGGAGTCTTCGGCACTTAACACGCAGGGCGATACACAATAGTGACAGAACTGTTTGGTAGCCGGCCGGAAATGGATAGTTTGCGATAGCTAGTATCTTGCATTAATTCCACAAGTTTGCCGACGCGTTCTACTTCATATTGTACGTCGTTTCGAAGCGCTGCGAAGCGTATACAACTAGTCGACGAGTGTCGAGTTTCCCTTTCCATCTTCCATGTCTCTTTATCTCGGTGCCACTGAAGGATATGCATAAACTATATGCTATCTTCTGTGTATAGATACATGCAACATTGGATATTCTATAGTTTGTCTACCGACTTTGTCGCGGAGTCTCTATCGTTTGCCCTTCATGCCTCTCCCTCTCGCTACCTGTATCTCTCTCGGGCCTCTCTCTGAGCTCGGCGTCGTTATGGGCACGACGTTGACGGACGGCTCTCTTACGCACGGGTGACGGGAAACACAAATTGTGGGCGCAGCTGCACCGATAGCAATCGAGAAACACGGTAGGTAGCAGCGTGGAGTGGCCGTATAATCATTCTACCCGGTGAATGCGTCTACCATGCATAACACGAGGATCCCAAAGAGGCATTGCGGGTATAAGTTTATGCGGACGTGCAACGCATAACGCGATTGACCCGAAGACAACGAAACACAAGTGAAGTCCGTTGAGTGGAGCACTGATAGGCCCGGCTGAACGGCGAAAGAAATGTTGATGGTCTGCGGACTGGGAAGATGTGAATGGTCGAATATCGAAGTAGAAACACTAGAATCCACGAAGGCGGAAGAGATTTTACGAAACTGGAGGACCTGGCAGGTTTATCGAAATCTCATAGAGTAAGATGAGGATGAGATGGGTGTTTAAATAAATCTCTACCCGAGTCGGTCTCGACCAGAGTTTCACATCGGGAAGTGAAGAGATCTGGCTCAGCGCTGTCGGATTTAACGCTGGAGGATTTCAACCAGGAAAACAAGACGATTACTGTCGCATGCAATGATAAGGAACGATGATTTCTGTCTCGGCACGTTCGATTGTCTCTCGGTTTAGAAGAGAAGATTAATTTTTCAATGAACGTGTATCTTACCGACGGTAATTCAACGAGTAGATTTACGCGCCAGTTACGTTTCTCGCTGTTCCGGGTCTCTGCGATATTGCAATATGGATTTTCATAAAATCTAAATGATCCTCGTGATGGCCTCGTGAATTGCGTCTTTCAATAGTTTCGTGGCGAGAGACAGTCGAGATTGAAGACTTCTCGCGAAGCGTATATTATTCAATGCGTATTCTCGTGTGCCACGATCTTATCGCGTTTCCGCGGATCGGCAACATTTCTCAACGACTTGACGGGAGACGCGTTGTGCCTACGTAACGCATCTCGTCACACCGCGGGCGTCTTCTTCCTTTGCGTCTGAAGCGCTGTTGTATACCGTGGCGAAGTACGCGCCGATTCAGTGACAGGAAAAATATAAAGACGAATGAGGCGAGGCTGGCCATTCTTCAGTGTCAGTGACGAACAGCCCGGTTCTCTCTCTCTCTCTCTCTCTGCACATTATGATTCTACGTAGTCGAGGAGATGGAAGCAAATCCAAGCAGACGTATCGGCATCGATAGTGGCTAACGGCCGACCATCGATCTCTGTAAAATATCTCCATTTCCATCCTTGTCTCGCCTTTTCTCTCTGTACCTCTCGCTGGCCCACGATCCGCCCACTGTTCGGTGAGTGAAATATTGAAATAAATCCTTGTCCGAGTGAGCGAGGATTGCAGGTCTCGATCGAGGGTTTCTGCAGTTGTGGGAATCTCCTCTCTAAAACTGGCTTCGAGCCCAGAGTAATTTCAAAGCTGAATAAGCGATGTATTGTTTTTCTTATTCGAGGCGTTCAGATTTTTTCAAGGCTTTCGACACTGAGAATTGAATTTGATTTTATTTAGATCGTCAAGATTTTGTGGAAAGGAAGTCAATGTCACTTTACATCGAGGAAACTCTATTTTCTTGGATCTTATCAGCAGCAATAGTTTATCAATTATTGTAACTGACTGCTCGGTTTCGGCAAAGTTGTTATCCAGTAGAGTTCCAATGCGACAAAATTCGGGTAGTTTTCCGGGTTCAGATTTTCGGGCAGAGTTATTATTTGGTGAGGTTGTCAGCGACAGAAGTGCAAATGTGTCCATCGTTTCGCATCTGCTCGTACTCACCAATAAGTCAGAGTCGAACGACAAAAATTTCGAATACATTCTGCAGTTTGCATTCGGAAAATTGAGTGGCGAATCGAGCGGCTGATGATTCCTTGTTCACGATCGACGTTGAGCAGTAATTTTTTTCATATTTTTTTGTCAATTACCCAGAGGCATTTAAAGTCATTATGAGTGAATTTTTTTCCACGAAAACGAGCACGAGTTCCGTGATCACCTGTCCTCGACGTACTTGAGTACTGCTCGGTCGTTCAGAGTGTCTGATGTTGGCAGAGTCGCGACCACGACACGCTCGAAACACGCGGACACGCTCGCACACACATTCGACCTATTCCTGAGTCTTTCGTGTACAGTACAGTGCGTATTCGTTAATGCTCTTATACGTCCATTGTGCGGCTTCTGTACAAACATGTCAACTTGTCGCTGCGCTGTCACTCAGACCGTCGAGCGGAACGCTTGGCGCTCGCCCGATCGGCCCTCCACCGCCTTCGCCGGTCACTGTTCCGTGTCACGACGACGCAGCCCGACGCTATTTAGCCTTCCATCAAACCGCGTCCTTTTCATGCCGCCAAGCACACGACACAGGTGACACGCGCAACAGCCCGACACCAAAGCCCCACGACGCTCCCGACCCGGCTACGCGGAAATCGGACATCGGGGCTTGACACCCGACTCCGAGTGCTCTCCGCTATACCCTCCACGCCGGAAGCAATCGAGTGACGAATTTCGAGACGTCTCCGAGTACATTGTATCTCACATTGTGTTCTCTCCTCCACGACCGAATGTATCCAACTGAGTGTTCCACCGATCCATGCAAATATCTACTCCAAGCGGCCGCTTCAGTTTCGCGAGACTACGGTGTGATTTATGAATACAAAAGAATCTTCGCTAAATTCAAACCCGCTGCTGTGCCACTCGTTCATCCGGCACGAAGCCGTGACCGTCCGCCGACTACGATCGTTCGGTTCCATCGACGTCTCCAACAATGAATACTGATACGCAGAAACCGCTTTTAAAATGCGCAAAGCCTCGTCGATAAGCGACGCCTCCAATGTCAAGCCCGTGAAGTCGTTCCAAAGTCACGTTTCTACTGAAACGGAGATTGGAGAAGGAAAAAAACAACAAATGAAACGAAAAAGGAAAGAGCCTTGCGACTTGGAGATACCCGATCTCTTGCCCACTCGAACATTATTACCGAGGCTCGAAAGCCAGTGGGACTCTTCTGTCACGAATTTCCGATTCATCGTTCAGGATACATTGAAAGCCCTCCCCGTTAATATTCCAGTTTGTACAGCACGGGTGTGTTTTCCCGGGTGCTGCTGGTGATCAATGGACTCCCGTACGTGTCTCCACTAGCAGAAGCTAGGGTTTTGGTGTACAATACAAGCAGAGAGATCGGGAAAGACACACACGCACACGTGACGGCATACACGCGTGTATCATAAATAACTATGTCTTCTCCGGTCGTCTATAATATCCGAGCGGTTTCGTCCCCATTCAGTCGTGGCACTCCCTAACCGCGGTGGGGCGCCGTCATTCTTCGCCACCCGAGAGTGACAACGACGACGTTCCTGCTGCCGTATTACCGCTTTCTCCCGGTTCCTCGTCGACGCACAGTCACGGCATTATATCCTCGTCCCAGTTCACGGGACGTCGTTCACGTCATATTTTATAGGCATCTAACGAGATTAGGTCCCATTGTGACGTGAACTCGTAGCTCATTTGCATGTTAATCCCGCTTCTGCGCTAGCAGGCCCGCATTACAGATACATCCTTTATGCCGTTATTATTATGTATTGCATTTCGAGACCAGTAGCCGCCTTCGCCGTACATGGGTACAATATACAAACGTACGGCTTGACATCGTCATAAGTCCATGAAATCTCGTGACCAATTCGTCCAACATTATGAACACGTTTATGACGATATCTGTGATGCATTTGACACGACTCTTTCAGATATGACACACTTTGATGTTGCATGAAATTGGTATAAAGTCTGATCGTTTAAGTTTTGTCTGTTACAATCATTTTAAACTATCCAAATCTATGTCACGCTCAAACACACATTCATCTGAAAAAAAAAAAGCAATTGTTTGACTTTTAGGCTATTTTTACTACTTGGACATTGACATCTCGATTTATTTTTTTTTTTTACCATAACACAGGTTCCTCAATTTTTTGAACTCAAGAGATGAAAAATTGCGTAAAAGTAACCGGTTCTGATGAAAGATTCTCTCCCGCAAAGCGTACTAACAAACGCCACTTTACATGCACGAATAAGAAGAAATTTTGTGCACGGGTTGCAAAAAAGCCCTACTAAAAACGTTTTGTTCTTGGGTGTGTGAGTCGGCGTTTTTCTCATGTGTGCCAATGGCGCATCCCGGGCCGATCTCTTCGAACCGCTTCTGTACGTCGTTTCTTTTATTTTCCTCCCCTCCGACCTAAAAATCCAATCCAAGTTTCGTGCTTAAACGGTCTCGCGGGAGCAAACCCGGTCTCGCGAAGCGTATATATTGTTCCAACGAGAGTTACCGCGAGCAGCGCGCGTTCCCTTCTGACTGGATGACTGGCCTCCGGCTCAATGCCAATGTTAACCAACCAATGAAATACGTGTGTTACCCTCCCGGCAACACACGTATTTCCTTATAACAAGAAACACACAAACTTCACACGTTACGCGGCGTTTCACGCTCGTGGCGCGGCGCGAGGCTCCGCTGGACTCGAACAAAAGATTCCCCTTGCGCACAGCAGCCGAGGAACATTAAGAAACGTGAAAATACGCACCACTGCGGAGTCGGCGTGATACCCGGAGGCTCGTAAAGAAAAAGCGAGTCTTCCTCGTGGCTGGGTTGCGCAGACTAGGGGGTAAGTTCGAGAGGAGCCAGCCGCGGCGCGGACCGACGCTGAGAAAATTATTCAGGAATATCGTCGTCCTCGTTGTTGAAAAGTTTCTCCCACACACGGAACGGGGACCACGACACGATCCACGTAAATTTTTCCAGATACACGATTCACCCTCCACTCCTCCGCACTTTATAACGCGCCATCTGTGCGCCGCAAAGTTTATGCCCTTTTGTTTTTACGGAGCTTGGAAAATGTTAAGAGGAGTAAATATTGTCGTACTCGTCGTCTCTATTAAACTTTACTCGAAACTTCGAACTTACGCTCTCAAAAGAGTAGAAATCGCAAAATGGCGACCAGCTGTTGTCTGCGAAAAACAGGGTTTTCCAAATTTAGATTAAAAATAATCCATCCAAGATTCAAGAGCAGTCAAGCCCCTCGCATCAATAGTGAGCTTTAAAATCTGTTGAAAGATATTGAAGAGTTTCTTGAGATTTTTTTAAGGATAACACACACAAGAACCCTTCCTGAAACGCCACAATATTCCGTCACATCCTCCATGACCTGTTGAAAAATATGGTCCGGAAGGCTGCTTCGTGCGTTCGACGAAGATATATGCCATCTAACAGAATTTATCCCGTGGTGTTAAGAGTGCCGAAGGGAGGCTAAAGTTCAGCTCTTTACTCAATCGTGCTCGTAGTAAAGATAGTCGTCGCCCTAGCTTGTCGGCCATCCCCGTGACAACCGCCGAGCTGGCTGCTGACCCGAGAAGACCGAAGGAGTCTACGCACGGAAATGACTTCTCTTTATTGGATACAAGTTCCATTCTCCTAGCGTATAAAAGTGAAGAGATAAAAGCCGAACAGCGCGGGTTTCCATTTGATATCGTTCGGGCATCGCCTGGCAGATACGTCCCGGTCCACAAGCCACGCACAGTTTGCGCAAACTAGGGGAGAGACATCTCAGTCTTTCGCTCCCGGTCCCTCCGCGTCTTTCCATCCTTGCGTCTGGGCCGTATACTTCAACCGGTGGACACAAAAGGGTGAAAGCTACTCGGGCAGTGGATGGCGAAAAAGAGAGCTGCGCTTCTCTCACCCTCTCCCTTGGTTCCAAAAAGCGTGGAGGAGCATCGCCGAGACAACAGCGACGACGACAACGAGGAGCAGACCCGGCCGGTCTGTATTAGCCGGCGGCATCTTGATATCGTTCCCGGAGAACTTGCCAACTCCCTTATACAGACATTTATTTCCGGACCGTATCTGTTACGGCCAAGCCGGCAGTCTCCCAGATTGCGCTACTTTGCCCTCTCCGCGCTGTACGCCGCTCCTTGGGCCGTGGAAGCGGTAAAACTCGTCGGCGGACATTATCGTACGTCATTCCGGTATTGTTGCGGTTGTGCAATTACTCTGCGATACCGAGTATAAGTATCCACGAGAATCGCGGGCCGCGCGAACCATCCAAAAATGCCCGAGGTCTTCTTATATTACACTTACATCCACTGCGGAATGGAGCTCGAAGAAAAATTCGAAAATAACGCTCTCCATTGTGTCCTGATATTCCCTCGCCGAATATCGCGGCTCCTCCCATACCCCTGTGCAAATAATATACTGCGACGTGAATAACGCACCGCAGGTAAGCATGACTCGTTTAACGGTTACCTTTTTTCCGTCGACGCAATGCGCGCGATGGTGAGGCGTCACGGTCACTTCAATGGGCACTCGTTCCAATGAGTAACGGCGACAATACGATGAACGTGACTCCCTTCTGGTGTCGACAAATTTACGAGTCCTTCAGTGCGCCGCGCCCCGCCCAGAAATCATTAGAAGCGTCCGAAAAGTAGGTGGTACGTCCCCGCAGTCGTCGTCGTCTCCGTTCCTTGTGTACCCACGATTTTCTCCGTGCACTCTCGCTTCGCAATTTAACGACGGAGAAAACGCCTCTTTTGGAAAGAAATTAGCGGCGTTATTCAAACTCTGACATGCGTTGACGCCCCGTAGTCATCGTCATCATCATCATCATCATCGTCCGCAGGTTCGTCGCCGTACGAAGGCCGGACGAGCAATCCGGTAAATCTTATTGTGCGTTCCGTAACGACGGTCATTAGTCATGACCTTTGTTGCGAATGTATGCGTGCTGGCTACACGCGGAAAGAGACTTTCCGCTCGGCACCGTGGGTAGGCGTAAGACGTGGGCGGGCAACGAGAAACTCTACGGTCGCTTGTGCGGAGCCGGCCATCCGACTCGACACCGAGCACCTGGAGGACATTACGTAGAATGCAGCCGACAGAGAGACGAAGGGAGACGGGAAGACCGGCGAAAGAAAGCGAACTGAGAAGTCCTCGGACACCCCGGTGCTGTCTGCTAATGAGAACCACCGCGGGACATTCGTCTTTCGGAAGTCTCGCGGAAAGCACGTTGACGCGTTTGCGTCCTTTTGCCAAAGGGGCAACGCAAGATGCACGACCGTTCAACCGATGGGAGAGCATCTGCCGCTGGTTTTGCGCTGTTTCTTCTATCGCCTTTTTCTCTTTCTTCTCATGCCGTTCGTTCGTCCGTGGTTCTTTGGCTCTTCGACTCTCTCCACGGTCTCAATCGGTGATTCCCGCGAGACAACGTGTACATTCGGTTAGTCGCGCGATTCTGTGCACCACCCACTCTTGATGAGAAAGAACTTCGGAGGGAAGCGGTTTCAGGCTCTTCCGGCGAGGTGATTTCGTTCGTCGGATCGTTAGCTGTGTTCAATCCAACGGTGCGTTAGGATCGAATGATCAATCGCTTGCTCGGTGGAATGTGACGACCTGGCGAAAGAGAGTTCGAAAAATAGCATGGTGTTTCGAGGTGGTCGTGGAAAATGATTTTAAGTCACAGGTAGACACAGGCCCGATGGCTGAAGGAATGAGGATAGATGAACGAGCTTTAGAGCGGTTGAAAGTGTGAATTCGGATCTTGGAGAGAGTATTTTATCGAGCGGCAAAGCAGGCACAAGGCGCAAAAGGGTTTACCTCGGGGAGTCGACGAAAATTCGGCGTAAGATGTCGGGCTATCGTCATCCCCGCGTGCATGTGGATCGGTAATCTCATTAAGTTCCACGCTGAAAATTCGGCTGGAAGTAAGCCGATCCGTCTGGGCGACGGGACGCGACGGGACTCGGCTAAGCAACGACGACAGGTTAAACAGGCTTTGCATCGCTACGCATCAATTTACTCGGAGATGTACGACGACTCTGTCCTCTGACTGTACATCGAGTCTTTCCCGGTCGCGTCACGAAAGTTTGACGTCTACCTGCGAGTAATGAAAGCGGAGCTAGGCCGCGCGCGCGTTGAATTTGAGATGAGTTCTCCAAGGTAAATTTTTCGCGTATCGCAGACTGCTTGCTCAAAATGTTTGTCGAGAATTTAATACACTTTCGAGATGACAGTCGTACGTAATTAAAAATCTCGCTAATGGTTTTGTCAGAACATCTTCGACAGACACGATCCATATTTTATTCCTAATTCGTTCATGTCGGGAGGCAATTCCAAGAAACATCTGCCGGCTATTGTGTGGCACGTTTTCTTGAAGGAATCTTATATTTAGATTAACGTAGCCTTTAAACGAGTTTTTTTTTTGTTGATAACAAAATGGACAGTTCGATGATCAGCGATGAAACCGATATTTCGAAAAGGGAAACTGAATTGAATTTGATTGTCCTATGCATATGATTTAGAACATCGTGAAAACTGAATTTATTGCCATTAATTTATTTATTTTTATTGTTTTCCGTACAATATAGCCGGCACAAAAGAGGAGGGAACAAGAACCACGTAAGCGAGGAGCAAATTGTCGAACAAACGGGAGATTCGCCGATTCAACGATTGACGACAATGCTGGTGAGTAAAATACCAGAAACAGCATGAAAAAAAGAGACAAAAAAAGTCGAAAGTTAACCTCGTGCACACGGATATTCGTCGAGGGCGTAAAGTCCGCTCGGTAACGCCGAGCGGCGTGGTGTGTCAGAAGCGATAGAGTGAGAACGAAAATCGGCGCACTGCTTGTTGCTGCTCGCTCGAAAATTTATGGACCGCGAGAATACGCGCGCGCGCCCCCGTCTCGCTGGCCCCGGCGACTCGACCGCGATAACACGGGCTTCGGTATCGCTTCGGCAAAAGTAATGATCCTGTTTACAGTTATCGTCGGCGTGTCCGCGAGATACGGATTGAGTTACCGGGACCGCGCAGAAGGGATTCACGGTACCTCGAACGGACATGCTGACTGCGTTAAGTCCTGTTAGTCCCGCAATGCGAGACCACGCGGGACTAACTTGTATTGCATTATATTATACGGATGGAGGGAAAAAAATATTACGACGGTGAAAATGCGATTGCCGTAACGCCAACGGTTTAACGATCGTACCGAAATGCCCCGAGGACTGTTCGACCCGGACGATTCAATGAATTCGGATCCAAGCATCCTCCTCAGAAGGCAATCGACTCAACTCCGATTTCAAAGATTTTTCGGGTATTCTATACGCTATAGAATAAATAGTCTGCAATTTCATGACGAGGTACTGGAATGGGATGGTGATGGAAGGTTTCGTGCATAAATTTGGTATGTTAAATTTCATGTACGAATGAAGTACGATTTTTCATGCATGAAAATTTCAAATACAGTATATTAAAGACTTTGGAAACAATTTACTTTTAATAATTTACTTTTATTTTACCGTAAAAGTCTGAAAATTTTTCATGATAGTTGGACATTAAGTATGATGTACTAGTTTTTGCACAAAAACTTTCCAATCTGGTACGTTAAATTTAGAATTTTTTTAACAGTGTACTCTGAGACAAGG
Organism: Listrodromus nycthemerus; assembly: GCA_963978505.1. NCBI lineage: Eukaryota > Metazoa > Arthropoda > Insecta > Hymenoptera > Ichneumonidae > Listrodromus > Listrodromus nycthemerus. Next base: position 13,609,939 of record OZ021683.1, on the reverse strand, counting down.
ATCTGTTAGATATTACCATAAATCTAATAAACCCGGGGGAACTTTCTAGTACACGGGATCTATGGAAACCCCCTGATATTCTCATTAAACTTAACACATTTTGCTATAAAGGATGGTAATTTTCGCTATCGCTAATATTATCCGAATATACCTCAATTTTTACTAGAATATAAATTCTTCTCAATAGAACATTTAGTCATCAATTTTCGGATAAATCTTGTTTATACGAGTATGAAAAAATGTAACCTACAAGATTTCCCGGTATTGTCAGTTTAAATTTACCGTCCTCTCAGTATTTTCCATGAAATTTTTAGGTCGAAATTTTTCCGGAGAAAAATGATCATGTGAGTTACCTCAAAATTACTATGGAGTTTGTGTACGGTTTAGCCTCATCGAAATTTATCACACGACTTGGTACTTTTTCCAGTATCTGACTCGAGTGCAGTGGGCTCGTTCTCGAGACGATCGACTTACCCGCAAGATAGAAAAAAATGCGAAATTATAAAAAATTCCAATACAGCCGTGACAGCCGTCTCCGAGAGACCTCACGAGATTTTTTTTTCTTTTTAGGTCCATGTTACCTTACTATGTTTCTCCACTGATTTGAACTCTACTCTTTTCCGCGGCCAACGGTCCAATCCCGAGAAATCCGTAAACCGATATCCGACCGGAAAATTACCTGACACGCGTTGTCACAAGACTAAACTAACTCCTAAACGTGCCCATAACGATTTACGAGGTACCAGAGCCAGTCTAACATGCCGCCGAGCGTGGTTAGCTCGCGCGCCGGCGTGGGTATATTGAGATATTTGAATTGCACAAGAGCCTTGCGGAGAGGAAGAGAAAAAGAAGAAGAAACGCGATATGGGAGTTTTGAGCGAGTGGAAAGAAAGGCTCGAGGCGCAGAATTCAATTTCCATAATGATAGGGAAGCCACGATTACGTTTGTTACTGAGAATTCATTATCATTTTTTACGACCCATAGAATAGATTACAAGGGGATCCATGAGAGAACGAAGGGTGCGTTGATGGTCGAATGGTAAAATGCCATGCCCGATCGACGCATAGATTACGTTCCGCGTCGATAAATGTTATTTCACTTCGTTTTTTTAAACTTCTCGTCTCTGTCCTCCTCCGCCGCCTTCATCTACTCGTGTAATAAACCAAGATCGCTGCGACGATACTTAAGTAATGAAATCTCATAACGACCGCAGCGTGTGTGCCCTGGCTTTGTGGTTGTGTTCTCGCAGCGGCAGCTTTATGCGCACGCTAACACCGGCTATAATATAACGCCGATGGGATATACGTTTATTGTCGTGATCATCGCCAGACACGAGGGCGTTTATTAATTCAGTCACGACGACGTCGTTACGTCAGGCCGATGCGACGTGGTGGATCTTCCGTATCGTCGATGCCGTAGAACGAAAAAAAAAATCAAAAAACGAAAGAAAGAAAACCTCCCGACGACTCCTACCAGGATGTAAAACAATCGTGAAATCGTGACGCGTATCCAATCGCAGAATCGACGTCCACGGCTATATCCGTATTTGATGTTTCCCCCATGGAAAATTTATCGTTTCCTCGCGAAATACGATTGCCGAAGAGAAGCTAAAAGAGCTGCAGCCGAGATGCAGTTGAAAGTCCAAAGGCCCGCTGCTATTGCTGTTTGAGATTCACCGTACGGGCGCCTTGAACATACGCAGACGCGTGTGTCTCTACGCTTTGAAAATTCGGGTTTGAGCGGAGCGAGTTGATTAATTTTGCTGCGGGTATTTCACGCGGAGAGCGCTATGTCTGTTTATGCGAGGTTCGGACTGTGGGGAAGATGAAACGAGCGAAGCCGGCTTTGCGCGCGCGCGCCGATCCGCTCGCACAGTCGACGGCTTATCCACCGGTCGACTTGCACTCCCCTCTCGAGGTCTTCCCTTCCTTCCTCCCTGCCACGATGCCGCGAGCGCGATGTAATTTATAACAGTACATTTCACAATAAGACCCGCACAAAATTACCACCCAGTGGCAGTGTAAAGGATGCTCAGTCATAACATCTGATGAAGCGAAACATTAACGAGGCGATATATCAGCCACGGTGCTTTTGCGCGCGCGAGCTGCCGTTCCCGTATTTGCCGCGCCGTACCCGGACATCTGACGATCCCAGTGCGCGAGAAGCTCGCGCGGAGGGTGTAGGCGGACACCTTGGAAATCACCCGGAGTAACGTCTGAAGAGAAACCGCGGTGAGAGATACGAAAATGTACGAGGGAAGCGATTCCTCGTGTGCGGTTTCGGAGTTCTTCGGGTCGGACGATCCTCGACCATGTCGCAGACTACGCCGGATGAGACCTCGAGACGATAACCGCGTGCTGTTTTTGCGCTGTCCAAAAATTCAACAGGCGGCGACGTACTATTTATTTTTCTAATGCGCGCTCTTGTAATCTCGAGTTCCGAGCACGCAGCTGGCAACGTCTTCGTAGCCGAACTAACGACGCGGCCAGTTTCAATGTGGAAGAAGCTTCGGGAACAGGACTTTGGTCATCTGGAAGATGAAAAACACAACTTTGTTTCCATTATTAGCAGTTGACTCCCCGCTCTCAGCAGTGCGGCTATGCAGAGTATTGGAAAATACTTCAAGTACAAATTATCACAAGTACTTGTAGGCTGGATAAAACATGTAATAAAAAATGAGAAGCCTCCCCCATTTTTTCACATTATTATTCAACAGGTGTTAAAATAATTCGTTACAACGTTAACTGTTCGTTAAAATTATACGAAAGAAAAATTTCGACAGGTAACTCGCAACAAAAACAGTCATGCTTCTCATCGACTATCCTTAATTGCGAGCCTTTGGTCGAAGAATATTTGTACTTCATGGCATGTGAGGTGCTAGAAAGTACTTGCGTACTTCAAGTACTGCCTTGGTCCGATGGTAACATCGATGGGGGAGATGAATAAATTCATTACGTTGCTGATAGCCAGGCTCGGCAACGATGAAGTGGAGATGGTGGTGGAAAGGCCGTAGAAACATTGAGCGTGTTCGGGATTGACAATGCGGGCCTAAGTGGTATACGTGTATGCGAGATAACGAACGTTAGCATGGGCGATGACACGCGTATACGGTATACGAATCCGTACCCTACCGATACAGTGGTCTCGTTTCCTGCTGCTCGTTCGGATATTCGAGCGATGCGTATCGGTTCGCGGCAAAAAAAAAAGAAGAGCAATCCGGAGCGCTGAGCCGACAAGGTATAGCGATACAATAATGGCTATCGCCGAACGGCAGTATGCACACACGCATATTCGACAGAGAATTCCTCGTCGACGGTACACGACCGAAGAATGGCGCGGACCGCGATCTCCGCGACTCCGTCGCCGTTTAGATAATAACGCACATTTTATCTCTCTCATAAAACCTAATTTACGACCGCATCTGAGTCTATGGGCGTGCTATGACCCACCGGAATGTCGACGACGAGGACCGGAGAACATACATATCCTACATGGTATTAATGGTCACGAGGGGGTACATCGTAACCACGGGCGAAGGATGAGCGAAAGCGAATGAGGCGTACATCACCGAAGGTCCTTCCACGACGATGAAATATTATCGGCTCTCGATCGCTATTGACGCAGAGAAACTCGGACAAAATGCCAGCTGATCGTAAAGACAGTATTTCTTCACGGCTGTTAACCAATGATACGAGGTTTCTGATCCTTTTGTCTTGCGATGAACGAACAAGTACTTAACCCCGTCGCTTCGGTATATATTTTCGTTTTTCAATTGAAAATTTCTCACTGCTGTCGGGAACGGGATGTCCATAATAGAGACGGACTGACGTTATTCGAGACACGAAGGGGGTCACCAATTATATAAATTATTTTATTGGGTACTGAAAAAAAATCCTAAATACCATGGCATTACAAGAAGCGCAAATATTATGTAAATTTTTACATATTACGAAGATAGGGTATCGGAGAATGTTTTTAATTTTTATAAAAAAAAACTTTTTTTTTTCAATCCCAGAATAATATAGAATAGCTTTTGCAAAAGAAAAAAAATCTTCTAAAATCCTCGACTAACGTCCGAACAAAACTTTTTTATAGTACAAAGAATGCACTGTATTGTTTTCAAATCCCATCAGAGGAGAGTCAGTTGTCAGTTTCAGAGTACATCGTTGTCATAAAAATGTCGAACTCGCAATTTCGCTTAATTTTTTTCATCATCCTGTTGACGATAAACCGCTCGTACAGAACACGGAATAAATATTATGTCAGTCACATACTTTCTCTTAACTGCTAGCGTCACGTTTTCTTCGCGAGGACGGCCAATTGCTCGACCTTCGGGTGTTAAGGAACGAATTTTATAATTGAACACGTAGCCGCCACACTTCGATGGACCGTGGCTGATGGAAACCGGCACATAAGCGACTCGGCAAGAAGAGAGGTAGAGCCGAACATGCATCGGGTTATCCTTTGCTGGAGGTAGTCCTAGATGAGATGGGCTAAAGCGCCCTATACACAGATGCTTGCATGTCTGCGAGCATCCTTACAGTAACGAGCGGGGCTCTTGGTATAAGGCAAGAAGACATACATCATGTTCCGAGTTTATGGTCCGATACGCTCGTAAGAATTGGCACCCGGACCGAGCTTTCCCGCAAACGCTCGTTCACTCGCTCGCGACTAGTACGAAGAACGTTAGGGTGCAAAGTAAGGAACAAGGAGGCAGTCAGCCAGCAGGATTCCTCGTTCGCTCCCGGCAAGCTGAGAGATACGAGGCGTTATGGCTCTTCCTGGCTCGTAACCCGCGGTCATAAAGCCACCGCTCGGTAAAATATTGCCGAGGCCGTCGGCCTCCAACCTCCTTCGTCCCACACCCACCCCCGCACTGCATCTAGCCTAACTCTCCGCTTCTCAGCACGGCCCTACTCCCGTATCCGTCGGTCCATCTTAACGCCATTACAACAATCTATTAATGGTTCGTAAACGATAAATCAGGATGTGCGCCCCGTTGCTCCGCCGAGGAGGAGAAAAGTAAAATAAGATGTGACCCTCGCGATCGAACGGCACCGAGACACGGAATTCGCACTCGGAATCGCTTTTTTCATAGGATGAGATCTTTTATTTATCTTGCACGCCATTGGCACTCGTAATTTTTACTGTGGATAAGAAAAATGTAGTCACCAATAACCACACGGTCAGCACAAATTGAAGATTAATGTCCTTAATCGTGAAATAAAAATATCACGTACTAAAATTACAAATGTTTTCGCAGTGCATAACGAAAATTCAATGGTGGCTTTGTATGTCATTAAAAACATTAGTATGAAACTTTCGGACACTGCAGAGTCTCTTTCTCAGATTATATTTAACGTACATACCCGTTTTTTTCAGATACCTGTACGTCTTGCTTCGATTGGCAATGTACGCTGCAAGCATAAGAAAAATTTCGAAAAAAAAGAATAATAATAGAGAAAGATGTTCGCCAAGGTTCTGAATGAGATCTTCTACCGGTCATGATTTCAAGTCTACAATCTCACGACTATAAATTCAATCTCTCCCGTCACACCGAGGAGGAATAAGGAACGGGGCAATGAGATATCTGTTAGGGTAAGAATCTAGTCGCGATCCTGTCGCTGTAATACCAACAGCGTCGATTGTCGGTTCCCGGGACAGTGGAGAATTCATCTACAATGAAAGAATCGGACAATCCGTGAAGGTAGATCGGGGCATAATACTAGTATAAAGCGGCTGCTAGTGCATCGGGTATACTTATAATACTACCTGTATATCTCAACGCCGCGCCCCTATACTTAACGACTCGGATGCACGTATACGGCTGTTATTATCTCATGATTCATGGCTAGTATTCATAAATTTGAGGCGAGCAAAGGCCCCGTGGAAGGCGAGTCCACGCGGACGCGGGTCTCACTGTCGTATAATGCCACTATACACGCACACGAATATACATATCCGTGCACGTGCATGGCACACAAGTGCCTTGCGTTACTATATAATGCTGCGTCGCACAGTATACAAGCGGCGGGCTCTCGTATCGATTAACGTCGCTCTCCACCGCGGGATTTACAGCCGTCGACTAAATTATTTAAAGTCTTCATTTGTTGGGTGAGTCGGGGCAACGACGGGGCTTCGCGAGCTGCCGCTTCTCGAAGAAGGCCGGGGTCGGTAATACCCGGCTCGAAAAGGATCGAGGATACTCGTCGGATGTGCGATAAACGAAGAACGAGGAATAACGAGCGGAAACGTTGATCCTTCTGTATCTCTTCTGGTGCATTTACACACGTGTCCATCTTTATTCGTGTCCGCTGTGCCATTCGGCCGCCACCGCCGCTGTCCTCCGCATCCTTCGGGGTCCTCACGCTCCTTCGCACTTCCCAGTAATAAACACACTTGCCCGGAGAGGCATAAGAGAGGCATGCGAAAGCTACAGAGGAAGATCGGAAGAAACGGACTGAATGACGCCAGCAACGAGGAGAAAACACGATTGCGCGAGACGCGATTCGCGCGGGAGAGAGCCTATCCGGTCGGTGGGTACGCGACGAAGAGGGCCGAAAGCCAGAACGTCGTTCGCGTGTTCCGCGTCCCTGGACCGCGGCACACGGTACCAAGAGGCTCCCCCGGGCGAGATGCACAACTCGGCGAACGTGTGTGTTCCTCGTGTTTCGAATGCACGGAACAAGAGCTGCTTGTCCGCGGCCACCTGAGTTATGATCGCTTCGTGCCCACCCTGTCCGCCTGCCAGTCCACACTGGACCGCTGTCTCCCTCGATCCGCGAACCGTCTCACTGCTTATTCCTCTTCCTCTTCGTCTTCTTTTCCATTCCCTTCTTCTCATCCCCCTTGCGTTCTCCTCCATCGTATTCATCGCCATCTCCTGCTTCTCTTTCTCTTCCTCCTTCTATTCCTTCTCCTTCGTCATCTTCTTCCTCTTAACCCTTCCACGGTAACGTTGGCGGCCATTTTGACTCGAGAAACCGGTTGATCGTGCGACCACAGAATGTATGTATGCAGAGAGTCCTCGACCGCCATGGTCTCGTTCCTGCATCACGTTTTCGTGGTCAGTCCCTGAACCTCATAGCAAATTTACAAACGTCCACGTTTTTACTTTCCTACCCCCCCTCCCCCACCAATTTCTGACTCGTACCGTCTTCGGGAACAGAATTTATTTTCATAAAGATTCCGTCGTTCCCCGGAGACCCGAGTTTATACAATTCTTTTCAACTCATCGATCAATGTACGTGGATAAATGCGCTATTGATGAAAAACCGGATATATTGGGACAGTTAATATGAGAAGCTGCGAGGATCATTCGAACGCGGCGTTGTTCGATTCGATTTGTCTTTCGGAGGGAGGCAGCTCGAGCTCTCTCGTCCATGAATGACTGTCGGTATAGGGCGTATGTATGCGCGTGGATTGTCGAATATAACACACGGCTATTTAAATGCGCGCGCGCGCGCGCGTGGCCCATGTTGGCTGTCATCGTTCTGCCGTCAGCGGTATTAAACTGCACAATGGGGCTCGTGTTATTTCACATTCCGACTCGCATCGCTGTCATGTACGCGAGGTACGAGTACGGGAGAACGCGCGCGAGAGAGAGAGAAAGGCCATGTCGTTACATCGGGCGAGACGAAGAGAGAAGAAACGATACAGATACGCCGTGCGAGATAATCCGCTAATCTCTCGTTGCTGAGTTTCTCCGTCGCGCTCGGATTCGAGCGCGGTTAGGTGTGCGCCCGGATTGCTCGGGTGAGTAAGATTTATCTTTCATTAGTATACGTCGTTTGCATTGAACGAGCGCGCGTAAAGTTAACGGACCACGCGAGCCCGGCCTCGTTAATTGTTTGTTCTCTCGCGTATACGCTGAATATAACTATGTTTCAGCTGCACGGGTATGCGTGGTCTATTCTGTATATTAGCTGCCAGCGCGAACCGATCGTCCGACTGCACGCCCCTACATCCAACGCGTACGTGACGTTTTGACAAGCAACGCGGCCCTGTCATATTATACGTTTACTCGCGAACTCCCTGTGGCGTACGTGTATCCCAAAGTAAACGTACCCCCGTGCATCAGCACCACGTGAAAAGGTGTAAAAGCCGATCTGGCTACTGCCCACGGCTACGAGGCGTGGTCGCAGCGCTTGGCACACCAATTACCACGATAGAGTTACAAGACTCGTTCTCAGACTCCGACTGAGAGAGCCCACTAATTTATTAACCCCATTCCCCGTCACTTTAATTACGAATATGGGCAGTCGACGGCTTATTTAATTTATTTATTTTTCGACTGCCTAAAGCGACCTGTGTAAGATGGAAACTTTTGATCATTTATCAAACACGGTATTGCGTATTGCATTAAAGTGCCACATAATTTGCGGAGTGAAGAAAAAGTGGTTGGAGGGTTAGAAAAATGTTGGAAAATAAAAATCCGCGAGAGTTTGTATTGAACTCATTCGCGAATGATATAGATGCTCGGTAACGATCCATAATAGTTCGTGAATAATATTTAGACGGTATCGCAAATGCGAGACATATCGGAAATCTGGGAAATTTTCCTGTACCGTGTGGGACAACAAAGTAAACCGATGAATTTTAAAAAATGAAAATATTCATTTAAAAAATCCTTCAAAAAAGCATTTGCACATTTTTCCTGAATCGTTAATTACTCTTTAACCTAAATTGTTAACGGTGCACCACTGTAGCCTGGTTAAAATTTACCGTACGACTTGTTAGTTTTTCCGATATCCTTCTCCCGGTGTCGTTTACCGATTTTTCTAACACCCCGCTCGGCGTGCCACCGATACATAAGTAATCCTGTAACTGAGGTTGAAAGACCGAAGAATTTGGGTACACGAAAAATGTGCCGTAAGTAACAGTAATAGCACAAGGACGAGAGGTAAAGAAGAGAAAACATGTGGAGAGGCTCGAGACGTACAAAATGGATAAAGAAGCAAAGGTGACTCTGTCGGCTCCTGATAAACTACCCTCGTCTCTCAGGTATAATAAAATGATATCTGCGTTGTGGCAGCGGTCTCTGCTGTACATCGCGATTCCGACTGGCAGAGTCGTTCCTCGTGGCCGGGGTCCTGCTGGCACAAAGTTGCCGCCCGGTGCTTTGCGCCTACGGCGGCCGGGATAAATAACACGCCCGGCGGCGATCCCGGCACTGTGGATGCCATGGGCCATGGGCACGGCCCGTGCTAGGGGATTCCTCTATGCATCGCGAGGGAGACCGCACGCTCAGCGCCACCAAAGGCTGCAGACTCCGAGGAGCATGTAGAGGATCGGAGTGGAGGAGAGCACCGTGTGTCGCCGCTTTCTCGCCCGAACGTCCCAACGCTATCATAAAATTCAGGTCGGACTGCGTTATCCTCGCATCCTGCGCTCCCAAGTCGTATAGCATACGGCCGCAAGAAGACTGCAACACCTCCTCAGTGCTCTTCTTTATTTTCTCCCTGGATTCACGCTCCTCCGCTCTCGACTCCGGACTCTATTCTCGGACACTGCGAACACACGAGTTCCGCGCTCATTTATTCGTCCCCACGATTTCTCTCTCGCCAACAGAGTCATCGCACGTCGAACTCTGAATTATATTCCTACGGAGCAGAAAAAGAAAAATCGGTATGCTTATAACGAAAACTGTTATAATATACAGTACAAGTATAACTGCGGATAGAAGTTCTCCATAGCAGCACAGTGGATGTTCGCCGCGAGCGTGCAAAGGAGGCTGCAGGTGTTGCGCGAAAATATAAAGAGCGCTAAGTCGGCACTCGGTGTACATAATTCAGTCCTCGTCTCGCCTTCGGGGCCCGTTTCGTGCATTCGGGTTCTCTCTTTCTCTCTCGCGCGGTGTGTACTGGAACTTTTTTTGAAATATGATAGACCGCTCAAAGATAAACATATATCAAGTTCCTTCTTTCATACTCTACCGTTCGCCGAACCAGCCGTTCCATAAGTGTACAGCTATACGTCAACTTATTTCGAGTTTCTCGATCCGCACTCTGTTGCACGTGCGATATACGGGCGCCTAGCCCGAAGCTATCGGAACCACGGGCCGGCAACATCTGTTCACCTTATAGCGATGCATGAGACCGGACCGTCGGTGTAACGATAATAGCTACCGGTGTCCCGGTTTCCTCGCTAATTAACGTCATACCCGAAAGGGAGTAAGTTACCATACGCACGGATTCTGCCTCTTTTGGGCGGATTATGAGCGCTTTGGAGATTCGAATAACGTTTCCAGTTGCTCGAGTTCCCATGTGCCGTCTACCGGAACTATTCTCGGTAATACTCAGCGTCGTACACACGAATAAATCCTCCGTCAGTACAGCGCAATCACGATCGCCTCGGGGCTGCGGTGAGTCTGGCGTTACAATTTCCAAGAACCCAACAGCGAGCGTCAGTTGCAATGCACGCGCATTATGGGTTGGACCTATGGTTAGTGGGCGCTTTGCGAAATAAGCTCGTACCGATGGTGGGATCGGAAAGCAGCGGAGAAGAGAGAAATCTGCGGAGATCCATTACCGGACAATGCCCGGGTGATTAGCCCACGCCGGCTACGCTAACGACAGCCAAACAAATCGCGGCTCAGCCCGGATTACATCTCCCTGCGGGGTACTTACTTACTACACCCCCGAGCGACAGGGCCGAAGGTGCAGTCGGAGCGAGCGAGACAAACCGAGATTGTACGAGCTTATACCCCGTCGACCGGCTCGTCCGCTCGAATATTATATACTGCCCTGTCACTTCCGTCTGTCAAGGCTTATGTCGCCCCTCCCCCTGTCAGGTGAGAACCTTAGTACCAGCAGAAGCGACGGGCAGATTGAAGTCCGCTCTGTACCGCCGTCCATTATAATAAACCTCTTGGTCCTCGACGCGCAGAAACTCGTGGATTTTGATCGTGCGGAACGCCATCATCAAATGTACCATCGATACGGATTCAGGTTAGTTTAAGCTACTACTTGTCGTTCGACCCCATTCGCCAGATCGCTTTTACTCACTGTACGCCCGTTCGACGAAATCGAACGCACAATGCTCCAACTATGGGAGATGCGAAACATCGGGGAATCGTCGAAGTGGAATGACCAGAAATACCAGAAGATTACCGGACACGATCCTCGAGCTAAGATTATCGTGCAAAAATACTCGCACCGCCGCACAAACCCCCGAGAGTCTCCTTTGTGTCGTTATACACACCGAGTTCTCCGAGCGCGAGTCTCCGAGGAAAACTCGTGCATCGCTAGTGTCAAAAGTACCATCCTCTTTGTGCCCTTTTACGCTGCAACGTGTTTTTCGACAATGCGCCACTGGCGAACGCTCGAGGGAGCAATTCGACCCACAAATAATGTACAAATTGGATTTCTTTTGGCTCTCTCGCCTCCGGATGTACTTTACCCGTGAACGGGGATTCGTTGCTGCCTCGAGTAGTACAATAGAAACACCCGATCCCCGCGAAGATACATTCGAAGGCGAACCGAAGGGCGGACAGTTGTAGCTACTTTGCGAAAGGATCGAATACAATCTCAATCTTTGGAATAGATCTGGCCGATCTCCGTCGCTTTCTTTAGTCGGGCTTGACTGTAGCTTTGTGAGAAAAGAGCACGGGACGATCGCCGTTAAGACAACCACCAAGTGTCACTGCCTGAATAATAAAGTATAAATAAAAAAAATTCAATAGATACTAAAAATAAGGAATGAGGCAAACATAGCGGCGCATTTTATTCGCTCAGTCGTCGAAAATTCGGTTTGAACCGCACAATTAAAAAAAAATGTTTTCCAGGATATTTTTCCCGGAACTCGTGCACTGGAGTGCACCGATTTATCGGCAGCGTGTAACACAGAACCAGGGGGGAAAATATGTAAGCGCGCAGGCAACTACCGAGTTCTTCCTGAGAAGGGCCATCAATCTCGGGAGTAGCAGACCGAGGTCAGGAATGCTCTCGTGCTGGGTTGATCGTCGGTGGGCGCGCTGTACAGGAGAGAACATCGCTTTCCTCTATATCGCCGCGGATAATCCCCGGCTGGACCTCATCCCCGTGGTTCGTACAAAGAGCCGTCCCGCCATCGGAGGAATTACGTTATAAGCTCGGGTCGTAGCCGAACCGCCAAGAGCACGGAACTCCGTATATCCTTACGGACGTGTTTATACCTACGACTTGCCACCAGTCATAAAGTACACGAGCAGGAGGAGCCGACGCCGGCGTTCAAGCCACGTCGCGGCTGGCCCGAGACTCTAAGAGAGAGAGAGTGTCGCGTTACATCTTCCTGTATCCTTCGGGGTCTGCCCGGTGCCTAGTAGGTTTCTCGGGTCTCTCCCAGCAGCCCTCCGATCTCACATCATCGGACATAAAATTTACTATCTAACCCACGAGAATGAAAGAATAATTTACGTCCGAAACTACCCGAATAACGCGGCTCCTCTTATCGAAGTCTGATCCACTTTTTATCCCATTAAAATTCTATGAATAAATAAATTATAAAAACGTAGGAAAGACGAGGCGGCGCTGGGTTTTACCAAAATGCTCTTGCCAAGATCACACGGTATACACGGTCTATTAGGTCTTCGTCAAGCGTTTTACGGCTCTCTCTTCCGCACGTCTATATTCGGATACCGAACGGCCCCAAAGGTTTAATTTACATGGTAAACGCGACAGTTACGTGCCGAGCTACGCGCTTTCATTTTATTCTTATTTTCTCCATCGTGGACGGGTGGTTGAACACAGTCATCACATCTTCTCGCAGAGGAGGTCTTCGCGACGGTGGAGACTGCACGAGAGTCAACCCGAACCGCCTGGCGTGCTCGCTTCCACGTACAAACGTGTTGGGAGTGCATTTACCGTACATATAATATGCATTATGGTATGCCGAAGATAATACACTGCCCGAAGAAGTTGACTGGCGTTCGCCCGGCTATCCCCGGACCAAGTTTATTTCGAAAGATAACAATAGAATGCATCGGAAAGGTGTATTGTATGCAAGAAAGGCGCGGCGTACAATGCCTCCTGCATTATGTATCTCATGTCGGTCTCGGTCGCCCTGGCACACGTGGTTCTTCCTCTTTTTTTTTTCCACTCTCCGACTATCGGTGCCCCGCGTGTGTTTTAATCCTAAACAAGCATCTATAAGCGCACTTTGTCGTGTGGTCAGTGGCTTCGACGCGGCCGTATATTCATCGTCGATTCCGCGTTGACTCGTCGGTAAAAAACACCGTTTCCTCCGTCTTTCGTGGGAATTTTTCTTTTCTGTCACTCCTGTTTGTCGAAAATGACTTTGGGTCGATTCGAGTATGGCACGATGTTGGACAAACGGTTTTTACCGAAATAACCGGTCGTTGTTACAGACCGCAGGTAATAGTCGAGTCCGCCAATGTGGTATCGGATTTGGACACGATTTTCCAACATGGTACGTGTAAATACGAACACTGGTCGTGAAATACGTCGGCGGAACTATGGATGAAAGGCACCAAATGCGTTTCCGAGATGTTCTTAAAGACGTCATTTCCGCACGTGGCTTTCGGTTGAACACAACAGCGTGACGCTGTTAACGGACGAGGAACGAAGTGGAAACCTCGACAATGCTGACAGTCGCAATTGGTCCCTCGGCGCAAATCATTTTTCCCCGCAACAATCTTTTGTCGGTCGCGAAGGGTTCGCGCGGTCGGCACCGCACGGCGTCAATGAGGCCTCCACCCCTCGGGCTCAACCGACGAAGGAAGAAAAGTCTGAGGAGGTTCGTACTCCTCGTCTCTCGCCTGTTCTGCGGTAGTCTGTTTATTTTCTATCGCACATCACCATCCGTCGAGTGTCCCAAACGGATTCGAGTTTTCGGCTTAAGACTCGGTCGTGTTCGCCGCTTTTTTCAAAAGCTGTTTCAAATACCATTACTCAAAAAAATCGGTGGAATAACTAAAGTCTCCGGAGATTCATACATTGTCAATTGGATTTAAATTTTTTACTCGCTTCTCGGTTGTCCTCTGCGCTATTTTACATTATTTTCCTAAAAAGATTACTTCAAACTGACATGGTGTTTTTGTAGAGCTACCGACGCGGAAGCTCTGTCGCATTAGATCCAGGAAGTACAGCGGTTCGGACGGAGGGAGATAAAATACGCAAGCTGGGCATGACGAATGTGATGGGGCGTGAAACCATTTTCTGGAACGTCAGCGACGGGAGTGCACGAGTGCCGAGGGAATTTTCATTTCTGTACGAGGGCTCGGTGTACTTATACGAGCGAGTAGGATAAATCTGGCGGCCGAGGCACACCTACGTATCCTGTGCTTGTATCCGCATATGTATATATGCACACACCGGCTATCACGTTCTACTCGTGAACATCTTCCGCCAGCTGGCTTCCGTCACTCACGCGCGGCACCTTTGATCTCTCGCGTGTGTCTACCGCGAGCGCACTTACTCTCTAGCGGTTCGCTCAACTTAATTTCAACTCTCTCGTGAGTTCTATACCTCTATCCGTGCTTCATTCTTCCTCGCCGTGTACCGGGCCGTTAAGAAGCGAACTGTCCGCCTGATATCACGCCGCTCGGTCTACTCGACTGAACGTACGTGAGCAGCCGGTGCCCCCTTAACACGCGTGCTCAACTTCTCTTTGCCGCTTTAGTCCGACTCTGTACTTTATTGGGCGTGGAGGCAATAACGCGAAAACAGAATTTGTCCGCCTCGCCGAGAGAAGGAGAGACGCGGAAAGTTTGCGGCTACGATCGCGACCGCGAGCTAATCCCAGACTCTCGACGAACTTCGGGGCTAATCAATTTTCTATGCTATTATCCTGCCTCTCCATGACGAGAAATACTCTGCAATATTTATCGGATTTCGTTCGAGAGGCTACATTAACCCCGACGCTCTAAGAGAAACGTATTTCCCTATGAGCTTGAGTCTCTAGGGAAGTATGAGAGTGAAGGGCTTAGATTAATATATCTAAAAAAAAAAAATCGAAAAAAATTATGCACGAGTTTTGAGATTAATTCATGAATTTGAAGTAGCGTGAACGAGCGGCATTCGAAAATCATATATAAATATTTCACTTTCGCCACGCTTCTTCAGGCAGTACGTGTTTAAAAATTCGAGAATCAGTGGAAAGTCCGAAGGCCATGTCGGTCGCGTTTCCGCTCGCGTTCAACGACTCCCTTATGTAAAATCGGTAACTGCTAGTGGCGTCTTCGTGACGCCGGCAGGAGTGTGCAGGAGAAGCCAGAGCCGCTTGGCTCTGACAGCCGACAGCGAGTCAAAACACCACCCCAGCGTGTTATCTCACAGACTTGCCTGATGCCTGTCCGTAACTCGTGCGCCATTCATCACTAGCGCAATTAAGGTCAAATTT
This sequence comes from Listrodromus nycthemerus, assembly GCA_963978505.1. Taxonomy (NCBI): domain Eukaryota; kingdom Metazoa; phylum Arthropoda; class Insecta; order Hymenoptera; family Ichneumonidae; genus Listrodromus; species Listrodromus nycthemerus. The sequence goes on along the minus strand of OZ021683.1, from coordinate 13,594,599 downwards.
GTGACAGCCACTTAACGTAATAACGGATCAGTCCCGACGGACCGGTTTCTGGTTTCCTGCTGAAGCTTCCCAGACTTCGTATACGCTGGGTATCCTCATAGATGGATATATATTTTAGGGACACGAGAGCTTCCAGATCACGAACGCAAGAGGTTGCAGTCAGCGTAGCAGAGTGCTTCCATATAGCGTGAGAATTTTCGAGACCGCATTCTCCTGATTTATCCTATACCCTAAAAATTAAATGCCACCTGCGACAAATACATTTTTTTCTTCGATAATTCACAACTCCAATAAAAAATGATTGATCAATGTTTGGTTGATAACCCGGAGACTCCTTGGGAATTAAAGGGTCATCGATTTTTAAACAATGTTCTTTCAAAGCTCCAAACAGACATTAAAAATGAAATTTGTAAATATACCGTCGGAGCTACCGAATAATGAGGTTCCGTTTGCAGCGGTTCGCCGAGCCTCGCAACTATAGAAACTGGTACTTCGATATATTACGAAATTATCGGATCGAGTGGATACATGCGGAGAAGTGTGTATGTAAATTAATCGAATATCTCGACATGTCCGTCGAGCTGTTGCCGTTTATAGGAAGTCATTCATCGAGTGTTCCGAGATACGATATACTATATCGTAAACCAGTTGGGCGAATGTTTATAGGGCTCGCTCACGCATATGTACGATCGGAGTGGTGCTTAGGAGCCGGCAACAGGAGGGCGTGGGATGTTGAAACGGCTGTGCTGGTAGCGCGAATCTAACGCTCGTTATATATCCCGGTATTATTAGTAGTCTTGTATGCGAAGCATTACACGTTACCGCGGCAGATCCGTAGACCGCGATGCGACGAGATCCGTTAACGCCCGCGTACAACCAGAAGCTTCGTGACTCGATGACGATGATAGATACTGACTGACGGAAATTCATGAGGCTGCGGATCGAATCTCCTTATCTCGACTGTCGCGGACAGCCGGATGTCGTAACTCTGCCCGGTGGATGTTATACCGCTCCCTCCCCGGAGTCTCGCCCGGCTCGCTTGGCTCGCTTCAGAAACGCCAGATTTTCACGATCCAAGACCCCTGGGACGAGGAGGAGCTTGTTTCGCACCCGGCCGGGAATTCGTGCGAGAAACCAGCAAGACCAATAGCACACCTTTATCTCCAGGCGACATCGTCCGAGCGGTACGAAACCTTCGGCTTTTTTTTTTCATCCGCGAACGCGACACTCCTGGTTTGTGTTCCTCGCTTCGGGCGGTGCCAACGCAGAAGGAGAATCGGAGATCGGGTCGTACAGTGGGAACAAAAACCGAACCGATGCTATAACGTTTTTCAGCGCGGAACTCGCGCCGCGGGAGTCCGGGAGAGCAGCGTGAGCAAGAGGCCACTTCTCTCGCTGAAGACAGGATCGCCTCTGCGAGGTGACGTAATCCGGTACTTAGCGTCGACCTCGCCGCGCCATCGTTTCACCCTACTGTCAGCCTCCCCGCGGGTCGTCGTTTCGCTCCTCTGCATCGCGCGGCTGTTGCTTCTACCGGTCCTCCTGATCTCCGGTCCTCCGTAACTTCCACCTAACTCGGTTCCATCCTCTTTCCTCCTCTCTTTCATTCTCCTTGACGATCCGAATAGAGCTGCTCCGAGAATACGGACCGAGCATTAGTAAAGGACATCGGACGAGCTCTCCCGTGACGCCCATTATGGATTTGGCAAACTATACGCTTTTGGTCTTTCCTCCGATTCAACTTACTCGACCTACCTCGTGTTTCGACTGACTGGTTCCCATCGGATCGTCTCCCACGGAAATCCATTATTCGCGTTTCTCGAGAGGTCCGAAACCTCGAGTCGTTTCAACGGGAACTACAGTCGTCAGCGCTAAAATTCCGAGAGGGAATTTAATTTTAGCGGGGATCAGGGAAATTTCACTCGTCCCCAACGACGACGCTTCGAGGGTCTCCGTTTCCTGTACACATGTTTGCCGAAACGAAATAAGAATGGCAATTCTTCTTCCTCGAGTACGAGCGGACCGTCACGGGGTGGTCTCACGGCAAAGATCGAGCGGCAGCGAGTCTGAGAAATTGTCTCGAGCGCGAGAGATGCACTTCGTCTCGATCAAGTGGTACCCGAGAGAGCAGTTTAGCCGAGCAAAGTAGCAACACGAGAATCTCGAGCGTTCATTAATTTTCTCCAGGGGTGTCGAGCGTGCGCGCACAGAAAATATGTACGATGTCTGAAAGATTTCTCGTGGTTTATCGCGAGCCGTATGTAATAGATTCAATCGCGCGGATCGTACCGATTGAATAGATTATCTATTGGAGAAAACGATTATCGAGAGCACTCACGTTCGATTTTCTCGCTCGGTCTCTCGATAATCATTGACGTTACATGCACAATACGACATCGTCGATATTATCCGGTGTTAATTTATCCATGCATCGTGAGCGTCGCTGTTCCTGGATATTATATACTAAAGTAGAAAGTTCTGCGGGCTAATGCAAGCGGAATAAATAAGTGAGCGCAGAAGGCAGCGCATGTGCTATAACCAGCGCGAACGTATGCGCCGCGGTACTTCCTCGTTTCAACCTGCCGATAGGATACTCTTGTCCTCCCCGTATCTAATCGGTTTTACGGCCGTTAATTATTAGTCCCCGGGAACAATTACGGCTGACACTGTACCCTCCTTCTCCTCGCGGCCATCGCTATGTACCGTGAAACTTTCTAGTTGCGGTCACACCTAGGCAAACCGGGCAATAAGCGGGTCGCCTCCTGTGCCTCGGTCGGGTGAATTAACATGTGGACACGTAGAGGCACGAGAGCTGGCACGCTGCGGCGCGAACGGAGCAACAGCTTGCCGAGCGGATTAACGTGGGCTCAAACGATCATCCGATCTTTCAGGCACACCGAAGCGCGCGCATTCGCTCTTCCCTATAGTTTCAACGCTGAAAACGTGCTTGCCGAGCACCGATCGGTTTTAAAAACGGCGATAGAGTCGCCGGAATTCCGTGCGAAGGGACCGAGAGCAGCTCCATCTGCTGTGCCGATTACGCCCGCGCATGAGTTTTGTCCCTCACGACGTTCGTTCGCGCCTCTTAATTAGCAGCTATGCGGAATTACTAGCAACGGGAATGAAATTGTCGGCGACGTTTGCGCCCCTCTGGGTTAAATATCTGTCGCTCCGCCAGAGTTTACGCGTGGGTTACATTTGTAGCGAACACGAGGCATTTCGCCCACTCCAAATTTTTTTCGACTGCAGAAACGTCTTTACCGTTCGACAATCACTAGTCGCCTTTAACCAGTCGCCGATTATACCTGCTACTGATAATATATTATTATTAATTCTTTTTTTCTTCAAGTTAATGCTTCTCGTGTTATAACCGAAGTTACTTATAATACTTTATAATAAATGAACCGGAAAGCTCCTAGGAGCGAGCGGTACGAATCGATTAATATCTCCGGTACACGCACTCACGGCGGAGCGAGAGATTTTACCGTCGATAAGTCGTGATTGAATACGAGCACCCTGTGATTAGCTTTCCATAAGATTCTAAGCCAATTAATCAACTTGTCCGGTCAGCACGGGGAGAGCAAACACTGTGAGAAACGCGCCAATGAAATACATTGGACAACTTTTACGGGGTGTTCATAAAATATAGCGAAATGAGGCCCGGTTATCGACGAAAAAACGGCTCTCGACGGCTATTGCGAGATAAATGTTTTCATTACGGTTCGTTGCACCAATGGAAATAACGTCGCTGACTGTATTAGTTATTACGAATGATTTGTCGATTTCACCGCAAATAAAAAGTCACCGACCATTCTATGGTGTCGAAGACTCGCATAATCATAAGTACCTTGCGACACCCGGGGAATAAGGTGTGAGGATGTTATTCATCAAAAGAGGCAATCAATTATGATCAATTTCATAAAAATAAGTAAATTGCTTATCGAGCGGCGAGTTGTCACTTTGTCGTATCATGAATATGCATTTCTCGATAATAAGTAGAAAAAAAAACATTAGCGTATTTTGCAATAGTCGTTTCAAATCATTCATCGAATTGATTGCGCAGTCAAAGATAATTTCAACCTGTCGCAGCCCGTAATTTCTCGCGACGCCAGTATAAGATCAAAGCGTGTTATATATTTTTTTTATTTTTACTAAAAGCTTCATGAATTAATAAAATTGACAAAAAAGTGATCGCTCGAATAGTAAGCTCCGATCCTGCCGAGACGTGTAAGTATAGCTTGCGCACCGTGTCAACGAGTCGTAAGCCTGTTTTATGAATATTCAATGAGCTATCTTCATGCTGGATAATTGAGCAGACTTTTTTTTTTTTACAAATACTTGCAATTCGCCGTCGTCGCAAACGCGCGCATGACCCCGACAATGCTTACCTCTTCGTAATTAACTCCGGTCTCGCTGGTAATTAACGCCAAAGGTTTTGGATAACAGCCAGGGGTGAGGGGAGCAGACGGGGGAGTGAAGTGCAAGGAGGTTGGATGAAGAGGAGAAGTGAAGGGAGAGTCGGCGAGTGGCGAGAGAAGCGCGTCGAGTTAGAGTATATAGCGACGAGCCCCGCGGCTATGCGTCCTGTGCCGCAACGGGAAAACCATTATCGAGCTTGTGGTACTTAGAGGAACGTGGGGACCACAATCTGGCCGAACGATCATAGGCTCCTCGTGCTCGTTACTCAAAATTTAACCGTCGTGAGAGAGCGATACCGATCTCTCCTTCTCGCGGGGTCTCCGCGCTACGAAGCGGCCTTTTATACCTATAGTAATGATTTTTTTGAATTAGTTTTTTTTTTTCATGCATATATTTTTTTATTTTACTGCCGACGTTGCCGGCGTTGTCGCGGTTCGTCGCGGCACTCCGGGTCCCCAATTTCACTTCACAAGGCTCCGGAAGTGTCGACGCCGGGAATAAAAACCGCCTCTAATTATTATTTATTACACGCGACCGACAAAGAGCTCTCCCTGCGTCGAGGAACCTCGCTTCTCGCGCGATGAATACCAGACTCACAGCTTAACCGTCTCTTTACATTGCAATTATCATTATCGCGACCATTGCTATCACCCGTGGGGCGGACCGTGATAACTCGCTCTCTCTGTTCATATACACGCGTTTCATGGAATAAACGCGTTGGCTGAAATAATAATCTTAATTGTCCCACTGAGACTGCGCCGCTCCGTTGCTTCCATCTGCACTTCACACTCCGCGCCATTTCAATTACACTCGCTTTACGAACTTGATGCGTTGTCGTCCGGAGATTATGTAGCATTGTAACAGAATGTCGTGTATAAGAGTCCGTATTAGTAACACGTGTCTACTCACAAACGACGAGAGAGACGATACCGCAAACACGACGGGGAGCGTGCACGGAGAGTCGGAAAACTGATATTCCCCGGTAATGAGCGCCCCGCATTAATATTCTATCTCTTCCGCTCGAGGGTCTGAACGAATTAATTTAATTAATACGCGTGCGATGTACGCGGTAAAAATTGTAAACGGGAATCCTCTCGACCGAATAATTCGTCGAACCCTTTGAATACTTTACTTTTTTAAAACTTGTATCGTGATCGAAACCGTGTCGTTATCGACAATATTATTTTCAAGGAATTACTGAAATTTTTAATTAAATCAGAAGTGGAAGTACTCGGCGAGACACAACGAAAACATTTATGACGGGTCTCGCATGGAGTATATAGACGATATGTCGGAATATTGAAAATTATGAGAGTAATTTTATTAGTATAAAACAGTTGAATTTATAAAGTGAAAGGATAATTATTTCATCGCTCTTTCAATATTTCAGACCTGATTCTTCCCCTCCTGGAAAGCTTCACTTCGACGAAAGCAATTTTTGTAACATTGCTTTCGTCGAGGTTACGGTTATCTATCTCTTACTGCATGCTTCCTTTTTTTCTCTTAGTAACGATATCCCTCATGTCTGGTATAACCAATTTTTCTATGTCGCAAAGCCTGTCATTATTTATAATGTATGGCTATGGAGTCAAACATGTTTTGACGTTTCCGTTGCTGCTGTACACTTCGAGGTGGCAATCGGGCGTCACAGGGGCGGCAACGAGAAATCCTTGTTCTCTTCGCTTCGGCACATGAAAGAGTAAAGTTGGTGGAGGAGAAGGAAGGAGCTGGAGGCGACGTTATGCGTGCGAGAAAGATCGCGCGAGCTCGCAAATAAATAAAGCTATCTTGGTACGCGTTTATCATTCGCTATCCGAGTGCCCGAGCGCGATCCTCGTAAATCTGCCTTGCCTGCTAGCGACGCCAGCCGGCCAGTTGGGCCTCAGCGGTCAGGCCTTTTCTGTTTCCTCTGCGCTTCCACGCACACCGTCTGTCTGGACTCGGTACAACAGCCAGGACTATTACGCATCGTGCACCCTCGCTTTTTCGATGCGCTTTGCACATTTCTCTGCATCCTCGTCGGCGCGAACTGCGCACGTCGCGAACACCCCGAGAGAACGAAAAAAATCAATCAGTCCCTAAAATTAATTTCCTGTCGAACTGCCGTATCGCCGTGTCCACAACTTTTCAATTAATAAAGTCTATCGAGAGACACTATTGTGCAGAAATATCTGCGAAATCTCCCGGCAATATAATATTAAATAAATATTATAAATACTTAACCAGAAATTGACGAAAACCTTGTCGAGCCGTATCTTGGCGCAATGCAACGCTCCAAAATGTTCGCCAGAGTTCGCCTTGAAGGTGCAATTTACGAGATTAAGAATAGTTCGTCGAAGTATTTGGGAACCGCTCTTCCTTTTTCTTCTGCCCTCGACTCACACAAGCGCGCCCGTTCACCTCGCATAAAATATCCAATTTTCCATGAATTTATGCAAACCCTTTGCACAGCAAACGCTCATTCTCATACCCACACTGCGTCGTTCTGACGTAACGCGTCAAGCGCACATGCAAAACCCACTCGTATTATACATACGCAAACCTTTCAACGTCTATTTTTGGTGGGGGGAGGGGAGGGAGGGAAGCTACGATGCGCGGCGTATGTTCCCTGATGTGATGTGCCCGCGAGGGAAAGAAGCTTGGGCGGTTCTCGGCACGCTGCTCAACGTGGCCGCGGATGTATACGATTCAGTAAATTCTTTTTACAGCCGGTTAAATCAGCGCGAGATGAAAGGCGCGGAGGAGCGCGTACGGTGTATAGACACTGTATACATACGTGGTAGGACATAGCCGATGGGGTATTAATGCGCTGAGCTCAACACACGTCAGACACGGACAGCGCAGGCCTTGCCGCTTCGTACTTCGTTCGCTGGCTTTGATCCCCACGGGCTCTGCGACTCAAGCTCCACGGTCAAAGTAATCCACCGGTAGATTACTCCCAATACGAAATGTTCGGTATAACACATGTCGGGCGCATTAAAGAGTCGCGGGGTTGTCTCGACGTTCAACTTAAAAGAGCAACTTTTACTACAACAATGAAGCGTGTATGACAGGTATTCTTTGAACTTGCATGCATGGCTACTGTGATTTCCATTTTTATTTAATGCATATAAGTTAATGTATGATTATTTTAAATACAGATTAACCGTATACTGTGGAAAACGAAAATTCCAATGAAATTTAACGCACCAGTACTGTGAAAGGTTTTAGGCATGAAGTCACATTTAATTTTGCTGTACAATTGTAATGAAAAATTAACACACATCAAAAACCTTCGTACATATGTTACTTTTGACAATTTACTTTAATTGCAAGCCTATCATTTAATTCGCTTAAGTGTTTGGATAAAAATTTCTCGTAGTTGCATCAAATTTACCATTTTTATTTTATCTTCTACATTAAAAAATATAACTTTTTCTCTGGCATTTTCTTTTTTGCTTTTCCGTAGAAAAATCTGATATACCCGCGAGATATATTGCATACTATATATGGAGGACGACTGCACATGTCATTTTATGTTTGCTCAACTCGACTGTCTGCAGCTGTACGAAGAGGAAATAAAAAAAAAGAAAAATAACGTATTCGCGAATCAAGTCGAACGAAACGAGAGCACGAAAACGAAAATCGCGTCGTCGGTACAGTTGTGTGGTGAGCGCGGATTTATGTGCACCAAAGTTGGCGATATCGCGGCTAAAAGCGACACGAATCCCGTGCCTTTGTGTGCTCTGCTCGGCAATCCGGTTCTCCAGGCTGCAATCGGGAACCGCCCGCGATTATCGGCTCTCTTGGGCACGCGGAAAATCGCGCGAGAGTGCGACCCTACCGACGTTTTCTCAGGAGCGCGATAGGCAAAATACTTGCGTCGTGGGCGGCCGCAGATCTTTCTCGTGAGCTACGAGCAGAGAACTCGTATACGACCGGATCGAAGCTGCGCATGCGCGAACTGTATGAAGCGAGAATCGTATCTAGATTTTTCTAAATACGAACGGGGCCTTACCGGCCGATCTTTCGCCACGCGAACGTGTCTCGCGAGATCTTTAGGGCGCTAACACACGAGACTCGCAGCTGCAAAGATCGAGCTCAATGAATACGATCCGCATACCGTGGAGCTTATAACCACGGTATATCTAATTCAGCCCGGGGACTTTTGCTATCGGGTTTGCGAATCGGCGAAACGCAACACAATTTCGTAGCGAATTATTTATGTACTTCAACATCGCAGAGAAGGGAGCTTCGTGTTGGGCTATTTGTGAGCAGGTGCATTTTATACTCTACTGATATTTTCGAAATTTGTATCCAAATAATAATTGTTCCTCGCGTTTTAATTTTTTATTCATTATCGCATTTGTTGCTCACCATGTTACTTCCAACGAGTGAAAAATATATTAACATGTAGAAAATAGTTATTTTGTAAAGTAACAGGAACGTGGGTGAAGTTAAATCGTCCTGAAGTGCGTATGTCGTGAATATTGTAAAGTGCCGTTTACGCCACTCTCGGTAGGCACAAAAAGTAGCCCTTTCCACCCGCGAGTTACAATAATTGAACATTATACATATTGAATCATTATAAAAAGATAAAATAATGAAATGTATAATTGTCATTGTTTTGCCAACATATTTTCAACGCTTCATATTGCAATAATAAGTCACATCTTCAGAGTACTATAAAATTAGATCGTATAGACAAAAGCGTTTGCAATTGAAACAAACCAGTATTTCACAAAAAAAATCTCACTCTATTCTACTTTATAATAGCATGTGTGCAACGCCCCGATGGAAAGGGTAGAATCTCTTACGACCAAATCAATGATTTCTCATCGTCGATCGGTCGTATGTTTAATTTCCAATAGTAAGATTGAATTTCAATAATTATCATTACACTCTTATCGGATAAAAAATGAGGCAATCAGAAACTACAGGTCTCGCGATATAAAATGAGAATTGCGAGTGTAAAACGACCGGCATGTCCACCAGGACACGCTGTACACGCCATTCACGTCGTACCGGTGTGGTCCGGGCAATTTCTGTCACACCGCCGGGACCTCGAAGGAGCTCGCGTAACGAGTCAGCTAATTACGGGATTGGGGAGTTCTGAAGCTGTTACACAGTCTCGCAGCTTGTAAGGTCGCGACTGGGCAAACGGGAAGCAACGAGCGGGCGTGTTCGTGGGCGACGACGACAGTTCCAACGATCGACGGTTTTCCACGTTCGGTACAAGTATACGTACTGCCTTTATATTCCATAATATAAACTTCTGCCGCGGCGGCTGCTGCAACCGGCAACCCGTCAATTAGCACCACTGTCAGCGTCCGACACACGTTGTGCCGCAGCCGCTCCTTTTTCTTTCACCGTTATCGTGAAGAATTATGGTAGGTAGAAGCCAGCCAGCCAGTATAGGTATTAGGTATACCTGTCAGGACGGCATAGCTTTCGCGTTCGCCCGTAAACGTGCGTTCGTCCCTCTCACAGTTTCATTCCCTGTTATGCGCTGTCGTTCTCCCTCTCCCCGTTTCTTCACGTTCCTCTCTTTTCCTCCGCCGTCTCACGATTAGCGGTCGATTAGGCCTGTCGTGCCCAGTCGTTAAGTAGATACAAACCCGAGTGGTGGCTATGAATTATGTGTGAGATACTGTATTTTTTTTTGCTTTTTATTTCACCGATAACGCGAGCCGTTCGCAGCCTCAACGCTGTATCGTGTAGCGTATTAACCTTTGGAAGTGCGCGCAGACATGATAAAGTCGAGTTTTACTCTTGTGACAGCAAGCGCTTCCAAATTTCGATGTGTCCGAGCGCGTGAACCGATAGTTAAAATGAACGCACGTCGATCGATCAGCAACGTGCAACACGTTTTCGACACGGACGTAAAACCGGGGCACGAGACTCGTCGTACGAATTTCGTGTTGTTCGGAATACCGCACATTCGGCGATGCGCGTACTCCGTGTAGTCACGAGTGCCGCAATGACCGAGCGATTCGTACACACTCGAATTTCTATACGAGCACAGCCGCGGGCAGGCGAAGTCCGGAACAAACAGGGGGATGACAAAGCGGCCGAAATCAATAGGCGAATAATCGCTCGAGGAAACAAATTATTATTACTGAATTGAACCTGGCGTGCTCGCGATCGTGTTTGGGACCGTGGGCGACCATCAATTTTATTTTCTACCTAATGGACCGACGCGCTTTACGGGCTATAATATTTCGTACGTACGACCACAGAGACAGCATATCGGGAGGTTTGCCCGAGCGAAATATACATGTGTTATATTCTATATGCACGCCACATGCGAGGACTGTACGGGCTCGCGACACCGCTCAATTACCCTTGGTATCGTAATTACGAACTCGAGTAATCGACGCCGCGTTTTAATGGTCCTAAATAACTGTATTTCAATGCGCACGGTCGGCAACGCGGAGCCACCGCGCGCGCCCGCTCGAATCATACTCACTCTGTACTTACAGAGTCACGAAGTAACGAACCTCGTTACGTGTAATTTAACTGACTATTATTTGAATGAAGAGGAGGGAAAAAACGGGTTGCTGACTTAACGGGACGCGATACAGGGCTGTAATGTTTCCGCGATAACCTCGAGGGACCGAAGTGATCGCCACGGTCCAAGTTCCGCTTTCGCGGTTCAGCAAAATTCATTTTACATACGGTACAGTCGCAAGCCCCAAGTGTAAGCTTTGAATCTCTTCGCATTGATATTCCTTTTTGTTAACTATATTTAATTGCGTTTCCTTATTTATATTTTTTTTATGCTTCCTCGTAGAAAAAACTATTTGTGTACGGAAAAATTGAGATTTCAATCTCAGAGTACTTAAAATAATGTACGACGGAGAAACATGCGATTTTTAACTGGAATCTGAATGTTGGGATATACGTGACTGTGCGCGGGTATGTATATATTTGGCCAATCGAGCCGAAATATATCCGGGCAAACAGATTTTATTGAAATTTTAGTCCTTTGAAATATTCATATAATCGGTACAATTCAAGGAAACATTGAGATATCAAGTTGTAATTTGATATGGGAATAGACTGACACTGTACAATGTCTCATACTGCATTACGCAGAAGCTTATGTGGTCGTTGAACATTTTTAAATCTTGACTTTTTTAAATTTTACGGAATTTTTTTTTTTTTTTGTCCGATACGAGTTTCTGCATCGAATGTAGCACTGGGAGTAAAAGAATAAGGCGACTTTTAATTAAATTTTTTAATTTTATAAGATACAGACTTTTTTTTTATTTTGCAATAAAAGGTCTGAATTAATTCGCACAAGGTTATTTGTTCCAATTTTACGCATAGGTTCTTCAATGAAGAAACACGGATCGACAAAGGAATTTTTTTCCTTGAGAAAGTCATGTGCATGTTGTACCAAATGCGGTAGCGACGTTTGTACTTTTATTATTCTTGTACCTCCTTGAAAACATTTTCTACATCGATTCGAGTTTTATCTATCCGAGTTGTGGAAAATGTTCGACACGGGTCGCTAAAGTTGTCACTTTCGAAATGCGGACGAGTGGAAAGATAAAAAAGTATAATTTATGCAATACCCTACTGTACACAATATCGTCACGCATTATTGGAACAGCCTGTTTCGCATTCATGATTCTTCTCTGCAGTAAGCATATCTGCGATGTTGCCTTTCGAAAAAAACTGCAGCGCCACACACGCGGAGGCAAGGGAAGGTATATGGAAGGAAAAAACTGATGCTCGTGACCCGATAAAAATAATTGAGAGTCGTTGAACCTCCGTCAGTCAGGTATAATTAAAGAAGCAAGGTAGATACGCCTATCGGGTCGAGGCCGCGTATTTAATTTAAAAAAAGTGCGTACCTTTCGGATAGACATATGGTGTCGTACTCGTACTCGTATACGTTGGTGAGAGCCATGCAAGCTAAAGTGGCATGTAAGAACATGCAATTATTAGTTGTAAAACAATTTTTTTTACACTTATCCGCGTACGGCTTTTATATCTCTCGATTGATCTCGATTAAATATTTTTATTCGTCAGGCCACCTTGATTTGTTATCTCAACAAACATTATTATTATTTTTTATCCGTTCTCTCCATATTACCAGTTTAGAAATCAACGAAACCTGCCAAACTGCATAAATTCTTCAACGAGTAAGGTAGGAAGAAAAAAAAATTCATTCAACGTCGTTTCGAATAATTGGGCAATTTTGCACGCCGACAATGCAGGAAGTCGTAAACACACTTAGCGAATGAAAGTGGGGCCTCGTTGGTTGGCCATTATAAGAGTGAGTATGCTGACCGCTCAGAAACTCCGTGTAACCCGTGTTCGAGCGTCCTGGAATTGTCGGAATCGGTTACTTCGCGATTTTAAGACCCTCCGCAGGAAGACGGTATTGCCAAGTGCCGCGTATGCGTGCTTTGATGACTTCCAATTCGATTCTTCTTATAATTGAATTTTGCCGCTACTATACTACCGAACCGCCGACGAGCCATTAGAAAATAATATCCTTTTTACCCGCTCTGAGACGAAACGTCACGCAACGGAAGGAAGCACGAAAACTTGACTTATGTATCAACGTGGCTCGGTTCCAGAATCGACATGGTAAACTACAAACACTGTGTGCCATGGTAAACTAAGTCATGTGTATCGAATCGATATCGAGGATCTGCGACCCCTCGCATTTCTCCGTGCCGGTAATAAGCCAACGATTTATTGCTAATGGAATTACCAGGGGTTACAGTAAATAAACCCCGACGAACTGCAGCTCTGAAACTTCAACGCGGTATTGAATTTCTTTAGCGAACGATTTGCCAACTTTACAACTGTGATCCACGGCGAGTTCTAGCAAGGTCTTGCTCCAAGAAAAATTATGCAAATATAGAAACGACTTTAGATAATTACTGATCGAACGAAAAAAAAAGTCTATCAGACCGATTTGTTGGCAGAAAAATAATTACGCTACGATGCTCCTGGCACGTATCGTACAATATTCGACACATATGTCAACAGAAATCTAATCTCTGTGGTATACAATAGATGTGGTATACAATAGACGTAGTTCGGGAGCCGCGAAGCAAACCTAGAAAACCGACTTTCATCGACAGCAGTGAGATACAGTTAATGTTCACCGACTAACATACTGACTAACTCCCAAAGCAATGTAGTTCCCATTAGAAGAAAAATAGTTTTCGTCGCTAATCACCATACCAGTCGATGGTTCGTTGAATAATTTTTTTTAAATGCATCACAAATCTTTGGTATAAACGCAGATTCTTAGTTACCCTTAGTTCGTTTGGTAGAATAACGTAAGTAGCCGATCAAAGCGACTGCATCTTTGGATCTCAGTTGTTGTCATTCAGTTACGTTAATTGCCACTTAGCTCACTCTTTGATCAGTCACTCGAAAGTTGTTCTCTAGAATAAGAGAATTCTCCTTCCTCAAGAACCATGTTTGATCGTTCATACGTCGTTACGATTAATACCCACCACGACTACCAAGGTTCCACAATGTCATGCGTGAATTGAACCTGTGTAAATCTAACCGTTCTAAACTATTCTGAAACAGAATTAACGTACACGTAGTCGCAGCCACGTTTTGCTACGGCAGCATCTAAGAATAACGGCTTAATCGTACTCATCATTTTATTCATTTCATTCGGTCTTACGGTTTCATTATAGATTAGTTTGTTCCGATCAAACAAAGACTCCAAAGCAAATATCACACGACCGAACGGCAATTTTTTTTTTTTATTAGGATACATCATGTGTGACGATAATGTAAGAATCGAACGAATGACAAGCTTATATATTTACTAGTGGTTTAATTCGGAATTGTTCTATCCTCAATTTCGCTTTGGGCGTGATGAGCGGTCGATTAAAGTTCATCCGAAACGCCTGTTTCGTCGCCGGTCCCAGAGCCAGTTCCTCGACGAACCGTCAAGACGTCCAGCTGATCGCGGTACAGTCATGTACAACCTGCGCTTGACACCCGTTATAAATAATGTCAGGTCTGTGTGGCTGGAATAGAAGGCAGTCATTGTCTTGGATCGTTCATCACAAGTTCTATAACCGATCGTACACGGTACGCCGGTGTCTGCACGGTCTGACAATATATTACTCTGTCTTTGCTGCCAGAACGCGCAACGATGTCTCGCTAAAACACAGGCCTCGTCTCTTTTCCTCGCCTTGTCGCGGTGACTCTCACTTTACAGCTGTTCTATTTTCGAATGATTTATATAATTCCATTGGCCTGTGTATTCTTGAATCTTCGTTGCTCTCGCCTATTCCGTTCATAGACTTCCAGTTCAATACTTTCTTGAAAACGAGACCAGCCAGTAGCGGTGCACTAAGGATGTAACGTCGCGCACAATAAGCAGTGAAGAGTTTCATACTCACACAACAGAAGGGATGCTCTTCTTTTTTGCACTATAATTTCGAAGTATCTTTCCTCCGGGTACTTTTAAAGCGACACCACTTTCGCCCGCATTACACGGCATATATTCGGTCCGCTTCTGCAGACAAAGCGAGAGAGAAAGCTACAACTCTCACATTAGTTGTACTTTGCCTAGGCGATATCGTTCTAGCCAATTCGGAAGATTCACTTGGCACGGTTATAACCGTGTATCCGGCCCGGAAAAGAGCTTTGGATACGTCTGTGCTCTGTGCTCTGAGAGTATAATACAAGTTTAGCCATGTAGAATAGAGCGTACAGCAGTATATTCTTTCTTTTAAATTCTCTCGGCGCCCCTCGGGTTCTTGCGATGTACCAACGGTTATCGGGGTTATTCATGAGGCTCTCGGAATCGTTTAGGAACCAACTGCGTGGTGAATTTTGGCGCTTGAATGGGGGACGAGGTAGGAAATTAAGTGAAGATTATAGTGAGACTCAAAAGCCGGGCATTTCCATGCAAGTTGAAACTACCTTTCCGCAACATATTACTTAGGTATTAAAACTATTTACGTATTAAAGCCGACTAAAAAATTTAGTCGGTTAGATTAATTGAATTTAGTTTTTATATTATGAATTCAGCCTTTAGAGTGTATCACGTGTTTAAAAATATGTAGGGACACTATTTTGCACTTTTTGTGATTTGGATAATAATTACGTTTGTTACCTTCGTGGTTAAAACTGTCAATTCTATAAGAGCGACTTAGTGTTTTGTCGTCATTTCGACGAATAATTGATTCAACAATCCATGATTTTTGAATCGATAACACTGTAGTTTAGTCGATTGCTAAACTAGAGAAAATTACCTAATCAATGTGATTTAAAAATGTGTTTTTCACCGCCATTCACGTCATCGAGGGATGATAATTTCCGATTGGAAAATATCAATTTCCGACTGAAAGTCGCGTCACCTGAAGAAAACGTCACGTTTGATTCAAAAAATTTATTTTCCCGGTCGTATCATAAAATTTTTTAATCGGAAGTGACGCATTTCTGATCGAAAAGTTAGATTTTCATCGTTAGCTGGCAGTGGATTCGGCTGCACGACTCTAGCGCGAACGGGGTTATAAATGCCTTGTGTAGTGTCACGCACGATGTTATATACAGGACACGTGGCAAGATTTTCCATGGTAAACGTAGCAGAAGCGCGGCACGGTATAGTTCGAGAGAGTTGGAGCAGCGAGACTCAGGAACACCGTGAGAGGCCGGCTCGCTGTTATAGTCGATAGAGGTGCGCAGCCTATACGACTCGGATTTATGAGACCGTCATATTTCGCAAGTTGCGAGAGCCGGTAATTCCTGGCCCGCGCCTGTACGATTTATGAGCTACGGGTGTCCCCTGGCTGTGCCATTAATCCTTCCCTTTCGACCCGAATCGAACTTCCACCTATCCTTTACTCTCTTTACAGGTAGATATATGTCGCTCGATGTCGACGCCGGCGGCGGCTCGACTGTTCTCCTGATCGCGCTGCGAACAGGGAAGCGAAGAAGAGTCGACGCGCTTCCACCTATGATATCCGGTCTATCTTCCGCACTGACCCTTTCTTGTTCTCTATCATGTTTCATTCACACTCTCGTCAATCCTTTTCTATGCCGATTAGTTTGATTTCCGAACCGTACTGTGAACTCGACGAGCCAATTTTCAGTGGCCTCTACGAAAGGGATACTAAAATATACATACATCTATATATATCTTTGATTTTCGTTTAGCTGTACACTGGATTTTCTCACGTTACTTGCGACTCTCTGCAACCTGATTGGCAACCCGAAGCCAGGTTGCGAATCTTGGTCCAATTGGGTGAATAATCCGTAATAAATATGTATATAAATATATATATATATATATATATATATTTATATGGATAGTAAGTAAACGAGGATGATCGATAAAACTTTCGTGCTCGTGTCTACCCAAAAAAATGAGTAAGTCGTGGTAACATCGAATCATTAAATCAAATATCTCGCGGAGGCAAGCGAGAGGTAGGTACGTTTCAACACTCGTAGAAACACGATTAGTCACCTGTATACATAGACACATATGTGGCTATATCTATTGCTGCGGAGCCTCTCTCTAATCTACACGCTCGACGCGCGAGCCACCATAGCCATAAATTCAATCGTTAACGAGGCGGCGAAACGCGCTATAATACCTTACGGAACGGGAAAACTACGCGTCCTACTTGATTCCTCTCGTTAAGTCTGGCCATTCCTGGACCGAGCTCTGTGAAGACAGAGAGAGTGGAGAACCGCGAGAACTCGGGGCTCGATCGTGAAAGTTTGTCTTCCACCGGGACGATGCGATTATTATCGAAACCGAGAATGCAGTCGTCGTAGGAACAGATGACGCTCGTTGGTGCGGCAGGCGAGAGTGTCACCGAGCTTCAGAACGTGGAATGAAAAAGAGTGTGCAATGGCTTCGAAAACGAAGCAGAATTTTTTTACAAGAAAAAAAAAAGAAGGAAATTCATGCGAAAGAAAGTTCAAACTTTCTCGTTTAACAGGTGAATCCCGCATAACTTTCGACAGGCGATAAAAATTTAATGCGACGTTAAACAATTACAAGACGATTCAACAAAATATCTGAACACTGAAAGTCAATCGGTGCATCAACTAGCCAACGAAATCAACTGGCATTAGTCATGTCAATTACCATGTCCGTGAAGCCTCCGACAAAATGGCGGAGGTCAAATTATGTTTCCTCTTTTTTTTTTTTGTTAATGGCAGTTTCCTTCACTTTGTCCGTTGAATGAGAAATAAATCAAGCGTCGATGATATCGTGGAATTAATATTTTTCCATCGAATACAACGGCAAACGTATATATCACTCGTGATTTTTTAATATTCGCGATAAGTAAAAAAAAAAGTATTGAGCCATTAAACCCGTCAATGATTTATGTCTCCGAGAGCATCGAATTATTTTCCTTTCCATCGAGCGCGCGACGATACGACGATCCATCAGCCGGAAATAATGTTTATTCAAGAGTGTCCGCGACTGATGGATTTCACGATCGCGAGCCATTCGTTATACAACACGTCTCTCTGTAAACACAAAGATTGATTCCGTACGATAGCAGCGGAGTGTCCCCTTAAACCCTCACACGAGGGATCGAACGCAAAGTCCCTTGCCTGGTGTGAGCAAACGTCGGAGGAACGGTGGAGGGACACATTACTAATGCAGCCCACGTTGATTCGGTTGACACGTCGGTCTGTGACCGGTCGATGGCAGGAGCGGAACCCCGCGATATTAGCATAACGTCAAAACTTATAATTGACGTCGTCCGATCGATATTTTAATTTATCTAAGGGAGATAACGCTGTCCCTGTAGCGTTGAAGCTGTCAGGCTGTACAACGAGTAAAGACAGATTCAGCGGTATGTCGAGAGAGGTTTCGTTGAATCACCGTCTATAGACCGAGTTTCCCGACTCCGTCGTATACATGAATTGTGCATATGTGTGTGTGTGTGTGTGTGTGTGTGTGGGTGAGTGAGTAGAAAATTGAAAACGTGACACGAAGTATTCAGATGTCATATACCTTGGCCGAGACGGGTACAGCAGCCACAGGCAGAAATATCTCGCGGCATGCGCAGACTCTTCAGTGAGGAAGTAATAAGTAAAAATAGTACGTTCTCTCTCCGTCTCCGTTTCTCAGTGATTCCGTCTTCTTTCAGTCTGCGCTTCCCACCGTCAGCAGCCACCACCAATTACTTCAACAATTATCCACGCCGCGCGGCTAGTCAACGAGGAGAAATCCAATTAGCGTTGATTAAATTATCGCGAATACGGTATAACTAAACTATCCGCGAGCGTTATATATCCGCGTCGAACGATCCCAGGATACCAGCCGTTGGCCACAGCTGGATCGAACGGTGAACCGGTCGTCCACGCTGGTGGATCGTTCGTCGAATGGCCAATAGCTGTGCGCCGTTTTACTAGATGCAACGCCACAATCAAACCTCTGGACATATATGCGGACGATCGGAGCGACGTTCGCCTCCGACTTTTATCGACTACCGGTCGGCGAGTCCGTCGGCTTCATCGAGATATTCTTCGGTCTCGGGTTAGATTCGCGACGTTTTATACGGATTTCGCGGGAGTTGATGAGAAATACGTGATCAGTTTGTATTCTCTACAGCCGATCTGATTTATATATAGAGCCTTTTTCGTGATGTCAGATAACAATCTGACGTCGACTAGCCGCTGAAAAACTTTGCTTCACTTATTAATTGTCGTCGAGTGTGTTAATTGCTCGCCGTTCGTGATCCACCTATAGATCTTGTCCTCTATCTGCGCTACATCGTATAGCGATAGCGTGTATCGTATAGCAATATGTGAGCGCGACATCGACGGTGTCGGGTTGCGGAAAAAGTGGCAGGTTCGGTATATCGATCCTGGGGAATTAATGCTAATGTTTGCCGTGGAGAATCCACTTTATTGGAAAAATACGCGAACGAAACGCAATGAATTAATTCCCTTGGTTAATTGTCTCTCGTAGCCTACAGAGGAGGCCGATGTGCTCGCGAGTTATTTGATTTTACACCGTGACAGAGGGACAGAGATGGAGGGGAACAAATTCCGACGGAGGCACGGGGCAAAATGGATCTACCATTGAACAGAATGCGTCACGTGAGATTGAATTACATTCGTCGGTGACGAATATTCACTGATCTTGGAGCAGCGCGAGTGAGCGGCCTAATCTGAATTAGTACAACGTTTCGGAAGGTGGGACACGAGCGACGAGACTAATATCGATGCAAATTATTTGGGCGACAGGCCAGCCTAGCTCGCACGATCGCGATTCGAATTAGCGGCTCTCTCATCCGACAGCGATGGACATACGCCGTCGAACGACTGGGTGCCCTCTCGTTGCATGTTCCCCACCACCTACACGCAATATAGACTCGGAAATGGTATCCTATGCATTACGCGTTGAGAGCGAACATTGCACGCACAGTCGGAGAGCGAACGATAAATAACTTAGCAGCAATTACTTAGCCGACAGATGTCGAGTCACTATAGCGCGGGGTCCCGCTTCGCTCTCCGTGCTCGCGATGACGGACGGGCATTATGCAAGGGACGTACGTTTCGAACGACAGGCCAACGTTGCTGCTACCGCTACCGCTTCTGCCAGTGCTGCGACCACTGCTGCAGTTACTGCGATGCTTGCCTGTGCGAACGGCGCGATGACCGACCTTCCCACAGAATACACCGCGCGCATACACACACACACACACACACACACACACACGTGTATAATCCATTCAATCGTTAAAGCTGGCACTTCAAACTATCTCATCGTATCATCTTCATCATCGTCATCCTAACGTCGCGGCAATTCTATAATAATACACGGATCTCAAGTGATCCAAAACGGTAGCCGCATTTCATTTCTCAAGTATTGACGCCGTCTTTGAACTGTCCACTCTGTCAGAGTATTCTGCAAACTTGCTCGTCATCATTTTCATCTGAAGAAACATCGAGTGTCAATGAACCCGGTGTTTTTTTTTTTCTATGACCATTATATCAAGAATTTTCAATGGGAGAGTGTGTTTTGAACATTTCTTTGCACGATGGGACACGGAAGTGAAAAAAGACGAAAAGCTTCTTCGGTATGAGGAAGCAATAGTCTGGATCGCGACTCCGACAAAGTAAGTTATGAAGGAAATCCCGGAACGAATATCGCATCGATCGACTGTGACGCGATGCGCTGGCGTTGATTGGACACGGAAAGAGAGTCTCGACAGGAGCTCATCGAGAGGAGCGACTCACAATGAAAGAGATCAAGAAGAAGAGTGGAGAAAAAAGACTCATATTCCGGAATGGGGTCGACAGGAGCTTCGAGAAAAGGGTACGAAGAGCAGAAGCTATTCCGTCGAAAGAAAAAAATATTCAAAAAAAAAACGCGCCGGTCGGCTGAAAATCGATAGAGAGGAAGAGCTGAGACTTGGACGGGATCGAGACACAACGGTCGCCCAGACGAGTGTATAGAATTGAGCGAGTCATGCTGACCCATTGTTCCACGGAAGATTGGCCGCGAGAGTCTTCGGCTCCGCTCGATCGCGGGACGTTTGACGAAGCCGCGGCGACGTCGGTGTGTATATAGCTTCTCCACCGTGGCTCGGCGGAGCCTCACGAAGATTGATTGGCGGTGATAGAGAGACGATCGAACTGCCCGAGAGCGACCGAAACCGGCGCACGGAAGCTCAATAAGGGTAATTAATAGCGGAGATCGAAGAGCCCTCGCTCCAAACGCAGTTCGAACTGTCGGGAGAGGATCGGAGACGTCGGCGCATCTGCACACGCGGCGATGCGCCGTTTCTCGCGTCTATCTTTGCTCGCGAAAGAGAAAAGATCGAGAGTCGGACAGAAGGGACGATGAGAGATCAACGGAGCTGCCCATCTCTTCGAAAGCCCGTTGAAAAGCGGACGAGAGAGGAACCGATGCAACGGTGATGCTCTTAAAGACGGTCTCTCTGCCGGGACGAGCAACCGCTCGTGTGTCTCTACCTCTTTCCCTTCGTTGTCCGTCCGTTCGTCCGTGAGCGCGGATGTCCGCGGTTCCTTCACGGGTCTCGGTGTTGTCACGCAAAGTAAAAAAAAAAGGTAGAAAAAACGTTCCCAACGCGCCATCGGCGGAAGGAGCTTCAAGAGCGGCGGCGCACAAGCGGAGAGAGAAGATATGAGAAGGAAGGATATCGGAGGGAGGATTTGAAACAGGCTGCACGTTCCGCCCGAGACGCGATTCAGACAGCGCATCGCCCGCGGGAGTTTCAATCATTGCCCGCGTTGCCACCAACGTCATTTATATCTGTCAGACGCGACTCCTCTTGTCTCTCGCTCGAGCTCGCGAACTCACGCCGAGAGAGAACTCGCTTCGTTCCCTCGCAACAGCCGGCTGACGTACCGCATCAACGGACAGTTTTGCATTGATATATATTTTACTCGTCAGACTGTTCCCAACGAGCGGCGAGCACACCGGGTCTTACGTGGCTCCGGGAGGTCGGACAACGAACTTTTTGGATCGATTCGCATTTATACACACGCACGGAAGGTTTATACGAGTATTGCGCGCTACTCGTCCCTCAACGTCCGAGTGATAAGTAGTCTCCCGGGGATCGTTTGCATTCGCGATAAATCGGAAAATTATCGAGGCTATCTCGCGAAACCTTCTTCGAGGGTAATGTCTCGTTACGCACGCATGTACCAACGATTGTAAGTGCGGCCTGTAGAGAGCCAATTAGATTAACAGGCAATTACTCGTAGTGTAAAAGGAGAGTAACGGACACGAAGAAATTCTGCAGCGGAGGGGAATTACATGCGTTTGTAATCGATATAATCACACGAGTGTATAATGTGGTCGTACGATATGGCGGGATAATTTAAAATAAAGCTACTGATGAGTATAGCAGCGTAACGACAGTCAAACGATACAAGACGAGGGAGAAAACGATGGACGAAATGTTGACGAACTATCCATCGGAATCGTCGGGTACTTTGACGCATTAATATCAATAAAAGAAAGTCGTTTGACCGTGTCGGTAACGCGATGAAAGGCGAGAGGAGTAATAAACGTGGCGACAGGATCAACCGTCGGTGTCCCTCGCACGATCTGTCCAGCTTCATCGCACAAGATTATTATGTTGTTGTAAATCATCTCGTTGTGCAATCTATGTCCCCGATGGCTCGATCATATATCTGCATAAAACGCTCGAACAGAATGAAATATAGTTTCAATTTATGTGCAGAACGAGTACGTTATATGTATGTATGTATGTAACTATGATATTTCATAATAGTTGAGACCTCAATGTGCCGAACATAAAACGAATCTCCACCGTCCTTCCTGGTGTCCGTGAATGAACGATGAGCGCACCGCAAAGATGCAAGAACCGCGTGAGAAGGGATGTTCGGATCGGTTCCCTCTGCTGCTCTCCTGCCTCGGTACGTTGGCTCAGTGAAATGGTCCAGTGGTTTCGTCGTGCCATTTGTTTCAATCTATGGACATGGCTAATTACGAGAGCGCACCAACGCGCGAGAGAGAGTGGCGAGAGAAGGAGTACGGAGAGAGAACGAGAGCCAGAGAGTATGCGAGAGCGAATGCTGCCGGTCTCTATGGTACGTTTCACGCGTGGAGGAGTGTGTTCGGATCGTCAGGGATACTCTCGGCTCTCTTTTGCTTGGTGTTTGCCATGGTTGCCGGAGCTCACCACGTGTTCAGACGGCAACCGCGACTCGCGGCTATGCTCCCGGTGACATTACTCCGCCGGAGCGTCGCTGTCAGAGTACATGGAGACAAACGAGCGACCGGCAATCAACCGCTGTTAGCCCGTCCGACCTTTCGCGACCACGTCTGACCGTTCCTTTTTACCCGCCGCTTCATCATAATTTATTGTGACACCGTCACGTTAATAACTCAATTTATTTCACTGGACGAGACTAGATGCCATGGTTAGTATTTTTTTTTATTATTCGAAACCCTCCCGGCCCGAGCAAACCGACGAGACCCTGACATCGAGAATCCTGGGACCATGCAACAGCTGGTCGACTCCCATGATCGTGATAACGCAATGAAATTAATTAATGTCCGGTTTCGTGTGTCTGTTACGGTACGCAGTTCCGCGCCCAGGAATCCCATTCGCAAATTATTGCCATCGCACTTTCGATCGATAATTTACCTAATTTTTTTACACAGCAGTCTGCTACTGTCCACTGAGAGACGGATCTGATATGAAATCACTATAAATCTGGTCCACTAAAATTTTAGGTATGAATTAATTATTTATTGTACAGTTTGTATGTGCGGGCGGGATATCCTAGTAAACATTCGGAGTAAACTTAATTCTGCTAGGAAAAAAATGTGATTTTTTCCATCACAGGTATTATCCGAATATCCTCCAATTTCTGCGATCACAGATATTCCCCGAATAACCCATAATTTTTCTTATTACAGGTATTACTCGAAAATCCCGTAATTTTTGCTAGAACATAAATTCTTCTTACGAGAAAATATACCAGTTGGTGTCGTCAACGCTGCGAACCGTTTGTTTTAGGATTGTCGAGTATATCGGCATATTATGTCAATGCAATTTTTTTAATTCATAAATACGTACACGAATTTCATGGACAGTCTTAATCCACGAAATTCTCATCTCCAATCCACGAAACTTTTACCAAGGTACACAATATTTTTTCTAAACATCGTTCTGGACAAAATGACCATATTGGTTGAGGAAACGTTTGTTTTACCTCCGTGTAAGTTTCATATATCGCTAGGACTGACACTGATGTATCATGGTGCTTGATTGGAAATTAAAGCATGAATTTATAGTTTCTCCGAGATCTTTTTTTCCGAAAAGATCGATTGGATAATCAATGTGGCGAAATATAAAATTGTCATTGACTGTTTTTCACTAAGCATATCTGAATTGGATAAAGTGGAACTCGACCGGCTTGGACCAGAACAACTTTACTAGTGGAATATAGCTATTCCATCGGCTAAGAACATGTGTAATAACGACGCCGGTAAATTAACGTGTTCCCAATCATTCCATACATACACACTAACATAATGACCGAATATTGTGAACGAGCAGGAGCAGCGTGCTTACAGAGTCGAACGTCGAGTCGTTCTGTTCTGTCTCATCAGTTCCTCTCACCGGTCACGTATCGCTCGGTAATGCGTGCCGCATATAGGTAAGCGTATATCGCCGCAATGTTACACCCTTAATTGCCTTTCCTTTTTTCTTCCTGCTTGTAAGAGCCGCAGGATTCCTTCGATTCGCCACTTGTGTACGCTCGGTGTGACGTGCCGGCAATTAATGATTCGGGATTTGAATTTTCGTGCTTGGCAACTCTCCGCACGCTGTACGTGCTTCGCATTGATGGATCGATGAATAAAAAAAACGAACCAGACACTATTAAAGAAATTTTAATTTGATGTACCGCACTGGAAGTTTTCATGCTAAAAGTGATATATTTAATGTGATGTAAAAAATTGTGGTGATGAATTAATGAACTTCTGCAGTTAAATTAAAGTAAATTATAAAATTAATGCATTTCCAGTTCTTAAATATGCTTCACGATCATTTCTCATTACAATTGCACATAAAATGTAATATACCAATTGATGAATGCAAACTTCTGCCAGTACATTACATTCCATACGATTTAAAAAAAATAAAAATGTAACGAGAATTTCATTAAAAGTTTATTACCATCTATTGGAAGCCAACGGAAACGATGTCTGGAATCACGATTCAGAAAAATCAAAGTTCCCATTCTGAATAATTTCCCAGCGTAATGAAAATTGGTAAAGCTATGTGGAGGCGAAAGAGTGACGTGTCAACTTTACAATCCCAGAGTGTCGAAACGATACAGAGCCAGGCTGGCGGTTGAAGCGCATACACATCAAAGACAGTAGAGACATTGGGTCTCCAGTCACGCCTCATCAACGTGTCCGCTTTAGGTCCGGATGTCGCAAACAGAAGCCGAAAAGCTCGTCGTGGCATGGGCAGTGTGGAATGGCGCGGTGCATGCCGCCACCACCGTTACTGGAACCCGTTTAATTGCGCGAGTCGCGCACAATGCGAACGCTCCTCGCGTTGTCGTCCAAAGGATCGCGTGTAGAAAACCACCACCTTGCCGCATTGCCGCGAATTCGCTCACGAGAACAAAGGGACCACTGTCGGCCGGCACATAACGCGGCGCGACTTGCTCTTGCCAACATACCCTCACCAACTCAAACGACGAACAAGTGAGAGACCTGCTTTTGATAGCTCACTTCGGAGCTTTGCGATTGTAACCACAATCTGTGCACTTCGGGTGGTTTGCAATAGTTATGCTTCCGCTTTTGTAAAAGAGCGACACGGACAATGGCCGAATTCGTTAACTAATGCAATGTCATAAAATTTGGCTCTTGCTGCCAGAATTTGTCGATCAGGGCCTCGAGGTTTATCATGTCGACGTCATCGTCGCGACTGTCATTGTCCTATCGCAATAATTTAACGCAAACAATCGTGTCACGTCCAGTCTGATCGAAATTACGGTGCAAAGGTAAAGCCGCTAATTTGTCTCCCTTCTTTCCAACCGACATCTCAACCGACGCTCATCGGGGCTATTGAACTTGGCGAGTTATGCGCGAATGCAGAGATCCTGTTCAGTCTCTTCCGTGTCTGTGACACTTATTCCATTAGTGTCGAATCGAGTTATGCATGCTATATAAGGCTAGTGAGTCGCGCTCTTCGTACTCATACGATACGATGTGTTCAACTGCGTCGGCACAAAGTGGTTCGCGAATGTTGCCACTACCTCCCTCCACGATCCCCTCCAGTCATTGACGAGAAGTGCTTCTCATGGGCGATTGCCATTTCGTAAACTATACGATACGCCAATCCTACTCGTATCTCTCGTTTGTCCACAAACAGCCGTCGTTTTTAAACGGAAAATACTATGGAATATCCAGGTATACCAAACGGGAAAATCAGTGCGTCACGGAATAATCTGAACAGTTGGTACTTGCAAAATTCACCATAATTCGATAATCGATCCGTTGGCGAGGGAGATTCCATGTGATCACATTAAAAAGTGGGCTCAAAGAATGTTTGAGATAGACATTCGAGCTAACCAGACGGGCATCTGCGGTGAAGCCGCGATGGCTCATGGAACGGTGGAGGAAATTCTACGGTTGAGAGTCGACACTCCGCAAAATCTCGAATTTCAGTCGAGTCGAACGATTATCCAACTAAATGAGATGCCAAAGAAAGAGAGAGATAGAGAAGCACAGGGGTTCCCGCAGAGGTTCATTAGTAGCGGACGACCGCAACCCGATTCCCTCTTGATTTCTTGCATTCGGATTGTAAAACGAGGAGATAAGACGGGAGGAGTCTTCGTTCTCCTTGCGAAACCGTACTCTTGCGCACCAGCGTACTACGCGATATATACATCTACCCTCTGCTATTCTACCGGATATAGTATACGCTGTCCCGGTCGGGGATAACGCTGTTGAGATAGCTCTCGGTTTAACCCCGTCCTTCGGAGCGGACCACCTCAACAGCCCGAGAGTAGGTACGAGGACGACCGGGAGGGTGCACAGCTTCTCCCCTCTTACTTAGGAACTCCTTGTCTCCTTATCACTAGTCCGGAGGGGCTATAACCAGCCGAAGTTTCCTCATCAATGTCCCATCCGTATGACGGCGTCGGTTTCCTCTGAGAATCTACCCGAGGAGCTCGTTATACCCCAGCTACCCATTCGGGTTAAGAGCTTTTGTCGCCGACATTTTACTTGGAAATTACGATGATGGCGTTCCGTCTGCGGCGGTTATCTTCACAAAACACTGTGAAACACGAGACGGTTTGAAAAAGTGACAAATCATTATACTCTTACCAATTACGCGATTAAAATATACATTCTATTTAAATGACGTACGTTCCGATCCTTTTTTTTGCTAGACATTTCAGCAGACAAGTATTTTGAATGCTGACAAATGTCAAGAGGATAATACAGTGATTGAATTAAGCAAAAAGTAGCCTGATCGGTTATCGCGCTCAGGTAACTCGAAAAATGTTTCCTTTCAACGTGAGAATAATTCATATTCCCCAAGTGGGGAGGCCGACCGGCTGAGAGAGATGAAAGGAGCGAACAAGTTCGGGCTTAACGAGGTAAGAGAGTTCCGTGATTTTTTGCGACATCAATCAAACTGGCGGACAGGAAAGACTGCCTGGATGTCTGTGTGCGCATGGTCATCGGTGTTTGTGAGCGAGCCGTCGGTTACCTCAGCTCTTCGAGAAGCGGAGAGAAGAAACCGAGGTTTTCGTGGGTCCGCTGACCCTCGTAGATCACTCGCCTAAAAACATTAATTGTCATTAATAGACAGCCCGCGGAGCGTTCCATCTCGTGATAGAGTGTGTACGGGGACCGTTCCGCGACTCTGGACAGAGACACATTGCGTATATCCAGCCGTCAGCTAACCGGGCACAAGATCTCTCGGCGGTACTACATAGCTACTGCTGTCTGTTGCTGTAGCTCTCCGTTACACCAATCACAATTACTCCGTCGGCTCCTTTGTGCTCCGAGAGAGACTTTAGATTGAGAGATAACTCTCGTTCCTTTATGCTTGATCCAATAATTTAACGCAATTACGAGCTATGGAAAGAAAAGGAATGAGACGGATGTTGGTTCACAAACGAGATGCTGGTAGTCATGATAACTACAAAAAAAACAACAACAAAGAGAAGAAAAGAAACTTGAATGGTCGAATGAGCAGTTGGCAAGCGAGAAGTGCCTACCATTAGAGTCTTACACAATACCATTAATATGAGTACAAATGAGACGAAGCAATGTTTTGTTATTTCTGAGTGTGCCTGAAGAGATGAATAGTCCAGGGTGTTCCTTAAAAAAGAAGCACGCGAGTATCTTACTATTCGAGCTCTTACCTTCTTTGATAAATTTGTAGTTCCTAGACTAATTTGTTTGTCAACATAAACCGTTGAGGCGTGGAGTTTACATGTAAGAAACAATTTTTCAAAGTGTTAAACGATGCAGTACAAGACCGGGAACGGGTCGGGGAGTTTTTTCCCGCATAAAAAACCCATTTTAATAATGAGAATTTCTGAATACCTCGACGGGTTTTGTTGGCGCAGTACATTGAAAAAAACTTGTATTTATTATTGCGGGCCGTGGACGTCAATTCATAGATCAGCGGGTTACGTGACAGTGTACACATGACATGACAGTGTACACATGACACACAGAACACACCAGATTTGTGTCACGTTTTATCGCTGTTCTTCCATTTAAGCTAAACATAATTATACCGAAATAGATGTTTATTATCACAATGAATGTTTAATATTATGAGGAATGTTTATTATTAAATCGACCGACAGGGTGATACGGTCTGGTGGTGAGCCCAGTTATTTGATTGCAAATAAGATACTTATCTGCTCGAAACGTGCTAGATCTCACGTAGCGCGCACATGAGCTCGTTTGTTGAAAATAGTTAACGAACATGTGCTACGCTCTTTTCGAGGCGTTTACAAAAATTGCGCCGTGCTTTATTGAGCCGCTGAGTGAACCTAAACTTCTACATACGATATGATTTGAATAAATCTACAAACTCGTCGCCAATTTGTTAGAATATCGGTGTAATGAAATTCCACGAATTCGTTTAAAGAAAATGAAATAAAATCTAGTTTCATTTAATTCTCATATATCACGAATTCTTCGTCGAACCTTACACCAAAGACCTAAAAGCTCATCGGAAGCCAGTAGGATGATTTCCGCATCGACGATCGATTGAGCCACATCTTTCTTTCGCTGTGCGTGGTACTCGTGTGTGTTGAGAAAGAAAAATCGAGAAGTTAACGTCCAGTCGGGAGCGTGGAGAGAAGAAAAGCGAGCGAAAATGAATCGAATCTGTGAAGAGGGCAGAGAAAGAGGAGAAGAGAAGAGGTGAGGTCGAATAACAGGGCGCGCTTCGCGCCGAGCGGCCCGATCGACATTAATCACTGACTCCGAGAAGCGAGAGTAGATAGCCGTCGAATGCTCGCTTTCTGAAGCAAGGTGAAGGGGGTGCCTGATAGATCGAGGTGATGAATGGCTCCGTGACGGAAGTACGATCCATCATCTCTCGAGACCGACATCACGGGAGCTGTTCCGCGCTTCTGCCGCTAACGCTTTTGCCAAGAGAGTGCAAGATGAAACGGAAGAGAGAGACAGAGTGAGAATGAGAGAGAGAGAGAGAGAGAGAGAGAGAGAGAGAGAGAGAGAGAGAGAGAGAGAGAGAGAGAGATCTCCGCCGGTGTGTCAGAGTATGGCAAAAGGGAGGATGTGAGATTTTGCACGAGGAGAGGTCACCTCGGCTAATTCATCATCCAGGCAGTGGCGGCACGCTTACCCGACACTCTGGTCCTCTTCCTTCACCTTTCGCCTCTCTCATCCTCCTCCGCTTCCCTCGCCGGATTTCAGACGTCACAGAAACGTCGAGCATGCACCAGCACCGGAAGCGGACCAGAGCCAAGAACGCCCAAGCGCGGAACGTCCCGAAGACAGCCTCATCGAAGAGACATCGTCGTCTCTTACGCGATCTGACACCCGTGGAATCCTCTTGGCTCGTTCCTCACCAGCATCTGCCACCCCCGGAGTGATCGATGGAAGTAACGTGGTGTGTATTATCTTGCTAAGACTACGAAAATCCCTTCCATCCCTTCGGTCCCTCACAATCTTCTCATATTCCCCGTAATGTTCTCCCGATCCCGTTGGCGCAAGATGGTGAATGATGTCGTGACATCGTCAACATCCGCGTGGCGGTTCTCGGGTGGCTCTCGGAATGCAATACCAACATTGTGCTACTGCCTAATACATATTCTTTGAGTAAAAAAAAAAATCTTCAAAGGAAATTGTCGTACCGACCCGTTTTCGCTTTCGTGGAAGATACGACAATATTCCTGTAACACAGGTAACAAATCCAGCGTTCACGAGCACCCTGTGGAAGCAGTGGAAAAGTTTGTAGTACAATGAAGCTTTGCGGGTCCTGAAAACAAGTAGGCGGTGTGACAGAGTGTTAGTTTCTTTGGTATTGTGAAACACGAGGCAGAAAAAGGAGCACACGCCCATGTCGAGAAGGGCTGTCTGCCACCTATAGTGAACTGTTACTGATCACCGTGCGGCATTGGTGCACGGGCCATGAAGAACGAAGCCTGCATAGCCGCCAGGGTCTGCGTCCGACAAAACACCGGTTTCCGGTCTGGAAACCCATCGATTTCAATGCTTCGCAATTTCAGCTCGGGGGGTGCCTCGGGGTTCGGTGCATGTGCAACTTTCGGCCTGCTGTTGCTGCTGTTTCTGGCTCTTCTGCCTCTCTAGCGCAGCTAGGCGGTACGGATGAGTTATAGTTGCAGGTCTTTGCTGTCTCGCGAATTCAGAGGGGGTGATGTATGACTCGACAGGAGACGACACGGTGGATAGAGCGAGACAGAAATGAATAACCGAAGGAGGAAAACCAGACCAGACGACGATGCACGCGACGTCATGTGAATAGCGAGGAGCGAAAGGAGGACGAACGATGAGACCGAGAGAAAATCGAGTGCGACGGAGAGACAACCGGTGTTGGTAACGACGAGGAGGAACGGTAACAGAGTCGGAGCCGAGGAAGAACGAGAAAGAGCTCGAGCAAGCGAGAAGGCCCCCTTTGTGTTTTATTACAAACGATATGTCAGAGCACGATGTATGAGTCGCTTTTATCCATGGGCCGCGTTATTGATGTGGTACATTGTCTGCGCTGACTAGCGAGACTCCGCCACGCTCTCGGCCAAGATGTCTGATAGACGGCGCGGGACTCAGGGACCACGTTCACCATGAACACTCGTCGTTCTCATCCTCCACACTTCCTTCGTCGTTGTTTGCGGTTGGGCCGAGCGCCACACGTGGATATCACCTCCGAAAGTATTCGGGAACTTTTCGATACTCGTTTCTCATACGACTTTCGTGTATCTCTTCGTACAAGAAACGGCTGCAGACCAAATGTTTCGCTGCGAGACGAGCGGATAAGCTGCCTGGTATCACTCGGCCTCTCGGCAATAAAGACATGAATCGCGTTTTAAGAAAGACGTGAGGTACGCCCGGCCACGAACGTTTTCCACGAAATCACTGATCCGAAGAACGAAAGCAAGAAGAGGCCGCTCGTGCGGTCACGCGAAGATTGAATTCTCCATTAGTCTAGAGAGAGCCTTCGGGCCGAGTACGAGAGCAGCCAGTACGAGAGCCTTGGCGTACATACATTTTGCGGTAGGAGTAGGACGCATAGAACATTATAACCGTCATTTGTTCGCCGGCACCTCGGCGTTTCAACGAACCGTAGGCGTGGATTGCTTGGGAAATTATAGGGTGCCACGCCATAGGTAGTTGTTTCTGTGTATAAGTTTTCGCGATAACACTGACGGACAGATGGATGTATGTATGGTACACCGGACGAGGTGGATTTAAACAAATCGTCGCTTCGACGACGCCTTATCGTCTTGTCAGAGTTAGGAAAGCTGTTACCGTAATATTTGCCTAGACAGAACGGGTGGTAAAAAAAAAATTGGCAACAACAAAATCAAGTAGATGCTTGAAATAGTTTGTCGTCCTTGTGGATGAAGGATTGATACGAAGGAAATTTGACAAACTTTAACCGCGAAGAAAAAATGCAGATGTGTTTCGTTACGTCGTCACGTCAACTTTGAAAATTCTCACGAAACTCTTTGCCTGACATGATACTCCAAATTGAGCTCACTTACTCCGTTTGTAATTGCCTATGTATTTGTGATTATCTGATGCAGATTGCACGTACAATAAACATCAACATCACTTCTCATTAATGTTGGCGGTAGCATTATGTTTGAAAAAATCAAAAGAAAAAAATACAATAAGCCAACAATAAATGCGAAAAAGTATCTGGGATCACGCGAGGCGCGAGGTAGTGGATCCGTCGGGCGATTGGCGTAAAATTCATGCGGAACCATATACGCGTCGACGTTGATGTAGTTCCTCTTTTCAACGGCATTGTATGCAAATGCAGCCGACATGAATAACGATCGCCGGTCGGACAGTTCGTGGCGTCGGCTGTAGCAGCGCCGGAAAGAGGAACAGGCGAAATCTCAGTTATGAAAGTCACGACACGGCGAAGAACTCGGAATACCGTCGGCTCTCGAGAGGGGAAAGACCAACGATACAGATATATACACGGTAGTTTCACCAAAACGTACATTTGCGAATGTAAATCATGCAGTATAATGGTTGCGTGCGTGAGACACACCGCAAACGACAAATACAACGAGGAATACGAAAAGAAATAAATTTAAAAAAATAAAATAAAAAGCCTCGCGATGTATGCGTATGTTCAACGACACGTTACTAATTGAGATTCAGCGACTTGCGTAATGGCCCGAAATAACAGGAATTCCAATCCGAAGAATGGCCGAGGGAAATATAGTCGGCTATTCATTCTCGGGGTAAAATCACCCCGAAATATTTCACGGTCGTGCTGATCCAGCTGAAGCGACGCCACCGACGACGACGACGACGACGACGACGACGACGATGATCGCGACGACGCTCTATGTAAGAGGGGTGGCGAGAGTGATGCCGCAGTGTGCTTCTTACTCCGGCTTTTCGTCTCTCCCTCGTTCCTTCCCCACTTTTCTCTCCGCTGTCTCTTGACACCCCCGCCCTGCAATCGTTCTTTCCGCTCCGTGTCTCTCCCTGTTCCGCGTGCCCCGAGGCTCCCATCGGTGGATCTTTCCGCGAGCTTCTCGGCGAGAGCGAACGGAGAAAAGGCTGCGGAGTGCAGATTTATGCGGCCCGCCTCGCAGCCCTGATATCCGAGAACTCACGAGCGGCTACGCTGGTAATGAAAGAAATAAATTTGCTCTCTAGGTGCCCCGGGGATCGGGACTCCGATTCTCGGCGCACCACCGCCAACCGACAGCAGCAGGAGCACCACCACCAGCGGCGAAGAAGGCGATGGAGCCTCCGCTCTCTCGCCCTCCGGATGGCGTCAAGTGCCAGCCGAACCGAGGAAGAAACGAGACGGCGAACCAAACGGGTCAGCCTCTGTGCTGTTCGATGCCTCAGCAACGCCGCACGAGTTCTCTCCTTTATGTGTTCCTCACGCGAGACATCCATTCCATTACACGCAAACGCCCACGTTAACCTTTACTGCCGCTATCCTCCGGTTGCTCTCGACGCTTCGAGAGGATAAAGACGAGTTATGAAAGTCGGGTAGACGGGTGGCCGAGCGTGTACAGCCGCGACTATGACGACGACGAGGACGATATCGTATCCGTCGCTGTGCCGTTCCGGTTACTACCGGAAGGATACGGGACAGGGTAATGACGATAAGTAACGCGCTTATCCCAAACTCGGCATCTACCGGCGAGGTATCGTTGAATATTACCGGCGCAAAGAGGAGGTATAATACACATAAAATAAAACATAATACAATCGGTGTGTACGTAATTCTGCAAACGTGTTTATTAAAGCGGTATGAGAAACTCAACGATATATATTTACAATTTTTCTTTTTCTTTTCTTGTTTTGTTCGTATTTACATTGTGTGGATGGTGAATGAGACATACGTATCGTAATACACTGAGAAAGTGCACCGATAAAATATTATCTGACAAGTGGACAGCTAACTTTTATTCCGTTGTCTTTTTTTCGTCACCCGTTTTTTTTTTTACTTTCTAACTTCACTTCCGAATCGCTCCTTCATTCCCGCCCTTTCTCTCTTTCTCGATGATCGGATACGAATATTTTGCGCTCCTCCCCGCGATCTTCGCTGTATCTATGCCGAAACTTTTTTTTTTTCTTCAATTTGTTTGCAACAGCGACAGAATGAAACGACGTGTGTTGCGCGACCGAGCGAAGTTCACTTCGACAAATCGAATTTCGTGAATTTCGCTCGTGTCTCTCCTCGAAAGAATAATATAATATCACAGTTGTATCATGGACATGGAGCGCATCCCCCAGCCTCGGCTGGTCGAAAGCCTTTTCTCTACCTACGCGCTATTCTTACTGATTTTCTTGCGGAATTTTACAGCTCTTCTTTATCCCGCTTTTGTTTCGTTCTTCTTTATTTTTAAATATTTTATCGCGTCGACCGGGTACGCGGCACTCGGTTCGCGCGTGTTAACTTTACGAGGTCGATGACGAAACATTTTCTGTTTCAAAAAACAAGGATGTTGATAGACGCAATGTTCGCTCGTCGGTATGATTTATACCGAAAATTGACGATCGTGAAGCGCAATCGTTGAATTTAAACGGCCGCTCGCGAATTTTAATAGGCGTATAATTTCAGTATAATTTCATGACACCAGCCTCTCTTAACTCCCTTTATTATCTCTCGACCCCTCGTTCCCTCCTTTCCACGGCAGATCGCTCGTTCGTTGTGTAACGCGACACGTTTAGCTGTCTCAAGATATATACCATAAACTTCAATTATAATATTTAATTTATATTTATATATATATATATATATATATATATAATATTTATATATAATATAGAATTCTTTTTAAATAGAGTCTTACGTTAGCACCCATGGCGCGTTATTATTTACACGATCGACGCTATCCCTCCTGTCCGACATCGACAGCGATTTCACTTCTGTGTTTTTTTTTCCCATCGCTTAAGGATGAACCGCCGCACCGATGCGCTGTCCGTAGATCGCGTACGGCGAGTAGTAAGGACCGAGCGCGTTGAAAGCGCTGTACGGCGAGGCCGCGAGTGAAGCCGGCAGAGGTCCGGTGGGTGGTTTTCCGTAAGGATGATACCTGGCGCTGAGGGGGCTGAGCGAGGGCGCAGGGTAGGAACCGCCACCGGCGGCTCTGTGGAGCGCCGCCGACGGCGACAGTAACGGATGCGAGTGAGGATTTCCCAGGAGCGCGGCCGTCGCCGCGTGATCGTTCCCGCTCGCGAGGCTCGTGTGGCTTCTGAGATGTTGAAGGAGTTCCTCGGAGGTGGTGAATCTCTTGCCGCAATACGCGTCGCCGGCAATCCAGTTGCAGACGTACGGTCTTCCGCCGGCGGCGAGCGACGGTGGATAGGACAGCGAGGGTGGCGGCATCGGACCGAGCGAGGAGAGAGCCATGGCGAGTCCGTATTTTTGATGATCGCACTGCGTGCAACCGCTCGGGCACGAACCTGCGCCCATCATCATCTGGGCGTTGTGCATGTTGTACTGGCAGCCGGTGCAGTAAGGGTCCTTGCAAACTGGCACGAGGGCCTCACCGCCGGACGGGGTCTTGACGCGGGCGTAGCTCAGATAGGGACTTCCGCCGCCGGGGGCCGCCGCCGTCGGATAGCCGAGGAGTGCCGCGGCCGCGGCCGCGTGATGATGGGAGAACGGCGGGGCTCCGGCGAATGGTGGCCTGAACGCCGGATTCTCGGCGAGCCCTGGAGGACAGCACAACGGGTTGCCAGCGCCGAAACCACCCAAACCGTGTTTGTAGGCAGCGAGATCTTTGGGGTGTCCACCGCCCGACAGGATCTCCATTCCCGAGCGTATTATCGGACTCGCGCCGCTGTTGTTCCTCGGTGAATCGTTGGTCTTCTCACGATCGTGGGACGAAGCCGGTGTCTTGCGATCGCCCGACGGACTGTGACTCGCCGCGGTCGTCGTGTTCGTTCCGTGCGTTATCGGCGACGCCGATTTTCGCCCGAGGGGCGTTCGGCTTCCCGTCGATTTCTTCTCGACGTTGTTGTTATCACTTGCGACACTGACACACTCCTGGCCACTGACACTGTGCACACTGGCCTTCGAGGCAGGCCTGCCGTCGTCGCTCGAAGACTTCTTCGACAGCACGTTCGTTTCGTACGGCTTGAAGCCCAACGGCTTCGGCTCCGACGGACTCGAGCGCGTGCGGTCCATCTTCGAGGCTGGCGGCGATCTCGAGTTCGAACCCGAGACACCCTTCGGGGTCTTTTCCAGCGGCGATATCAACGGCTTCGTCGGGGAATCGGCGCCGATCTGACTGCAGGTCTGCACAAGCATCGCCAGCGGACTCTTCTTCGCGTCCAACTGTAACGAAATAAATGGAAGAAAAAAAAAGATGAGAAACATTGAACGATTCACAACCGAACGAAAAAGCAAAGTCGAATATTCGGGGATGCGAGAGTGTATTTCGGAGTATTATGGGAATTGAGATTTTGGAGCAGGGTATTCGTGCTCTTCGGGGAAACGTGCTTAAACTCAATCATACGTTTCGACGTGATTCGCGACGAAGAATAATCGCAAATATGTCGCAATATTTATATTAATCGAATAAATATACTAACCGTTGTTGGAAGCGGAGAGAGATAATCCGGTTGTAAGTACTGATTGTGTCCGGTGGTCAGCATACCGCCTTCCTCAAGCACAACCATTTGTTTCAAATCACTGTTTTTTTTTTTTTGTTGTCGTTGTTTTCGTGTCGTTATTTTACAATCTACTGCACAATAACACTTTTTTTAAGAATAACTAAAACACACATCAGCTTGGCGAACACTCCAACGATGTATCAAACGATTCTTTCACTCTCCGTTACCGATACGTATACTTTGTTCGAGACGACGACGACGACGCGGTCAGCCGGAGTATTATAATTTTTAAAAAATGTTTAAAAAATTCGCGCGCACACTTTATGAATGTGCGAAAACCGATGTATGAAACGCACTCGAAAGTACGTACGCTGCGTCAACGAGAGACGATGTGCACCGTACGAGATCCAGGGAAATAGTGGAGTTCGGAGCGAGCGTCGGGGAGGACGCGGCGAAGGAGTGGAGGAAGTTCGAGCGCAGCGACTCCTGGTGGCGTGAACTCCCCCACTTTTCTGCCATACCGGAGAAAGATAGAAAACCTGTCGACCGTAGTTTTCATCCCCTCCAAATGGTTATCGTCGCGACGGGTTGGTCAGGGTGGGGCGGGCTGAACGCCGAGTTGCACCGCTGCGTTTTGCGCGAGGTGGTGGTTGAAGCTGGCGGGGTTTCGTCCGTGTGTCCCGGAGGGGGGCTGGTTAGGATGTGCTCAGGGAGAGAGGGGACTCGGGAGGCATTCTAATTCAACACGCCACCCATGATGTTGGCCCGACGATGACAGCTCCCATCCCGGCTTTGATATTTCACCGCTTTTACACAGCCCTTCTCTCTATCCGTCTCTATCTCACTCGGCACCCCAGGCGCGACGTGGAACAGCGTGTCCCCCTCTATCGCGCCCTTTTTCCCTTTCTCTCGGGTACATCGTGCTGGCGTCGGGCTCCGGTCTGGTCACTCCACGATGGAGAGAGAAAGAATCAGAGGAGGAAGGCACAGTGAGAGAGCCCGGTACCGCCACGCCATCGGCACACAACCACCTAGAGGCAACCCGATATTTTATACCGTCAAACCTGTCCGTCTCCTCACCAGCCGGTCCCGCTTAATAAGCAGCTTTCAAAATAGAAATGTAATGGGTCTGAGCGACCGTGGTGAGACGGAGAAACGGCCAAGAGGGGAGTCTTCGGTAGGGGCGATACGACGATGAGGGGAAGGGGGCCTCGCGGGTGATTGATTGCTCGCCGTACGACTTACCGACTTCCACCACGAGTCACGAATGACAGCCACTTAGCCGCTGTTTGCCTACAATTTCGTGAAAGCGTTTTAATTATCGCCGAGTCTCCGGGGCCCGACTCGGCAACCTTGCTGCAGATATCGCTGTGGTGGTGTTAGGCACGTCACACCGCAGGACCGCGTGCGTGGACTCGGATAGCCGGGGTGATGAAGAGCCCGCTACGATGATCCCAAGTTCAAAAGTAAACATTTATGAAATTCTTCGTGGGATTATCGGCAACAAATTTTTCAATTCAGGCGCAGATTTCCATACGAGACAGTCAGCTATCCAACGCATTGGCTTAAAATAACGAGGGTTTGATGCAAAAAGCGTTTTCAGGAAAATATTTTCATTTCTGTATTTTCACACAGAAATATCTCTACTTTTCAATGTAATTGCGGGACAGACTCGGTGTCAATCTCTGGCTTGTCATTTTCGAATGCCACGAGTGTTTGGAGTGACAAACGAAAGTTCAACCAATTTTCAATCAATTTTTGTCGTACTTTTTCCACCTCATGAAAACAGACGGGATTGAAAAATATCCACTGAAAGCTATCCTCGAGGACATTCGTCGCGATACGTGAATGCGGCCAAGTTTGGTCGCGTCTAGAATCTGACGGAAGATTTGTCTGAAGCGGTGTGCGGTGCGATAGGCCGAAGATACCGCGCATACTTTTACGATAGTACTCGTCAGATGCGGAGAGACAGAGAGGTAGCCGATGACACCGCAGGAAAAATAAGCGTGGCTGATCTCGACACCGGCAGGTAAAAGATCGCTATGCGGTGCTTCGTTAGCGTCTTCCTTTCTCTCGGGCTAATTACCACTCGACTCGAACCCGCCGCTCGGCCAAGAAATTCGATTAGATTCTTAACGCGTCCTGACCGTCAGTGGAAGCCCGTCCGACACTCTCGCGAGTGCCTTTTCCGCGCCGCGGCTCCGTACTCTTTGCCACTTGATACCGCGGAATCGTGCACGAGCGGCGCGACGCGAGAAAAGAAACGCGAATGGTATGATTATATACGCGCCGCATTATGGGAACTCGTACACGATCGCTCGATCGGCTCGTAGTAGCTACTTAAGAAGTAAAGATATAGCGTTCGAGCGGTTAACTATGTTACAACGGTAATTGCGACGAATTATTACGATATGCGTACAGTCGGACCGGTGGAGGAACACGCGCGCCCACATATAATACGGGGTACATGCGAGGATACAGCAGATGAGTGCCGCACTCGCATAGTTGCGGCAAACAATAATTAGCGACGGAACGCCGTTGCTCCTCGGGCTGGCACGGGGGAATGCCGTCGCCGCAGCTACGCTACGGTAACTGAGAAATGCAATGGTATGCTCGCTACTCGTTCTCCACCGGCAAACGTAATTTAGACTGAAAACTCGTTACCGTTTACCCCCGCGGTCGTTAACAGCCAGCAAGAGCAATATCGCCGCCGCGGCTAACGCGGTATAGAAATTGTATTCAATAAAATGCACACCAACACGTGCAAAATATTTCCGACGCTAAACTTGATAATACGAATTACAATAGATGCCGATAACTTTTTTACTTACTTTCTTCAAAAGATTTTAAGAATCTTGTCCTTTGCATTTTTCTAGAGATCAGAAAAATTCTTATGTATTGTAAAAAAAATTGATTAAAAAAAACGAGCATTTGCAGCTGGCGAAAATTTTGGATTTCTTATTGCAGTAAGGAAATAAACGTGTGATCAGACGGCCTGTGAGTTTCATCAGTTAAATATTTTCTCCGCCACCAACAGCGACAAAAAAATGCGATTAAATTAACTAAGATTCGGACAGGGTCGTTGAACTAAATATTTCGTTGATATAGCCGAAACATCGGTTACTTTAAGAATTTTTTGGGCCATTTTACCGAAATATTCGTGAATGGGTAATCAGTTTAAGAGTACATTTTCTACATATAACTGATATTTTTCTCCGCGTACAGATTTTTACGGTTCAGCGAAAAGAAAATCAGTCCGGACATTGTACTGTACGTAGAACTGGACACGTTGAAAATTTCATTCGGAAACTCGAAACTAGGATGTGGCAGAACAACCGGGTGTGCCCAGCAGGACCGGCGGCGCTAACTACCTTAAGCCGAGTCCCCGAGACGTTCCGACGCTGACGAATGGGCCCGCAGCTAATATGGTGGACTTTGAAGTTTGCCGCTCGTCCGGTCTACCGACGTTTTCGGGAGAACGACTGCTCGCGTACAAGCCGAGCCGCGAAAACCCCGGTGTCCCAGGGAGACCACAAAGGTTCCGACAGCGTGTCTGTGCTTGCGATAAAATGCTCGATTGTAAATAAAGTGTCTCCTCACGAGTACACGCTAAAAAATGATTATTTTTGCGACCCTCGCGTTCACGCTGTGTCGAAAGCTTCGTGGAATCGAGGGTCGTTATCGCGTGCAGTAAACGAAAGTAACAGCCAGCTTGCAATGTGTAACGGGCTCGTATTATTCCCGTTTCCTTGCTCTACTTTTTTAGACCGTAAAAATAGAAATCCTACCTGGCTCTCGTCATTCCCATTCGATTGATTTACGTTTTCTCGCGGAGGCCACTAGGGCGGTTCTTTCGATATTCGCATGCCCTTGCGATATACCGCAATAAAGCTGGAATATGCTTCAATTCGGGACGACCCCAGGTGATGAGAAGGCCCAAAACGTCATTGGAATAATAAACGACCCTGGAATGAACACGCCTGTTATAAAATCCTTCGGAACAATGACGATAGATGCCCGCAATAAACGAGCCGCGAGAGAAAGGTGTCCTGCGGATCGATGAGGTGTCGAACAGTGGAGGCGGGGAACTGTCGCCCTTTTCGCGTCAGGCTTATTACTTCAGCTCGAAATAAATTTCTTACTCCCGTGGGACGTTTCGTTAGTCCACTGTTTTGACAATGTAATCATTTCACGAGCCATTGTCCCACCGGATTAGGACACTGTCGTCCTCCCGGTGGATTTTTCGCATTATGCTGGGTCTATCTCGCATAATCCGCCCGTCCTACCGGACTCGAATGCTTCGTTTTCTTTCTCGCCGGGCTTACTTTCGTCGCGTTGTAAAACAACGACGTTCCGGGCACTCGATCGAAATTGAAATTCGCTCGTCGACGAATTCGCTATCGGCGAATTTACATCGGGGCATTAAAACGGCCCTTCGTTGTTATTGATTTTAGGCGCACCGAAAAACCCTCTCAACTGAAATTGGGCTTGGCACGAACGGATGCACGGTGAGTCGGGAGCTTCGATGGAAGAAAGCTGCCACGAGCAAGATCCCAGAATCGTTGCGACGAAAAACGGAAATTGCCAAATCCGGCTCGTGAAACCTCAAAGCGGAATT
Organism: Listrodromus nycthemerus; assembly: GCA_963978505.1. Classification (NCBI taxonomy): domain Eukaryota; kingdom Metazoa; phylum Arthropoda; class Insecta; order Hymenoptera; family Ichneumonidae; genus Listrodromus; species Listrodromus nycthemerus. The sequence continues at coordinate 13,553,302 of OZ021683.1, read as the reverse complement.
ACGGTAATGAGTTTTTGCAAAAACTCCGGCTAGGTTTAAAATTTTTTAATCTCGTCTCTTTAGCGAAAATCCATGAGAGAAAATCCTTGACACGTTGTAAAATCGGGCGATTTTATTTTTTCGTAGATTCAGCCGACCTAGAAAACGAGGCTGAAAATTGCAGGTGCCGCTGACGGTGAGGCAATAATACTTGCAGTTAGTTCTTCGTGACTCTCTCCCCCTCCACCTCGACGGGGTGAATTACAAGAGAGGAAAGTATAATCGCAGGTGAACGGTAACGATCTCGACAGGTCTCTAATTCTTGACCTTGCCAAGATCTTAACGCCTCCTTCGCACGCCACGCGATTTATGTTACACGAAATTGCCGGGTAGACTCGGGGTGATTCCGCGTATACCGCGTGTGCACCGTTCGCCGCTGACTTTCACGGCTCGTTTGTGGAGAAAAAAAAATCGATAGACCCGTATTGCACATTTTGCACAATAAATGAGACCAGCGCTGGCGAACGGGTTGCCCGTGCATACGACGCGGCGCTACGGCGAGGCTATAGGAAATAATCGTTTTGTTCTCACAGCGGCCGGTTATAAAAATATTATCGAAGAGCATTGTTCCAGCGACGTTTTACTCCCACAAGCTTCAATGGAGTTTTTGAAACAAAAAAATAATAATAATATTTTTTTAAAATGAATGTTTAATCTAGAGCACAGACGTTTCTGCGGTAGGAATCGAGGGAGAAAAGTCTGCACGTGTCCGGTTAACTGTGTACACAGTCGGTAGTACAGTGTGTCCGACCGAATGAGCCGCAGTTACATTCATCTATCATGACGCTTCGGTTCGAGAACGAGTGTGCCAATAAACGCTGCAACATTTAACGTATTTGCACGGGACCGCGACGGGAGGACTTTTGTGCAATGTGTGTTTGCGCGCGCGCGCGCGCGCGCGTTTCAGTCTATCGGCGAGCTGGGGCGACAATGGGCAAGAGAGAAGAACTCGAACTGAACTCGGGGCGCGTAGAATAAAAGTGTAAAAATGCTGACAAGCGGATAATAGAGGAGGCAGTCAGTCACTTTGAGAGATGGCGTGGAACAGCGGCGAAGCTATATGCGGCGAAAAGGGTGAGAGGCACACGGAATCATCATCGTATACGTACGCAAGAGGTGTACAGTGTGCTGTGTGCAACACAGAGAAACCGGACGATCCTGCCCGGTGAGCCGTGAAAGGGAAAAAGATGGATGAACGCGAACGCGGTTAGAGCTCCGCGGGACCGAGAGAAACAGAATTTGCGGCGGGTAATAAATCATAGAGGTCTCCTTTTCCCGCGTTACTCCCCATGGAACTACGCGAGGAGAGAGAACTTTGCTCGAAATGGCACGGGGGTCTCGGGAGCTCTGACGTATGAGCTGCATGGGTGCCGCTTCTGGCCGCAGTTACACTTACCCCGCACTCGTCTCTTCCATAGGTAACAACTATAGACCTAGTGTATCCTATAGTGTATCCCCCTTCAACGAAGACAACGTGACACGCGCATTTTACGACCACTCGGCCGTGCGCAATAATTTTTCGTTTTCGTTCACCGCTCAACCTTGCGGAACGTCCGCTCGAGATGGTTACAAAAATATTGCACCGTTCTTCATGGACACGCTATTCGAATCGCACGATAAAAATTGATCGATTTCAGCGAGTTATTCGCCGGTTTTTTGTTATTTTTTTTTTCTTCTATCATTCTCGTCGTTGTGCACGACGAGGAGATGCATTTAGGAAATGCAATCCGGAGAAACAAGATTTATACGACACTACTCCCGAAAATAGTATTGTATAGGTCAGAAGATAAAGACTCGAATCATCGTTGCTCGTTCAATCAATATTTCATGGGAGCCGAGGATGTGTATCTATAAATGTCCGAACAAGTATAGAATATTCGTCGGTAAGGATGACGCTATCGAATCGTACGACATAAATTTATCGATTTCGACGAGTTACTCTTCAGTTTCTCTTAGTTTTTTTTTTTTTTTTTCTTGCCGTTCTTTTTGCTGCCAGAATGTCGCGATCTGCACAGTTTGTACTTTTGACGACAATTTATTTCCATGAACGTTCACTATTTTTAGTCATTAATTTTCCGATCGCGACGTCTGGCTCCAGTTTCACGAACAAAAAATTACAAATTGAAATTGTTGATGAGACGAGAAATAAAATGACTGTTTTATTCCTTAAAGCCCGAACAAATGAGTTTATCACTAATTTAACAAAAATACTTTGAAGACACCTTTTTTCACCCTGTATTGTGCACCACGTGGAGATGCATTTAGAATCCGGCGATAGAATATTCGTATAACAGGACTTCCAAAAATAGTTTGTATCCTTAAGAAAATAAAGACTCGAACCATGCTCTCTCATCCAATCAATGTTCTACAGGAGCCGCGGACGAGTGTCTTTAAATGCCCGAACTGTATGAAACATTCTTCGGTAAGGATGACGCGGCAGGTCATTAAATTTTGCGCCTCCGTCTCGGAGACGTGCTATGTGCGGCACTTCATCATCGACGTCCGCATCGAGGATTAATTGCCCTCGATCGAGAAGCCGCGCGCGACTTTTAAGGGATGACGGGGACGACCCTCGTCCGTCTCGACATCCATCGGAACTGCATGACGAGAACATCACCGAGGACCCGTTAAGTGTGATTGATGAATTCACGTAGAAAATTTCCCAGTGTCTCTATGCGCCGGTAATATATCCTTGGAGCAGAAGTGGTCTCCTCGCAATGGACGGATTGCGCATAAAATATAATGGCGGCTTTCCTCGACCTCGAGTCGATAATCGTCCCTAAAAATTGAACAGTCTTCCGGCAACGATTTCCGATACTCATCGAGCTCTCGATTCGATTTGGAACGCCCATCCGTCACGCTTCATGACGGTAGATTATATGGAAAAAAAAAATAAAAAAAATAAACCCACATGTGCGTGATAGTTTCGTTGGGGTGGGAGGGGAGAGAAAAAAATTGACATCGCGACGAGCGGAGACATTGGGAGGAGTATCGATCGTTCGAAAGATCGACAGATCCTCGCCGCTGGTTTAACCGGACGCGCTTTTGTATTTGTCCAATACGGAGTCACGTATCGAATACATTATCTCGAGGGCCGGAGGATACGTACGACGTCTACGCGCGGCCCGAAGGCTGAAAAGCGTATACGAGAGCGCGAGCAGGCAACTATATTGATTGTGTAGCCGGCTGACAGCGACAGTGACATATGTCACCGAGGCTTCTCGTTATCGCTGATTTAAACATGAGGCGCAGCCCCGGGTCCTTCCCAAGCACACAGCCACGCACATATTTCCAGCTCGACTACATGTACGCCTCCGTTTGTGTGTGCGCGTGCACACACACATTCGACGCTTCACTGGCATCCCGACGATTTCTGTATCCCGTCTACGAACGACTCTCACTGCTCCGCCGATATTCTTGTTATTATTATTCCTCGGCGATGCATTTATTATTAGCATTCTAACGACAGCTGGCTGACGTGTGTGTCTCGCAAAGCGACTTTTCTTCACTGTTCACGAGGTGTAGACATTAGAATATGATTTTTTTTTTCTTCTTTTTCTTTTTCAATCGTACAAGAACAACTGAGCGAGAATGATTGATTATCCGACATGACGTATAAACGTTTTCGTGATTACTCCAGCAGATTAATCAAAGTTATTAAACCTAGTGGGACGTAAAGTAGACACGTTTGCTTTATCATTTATTATATTTTTCTTTTCTAAATCACGTCGGTTCTTTGAGATTTTGAAGTTTCGTTGGAACCAGTGTTAGAATCAAACATTCAAATTGTCCTCCCCCCTCTTTCCCTCTTCTTCTCTCTTCCCGTTTCTCCGTCGAGCGTTCGTGCTACGAGTCGTTTTTTTGTCTCTCGTCGGGTGCACGTCCGAAAAAAATGGCCACGAGCAGCAGCCGAAAACAACGCGCAGGTACTGCCAAATTTACCGTAGGCAGTATGCGAGCCCCGAAGAGAGAGGGCAGCCTCGCGAGCGCGCGAACCGCACCGCGAACCCCGTATATACCCCCCGGGATCATATTTTACGTTTTAATCTCTCCATTGTTCCAGGTATAACGGAGTTTAGGAGGAAAAATAATGCCTACCACGAAACACGCAAAGCTGTCGGCCATAAAACACCCATGTCGCGGCGGAGGGCGGGTAGCGGAGAAGCCGTGGGGGAGAGAAGAGGGCCAGCCGTGGCCATAGCCCGGTCGAGAGAGCTAACCGAGCCAGCGAAAGAGCGGCTGCGCACGACTTGCATTTTTATGTGTCCACGCCAGATCCGCGTACAGATTTTCTTGAAAACGAAAAATATGTCTTTTCGTTGCTGCAAACAAGTCTTATCCGTGTGTTTGTGCAAGGAACCAGCCGGACTTATAGAGCCGCGATCGCGGTAGCCTGTTGGTCTCTCCGCCTCTTGTACCGCTCGCTCGCCGTTGCGCCTCGGTGTTCTTTAGTCACCAGCGATGCAATCTCACTCGACACGGTTAGCACCGAGCATCGCACTTGATGTCGATACTTTCACCGACGTTTGGGACATTGCTCCGTTGTATGTTGTTGGTGCACATCGACAAAACGATACGGAAAGAAGACAATCAATTCTGGGCGGAGCGCACTCATGAGAGTTAGACCCGCGATCGATGGCCCTAAAGTTCCCATCTGATGTACGAACAATCACAAATGTTTATGCAACGTAAAAACAATGATGACTCTTTCAGCTAGGATGAAAGTGGCGAATATTTCCCAGTCTGATTAGCGTGTGAATCAATGATATATGAACCGGGCCATATTCACCACTTTTACCCTATGGCAAAATTAGTAAATATCACCTGCTCTATTAACTCCGTTAATCAATTTTATACGCACGCGCTCATATTCAATCCTCTTATCCAAGGCAAAAAATCTTTCCGTATCTTCATTTACGTTTTTCCTTCTCAATAATGATCGTGGTCGAAAGGTCAGTGTCGATTAGCAGCTGAACCCAAGACTGACGTCTCATACCCGGATATCCTAATGGTAGCTTCACTTCGATGGGTCGTCACGCAAAAGGCCCAAAGATTCCTCTGTATCAACAGGCTGCTAATTACGAAATTCATTTCCGAGGGAACGCGGCTCTCGAGCTCTGTACTTAACTGGCGCCTATGAATCCACTGTTGCGGTTCGGCGAGAGAACCGGAGAGGCTGCCACGAGTCGAAAGCCCCGAGATAGAGAGAGACTTCGAGGCAAGTGTTAGCGACGACGGTATAATATGGTACCGTCAGCAGTGAAGATCACGATAAAGGAGATGCGGCTTCTTCGATCCCTCCTCCATGTCTAATGCCCGTGCTGCCCCCCATTCTTACGCGAAATTATGCTGGCGCCCTGGCATTATCGTTACACTCAGAAAGAACCACGTATCGAGGAAGCCCCCTTGCACCTCGTCCTGTGGAATACCACGCTCTACTCACTACCGCAAGAAACCGGACCCCCATTAATTATTTAGTACGAATCAACCGGACTGGCTCTCGCGAGCTCGTAATGACAATGCCCGCGAACCGGCCGGCGCGTCGCTCCCCTGCTATACACTCTCAATTCGTATTATTACGATTCATGCCTTGATGATACGTTTTAAGAGTTCGCCCGCGACGTTCCCCCATGCCCAAGGCGCCATCGTCGAAACCCCCTTATATGTGGTTTCGCTTCCTCGACTTCGTCTTCCTGAATCATCCCAAGAATTGATCATTCGGCAGTATTTTAGGAAGAGCCTCGCTAGCTGTGAAGCTCGTTTATTCTGACCGGAAAAGAGTGAGACGGAGACTGGATTGGGGTGAACGTGGTTAATATGGCACACTCCCTTTGGCACGTAAATCAATGGTAGGTCGATCTGAGCATCTTCGTTACTCTTACCATAAACATATGAAATATATTATTATAGACAGAGAGCAGAGCGGACAGTTCGGTCCTGATCGTTCTCCGAGAAACAAATTCGTTCGTGTCATTCTCCGCGAAGTTTAATAAATATACCTCTCGTACTAAATTACCGCTGGGTAACCACCTTTACCGGCTTAATATCGTCAAGGTTGTCCCCCCTCGGCCGTCAGCTTGGAAGCTAGAGGCAGTGATGCAGAGGTTTCCTGATGCTTGGTGGTTGATGTAGCAGGCGAGATTCATCTTGTAGAGTCAGCCGCTCTGCTCACCAAGGCGAATTTCGTTGGAGTTGACGTAATCCGAGACGACGTTCAGTCTCTTCGGCTCGGGCTAAGGTTGTCCCGACATCTCGTCACTCGCCCGTCTGCTCTCAACGCGACGACCGTCGCTCATCCGACCCGGCGACAACGACGGAGAAGAAGCGAGAAGACCGGAGACCCCGGCATCGCTCCCAAAGGCGCACACTTTCCGCGCGAGTGTAGATGACGACCCTGTTGAACACCGCACGATCGTCGAGTATCGCGACCGATGTCGGAGCTCTCTCAATTCGGACGGAAGCATCGAAACGTAAAAACCGCATCGCCACGGAAAGTAAACCCATCGACGTTTGACGTTCTCTCCGACCATGAGGAGATACGGGATATTCCCGATAGCACGAACGATAACGGGAATGAGAAGCGAGCATTGAGTTACGAAAGAATGGGTCTTCCGTGTCTGTTTAGCTGATCCCTTTGCCGGCCAGTTCCATCCCCGAGAATCCGCTATATACGATCATGAGGGGTTGTTGACGAGTTTCACGATCAAACATCCGGGTGCATAAACTTTTACAGTGGTCAATATAATCCCTCCATTCGGGATCGTAAAATATGCTTCGTAAGCTGCGACGGCGCAGCGTAGATGAGTTCGCTAAGCGACGGGGCGAAATTTTAGCGTGTAGACGTAACAACAGCCCCGCGCTCGTACCTGTTTAACGAAAAAAAATTTACGTCTTCCGTCTATTCGGTTTGTCGGTCGGGTCAACAAAGGTTTATTATCGCGCAGACCTCCGGGAGTAAAACGATTATGACGGCCCTAAGAGCAATATACCATGGAGATTCGAAGAGGAAGCGAACGGAATGACGACTCACCGAAACCTAACTGCGTTCTCGAGTTTACCGGCAGACTTGGCCGCTGTCTCGAAAAGCGGAAATCACATTTGTTCATGCTTTCATTGAAAATACGTGGATGTTGTTCTTTCCGTTTTCCCGATGGCAATACCCCGTCCCGGACGTGTACGAAAGAGCTCCCATGCTGTTCGTATTTGTCTACGATAACAGCATCGCTGTGTGCGCGTCTGTTGCTCGACGGCCCCGTTCCCAATGCACTTCTCGTCGGAGCTCGGACATTCCGGCTTATCCTGGCTCTTCGCGGATGGCCACGTCGACCCTCCGACCATGTGCCACGGCTCTCTCTTCCCTCCTTCTTGCTCTCTCTCTCTCTCTCTCTCTCTCTCTCTCTCGATATCTACCGTGCCGATGGTAAAAGAGCAAAAGCGCGATTCCGAGACTGGCGCGTACGGGCGAGAAAGAGGTTTAACAGGCGCAACGTTTCACTGTCATCGTCACTGTCAACGTATCGGTAAAGCTCCCGGCTTGTTTGCCAGCCACTTGAAACTGTCCGGCTGTCCGCATTACCGTCCAGCCCGCGTGTTTACCCTTCGCCCGACAAGAAGAGCCACTCTCCTACCCTCTCTCGCGTACACGAGAAGAGAAGACAAAATATGATCGTTCCCGAAGGCCCCCGACGAGACGGACGCGTCTTCCAGTTTGCCGCCGTCTGGCGAGCTCAAACGTTCCATCGTGTGACATTTTGGCATCGTGGCCGCAGACGACATTGAACAGGACACTGTCCTTCCACATTGGCCTCCGAAAGTCCTGGCGCCTTTGGAGTCGGACACTGAAAAAAACAAAATCGCATTCACACTGTGTTTACCACAGGTAGAGCGATATTATGCTTAGCATAGATAACAACCATAATTTTTCCACGGTCGCAGCGGTAAAACACGAAACCTACACGAGAATACGGTGATTTTCAATCACTCGCGCAATGATTTATGTGCATGTTCTTTAAGAGTTTAACTTAATTTTTTGTCATGAAGATTGTGTTTGTTTATTTTTTTCAACGGTCGATGCAGGTGACAGAATTTTTGTTTACTCGTAGATTTTACAACACGGCAAGTTGATTATCGGACGCTTGAATATATGCTTCATGTGCCGATACCATTACGAGTTAATACTGTCGGCCTCGTTGATTTAAGCTGACAACGAGTATTTTTACTTCAGAGCCCGTTAAGAAAATGTCAAGCGTTCGTTGGAGACAAACTACCGTAACTACTCGTACCATAATTTCTATGCATATTGCTTACAAATTTATGTTAGTTTTTTTCGCGAGGTATGATTTAAAAAAATTTCCAACAGCCAATGCAGTTAACAACGCACTTTATTACAACATCTCGTTGTTCATTTGATGTATACGAACAAAATGATAAAGCATATTGAATTTATGTCTTTCAAATCAATGCTTCGTTTGCTGATAAAATTACGATTAAACACCTTCTACCTCGATAATATCACTCGATCGTATTTTTACTTTTCAGAGCCCGAAAAAAATTATAAGTCTCACCAAAAAAAAGCTGACTTTAGGCCCAGTCGCTGAGATGCGCAATACCGCTTGTTTCGAAAACCAGCCGACGTTACGGGATGGCTGAGACTAAAAAGTGCAACAGCTCGTAGCAAAAAATTCCCAGCAAAATGCTAGAGCGTCATCGTCACAACAGTTGAACTATCGTTGAAAAAAATCTCCGTGTTGAAAATGAAAGAGTCTCGTAGCAATGAGGAACATAATGATAGAACTCCGTTGGTCAATTGAGACGCATAGCGTACTTTCAAGGCAAAGCCGGCAATCATCTTGAGTACCGGTATTGTCGCGAAGCACGTCCAGCACACCTTATTTTTGCAGGTTCATCGAGCGGCGCACTAGGCGTCAATTACAATCCATCGGCCAGTCGTTTCGCTTGGCGCACATATACACCAATTACTACTTAATTATTAATCGTCGCTCGCGGTCAGGGCGCGCCTGCATTATCGCCATCGAAACGATGACGTTGGAAATACTGAAAAGCGAAGTTGCGAGCCGAGTCGGGATAGCGCCCGACGCACCCGGAGACGGTAATTGGCCGCGCCGCATTGCGAATTATCATCCTGGTAATGATACGTTCCCGCGGGCAACCGGATTATTATTCCATGATAATCTTGGGCCGTTAGCGCGACCGTAATTAGGTCTAAGCGAGCACGGGCGAGCGGCCTCGGGAGCTCTCCTATATTGCATGCTATGTACGAGAGGTGCGCGGGACTCGCGTTCACGTGACGGGTAAACGATTCGTATGGCGTGAGTCCGATAAGACCCGGCGCGTCGTGCTCGGGCTGCGCATAAGCAGCGCGGGCTTTCGTGGAATATGTAGATAGGGATGTGTATGTGAACTGGTGCGAGAGCGCATGTCTGCCGCCGATGAACAACACACTCTCGTTCGCTTGCCGGAAGAACGAACCGGATAATTAATTATTCGACTCGATGATTATATCCCGTCGGATAGGTTGTAAATTAATATCTGGAAATTTCTACAGACTCCGCCGAGTTCAGGTTGTCGGCCAATGAAACTCGGAAAGTGACAAGCTATATGTCGGAAACGACGATCGCGTTTTCGAATAAGATCCGAAACAGCGATAAGATTCGAAATCTCGTCGCCAGATCGCAGCATCCCTGGTATCGATGCGGGGGATCATTTATTTATTTACTTACTTATTGGGATGGGTAGGGGGAATCCCAGTTATTCGTACGAACTGGCAAACAGTGGTGTCTGGATATTTCCGACGATTATGTTTTTATTGTCTTGTGTTTTTTTTTTTTTTTACAGAATCGCATCAAAATAGTTATCGAAATGTACGGCTTTTATATAATATTAATTTGAATAAGAAACATTATCGGTAACCTACTAATTATAGTCTTACTAAATAGTAAAAAGTAACCAGGTAGTTACCAAAAAAAATGGTAGGACACTAATCGAGTCAATTTTAACGGTGTTTATATTTCAGATTTATCATTGAAAAAACACCATAATAAAATAATACTTGTTTCAGTTAATTAAAACCTCAGACTTTTCTGTAATATTAATTATTTCAATATCTCCACTATCTGAAAAAATCTTTCATATTCAGGGCTATGCGGAACTTGGATAGTCAGTAATTGGTCCGTTTACCCCAAGGCTCGACGATCAAATAACATAAAAAATTTGTGCTACCGTTCGAATAATAGAAATTCGGATAAAGCAAGCGGGAGTTCGGATAACCGAGATTATGATAATGGAGGTTCTACAGTAGATGAAAAACGAGACCCGTCATACAGTCAAGTCATAAATCAGGAGTACAGGTGAGTAAAAGAATATCATAATGGCCCGCGTATTTTCACCGATAAATTTTGCTCATTGATGTAGCGCCTAGTATCGCGATGTAGCTTTGCTTCGAGGCCGTCGATACCCTGGCGTATCCCAAAGCCGTGTCCTCGGCACATTTTTACGCGACTCTGAGCAGGGTACCGAGGGATACGGGTGAATCACAGGGCAGTTCTTTGATGCAAAGAGCCGAGGCATGCGAAAGCCAGGTTACACCCCATTGCTGATCCCGAGGAACACGTCCGTCCGCTTGCGTTGAGGCGTAAAAGAGCGGCGAGCCATGCGAGGTGAGCATTGAGGGCGAGAACCCACGGGTGCCGCAGTGTTCATTATACACGAGGCTGTAATTTGTATTTGTTCGTTCGTCGTAAAACCGGCGGTCGCGAGCGCTCACAAATGACAGAAGCGAGTACATTCGATGCCGTGCGAGAGTTTTTCGCAGCGCACGACGAGTACGCGAAGTCGCTTGCGCGGCATTCAGAGCCACGAGCGGCGGTGAGCGGGGGAAAGGTTTTGTTTCCTGGCTCACGGTACCCGACTTACAGACTCACCGTGATTTATCTACCGCCGTGTAACGGCTGGAGTCTAAAACCATACTCGACAAGAGGTTGCTACGATTAGATACGAAATATAAAAACTGCTTCGGTAAACTGTACGACCGTCGGGTCGTTAGCCTCGCTAGGCGACTCTGGACATTGACGATTTATAGGCGAGAGGTCGGTTTATGGCACTCCTGTTTATGTTCACTCTCATATTAAACGGTGACGAGGTAGACGAAGAGGAATCCGAGACTCGTTCGATTTATCGACCGCAATAAGTCCAAAAATACACGTTTTTTGAGCGGTCCGACATCGTCCTATTCAACGTCGTCACCGATTTTTAAGTGCGCTTCACTGACGGCTCGAATTTTATATCATTTTTAAGAACTTCGCTGACTTTTTCCCTTCGCTGATCGCTGAAAATTTTTCAAACGATCCTCCGAACTCGAAGATATCGCGAACGTGAGCACGAATACACAGACGAACGGACAAGCATATAGCTGTCTCGTCGACGCTTTTCTTCGCATTATAATTATAGCTTTCCGAGCAGAGCAAGTGCTGGACGTCGAGCGAGCCGTCGGTCGACACCCCCATTTGTCTTCGTGGCGACTGGCAGTTCGCTTATAGCATACCGAGTCACGTACATATATCCTTTACTACCGAGTAAGACGAAGAGAAGCGACGGGCCCGAGGCACCCACCACGTAGCCAACGGATGTCGTTTGCCAGAGTCAACGAGACGTGCGATTCTTATCTTCACCCTTTTCTCCTCACCTCACCTTTCTTTCACCAGCGTAGACCATAATTTAACGCGGACTCCTGTCTCACTCGGTGACTCGTTCTGTGTTACGCCTGTATGACTACTCGGCTTGCCGGCTATTACGTTCTTTGCCACCTAAGTTCTCTGTCCTCCGAGGTACTAAATCGCTCGGGAAGCAATGTTTGCGGTATTATTAACGCGAATTAGCGCACATTACTTCTACCCCTTTGCTACCCCGTTGTTCTCCCTTCCTCTATATCATGCTCTTTGTAATCATAATTTCATACCAAGAACAAATTCTAACGAAGCTGGTACTTGAAATATATTTTTCATTTACTTCCGACGAATCTTAATATTGCATAATCCAAGCAGGGATTTTCAACCAGGCCTCACATACACTATTAAAAATAATTCTATTAAACAAGTCCAACCTCATTTATTCCGGTCTGAATACACAAATGTGGAAAGTTCAAAATTAAAAAATGTGGACGTTTGCGACCAATAATTTTTTGTGACAATTTACAACTTTTTTCACATTGTAGATTTAACCGCACACAAATATTTTGTATACGCGAACTTTTTATACACATATTTTATTAAAAAAATAATATCGAATATCTCTGATTTTTTTTCGCATTGCATTGCCAGCGTACTCACAATAGCGGATGGAAGAACGCGGTAGCGCGAGTGCAAACCGCAGGTGGGCAAGCACGCTTACGTTCAATAGTTATTTCCTCGCTTTGCGGTATGGCGTCGGACGGCGTGATATGGTTCTCGCATCCGTACACCCGTTGAGCAGAAACGCAATTTCTGTTGTGCCCGTTGTGGTTCCGACAGCTATGTACGCAACAGCCCTTTTCACCGGCGGGTAATATGACATTTGCATGAAAACAGGGCGGGAGAGCTGCTTCTGCTGTTCGTTGGGTTATTGTTCGGCGACATCCGGTTTCGCCTCGTATACCTGTCATTAGCGAGACGAGATCTTCGGGCCGAGATAAGATTCACTCGTGTAAATCTCGCAGAGCGACCAACGAAAGCTCGCACGAATCAGGAGTGCGTGAACTATATCGCGTGAAAAGGTTAACAAACGACCGAGGTACTGTGTACCGGCTGCACGCTCGCGCTCCGATGATCGCCTCACCGCGAAGGATAAGCCCCTAAGCAGGTACAATAGAAAACAACAAAAAGTTGAAAAAAAATAAATAAAGAATACATGATATCTTTTCGGTGCGGCTCGATCGAAAATTCTTTAGCGGCCGTGGGAAATTTTTTTTCGATCGGTAACGGCGGAAAGATCCAGTCTCGCTTTCACTCGTTTTCTCTTCCAGGAAGAACGTGCTCGCGCGTGGTCGCGTAAGAATTAAGAGGAGTCTAATCGTCGCAGTGTCATGCTGACACGCGCTTCGATTGCAATGCGTGAAGTACATCGAGTTGGGTGGGGTAATCGCGAAGTCCTGAGAATAGAAGGATAGCCGTCGCACGTCGCTCGGCCGCGAATGTACGCTCATTTAGAATTCTGCACGGCGTTCAAGCGATTCGTCGTTATTTCCCTGCCGAAATAACCTCAGTCCCGAATGCTTCGTTATAGTCTCGGCAGGAAATTTTATTAATTGTCACGCTGGAGCTATATTCAATATCGCACGGAAAAATTGTCCGAATTTGATTCAACTAGCGATTTCCTTCGGTGCATCGATCATCCATATTCACTACTTTTAATAATAAATTGTAACAGAGTCTCTCCGAAATCTTGAAAGTTCTCAAGTCTGTTGTCCCATACCGGATATTTTTGCCCTTGCAGATTGGTTCATTTTGAAGACGGTTTTATGCGAAACGACAATGGGATCTTGGACGGATCTCATTGACGGAAGAAACGGGCTTGGAAGCAAAGGGAGACCGACAAGCTGCAGTTTTCAATTTTATATATTTCAACGTGTTATCATGCTTACACAGCACCGGAGTTTATTCTACTCGCAAAACACAAACGGAGCAGACAGAAGTGTCGTATAACTACAGTCGAGGGTGGCGGGTAACACCGGCGAGTCTCGCAGGGTTGTCTTGCCTGTCTAGTCGGTGAAGAAAGCCGGCGAAACGTCAGGAACAAAAGAGACTGCGGCCCGCGGGTTGCGCGAGCTGTCACCTGCATTGTTGTTGCGTTGCTCGCCAGCTCTCGCTATCCGTCTCTTTCTTCACGGTGCTCGGAGCCTCGGCGGAAGGACGGTACCAGCCGCAGAGACTCGCCGTCGTCGACGTTGTCGTTGCTTGGCAGAACGGACGACGCACGTCTGGTTTACAATGGCCACCGGCACAGTCACGCCTCGTCGCAGCATGCCTAATCACCCTTGGGCGGACGTCTGCTATTGAGATGTTTAATTAACTCCATTGTAGTGGTTCTCTTTGCCGAAGAGGAGACGGAGAAAGAGGATCAGTCCCTATTCTCATCTTCGTACCGCTGAGCCCAGCGTAGTTTCCGGCGGTTATTGCCGACGTCGACTCGCCGGCAGTCCTGGCTGTCGCTGCCGGTTTCCTTCTCTAGCCGTCTGTATCAGCAAGGTCTGTAATTACTCGGGTCTCTTCCATTTCGAAATCTGATAGACCCGTTTTACAGATCTTTCCTATTTCTCGGAAGTACGTTACGTTGGAATGTTTTTGCCCAGCTACACTAAATAGATCCTTTTTCATGACTGCAATAGGGGGTGCGACTGGCAGATTCCTTATGGGCAGGAAGAAAAGTGATTCCGTGGAAAGAAAAGTTCAACTTTTTATCCCCGTTGTAGGTGACATATGACCACTTTTTAGCATAGAGGGTGTCTTCACCTCGTGTGAATTTCTTCACACTTCGCACTCGGTGGAAAGACCCACTTTCCTCCCTTGTGTAATATCCCGAGACGAAATTTTCGAGTAATTTATCGGGCCCTGATAAATTCTTATCAGATCCTTGTGAATCGTTCGTCATCATTTCCAGCGTTAATGTATATCATGTTAAAAATATTTTTTTCAATCGCAAAGACGACGGTTTCCGAGGGTTAGAGACATAGATTTATTGATGAAAGCAGAAAAAACGAGTCCTTCAGGTCACTTTATTGTCGTGTCATAGAGAGATGATAAAACTCTACGATGATCACCGCGGTTTACCGCAAGGGTACATGAAGATCTTTCTCAGCAGCTTGGCAGAAGCACGGGGGAGCACTGTCGAAGCGATGATTTAATGCTGGGCTTGCCGCACCATGGGGCTGCACAAATATTTTGTCAATGCCGGTTACAGCGCACCGCTGTCGTGCTTGATCTCGAGAGAGTTCGGGCGGAAGAGAGTTTTCATGGCCGGACTGGGTTTTACTGTGCGGCTGTAAAATCGTGATATTGGTCAAGCTGACCGACGTGTTCGGGCCGGTGAAGTTGCACTGCGATACAGTGTTGAAAAATCTGGGAAAAAGTACTAAAGAAATTCGAAGTTCTTTTCGCGTATATGGCGAGTCGAATAAAAAAACTTTTATGAAGAAGATTCCGGGAATCGTGTTGTAATATCCATTACGATATTTTTGATAATTAACACACATATTGAAAGAAGAATGTGATATACCGGTCATCAAGAAAAAACTACCACAGCTCATGATTTAACGCAAGCAAGTCGCTACCTATGGCAAAAACTTCCACATTTTTGAAGAATTCTTATCTAACATCTACGAGAAATTCTTATAAATCCGCCACTTCCTGTCACAGATAACGCCCTAGTTCGGTACGACCACGTGCTATAGCATATCATATAGCTATGGCATATATCTCAAGCGCCGTAATCATATTTACCGAATCTTTCTCTCAGCAGATGTTTGTATTACAAATTTGTCTTACGCGATTGATTGATAGACCCGAGATATTTACAGCTCCGTGTGCCAAAAGCAGATTCGCAATCAGTGAGAAAAAAAATAAATTGAGCATGGCCTCGAAAAGTTGAACGACGAAATTTTAATCCAGCGCAAATTTCTATAAATTTTCGTTATCTTACTTTTCTATCTCAAGCATGATCCACGAGAAAGCCCAGCTGGTTCGGCAAAGAGTCTCGTATTGAAGAAAGCTCTGCGCGAAACGGTAAAAACGTGCAAATTACGGTAAAACTGGTGAATATGACTCACCTCGCTTAGCGTGTAAATCAGAGATATGCGGACCGGGCCATTTTCACCACCTTCAGTTTACTCTTCAACAATCTAAGCTACCAGTACCGTTATTATTTATAAAATTATTACGACTTCGCGAAAATACAGTCTACGCCGTTAAATGATTCCATAACTCCGTGCGTCATAATATCCGTTCCGCAGTTTCCCTTTGTACCTGTGATTCAATGGAAATCCCAATGGCCCGAGTGCTCCGTTATTGTTTGAAATACAAGAGAGAAACAAGCAGCGAAATCGCTGACCATTATTTGGGAACACCCCGGTGTATATCTTGCTGGTTTCATGCCCACACAAAACTAAACGACCGAGCAAAGTATTTCTCTGTGAAAATCTCTGAATGCCCTTCTTTGTGTCGGAGGCCGGTGGAGCAGAGCGGTGTTACGTCGTCGCGACGACTGCGACCAAGACGACAGGGTTTGCTCGCCAGGTCTGCTTCTTTTACGAGGCATTCGACACAATCCACTATGCGACCAGCCATAATACCTCTCCATCAGGGCGCAATTACGTAATTAGATTAACCACTTTACGGCACGTTTTTGTAAAGCACGCCGTTGACGAGGAGGCAGAAGCCGAAGAAAGAGTTGGCCGCGCGTGCACGCGCTAACTGTGTTTTCGTTTGACGCCGATCGCGAGTGATTTTTGTCGTTGAAACTGGCGAGAAACGGCAACTCTTTGAGCAGAGTGGGAGAGGAAAGAGGGAAACCGCTACCTCTCTGATGGTTTTTCAGCCGTGGTTCCTACGCTCTTGCTTCTTCTCCTTTACGACTTAATGGCTATACTTCGCTGATTCATTGCGGTGATCCGCGAAGCCGCGAGGCTTTCTCGGTTCTCTCGGCGAGAGACGAATCGCGATGAAGCGATTCTTGGAATACGGGATGTCGGCACTCGGATAAAATGTGGATCATCGTGAGAGCCCGAGAATAAGCGGGTCCAATAATTCGTTTCGTCGAATATCTCTTGGCAGCTCCCTTTGCCACCTGAATACAGAATTCGGCTGATGTTTGTCGGCTGAAACAACGATACTGCATGTGAGTAGAACAAAAAACATTACACGAGCAATAATGATACAGTCAATGTATCTCATTTATTTTCGCGAGTAACAAATTTATTCAGTCATTCTTATACTATTCTCGATAGAACTCACTAAATAAACAATTTTAACGGCTGAAAATTTCTAGCTAAGACAGAAGCTTCTGCGAAGAGTAGATTAGGATCTTGATGGAGAGACAGAGTAGATCAAGATATACATAGACAGATACCGTGGATCAAGATACGTCGTTGGTTCACGGTGACTTTTTTGACGATATTGTGACAGTCGTAACGGACGAAACGATGTCAAAACGTTAGACGATAACTCTCAGCGGCTTTATTCGTATGAATCTCGCTTATCTGAAGAAAACATGTTTGTTTCGGAAAGTTCTGTTTTTATCGACGCTAGCTAGACATTCAGGAAATATTTATTGAATCACGATAAATTATATTTCTCTTCTTACAATATTGTCCGACAGATCGGATGTCACACAGAGAGATATCAACGATGATGTAACGCTCGGGTTGACTAATTAGTGCCCGTATGAATTGTTCGTTTTGCCCGCACTCGGTAACTGGATCTTCGGTGTCGACGCGGCGATTAACACAATTTCATAGGGCGGAGTTCGAATATTGGTCAGTCATTACGGATGGGTAGGTATCCTCTGTCCGGCGTTGGAACGACGTCAGCCTCGTTGTCATTGACCAAGACAAGCGGCGGCGCGTAGGAAGAATCCTCTTGCGGTGTCGGCACGTAGATTGTTCGATTCGCCGCATGTCCAACTGCCAGTTTCCATTTGGTTCCCGAGAAGTAGTACGAATCCTGACGCATCGCGTATCTCTTCTCCGGCTCCACGGTGGTTCTCTGAGCGCCGATCCCAACCACCAGCAAAGTCACTGAGGCAAGAGCCAAACCGACGATTAACTTCATCGCTGTAGTCTGAAATCCTCCGATTTCTCCCGTTATTCAATTCACTCTTGGCACCCTTCACCTTTGGTCGTCAGTTTAGATGTGACTATTAAAACATTTCGCATCGGCTTTATATAGACGGAACCCGCCACACACGGTGATCAGCATTTTGTGTTGTAAAGAGGCAAAGCCGTAGAAGGCTATCAAGAGAAAACTAAGAAGTTTCGCACAACGTATATTTATTGCCGTTCGGGCTACAGTGTGTTTCGAGTCGGACGAAGCTGTGTATTCACGTGTTTCGGGAACCTTAATTCAGAAAGCGAGAGGCGCGTGTCTTTGTGACCGGTCGACGATCCTCTCAAACGAGGAAGATTTCTCAATTAATCTACCACATGCAGTCCTCCTATCTTCTGAAACGGCATGACTAAAAATGTCTGGAAATACTCTACCCAAAAAATAGACAATAAACAACTGTAAAAAAATTATAAAAATAGACTATATTTGAATATAAAATTATATAAATAGACTAATAATTTTTTAATATCTGATTATATGACATGAAAGATATTAGTAATATCTTTTTAGATTTCACTGCATAATGTGAACAGGGTGAAAGTTTTGAATGAGGGTCGTCACGGTCGACGATCCAATGCGTGTGGATGCGAATGCAGGTTTAGAGGAATTCGTCGTTTCGATCACGTACTTGACAAGCATTGAGTTTACAATAATTTCCTTGGACCACTTGTAGTTCGGTAACATAAAATACTTGTATATCTCATCGTAATGGTTAAATTCACTTAATTTCCATAAAAACTCAAAGTTCCGAAGAATGTTAAATTCAATTATCAATGCCTGGCACCTTCCTGAGACATTCCTAGGCAGTCGTAAATTCTTAGGTTATCCCTATGGACTTATAATTTCAAGCATGCCAGAAGGACGACTAGGATGATCCACCATATTTTTTATTGCTAGACTTCTATAAATAGCCCTCGACTATAAATTTTTTAGAACACACCGAAATCTCCGCATCCACAGTATTTTCCCTTGATTAGCCAGATTGTATCGGAAGTTCGTAAAATAAGAAGAAAAAATGCACGATAGATTGCCTCTTTGTTTCTTTCGCTTGTATTCTCTTGTTCAGCAATTGCAAGATACTTGCAAGCGACCGACTGAACGAGCACTGACGCAATCGAATAAAACACAGTGTAATTTCCCGTCATTACATCGACCACTTGACAGACACATGGATCTGACCAGATAGCCTCACGGTCGTAAATAAGAATCGCCTGCAGCCACCGGTAATGCCTTCGTGTTCTGTAACGGTTTCTTGCAGTCATTCCATCGACGAGCAAGCGTTTTTATACTTCGATCGCGACGTGTCTCTACTTACCGATACAATGTATCACCTATGTATTTCCGTGAAACAGGCACAATGTTGTTGCAAAACTTTGTTAAATGTTACACGGTGCATTGCAGTTTGTTAGCTTACAGGCTCGAATTGATCTCCCGGCTTGATCTCGATAGTTGGGTTTATGTAGTTAAAATCCTACGATGACGCCGCTGACAGTGCGTGCTGATAACGTAGTATCTTCTTCGAAATTTTTCGTTAGATTCGGGACGTTGAGCGTTAGGTCTGGGTGCGGCTTCATGAATAGATATGGAAGAGAAATAAAAAGAATATAATTGGCATAACCTTACAGTTCATTTACATATTCCGACAAGGACTTTCGATTGCGCCACTAACCAATAGTTATTTATGATAATCGTTCGTACCTTCGTTATGTGTTAGCAAACTCTGGGCGTCGAAAAATATCAGGGCAATAAACAGAGATATGTGACAATAAGTACAGGGAGAATAAGCACGTTGAGTAGTGCGTCTAAAAAAAATAATAATTTTGTTAATATTCAAATTATCAATCCTCGAAGACATTTTGGATTCCGACAACGGTTTATTACACGAATCGGTATTTATGAGAAAAACATAACAGCATTATTTATCACACTGGTGTACAACTCGACTGTGTGTAATGAAATACCTGAGCGTTGAGGGATATCGAAGCAATAAAAAAAACTATCTGTGACGATAAGTACAGACAGTATAAGTACCTTTTAAGTGGTTTGTCGTGCAGAAAAAAGAAATAAAAATCTTGATACATTCGAATTATAGCTCGTCAAAGTCAATGCAACGATTCCACCGCTGGTTTATTATACGGATTGGAATTCATGGAAAAACCATAACATGTTGATGGTCCACGGTCGGAAAGCTTCGGCAGTTGACTTTTATTTTTACACGAAATTCATGAGCTCTTGTCGCGTTCGACCATCGCTATAAAGATTTATATTTATAATTTTTTCGATGATTCAAACATTCCATTGACCAGGTAATGGGACTTTCATACTAAAAAGTTCTATTTATATGAGCATTCCTACAAATTATAATTAAACCCGCACGAACAAAAAAATTGCCTAAAAACAACTTTCGATTTGAAGAATTTACAAGATAAAGAAAAATTGGTAAAGATCGATTATCCTGACACTTTGAAAATAAATGGTATGACGTAATATCCTGACCTTTCGTCGACCGTGCAGTCGGTGTAGTTCTTTTATACGACTTCGCGTCGCTTTAAAAAAAATGGCTTGTCCTCGAAATGCGCGTATTCGCTGATGTGCGGAACAACGAAAGAACATGACGATGAGGACAATGAAAAACATTACTTTCGTTCACGGATTCTTACGATCCGTCGCGCCTGAACGAACTTCTATAAAGAACCCTCGGCTCATACAAACATACACAATATTTTGTATATTTTTTTACCTCGCGTTTTTCATTATCATTCGTTATAGTTGAATGTAACACACAGCCGCCGACGTGGCCGGCTGTGGTAATTTACTCGTGATGGCTCGTACACCGTGAAATGACTGTACTTCTTTGGGTTCTGTGCAGTCAGAATGCAGCACGGTGACGAGCTCGACACGCCTCTCCGTCACGCCTTCGCAGCCTACCGACTGTCCGATTAAAAGATATCACGACGGAAATTACTCATTATCGTTATTTACGAGCGTTGAATCTCGCATGTTCGCGAACCCACGGCCAATTCCGTAAATGCAACTGCAGAGAAATATTGACAGGCTGCGGAGCAATAAAAATTATTGCGCGTTATCACGACTAATTAAAAAGCAGAAGGACATATTGTCTGTGTCAACATCTGTTTCTACAAACAATAAGCTGTTCCCATGGTAAGCTAATTATTTTTTCCAATTTAGCCAATTTCATTTAGCATTGGCTCATGCGGCCTTGTCGACGCGAACTAGAGCTACATAACGACAAATACCGTACCATTTAGTTATTGGAAATGTGGATTCGCCAAACAGGAATATAAATTATGACGTATTATCGAGATTAAGTAAAACCGGAAGGAACTTATTTTCTGTATTTAAACATCTGATTTCAGAAACAATAAGAATTTGTTTCTTGGCAAGCCATTTAATTTTTGCAGTTTGGCCAATTTCATCTGGCTCATGCGAGCTTGTCAACAAGAACTCGAATAAACTCTGAATAAGCTCCTTATACGGCGAAATACGGCCGTCGTACATCGAGCCACGAAACGAGTATCCGACAGAGTTCTTAAATAATCCGTCGAACACGCGAAGTTGGCTTACCCGGGATCTAGTGCCCACGTTTGCACGGTCTTGCGATCAACTCGAATTAGAAACGATCACGCACTCGACAAGCGGCGCACTCGCACGCACGTGATATTTTAGGTTTATGTCCTTAGGGAAGTACAAGCCAACCGGTACGTACGTAGGGCTTTAGTGATTTGCACGGAAGAGAGAAGTCCGCGGGGGAAATTAAGATCTCGCGGAGGAGATAGAGACCCCGAGAAATCACACGCGAGACAGACGCGCGTTTACTGCCTCCGACAAGACAAAACCGCGAAATACTCGTCGTAAATTCTCCAAGGCTTTATCGCGCACGCCGAGTTGTCTCGAGCCGTAGATATTCCTTGTGCTCATTCAAGAAATCCGTTTATGCGGCACTCTCCACGTCGGATGATTCCCCGTAATCTCTCCCGAGGGTATTTCGCTCGCAATCAGACCTGTACGTGATTTACGAGACGTGTAATCATGCCTACAAGGGCAACAACTCACTCCGCTCTCGCCTCACTTTTAATCTTCGTCTAATTAAGCGATAGCTGCCGGCTGTATATGAAAAAAAAAACTTTCACTGCCGTCTTGTTCTTCGGACGAAGATATTTTCGAGGAACGCACGAATCATGCGGACACGGCAGGAAAATATACTTCGTTCGAGCGCTCTTCGATGCAAGTCGTAAATTGCGTAATTGTGATTCATGAAATCTTTGGTAAATTAGCGGTTGTCCCAAATTACGCCGGTGAATACAATCGTTAGGGACCGGTGGTGGAGCGGATAAAACTTTTTTTTTTTTTTTTTTTCATTAAACGAGAATCGCAAGCAACTCTGGCAGTGCGAAAGTGACTATTTCACAACGTTCTCGCAACACGAGCCTCGTGATGCACGTGCGACGTGTATATACATTATCCATTATGATTGATGAGTTATTTGAAGAAGACGTGAAAAACATATCCGTTGTCAGCTGTTGATCAGAAATCTTCGTAGGAGGAGTGGGATTATTAAACGTGAAGCAATAATAATAAGCGATATGTACGTGCTGCTTATGGGAGGAGATAATGTTTTCTCTTCCCATTTAACGCCGCGAGATAAGCTCTATCTTTCTCCTTCGGTGTGTTCCGGCGATCGGTGTGTTCACTATTTGCAGGAGTGTTTTCGCGTTGTCAATCGGTTCGATGCACATGTCAGATAAGCTTCGAGTGTACATACGTCGAAGTATGTACGCTGTAGATATAGTCGTTTTTATTTCTCTTGACTCAGCAAACTAGAAGCAGAATTAATTGACTGGTTGGCGAGAGATATATTTACGCATACGTGAGTATGCATATGTAGCGTGCAGCAATCATAGTGCAACTTTTACGAAATTAATAACTCTCGGGCCTAGGTGACTTGGTGCCGGTGTTACGTCGACTCCACTCGTCGATGGACGGATAGGAGATATTATACATTATGTGCACCGGTATATACAGAGTATGAGTAATCGTCGGTAATTTGCGGTCGTTAAGCGTACAACATATACTTAACGTCAATGTATGCCCTCCGGGCGTGCGGCCCTTCGTACTCTCGTGCCGTAAAAAGAGAAACGCGTTTAACACATTGCCCCAGAGCCGATCGAGTCTCTCGCGTCTCCTTGCCAGCCAATATTCCGTTGACATTTGCCATGATCTATTATTATGAATGTATTATGTGCTATTCGTCGGGACGTAAATAAACCCATCTGCATTCGTGATACTTTGTACGATACCCGGTTTTTTTTTTAATTTTTTTGTGCTTCGCTGGTATGGCACAGTCGGAGTTCATGATAGAGACCTCGATTCGCAGTTAGGAGAGGTTCGTCGGCAAATTTTTTTTTCGAGCTATCTTCTTTTTTTTGGCGTCTCTCGCGATCGCAACGCAGAAGAGAACATGCAAACGGAGATCCGTGCTGCATCGTCTGAGTTATCGCGACATGCCGCGGTACGCGGTCATATCGATAAGTCAACTTGACTGAGAGTGTTTATCGCTGTCCAAGACCATTTTCTTCACTTTATTTTTTTGAAGTTGCTTAGTATCCTCATCGCTGAAGACTATTCTTTTAATGTCGTTGGTACAACGCTCGGACGATTCTTTTTGACGCTGAGTTGACGAACGATTAATGCGTTTTTTTAAGACTAATAAATCGATTCGCATACTTTGTGACATAGGTGTTTATTAACATTTGAATTACAGGGATTCACTATGTAAATGCTGCATCGTTGCGGATGATCGAATTTGTATAAGTTCGATTTTCATGTGACGAACAGACATTGAGTAGAGAAACTTTCTGGATTTTTTGTTACACATCGATCAGAACTAGGTTAATTTTCCTCGGGAAGTTTGATGGGTCGCTGACTGTGTGTTAGTAATCACGTATGGCTCGACAGCTGGCTGACACACTGGCTCGAGTCCGACATGCTTGACGATCGACTGATGCCGGCCAACGTATTTGTAAATCGGTTGATAAACTCCGAATTCGTTGGATGTTGGTAAGTCAACTCCTACTCACTTAACGAATGGCTTTTGTACTCCTGCGGGTTTGTAAATCGGCTGGTAAGCTCCGAATTCGTTGAAAGTTGGCACGTGAACTCTTACTTGCTTGGCCAGTGGCTGGAGTACCCCGAAGTGTTTGTAAGTCGGCTGATGAACTCCGAATTCGTTGGAAGTTTTTACGTGGACTCCCACTTGCTTGACGACTGGCTGATGGATCCCGACGTGTTTGTTGGTCGATTGTTGTACTCCGACGTGGCTGAAGGTGGGACGATACGTTCCAAACCGATCGTAAGTTGGCACGTGAACCAACATTTTCCCTACGAGTGGCCGATGTACTTCGACCTGTTTATAGCCGAGAGCGTGAACTCCAACACGACCTGTGTCGTGGATCCCAACCTATCGTACCATGTGACATAATAATAATACGTACTGTGAACTTCTTTAAGAAACTAACTGGAGGATTTGCTCTACAAAAACAGGTAACTTTTGAAAATTTGTTTAGCGCTTATCTAGATAAAAAAGACAACCTTAATTGTTTGTTACTCACAAATAAATCGAAATTTTGTTAGATCATCCGGTCATTAGATAAAAAATGTTTTTCAAATTTGAACTCTATTAGACGAATATATTTCGAGATAAAATTTGCATTAATAAGTGTCAATAGATCCATTGTCAATTTATATTTTACAATGAAAAACTTAATTTCCATTATAGTCTGTACTAAATGCGTTTAAAAACCCGACCTTGTCGTTCGAACTCCCGCGTTAAAAAAGTTGAAAACGACCTGTTCTTTGGAGTAAATTCTTATGCGGGTGTCTTAATTCTCGGACGAACTGAACTGATCTGCTAGAAGGGATTAGGTCAGACGTTTATGATGCGCTGTTGACAACGACGCTCGTACCTGTGGATGAAATGGCTGCGTATATCTGAAGATAGTTTCCGGTGTATGTTGGACGTTTCTCAATTCCCACTTGACTCCGTTTTTGAAGCTGGACGGAACTTTATGGGCCTCCCTGATATGATCGGGAGCTGCGTCGTTGTGAACCGCTAGCGTTACCACTAGTACGATAGCACAAAATTTCATGTTCTTCCAAGAGGTTTTTCTTTTCTACGCGTCGAAAAATAACAATCAAACGCGATTCTACTCGATCGTCTCTGACGACGATACTTCGACGCTTTCCGCGGACAGGTCTGATGCCGCTCCACCGAATCCTCGCCCTTTATATACCGATACTCGTCGAACCGGTGGATTCGTACGATTCCACAAAAGCAACAAAATCTCCCCCAATGTTATTTATTAGACAGGACGAGCGTCTTTAAGGAACCGACAAGGTGACCCTAGACTTTTTGGCGCGTCTGGCGCGTAGATGCAGGATATCATATGCATAGAAAAAGATTCAGCATCGAGGCAACTACGTTAACGACTTCGTGTCGCCAGGAGAACCGGCTGCCCAATCCGAATGAAAAAAAAAATTAACCACGAAGAAGTTGCATCTCTACGGGATCGCCCGTCGGCAAATATATTCAGCGATGTTTTCCGATCACACCCGGGCTTCTTTTCGAGTCGATATTTCAGCCACCACGATGATTTGCATTCCGAAGATATCCCTCTGCAAAAATGCAGTTGCCGGAGTATTGATGAACGAGTTAGAGTGGGATAGTGAAGATAGAAAAAAATCGTAACAGATTGTAGCAAGGCGATTCTAGAAAGGGAATTTATATTTACTTCGCAATCAACGGAGTGTCGGTCAATCAGCATAAAATAAAATCAGGTCGGTTACAGTTTCTCAGACCACTCCATTTTATCGTTCTTGATTATACGAGTGTTTTCCATGAGAAGATAATAATCATAGCACTCTTGGCCAGTATCGGAAGAATGTCATAAAACTTTGGCACGGTGAGTTTTGACGACGTGCTAAAATCGAGCTAAATGTCTAGGTAAGTAGAATATTAATGACGGCTATATTTCATAATTACAGCGATCTATAGAGCCTTTCCTCTCTCTTGGAGAGAGAGGCCTTAGAGAGACGGTGAGTTGTAGCTAGGCAGCTCACGCCAAGCACGATTTTACGATGCAATTGCTGCTGCTGCTCCTGGCGTCATCGCGGCAATGGCGAAACATAAATAACGGATCGTTATACCGAGAATTTTAATTCATTTCGTTTGCGATCCATTTTATTTTGTCGGAGCGGAAAAGCGTTACGAATCTTTTATGGAGTGATCAAGCTGCAACGTCATTATCTTCGCACGGTCGGGTGCCGTGATATGAAACCAAATGACTTGAGATTTTTTTCGATTTGCGATATTAACCGCATGCATCCGTTTTTTTTCGCTAATGAGAATTTTTTGTCCGGGTCTAATGAGAACATGTATATAAAGTCTCAGGATTGCCCATCGAACCTGATTGGACTTTGCGAAAATGAGAGATCGATGACTCGCCAGGTCAATGATCGTCGATTTCTCGCTCGTATGTAAATTTTCAGAAGTTCCTTGAACGATGAAAAAAAAAAATTAAATCTTTTGGAACACACATTCGGAATGAAATTTGTCGGAAACTTATAAGTTCTTGCGGAAAGGAGCTCGGACGTGGTGGCGAGGTATGACGAGGAGCGGTCCTAAACGAAACTCTCCCTCATTGTTGGACGACATGATGAATGCACGAACATTGGTCAGCTCATGTCGCGGAAGTCATAGATAATGATAATACGTCCGATGCATAATCGACTTCGCGACAGTGTACGCCCCAGCCACTACTAAATAGCCTTATTTTAAGAAAGCTACAATGACGCGGACACGAATCGTGTATGGCCGCTTATATGTGTATATGAATTATATATACATAGACGTGTGTATTTGAGGCCCGCTGAAGTGGGGCTCGTTGAGCATGAAATTCTCGACGATACGTATAGTATGCATTAGATACGTAAATGTACGTGTACGTTTCACCATGCGTGAATAAGCACCTCTTGTAATGCATATGCGAACCCCGAAGCAGGATACATAAATTTCGAGTCCGGCGATGGCGAAACTAGGAGTCGGGTACGCCGCTGAACGAGAACCACGAGAGAGGAGAGTTCGACGAGTCAACCGGGCAGGCATTGTCGGTGAGAGAGCAGCGCACACACGGCGAAGAACAGCTCTCCTCATCGCCTAGCATACAAATGAAGAGTATAAACATGTCGTCATTATCTGTCGGATTTATAACGTGGATAGGAGGACGACGGGCGAGCTCACCGGGCCCCGCTTGACGTACAGGTGGCTGTCTGCCCGCTCCTCCTCGACTGCACAATTTGTACGCAGTGGTTCCCACTTCGGAGCAGCAAGAAAAAATCTCTCCGCTCGTCCCATCCATCGAACCCCAATCACTTCCGCCACTGAAACCTAAAAAGAAAAAAAAATTATTTCATCGATGATCCGAAAATTAATACTTATCGTCGTTGAATAAATATTTATTCGAATCAATAACTATTCACTCGCGGCATACCCGCAATAACTTTTCGGACCTCAATCATTGATTCGCAGTCTCAACCGCCATAAAATTATTCGGAAAACCTATTGGGGCCCTGAGCCTGTGACTGAGACCACGATTACGACGATACGATAGACGAAGAAGCTTGTAGTTTTATTTCTACAATGATGGATTTTTAGGATTTCACAACATAAATTCATCGATAACTGTTCTGACTCAGGGAAAACTTATTTCTGACTCATAATTGACTATTCACAGTTCTGGCCTGAAGATTTATTCTCCATCTGGCAAAAAATGACAACATCGCTGTAGTTTTTCTCAAAAAAAAATTAGGTAAAAAAAGCCTATAACAACCTTCCGTATCGTCCTGATTACCAGTTGCAACTATACAGTCGTAATAAACTTGACGATTCTTATTACTATCGCGGAACAAAACACGAGGACAACCCAGACGTCTCTTCGTTAAGAGTCTGTCTAAAAAGTGCGAGGTGGATAGTTCGGATCGCAGCTATCGCAATTGTGCATTGGTGTCTCTCCGGCAATCGTGACTCCTCCGGTTTACGAGAGTCGCAGCGAAAAAGAAAAATCATAATCACACGGTGCCAACGCGCCGATGCGGAGAGACAAAGTATCCGACGAGACAGCGAAACAGGCGTTCATGGAACAGGTGTCCTTCCTCTCACCTGTTCCATGAACGCCAATCAAGTCGGCGATAATCCGTGCAGCATGAAGGCGGAGTGCAGGAAATCGCATGAATACGTCTATTTAATAGATTTTTCCGGGCAATAATGTATATGGCGTTTTCGAATTTTCTGAGGCCTATTTTGTATTATTGTGAGGTACAAAATATAATATGATATATTATTGTGAGGTACAAAATACGATAATGAACTCTTGGAGATGGAAGAAGCTAAATACCAAGCACTTTTGTTTCAGCTATTGAAAAGAATTAGACGAATTAAATATTTCCTTCGTTCGTCGTTAGAGATATTCTAAACTTTTTGACCATTGCAAGAATGTATCGACTCCCTTTACCATAAACGACAAATCCTCAGGTTTTAAAATTTAACCTTTGTTACAGTAAACATATCTTTCCAAATTAAATATTTCGCTACATATCACGGACGATTTGCACTTTTTACAATCTTTTACAAATGTTAGCTATAATTGTCGAAAACTATTTTTTAATCCTCGCTGACAACCTCTCAAAATGTTTTGATTCAATGACGATTTCGCAGAATTTTTTTTCTTATTCCTTATACTTTCAAGATGCGGAGTGGCTCCAAGGAAAACTCTAATATTTAATTTTGTTATAAAATCTAGGTATTCAAAGCTTTTAATTTTTTAAGTCGCTCCCAATGACTCCTCAAAATGCATTAATTTCAAAGATCCTTCGCAAATCGCGTTTTCATTTTATACTCCACCATACTCCAGAGTGATCCGCAAAAAAATGAAAAAATGTTCGATTTCAGAACCCCTCTGGCGAACATTTATCGAAGAAGCAGTTTTTGTCTGAAGGGTAGATTGTACTTCGTTAAAGACGCATTATCGCTACGCACGTTCATGTTCTCGTGACTGCAATGCATGTTGGGTGGGACAGATCGATGGATCCAAGAATTTTACACACGATAATTGCTGTATCGAAGCCAATCAAAAACCGTTCCTTTGTTCTCGACGAAAGAGTCGTTCCGTCGCGTCCTCGTCATCGTTATGTCTCGTCGCATTGAGAATATATAAAACCTTCCTCCATTTCCCATGCCGCTCTCCCGAGCCCGACTCGGAATTCATCGTCCACTGTCTTTCCTGCCGGTTCAGCGCCGGCCGTGACGCCGCGGATCGACGTTTGATTTATGCAGCGCGCTGACGAGGCGGCGCAAAATAAAGGAAAGGATGAATAACATTACGTGTCTCGAGGGCGAGGGTGCGCGGTTATGCCCGGTGATTCCACTCCTTATTCTTCGCGAGAGGATAAATAAATTCTCTGCTCCGTACCCCACAAACGCCATGAGGGAGAGACCCTCGATTTTAATAATTCAATGGTGAAAAAAATTGTCTTCCGCCTTTACTTTTGTAAACACTGATTTCCTAAATCAAAATTTACGTGTACATCATAGAATAAAATCTACTTTTCCTACCCCAAAAAAATTCTATCAATGATAAGGCCCCGTCTAGGTGTCCAGACATGCGGCTAATTTTTTTTGTACCATGTCGTACGCTTAGTTATATCTCTCGTTGAAGCATAACAAAATTCGAATGATCTGACATTTGCATTAACTGAACTATGAGCGTTGTTATGGAAATTGGATTGAGCAATCTTGGGACTGCTTCGGGGGCGTGGTTACTGCTATATATCCGTACACATGTGTACGTGTAACTATGTGTTTTACGCACAACGCAATGCCAATTGCCAACTTGGATAGGAAATTTATCGTCAAGACGGAACGAGAAAGTCCGCAGCGAGGCGTCGCGAGAGATGAAGAGGCACGGCCGAATGATATATTGGGTACGCGCAACCATGGCCCTCGATTATATATCGCTCGGGTTGCCAATTAACATTCGCGTATCGTTATATTCCTGCGGTAATATAACATGGTACTGCGGAGTCGTCGCTCAAAGGCACCAGTAATTAGGCGCGAGTGAACGAGCGAGACTGGCTAAGCAGGAAATCGTTTGACTGCTTCTCCAGAGAAATCGCGCGCGTTCAATCATATTCTAATGAAGCGACGTGCGGTGTAACGAATCAAACGTCGAATGGAGATGTCACGGTGCTAATTATCGCTCCCGCGCTGCTTCTCCAGAGAGCAACATGAGATCCGTTAATATCTCAACCATATTAATAAATTAACACCGGATCGTTAAGGTATTAATACGCTCGTTCCGATAAACTCTTGAATCCAAAAGCACGATCTGTCGCTGTTCCCTCACAGCGTCCCGCGGTCTGATGAACGTTTATTTGCGCCAATTAGTTTTTAACGTTAGCGACATATAATTGATTTCTTTCGATGACTTGGGTGTTTTTTATATTAATTTTTCGTCTACTTGGTGCACTCGGTAATGCCGGAGGTAAAATATTACAGATGGAATTAAGCCGTCGGGTCGTACGAAATTCTAGTGCTATTTCCGATCGACGAATGAGGTTCTGAAACCGGGAGTGGAGTATTTTTGCTATTACGTCGTTTCTGGCTACAAATTTCAGTTTTCAAATCGACAGTGACGTTACTAGGCATTTATTTAATTTTTTGTCTGCAATGTACCTGATATGCACGAAGTGACAGAAATGTTGCGAATTAACCCCTGCAATGTCAGAGAAACTTATTTCCCTGTATGTTGAGGCTCATATGAGGGTCCAGACAGCGAAGAAGGCGTTAAGAAAATCAGGACAGTTGTTAGAGGAATATTTGTGATATGTTTAAAATATGAGTGTAGCAAAGGAGCAGTCCCTCTTTATTTCGTTCGATCATTGCGGAGTACAATTTTTAAACTTCGTCGTGTAAACCCGATTTTCCTCCTCAACGTTTTCATTTAATTCTTTAAGATCCGCTGTGCCAAATGGATGAAGCAGTCGAATATAGCTCACGAGGACGAAACGTTTTTTTTTGTTATTGATTTCAAAAAGTGACAGTGGTGAATCCCTTTAAAATTCGCTGATTCTTCGAATCTGGAGTCATGGTTGGCACAAAAAAGGAAGAAGTAAATAAGAAAAGTAAACTTGCATGCTTCTCATTGTCGTTTTATCGAGAGCTGCGCAAAGTCGCTCGTTTATTTCGGCTTGTATGCACACGTAATACGAATAAGAAACCAAAGAGGCTGCGCAGCGGCAGATCTAACCCTCCCCCCCCCCCTCTCCCCCTCTACCGTAACTGCGGTACGTGTTTGCGCGAGTATTATGAAAAAATAAGAGTCAGCTCACGGCAGCTGAAGCGCACAGAAACGAGCTAGCAGCGGCAGCAGGCAAAACCAGCCCTCCGCAGATTTTTCGTGACAAGATAAGCCACGTCCTGTTTACTCTGGACCGCCTGCCTGTACGAAGATGCTCGTTAAGCCTTTTAGTGGCCTCGTATCGCGCGAGCACCCTCAAAGCCGTATATCACCGGTACTCCGCGCCTCTCTTCTCTTTCTCTCGGCAAAGCTGAGTCACAACACCGTGCCAGCTACTAACGTGCTTCTCGAATCACGCGGATGAGACAACACTTCTAAATTATCCAAGAATACTGCGAACTTTAGAAGCGTCGTGGCGTACAAGATTCGGCACTTAGACCGGGTCACAACTCCCAGGATTCTATTTTCACTAGGTTCTAAGAGTCTAGGGAGGAGAAAGAAGAACAAACCAGCTGTTAAGGGCGAGAGTCGAAAGGTGGAGGGAGCAAGTCGTATAGATGATTATCGAACGAGCAAGTTGTTTCCGGACATCAATGGTGTTGTCTTGTTCTCAGAAGAAAACCATGAGTTTGTTTCATGATGCAACGTCGAATTAATTAGGGTGAGACTGATAACTTTGCTAAGAGCGTGTTGGCACAAATGTGAGGTTTTGAAAAAAAATCTGTAACTTCGTTGCCTCGGTTGTATCGATAGCAGCAGTGTAATTCTTGCTCCTGACGAGATTTAAAAACATCTCCTTGAAAGTGCTCTGATGTTGAACAACAGCTTAAATATTTCTTAAATATTCCATGAATGTCCTCGATTTTTATTAATACTGGTCGATAATAACCGTTTTGACACGGTAATTCTGCGGCTAGTAGTGATAAATTTAATTCTGATCGCTCCATAGAAACTTTTCAGTTGTCTGAATTCATTATTCTTTTTCCATCTGGATCCATTCAAGCCGAATCGATCGTTCAAAAGCATTAAAAAATGATCCGAATCTAAAGACAATTTACGCATCGCCGATCGCCATTACGAATCCGTCATGCAACAAACGATACGTCCCTGAAGCGTTTCCCATTGAGGCTGTTCATTGAAACAGCTGAAGCGACCTCTTACCCTCGAGAAACCCGCAATATCCGCGAAATTCTGCGGTACGCCGTCGAACTTGTAAGAGCGAGCGTTCCTTTGACCAATGAGCGATGTTCCGACAATCACGTCCAAAAGGTATGTACCGAACGCGTTCAATCGTTTATTTACAGAAGTCGTTGGCGCGTTACTTGTATTGTTTCGAATTGCCATTCGGGCTCGGTACCCGAGGACAAGAATAACGAGTGAAAGAGAACGACAAGAAGAAGGAACGGAGAGACACGCTTGGCCGATCGCACGATCTGCATCAGACCTCTCGGCGGGTAGACTATCTCGCGCCTGTGGCGCGACTCGTCGTTAATGTAGACGCGCGTTCGAGCGTACAGTGTAATAACATATAACTATACTCACCGAGAGGGCAGAGAGTGTGCACACAGTAAAAACTTGTACATCGCTGCGAAACCTCCGAGCGACATAACGGAGTGCACTATCTTGCCGAGCGGAGATGCTGTTGGATTCTCGCTGGGAGCCCACGGTAGCCAGGCGACGAGGATGCTACCGGTGCGGTGGTGCTGTGCACTCCTAGCCGGTGCGCAAGGTACGAGGCAATAACTGGTCATGTCGCCCAGTAATTCAGTAGCCAATTAGTTAGACGGCGCGGGACTGAGAGACTCTCGGCAAAGATATCTATCTCGTTGGGTGCGCGACGAGGCGAGCTCGGCGCGAACGCGGCACACCGCGGGTTTCCTGTGCCGATCACGGTTCTTACTCTCAGCGCGCTTCGGCTTCTCGCCTTGTTACCTTACTCTGTTGCACGCCAACCGACTCGCGCCTACGCTTTACACATGAGCAAACGCCGCGGAGCGATCGCCCGAGTGCAGCGGTCGCAGCTCCGAAAGCCATTCGCATGCCATCTTCAGACTAACTGGATGGGATTCCCGGCCAGATAGTTTGGCGCGAATCAAGGTGCCGTGCTACCACCGTCGTCTGGAAAGTTGTCGTTCCATCGAGAGGAGATAACAGACGATCTCATCAATGCGATACCGCTGGCCATCTTGCCTCGTTTCGTTTGATTTCCCGAAGCATCGGGGACATCACTTCCAGTTTTAAACCGACTCCCAGCAAATTTTTACGAACCACAGCGACAATAACCAATCTCTAAAATTCTCCCAGAAGACATTACCTCATATATTTTCGAGCCCCACACATTAAAAAAGTTTTGTACATCTGACAAACTTTTTTGTCCACAAACTATCACAATAATTTTGTTTTTTCACAATATTTTTAGAATTAAGAGACGTTTTCTGGAAAGTGACAAAATTTTATTGTGGAATCAACGAGCAATAAACTGTGGAAGTTTACGGATGTTTGCGGGTAGAATCGAATCGCGGTGAAATTTTCAGCGCCGATAGTGAAGCGCTCGAGGTAAAGATCGAACAGCAGGATACTTCAGCAGGGACTGCGCGCTGATTGTAGCGTTAGCGGGAACCCGCGCGAAATTAAAGATTCACGGCTTGACGTGTAGGTGGCTTTGGGTTGCAGTACCGAGCTCTACTACAGTGAATTGGGTGGAGAAGTGGGCAGGTATGTTTCAGTTTCAATAAGGCGAATTTCTATTAGGCCCTCGTTTCGCCTAGAGTCCAGGCGGTCAACGGTTACCCGATAAACTAACGAGGATTTCGCTGCACGCCGCATCCACCGTAGCAGCAGCAGCGGCAACGGCTTCGGCATACATCAGAGATGCTCTCAGTATGCGCGCACACGCAGGCGAGGGACAACTCATGAACTGGCGAGAATCGTGGGGCTCGTGCTGGCTGGAGAGCTCGAACTAACAGAGTCCCCTCGGCGGGAGAAGGAAAAGATCGTACTCACGGGCGGGTTAACGAAAGGGAAGCAAAGCCGAAAGAGAAAAGAGCGAGGGAGCGAGAAGAGGAAAAGACGTAGGGGGCAGGCTCAGCACACTTTCTTGTGTCGGGTGAATTATGCTCTCCCCGGACCATAACTTACCAACACCGAGTTAATGCGTGCCCGTGTAATCCAACCTCCCGGTCGGCGAAGAGAGAAGGCGGACAGCGCGAACGCCGCGAGTGAGACGAGGGAGGAAAGGAATGGAACACACACCACAGCGAGGAAGGAGGACGACCGAGCCGGCCTACCTGCGGGGCCTAATGAGTAGGTGTTTGTTGGACATCCTGACACGTTTTACGACTCACCAGATTACCTCTCGGACATTCGATAGATAGAGCCGCGCGCCGATCTGGCATCGGCAGCCGAACCACTCTCTTTTATTTGGTACTTTCTTTTTTTTCTTCTCTTCTCTATCTTTTATACAGGTATACAGTCTTTTCACTGTGTTCTATCTCGTTCCTGTTATCTCCATCTTTCTCTCCCGTTCGTGCCTTCGTACTCCCCACCCACCCCTCCAACCCGACTCACTCGACGCCAGACCAGCAGCAAAGATTGGATATAGGGCCCAAACAGCCCTCTTCCGAGATTTAATGCGCGCGATTCGTGAGCGTGCGCGCTCGCGCGACTCTCGTACGATTTCATCGGGAGTGTACGATATCGCGCTTATATCGGACCCTCGTTACTTTCTTTCTCTCTTTCTCTCGCTCTCTCCGTTCCTCTCTCGTGCGACTGTGAGCGCGAGAAACGCCGAGTTCCGTCTGATACGTTTGAGCGCATCGTCCATGCAACCGTTCGTATGTGTGCATTCGACGAATGAGCACGGGGATTAAAAATTATAGGATTGATACTGATTTAGAGGGGAGGACCATGAGCCGAGCGCATTCTCGTCGTGAACCGGTGCAGCGAAAATCCTTCTCATACCTCTCTCTCTGTCTCTCTGTTTCTGTCTCTCTCTCAGCCGGTTGCTCCATCGCCACTTTTTTTCCTTCGCTTTTTTTGTCCCAATCCCTCTGCATCCGAAACTCGCCCGACGATTCGTTCGCATTGATCTTCCTTTATTGCGTTGCTTTTCGGGCGATCTCCGCGTAGCGACAGTAGCTGCGACCTGTCTCTCGTTTATCTTCCCGAGCTATACGAGACTAAATTCGGTACGCTGGCATCCTTCGTCCGATGTTCTTTCGACACTTAAATCGGATTGGAGAGAGAGTCAACGACACGCGCCCGAGACTTATAATTGCCTGCTTTCGTGAAAGTTCAACGATATTAATAAGTCGAAAAGAAACAAGTTTGATTATGTGCAAGAATTATTGCTATTTTATTTGCACTGACCGCGAGGGTGAATAATCGTTCGTTCCTGCGTAATTAGGCTAGATCTGGGTGATACACAGCAACAAATATTTTTAGTTTTGGCCAATCTTATTTGTCCGCAAATACCACAATTCGTCGCTTATCGATTTTGCAAGAAATTAAAGTAAAATGAACAGTATTTGTAGAAAGAAGAACAATATTTTTTACGGAATGCGCAACATTTTTTGTCGCTACAAATATCAAGGAAATAATTGTGAAAGTTTGTGAACGAAGAGCGACGGTATTGTCGGGATTCTTGCGTACATGTGTCGCGGACGGAACGATTTTGTAACAGGGACGGTGAGTGCAAACGGTAAATCCACACTTTGACCATTTTTTGGGTCGTAACTTTCAAGTGAAGAAATTATCGGTTTTACACACAACTTTTTATTTCGTCAACGAGTTCGAAGTAACCTCATCATATTTTTTCAATAAATCAATTTCGACGGAAATCAAAAACTCAAAGCTAAGAACTCCCGTATCCGCTTAGAAAAAAAACTCACAGTGATATTACCCGGAATTAAGCTGAGGATTTCTGCAATCACCTGGATAGCGCTGATTCAATTGTGGACCAAAGAAACCTGGAAAACATACTAATTTCCTTGCCTTTTCGGTGAAACAAGCGAGAGCCACCAAGTCCGGAACCGATCGGACCGAGAGTGAGAGCTAGATCCTTACCGCGATTCCCCGAACGAAGGTCCGTTCGTTGCGGCATACACGACCAACCTATCGCAGAGAGGTCTCTGGCTGGACCGGCGTCAGTCGCGCTATTTCGGTTCGCGCCGTATCCGCTCGTAAAAGTCGCCCGAGGCGCGGGCATCCATCCTAATTAACAACCATGGAACCAGGTACGGGACCATCTGATAGCGCGTCGGGGCACCGGAGAGGATAGTAGAGATGGAAAGTGGAGAGAGGCGAAGAGTATAATCCGCTCGTTACCAACACGAAGACCCTCTGGGCGAACACTCTCTTTGAGACTCGTACAGTGAAAACCCGCCACGTTTCTCTCGGCTTCTCGGGATCTCGACTTCTTACCGTTCTCCACCTTTTCATCCTCTCTCGCTACTCCGCACTTCATCCTTCTACGTATTCGGCCAGTTCGCCCCGTTGGGTTCTGCGGGGCGATAGGACTGGCGCCTGAACGAGGGACACCACCACGGCTACGGCCTTAGCGCCTTCAAGATTTACCATTCCCGGAGGGTCTCTCGCGTCTCCGACGAAGACTTTATAGACCACAACCGATAGGGTTTACATTGCAAACAAAGAAAGGCGAGGTCGGACGATCGTATATTTATGTGCGGAAGAATCTATACGAGATTTGGTTGTTGGAACGGTACGTCTATACCTTGCAGGATCGGATCCGCGAAATGAGAACGATTCGAATACGAATGGCTCTGGGCGATCGAGACGCCAACTGCCAGTTCCGCTTTATGATCCCATAAATATCTGAATGGCATCTTAAATTATATCTGCCTGCACCGTTACAACCTCATTCCCACTGGTCGCTCCTCTTACCGTCTACCGTACGAGATTCGTGTTATCTATCTATGTATCTTGCGATTCTCGCGACTTCCTCAAAACGGGTACGGCCGACGTTGCCCTTCTGCGCCTCATTCGTTTCATTGATAGCTTTGTGTATATCTAACCCTCGACGTTCTATGTGTGGCTTTAACGCCTTCGCGAGCTTGCGGAGCTTTCGCTAGGGGATGCGCCCCCGAACCGTTCGTCCATGTGTCTCTGTACGCCCTTGTGTCTGTGTCTGCGCTCGCGGAGGAGACGTTACCGTTATTTATGACCTCGTTTATCAAGGTGGCACCCCTTTCCCCTCCCTCTCTCGCCGCCCTTTTGGAGCAGAACCGCTCGCTTGGCTCGCTCGCGCGATCCAGACTATCCGCCACTGGGCTGGCAAGCCAATCCCGAGATATATCGGCCTCCCGATACGAATCCCGTGGCGAACGGGCAGCCCTCCGTCTCCACTCTAGTTGTTATCCCTATATCCTAGGAACCGTTACTCCGTTACCAATCGTACATACGCCATTTCTCGTCTCGTGCAGCCGGGAGAGCGACGGGGCCTCAGGCACGCGCAATGAACGCATCGGATTCTTTTGACGCCATATCGGCCTCTACACTGTAGTTAAGCGTGAAGAAACGAAATAGCGGAGCGATGTAAATAAATAATATAGCTGTAGTAAATAAACTCTTGGGCAAAGAATTCCAAGAGGCCCGAAAACATTGCAAAATATGCACATTTTCGCGATTTATTTTTCAACCGCCCCCATCCATTTTTTATCAAATTCATTTTTAACTTCGGAATAAAATTGATTCATGTGGTTCGGCAGCTTCGGCAAATTCTCCGACGTATTTTTCGGTTGGTTTGTGTCTTTTTTTTTGTTCTTCTCCATGCTATCGTTCTTTGGACTTTTGCCTCTCTCCCGTGGTACGGGAGCGAGTTTACGCGTGATAAATGTAAATGCACGCAAATGTGGGAAGAGGAATTGGGCCGACGGCG
The DNA here is from genome assembly GCA_963978505.1 of Listrodromus nycthemerus. Classification (NCBI taxonomy): domain Eukaryota; kingdom Metazoa; phylum Arthropoda; class Insecta; order Hymenoptera; family Ichneumonidae; genus Listrodromus; species Listrodromus nycthemerus. The sequence continues at coordinate 13,515,131 of OZ021683.1, read as the reverse complement.
ATGCTGGAGTTCTCTCGAGGGACCGTGAAAGCTTGACGATAGCGGCAATTAGTGGTGCGGCCCGCAGACCGTTCGTTTCTCCACTGCTCTACAGCGCTCGCGCTCTCGTCGCGGTCGGGAAGTTGATGAGGGCGCGGTTACACACCCCTCGAGCTATGGCTCGAGCATCAGCTTCGCCGGCATCACTCCCAACGTGCCGATTTTCCTAATCCATTCTCGAACGAATCGTTCGCTGATGGTTACGCGGGCCGATAACGGCAACGAGCGACGACGTGAGCCGATGGCGCTCATAAATACGGGAACGTCGTTCCACGCGAGCCCCGCAGGACGATGTTCCTGCGAGTGTTATGCCTCGTTCGTCTCCGTTTCTCGACCACACGCTTTCATGGGGTAAATTGAGACGTCAATCGCTCATGTCGTGAAATTCGAGTTCGTCGTGAACTAAAATATAGACGTCTTTCGTACTCGTCGTAATTGAGAAACGCGATGAAGTTCAACGCCTGTATGTTATCACAGACTGAAGCTGAAAACAAAAGTACTGGAAACTCACGGTAACCAATATCATAAAATTTGGCAGACTCTTTTGTTACTCTCGCGAACAAAAAAAAATTCCATAACATTTTATTCCGTTTGATGCTTAATGTCATCATTTTTCGAAGTTCCAAACTCCAAATATGCGCCAGGCTGTTGTTCGTTTTTTCTGTGACAATTCTATGTGACAATTTGAAACTTACGGACGTGTCTGCTTGGGTAAATGCAATTGCACAATTCAACACCGAGCCGTTCAGTTGCCACAAATCGCACGGAACAACATGACCCGACAAACAATGCCTCGCGATAGAATTCTCCCGCAGGAACCCTCGACCATCGAATCCCTCACAGCTTCTTGTATGTTATTTCTTACAACGTACATCACTGTGTCTACGGACAACGTATCCAAACACTGCCGCAGTGGTATCTACAAAGCAAGCGAAAGAGGATCGTTCGCTAGACAGAAGAGGAGAAGAAGCGACGCATTCGAAGTCGAGGAGTAGAGTAATCAATGAAAGTTTACCTTCCTACCCGATACACGAGCAGTGCGCGCGGCGAGGGTGGTTCCACAGTCGAAAGAGCTTTTCGAATCCTCAAAGCGTCAATCCGTCCCCGGCGCTAATGTAAACCGAACCTGTTGGGAAATAATGGAACGGTGTGCGGTGTACCGTTCTTCTGCCGTTGTTGAGCCGTAGGAGAAAAGTCAGGGGCTGGGCGGATAGCGTACGTTGCAGGCGAGGTACCAGACAAAGATAAATAAATGAAGGAAACGCCGGTGCCGCACAAAGGGAAGCAATATCCTTGCGCCGCATAGCCCGTGGATTCGTCGCGTCCGGGACTTTCCTCCTTCTATTTACGTCCATCTCTCTCCCTCTCTTTCTCATCCGCTATAGGTACTCACAACTACGGCGCTTCCGCACCGCAGAAAGGAGACCGAGAAAGAGCTAATAGGGGCTGCGGTAAACAAGCCGTTTCTGCCGCGGAAACATCGCGCCTCTCCACGGATCTCTCCACCCTCGCTGCACGAAGTCGACATCGCCGTTTTCCAAGCTCTTCCCTTTCTCTTATCCTTTCCAGAATCCCCGTTTCGCGTACGTATTACGTCCTCGTTCCCGGCGGCGAGAGACACTTCCGTTGGAAACGCGGCGAACAACCCCCTCCGACTGTCATCCGGTCCCGCGTCCACCGACAGACTCTCGCTCTTCGAGCACCATCCACAAACAACTTTCTTTGTCGTACACCGATGTGCACTCTCTGTATCGTACCTCGGTTGTGATACAGAGCGGCACCGTACCAGTTTACTCGGGACTACGTCATTTTCTTTCTTCATTCGCCTCTAGTTTCCTTCTTTTCTCGTTCACGGAAACTTTATGCATTCGCTAATGAACATCGGGCCTGAGGGACTTCGACAATACGCGGCGAGTATATCGTGAGAAGAGCTGTGTTGTTGTTCGCTCAAGTCGTTTTCATTCGCCACTCAGCTTCGAAGCTTGAGGAGTTTCACATTGGAACCGCATTGCTCGGAGAAATTCCGAATATCGCTGGGCAACGTGGTCGTCGAATTTCGCGTCGTTAGTGTTATCAATCAATGCGACCCTGAAGCGGTGGCGAATGCCAGAGGCACACACGCGGCGCCGATATCTCTTCCCCGAGGATATAACAGCGAGGTCTGCACGCGCGTTCACCGCCGTTCGCTAGATCACCCGATGACCGATACGAGTCATACACCACTATATATCCAGTTGAAGTACATTCTGTGTGTGTGTGTCTGTATGCGTGTGTGTACACTGCGGACCGCGGGTGGCAAGATGCTCGATGGACTCGCCTTGTCAAAATGACGAATGGGCCCCGATCGATCAACGGGTACACGCGCTGTGCGACTTCTCGTGCAGGCACCGCGCACGGTCATCAACGTCGGGAGGGAAACTTCGGCTACAGCTATATGTGGACACTTATGAGAGCCACACGCGTTGCGACCTCTTCTATCTATATTTAAACTGGAGATCGACCGAGAAAAGTGTAAGACGGTGACGGCCCTTCGCCGTGTCATGGGATGCGGGTCTTCGAAAACCCATATCCATTTCGGGTCACTGTACGAAGTTGCCGTTGACGCACTTTCCATCGCTTATCGATATGTCGGCCTAGAAAAAAAAAATTTGTCGCAGTGATTTTTTACGGTTTTTGTTTACATTTTGATATTTTTGAGTAGAAATGTCAAAGCATTGCATCGAAAACTGACAGGGTTAAGGAAGACTTCTAGATCGTCAGCAGGGCCTGATGTACGGCTCCAAAAATCATGTGGAAAATTAGGCAATAATATCGCAGCAGAGAAAAATGTTTTTTGTCGTCGTTGGTTTTTCTTATCGTTATAGATGTTTTTTTTCGAAAATTCTCGCTCTTATCACATATTTTTTAGGAGCCTTATTGCCAGTGAAAGCACGTTCTCTATGTAGAAGTTTTTCTGATCTTTAATCGAGACCTGATAGAGATGTAGAAAGGCCTTCTCAGATCCTTTTCGGAATATTGTGCAATAATATCTCGCTAGTGTCACAGTGTGTAAGACGGCCGACGTTTGACAGACCTCACCGGACTCACAAGCCACTGATACAATCGTAAGTCAATCGCCAGAATTTGTCGTCATCACGAGGAACGTTTATCTCTATAAACGAGAACGTGACACACGGTGACAGCATACGAATTTATAAAGAGGGCTGACCGCGATTTTATCAGGGTGCAAGTGTCTCAAATTCTCTCGCCATGTGGCCGATAAGCCACTCGATAAAAGAAAAGAAACAAAATTAAAAGACAACTTTTATTTTCATTGAGGCTACAGTGGACCAGACAGACAGATACGCATCATGGAATCCTTATGACATAGTATGGGATCAGAAGATGTGCTGGCGTTTCGAAAAGCAATCCGTCAAGAGGCGATACAAGATGTTATCTTCTGAGTTTTGGCTCGACGAAGTGATTTATAGAATTGACAAATTAATCAGAGCAAATACACGTTGTGTTTTGCCGTTTCGTTTAGCTCCGTTTGATACTGGCGCGTCTTACATAAACTGCCCTACTTCATTCTCGCGCATCTCAAGAATGTTATGAAAAAAAAATCAATCGTATTCTCGATCGTATCTCGATGCAGAATGTCCTGTCCGACACTCTTCCCTCCGTTCCCCTATCTCAGTCTCGAGTCCCCGATCTCCTTGTTCCTCGTGCGCCTTCTGTTATTGTGAGCGACAGCACCGCCACCGGCGATTCTCGCCACGGCTACGAAGGGGTGCGAGGCGCGAGAAGAAGGGAAAAAAAAATTCGATAAACCGTTCTCCGCGAAAGGTCGAGAAGTAGTGGCGTCAGTAACATCGGCAGAAGCGAGGGTTACGAGGTTCCGGATGTTATCGCGATGGTGTGCGCCCGCTCTCGGACGTACAGTAGAGAAAGCGAGGGTAGTTGAAGCGAGCGGGCGGGCTAGAGTCCGCCGAGGAACCCGGCGAGTGATTTAGTGGGGTGGCCACTCGACGACTGACCGAGATAACCTGCCTGTCCGCGGAACAACCCCATTTGTCCAATGTCTTCCGCTACAAAACTGCTTCTCTCACTTGCTCTTCCACTCTGTCGCCATCGCCCGGTATTCCTCGACTGTGCCCCGTGTGCTCGACCGGTACCGTGTCCCTTTGAATAATGGCTCCCTCTTTGTCAGCGGCTACTCTCCCGGTGTCGCTCGGCTCTGCGGCGCCGAGAGGAAGAGAGCTTATTCGGATAATCTTCGGATACATCGTTACAGCCCGCTGCATGTCTGCGCGCACGGAAAAACATCGGTATCAATGTACCACCAACGATCCCTATAAACGTTCCGTCACTTCAACGCTATTCGTACATTATCGCTCCGTGGCTCTGGCGCGCATACGAATACCTACGCTACATCTCTTCACCGTTGTACAAAGTAATTCCTGTCCGGCCAGGAGAAGATTTGCAGGTGCGAATGAACTGAACGACCGAACGCGCATTCTCGGGAGGGTGAAAGGGGGGTGAATAAAAGAAGCATAAGTGAGCTCGGCAATTGGCGTACCAACCGTGGCAACTCTTCGCAAAGGACGGTGGGTTGCCGCGAACGCGCCCATCGCGTGTCGTTAATCACTTTCCAGTCGGTGTGGATGCACGCATGCCTGCATGCATGCATCTACTCCGCGATGCAAACCCCACCCGAGTGGCCGGCAAGCGAGAGGGATACATTTACGAGCTTGCATACTCCGCGACACGGGTGCGAACTGGTTTTCTTGTTCCCATTTTAATGACCTGCACGAGTGCTTGACGTCCGTACCGTTCCCTCTTTCTCTCTCGCTCTGTCCCTCTCGAGATCCTGCGACCGGGAATATCATGCGTGTACACCATATGTATGTTAATGTCACTATAAGCACGCCAGTTGCATACACTCGTTTTACGTACGCGTGTTAGTTAAGTAGTCGCGTTTCCTCTCGAACTTGTTATTACCGTACTTATGTGGTGTCATCAATTAATTTTCACGATAGCCGGGTACAAAAATGTTTATTGCGCGCACGGCTGACTATCGCGTTTGTACTGATGGGTATCCGACGTCTCGTGAAACGGCGGAAGTTGAAATTTTCTTTCACCCGAGATAACTCTGCACGCGAATCTCTCATATCGTCGGCTATAAGATACCGGCCGTCAATGTAATCGCACTGAAAGGAACCGGTTTACCTGTTACTTTAACGCGGAGCACTTTATCGCTCTTTTATGTATATGGACTTATATGTGCAACATTTCCAAAAGAGGTCAAATGTGGTCCACCAACAAAAAAAAGGAGCAACCGGGTGAAAGAAACTCTTCACGAGAGAGGCGAACGTCTGCGGTCGTGTCCCGGGTTGTTCGAATCGGCGGATGCAATGAAAGAGGTACAGAGCCGTTTAAAAGAGATCGTTCGGGACATTTTTTTTACGATCAACGGAGGTAAAAATGAGCAGGTAATGGACTCGCGATCGGCAACCCGCCTGCCCGCTCATTTTGATCTGCCCGCCGTTCAATTGAATTCAATTAGCGCTGACGAACCCGGACAGCCGTGACTCACGCAATCGACCGACATTCGGCAATCTTCCAAGTACCTTCGATCGCTCAGCAACGGTGATCGGCCGACTCCAATCGGTTTGAGCTCAGGAACTTACGGCGAAAGCGACAACGCCGTAGATCCGAGCGATCCCTCGTTCACTCTCAGTGAAACCTGATAGTTCTGAGGCACCCTGTACAGTGTGAGAGTCGCAGGAACTTGGAAGAACCCGAAGAGACCGGCGAGAGTAAGAAGTGGAGCCAGCGAAAGAGGAGAGCAGGGCTTGGCAGTGGATGCGGTTGCGAACGAGGAATACGGACGAGAGCGCGGTGGGCCGTGGATTTATATCCCGGCCAGCCACTTTGAACCATCAGCGGCTCGTTTGAAGTGCGCCGCGGCCGCGCAGACGTTATAAAGACAAACTATGCCTACGGCACCGTCATTCCCCACCACTTTATGCCATAATTCTTTGGCGATCCGGCAGCGGCGATTATCTCCCTCGCTCTCTCACCGGTTATAGCATACTATCGCTACTTTATAGTACTCAACCCTTCCTCTCCTCTTCGTCTCTCGTCTCTGTTTCGCCCGTTACACGCGATACCACTCGCGTCGACGGCCACGATGGCGAGACGCTTCGCCGCCTCTTGCGCCCGGACCTCTCGCTCCCTTTACGGTTAGTGCCTGCGGGTAATAAAGATGGTTCTGTGCGCTTATGTACAGCACACAACGTGCCCGTTTGGTGCTGCGTTGTTGATGCTTGCTATCCGTGGTACGGTAACGGAGAGGCGGAGTCAAACTGCCCTCCGTGGGCAGGACTAAAGCAAATGACTCTTCCGTGCAAGATGGCGCACACAACTCGGCTCGCTTTTGCTCACGAGCTGCTTTTATATTTAGCATGCGTTTGGTCGACGTTATATCCTATGGAGCGTGTACGTGTGTATTGCGGTGTGGAAGAACAGAGACCACGTTTAGCACGTGCTACTCCTCCGGACCGGAGTGGAGGTAGATGTACCGGTGAGCGCAGGTCGCCTGTGACTCGAGGGGATGACGGAAGCCCGGCTCACCGATCCGCGTGAGTCAGTCACTGAAGCGCCGGATAATCGAGCGTTTTGCCTTTCCAGTTGTTCATCGGTGATGAATCATCGCCAAGGTTGTTGCGATTTACGACTTTGGGTCGAGTCGAAGCTGTCTTTCTGGTCTTGCTTTCCAAGCCCCGTAAAAAGCCACGGGTTCCTCAAACTGAAGAAAGACTGCTGGGGGGCGCTCGTCTTACGATAACTCTTCGCGGTTTGCTCTTTGTTCGCGCTATCATGGCGTCTAGCAAACGTTTCCCTCGCACGCAGAATCGCCGGAGCAACACTTGTCCGTGCCCTTGCGAAGGCACTGAAGTCGGCAACTCACCGCAACGAGCGAAGAAGCCGCGGGAGTCGTCTTCGCTTTCCCCGCTCGTTGTCTTCCTACGACTCGGCTTCCGGCGGTTGTATTGTTCGGAGAATGCAGGGCGCAGAGCAACCGGGACACGCGGGGCCGAGGCAACGAGAAGTCTCGTGCAGAAAGTACATGCTCGTTCATGGCGCCGCAACCGCCGTAGCGCACACACGGCGGTAAGACGTGAGAGATCGTAGGAAGAGTCCAAGACAGTTTTATAGAGACGGATTCGCGTCGTAAAGATGTCGGGACCACCTCCGCAACTCCTCGAGCTCCTTGGCTTCCTCGACTCGAATGGCAGACCGAGGAGTCGCACGAGGCAGAGTCCGAGCGACGTTACGAGAACCCGAGGATTCACAAGTTACTCCCGTCACGTTACCTTTCCACCCTGTGTGTCCCTTGCTCGCACGGAACCCACAGGTCTCCTCACTCCTCGGCTGTTCCGGGCGACGACGAGGATACGGGGCCGAGACGGTGCTCTACAGCTCTGGGTGATCGCTCTGCATCCCTTGCTTTCCGACCTGCTAAATCTCCGCGACGTACAGGCCGGTGCTCGCAGCAACCGTGGCCCCCTGGATAAAAGATATCGTGACTTGTCGCCGGCCATTTGTTACCGTAATGCCGTATCGCGTCTCGCGGACGGATTAAAAAACAAAAAATTTAATTCGTTTTATTGGAGACTTTATTTATAAATCGACTCAAAGAGTTCGCTGCGTGAACCGAGGAGCATTCATTTCCGATACAGAAGCCGTTGGAGGAATTCCGTCGGGTAAATCGTTCGAGAAAATAAAAAAAGAGAGACGATAAAAGAGTGAATCTCCGGAGAACAGAGAGGCCCCGGACAGGTATAAAGAGGCATCGCTGTTTAATGTTAACAACTGCGGAATTCCAGTGGGGGTGCGGCACTTTGATGTCTTCGTGGCGAATAAGAGAAAGAGAAGTGGGGAGGGGAGAAAGAAAGCACCAAGAGGCAGTAGCGAAAGGCCCGATGTCACCGGAGCAGAATACGAAGACGACCGGCTCTCTTGGCCGGAGAACGACGAAGCGACACATGCCTACTTGCTAAGCAGCGCGGTTTGCAGCACCGCGACCAGCAGCACCAGCTTCCCAAACCGTTTATACTTATACTCTAGGGCGCATTCGGCTTCTCCGCTTAGCTCGCGCGACGAGAACCATGCAAGTCAAGAAGCGGCCACGGTATACGAAGATACGAAAGGACGAAGAAGACCAAGACGACAACGTGGGCAAGCATCCCCGCGAGCGGAGAGGACTGACGTCGGCCGCTTTGCCGTGGACCACGGTTGTTCGTCTACGTCCCGCGAGGATTGATGGCACTCGAGTTACGTGCTCTCCGTCCGCGTCCGCATCGTCCTCGTCCGTGTCCTTCTTCACATCTTCCTGCACGTCCTGGCTCTGCCGGGCACGCAACAGAAGCATCACCGGTGGTGGGTAGCTCCGGCCCAACGCAGCCGTGGCTTCGGCGATCCTACATTTATGGAATATCTTGAAATCTCGGGAGCTTCGTTCCTCGGCTGAGTGGACAGTCAGCAATCGAGCGATTGTCTCGAAATTCTATTTGATGGACTAGCACAGCATTGGCGGGTTCTTTTATCTTGGCTTCCTTCTTTTTCCGAGCTTCAGCTAAACTGTAAACCCAATGGGGTGGTGTACGTAGCCGTGCCTATTCTATAATACACTCACAACATACCGAGCGAAAACGCCGAGAATCCACAGCCAAAAACACTCCGCGGTGGGGTGCAACTCTCCGCAGCGCCCCGTTCGTTCTCTGGTTAATGTGTCTAATTAATTAATTACTGCAAGGCGAAAAGCAACAAGGCACAGAGAGGATATGAAGAAAGCGTGCAGGGAATTTCGGGGTGAGGGATAACACGAATGCATAAGATGCAGAAGGTAGTCGGCTACATACCCACCGTCAACACCTTTCTTACTTTTGCGCCATCATCGACAAGATAATTAACGTTTTCGATAAATCGAGACCAGGTTGCCACCGGGATCTTCCAATAATATTGAAAGATCGCGTGCCGAATTCGAGTATGACTGAAAAATGGGACATCGTGCAGTAAGAAATGATTGATCGAATCGTAGATTCTTGATCCTCCTAGAAAAGAACCGAAGAGAAGGAAATTAAAACAAAAAGTGATCTTGTACGAAGCTTCTTGACATTCAGTTCATAAAAACTATCAGCCATCTTCTCCCTGACGTATTCAATCTGATAGGACTCCCCGATCGTGATCTCTGGCATCTCGCAATGGATAATAGTCTCTATCGCGGCTATTAATCGAAGCATCTATCAGCTTCGTGGTTGATGCATGGACATACTCGAACTCCCCTCAGGATGGCGGCTGAACTTCAATCAAGAGCTGCTCGAGAGATGCAGGGAGCGGAGTACCATCCATAGTTAGCGAGGTAGCTTTATAGCTGGCGGGCTATAATGGGCGGTTTCGAACTAACCACTAATTACGTCCGTCATCGGAAGGCCTTTGATACCGGCACACGCCGGTAGCACATTGCCCGACGATGCTATGATCTTGACTTTGGTACAGTTCGCTCGATGCTGTTGTTACTGTTGGTTTAACTTGAACTTAAGTCTATCATCATTGGCGTTCTCCCTCGTCCTGAGCTGATCGATAGGTAACGGACAGAATGTAGTCCATGCCTTGACCCTGGCGCATCATCGACCAAAGTCGGTTCTCTCTGTTTGAACGCCTTCCGCAGCTTAGAGTGCATACAGAGCTCAGGGGCTCCGTAACGCTGATCCGGTCAGCGGCTTGGCTGACCGAACGACTCGTTCCGTCCAGATCAGGCTCAGCTGTCCCCGCAGATAGGAATCTGGCCGAGACTTAATGACGGCTCGTGACGGACGGGTATCGGCGAAGGAGTCCTTGCCGACTGCGGCCGCTCGTGAAGAGATGCCGCGCACCAGGAGCAATGGCAGAAAGCTCTCCCAGCCCCCGACGACGAGGAGTGCAGAAACAACGTGTCACATCAACGGCGCCGCGAGATCTACGACCGCTCCGCGAGCTCTGCCACCGGATTCTTTTCGTTTTGGTTTAACCCGTCAATGCCAATCGAAATGGAATGGGTGCCCGCGAACGACCAACTGGAAAAAGAGAGAGAGAGAGAGAGAGAAAAACGATGGACATCGCAGAGTTTCACGGAGGGTCGTTGTCCCGGGAATTACCGAACGTTGAACGTCCAATCGAAAAGACAAGCACGTATCATCACATATATGATACGTGTTGGGAAAAAAGGTTTGAGATTGGGAAGAAAAAAACGTTATATCATATACGGCGGACAGAATCAAACGAACACCCCAGTCGTCGGGACTTCGGTGTCTCGAAACGGACACGACTCGCGGTATATTCCCGACGTTGCAAGACGAGTCTTATTGAATTATGAAGCAGTAGCTATCGAATTCAATGGAGATCGCTGATGAAAATTTAAATGGTCGATGGAATTTTAATATGACACTTCTGGACCGATATTATCATGTGAGCATGTATACCTCGTATACATTTGCGACAGTGCACGTATACGAATCTGAAAATCGAGGCAACATTTCAATTGGCCCGGAGTCTCCGTTTCAAAAATGATTCAATTACAATGGGTCAGTCAGACACTTCACTCGAAATATACGGCGATAAATTATTCCATATCTGGGTCTCCGTGTACGTCATAGTGATGAGAAGTTCGTACGGAAAAATTATGCACATTAAAAATAAGTTTTTAATTTTCACAACAACGCATTGTCAAAGAACTTCCCCAATTTTGTATTCGTTAATTTTCCGATAGCACCAACCAGCTTTAGTTTTACAAACTCAAGAACAAATTAATTTTTTCACTGACACGGGGGATAAAAAGCCAGGTCCGTGTATTCAAACTCAAAAAAACGAATTTGTGACTCATTCAATCAAATTATTATTGCAAAATTTCTTATTATAATCTGCAATTGTTTTTACGAATCTTGATTTTCCGATCAAACAAAAAATTTTTTGTGTAACTTCGTATTTCGATATAGAAAAAATCATTTTTTCAAAACTTCCTATTCTAATCTCAAGGAATTATTTTCTCTTATATGCGTCAACGTGAGAATTGTGTTTGAAACGGTAAAACGCGCTAGCCTTCCTGACCAGGTGATTGTCTCTTGATAACAGCGACTCTCCCGAAGGTTTACTGTTCGGAGCATCTCTCACCGCGCGCTGTACGTTCGACGAATTGATTTACTACGGCCGCACTCTCGAGTCTCGCGAGTTCTTCTTTCTCTTGTATATACAAGCACTGCGAACCAGAGGGACCCGAGCGCGCTTCTTTGGCGGCAGGGTTCCTCTTTATTTCGGGATAAAAAGCGTGCTCAGTCGATACCATCGTGTCTCCTTTGTCGCCTCACTCGCTGCCTCTCTAGCTACGAGACACGATAATGAAGGCGTTCAACGACACAATGATTATGGTCGTCATTTCCCTGGAGCTAAGAAACATAAAACAACAATGATGTATTATCGCGTCAAGGAAAAAACAAAGTTTCCGGATTCATGGAGGAATAAAGTTTGCATTTTTTTCATACACTAAGAAAATTGTTTGTGATTTAATCAACGGTATTGGAAGCTTTTTTCACATAAACTATTGCTGCAATTTCAACCATATGGGCGTTACAGTTTTACAGTAAATTTTTTTACATTCATGAGAATTCTTGTAAATTTTGGTGAAAAGATTTGCATTTGAAATATCTGGTACTTGTATTGTACAAAAAAGTATTTTGCTGTCAAATTGATGTTTGGTATTTTGCAATACGACTATGAAAAATAGTTTTTTCGATGAAGATTGTGAAGTTGGCTGCAAGAGCCGGATCGAGAACTACAACGGCACAAAGCGAAGTCAACTCACAGTCTTAGTTCGAGAGGAGACGAGTCCTGCCGACTCCCCAACCGCCGTCGACAGACCGCTTTTTCGTACGAGTATCGCATACTACTTTTTCTGACAAGTCCACAAAAATTCTCGCTTTTCGTGCCTTTAAAGTTCTAAAGTAACTAAAGTATGAAGAAAGTGTGTGCGAAAGAAACTATCGTATAAAGATAGTATCTCCAGAATTTTTCATGCATCCTCTGCTAGAAAGAGGCTCTTCCGCAACACTTTGCAGGCACGAAAAGCGGAACTTTTCGTGCAAGTATTACGCAAGGTAACTTAAGAAAATTGCAAGTTCCAGTACGTCACATTTATCATCTACTATTACAGTGTATATCTCGAACCAAATCACAGCAAAGGAGTTTCTTGGGCAATTTCCAGTATAAGTGATAAGAAAAGGAATCGTTCAATAAACGAAAATGAAACAATGAGTATTCTCCCGATAGCGCAACGTCAATTAACGAGAAGTTGGTCTTTCGAATTTTTATAGACAGGCGAAGGTAAGCTGTCGGCAAGTGAGAATAAGTGAGAGAGCGAAAGGAAGGATAAGAGGAAAAGTACAGGGGGATATAATGAAACCATTAGGAAACGTCGTCACGTACGGAAATACGTACAGAAGTGATGTGTACAGCGCTGTATACGGTAGTGTATTATAGTATTGCCTGCGCGTTCCCTCTCGACTCGGCCAACAAAGCCTGACATATTTACGAACCGATGCTGCCGGACGTCTCTGCTGGGACTATATTCTCCGGTTCTATACGCTGCAGGATTATACGAGCTGCCAGCATCACCGGGAGGGTAACGTCGTTGTCCAGTCTCCGTTGCGTATATAAATTAACGTGTCGTGCCGGGCAATAAGTAGCTGTGGCCTTAAATAGTAAATAGAAAATTCCAGTAGCGACGCGGGACCGGTAGTCCCAGTCGGAGGATCAAAGGCGAGCCGACGACGAAGAGGAGGTTGACCTACGACGGCGACGGACTCACGATGACGACTGCTACGAGACGAGACTATCCGCTCACATCCTCTTGCCACACCGACACGATCATACTGTCCGCAGACAATTTGCACTTACTTCTCTTTCCGGATGGTTTATATCATTGTGGAGATTAATCATCGAGCCTGACTCGCTAGGGTTGTGGATTTCAGCGAACCGAAATATGGCATTCGGTATCGCAAACTGTAATGAACTATTTTCATGAGTTGTTGGAATCACATTTTTCCTGAGAAGAAAATTGCAACGGCGAAAATAGTTATTTGCACGGACGTAGATAGAGATTTTTTAAGACCGATTTTCGACCGCACCCCATCGAGGAAGTATGAAGACGAAGAAATCCGTTTTTCGGCAGACGCAGGGAAAGACAAGTTTCTGCTTTCGGGGAGGTCTCCAGTTTCAAGACGGTATTTAGCACTGAGTATGTTATTAATTGGACGCAAGGCAAGTGGACAGGAGATTATCCTGTATCACCTTGAGTAGATCCGCGATGTATTTGTCTACGTGGTTTTAATAAACGAACATTCCGCAATTTTTTTTCTAGTGCGCGCAATCACTTCTGTTATATACTTGTTATTTCACCACTACCTAGACAGTAGCCGAAGGCTTTATACTGTACGAACGTCCGAACGATGTCGTCAAGTAGGTGGAGTAGAGTAGCTCGGCCGCAAACGGACTAGATCTCTGTACGAGGAAAGGGCGGAAACAGCGAGGGTAGTTTACGGGGATCTTTCACGAGCTGGGAGTAAACCAGTGGCGAGCAATACCGTCGCGCGTTGCGGTAAACTTTACTGCCCGCAAAATGGTAACACGTCGTTCATGTCGCATAACCCGACAGCTTCCGGTAGCTCGATGGAATTCATCTGAATTTTGTTAAATAAAAAACACCTTTTTATTGATAAGAATGGACAGAATATTGTTGGAAAAAAAATTGCTGGAAAAAATTCGCAGACGGCGAGTCTGCGAAATTTTGATTGGTTGGCACTTGAAAAAATAATACTGCTGGGTCTGGATAGGTGAAGATTGCTGGAATGACTTCTAAAAAAAAACCTGATTCCCATCCATACTTAGGACATTCTTTTCCCCCTAAATATTCGATTATTTTCTCCAGTAATTTACTTTTTCATAAATTACAAAAAGATTGGCGATTCCCATTTCTCGTATCACGTAATCGCATCGTCCATTGTAATATCAGTGGTTATTGTTAATTTTGCTTTTCCTGAATTCTTTCGAGTGATTCTGTCAGTCTCATCACTCACGATTTCACGGAATCACGTAGATTTATCGTTAATTCTATTTATCTCTTTTACGTCATGATACATTGCGTACATAGCCGAGAGGGATACTTTCGTCGCATTAACCAGGATGACTTTTCCTTATCTTCTGGCCCCGAGCGATGGGAACAGATATTGGTAGATTTATTGCAGGGGAAAAGGAACGCTGGGTATAATAGCCCCGCTATACACACTGTCATAGCGATAGTACCCATAGGAGAAGCGAAGTGCCGTACATTATATGCGATAACTTGGCGAGGCATGAGGGCTCGCGTTCAGGATAGGAGGGGCGAAGGGGGGGGGGGAGCTGAGCTAAGTACAGAGTTTACCAAGATTATCCCCGCGTAGGTGGTTAGTGAATTCTAAACGAGTCTAACCGATACTCGCGCGTCGGTACAGATAAGCTTGGGCATAATACTACGAATAGATCCTCCCAATATATTTTCTATATGAGCCAATAAAGGTGTCTCGTTGACAAAAAAAAAATCAAATATTTACTGTGCACGATACTGGTGAGTTCGATACCGGAGCTACGATCAACGTTCATTGTCACTCTTCATTTTGAAAAAGCGGCACGATTGACAGAGTGTCAAACGCATTCACATTTTTCACAATTCATCGCATTTTAAATGCATACCATTTTTTCCGTGAAGTATTGCAGTGGTTGATTCGTCGATACACTCAGGATCGGACGATTTGATATTCACATCGTATCACCGATAATGTTTTGCGGTCCGTCCTGAAACGAATTTGCTTTTATGTATTTCGCGCAGTGGTCACCTTCGGTGCATGCAAAAATTCTACGGCTAGGACTTGCTCGATGAATCACAATTATTGAACTCGCTCTCCTGGCGATTTCTCATTAGCACAACAAAATAACGGTGTCATCGACATGTCAAATAATAGCGAAAAACAAAGTTTACCAAAATATTTCGTCGTACAGTAGAACCTCAATTATCTGAGGTAATATTGGGAGATCGTATCTCCCAATATTAAAATACAACGAAAATACACGTAATACAAAATTATACGATCTCCCAATATTAAAATACAACGAAAATACACGTAATACAAAATTACCCAGCGCTTAAGCATTGCTCGTTGTTCGGTTGATCCAAATTTGATTGTATTATTCAGAACATCGAGTGAACGTGGTAAATATGGTCCACTATAAAATTGGATGTAAAATTTGAGGTAAAAAAAAGTCGCCTTGCTGTGGAATAAATCGTCATCCGAAAACAGCCATTCTATAGGCCGGCAATCGAAATTAAAATTTGTTCCAATCCATATTTGGATCAAAGCGCACCGGTGCATCTTGCTGCGTCGGCCCGCAGCCACATTTGCATCTCTGTCACTCACAACTCGACCGAACAACACCTTTATCGACATCAACATAAAACTCTACCAGAAGAAGATAAAACCTCACCGAAATCCAAATATAAATGGTCGGTTTGTGTTCCGATAGTTTTATTTACACTCCGTTAATTTTATTTGAACTCTGGTAAAGTATTTTACTTTCTGGTTGAGATTTTATGCTTAGACGAGTTAGCTGCATCAGATGATTCGTTCTGATCAATCATGAAAAATAAAAAAATTTCTCATACTTTACCCGACTGTCTGCGAGAACAATGCATTGTCTACTGTCCGTGAAGCCGTTTACAAATCGATCGCACCTATACTCTGACCTTTTGACACTAAATCGTTCTTTTCTCGTGTTCGGTGACCCGATAAATGGTTTGGTGTTTTCTGCAAAGACTTGTGAGAATATATGTCCCGGCAACAGCGGGACAAGAGAACGAGAGCATTACCCGTTGCAAAGGAATCGATCTCTCCGCCAATTAATGTCGTCTGGCTCGCAGCTCGGGCCACGTCCAAGCGGGAATAATTGATTCTGATAAATCGGTAAACAGTAAGCTTGCACAGGCAAATTGGTGGAAACTACGGTGACAGAAAGGATCTTCTCTGTATTCGGCCGAAGCCATGCAAGACAACTAGAGAGAATGACCAAGCGAGAAGCTAATTCGGTATCGCGAGCTCAGGATGACGCTGATGGCGACGACGGACCGACGAGAGAACTGTCGTTCCGAATACCGCGTTCGCACATCGCCTCTGTTAGAGCTGTTGTACAACGTTACCCTCCGGCTTTCCGACTCGCGAGACTAGAAACGACGTGGACCGACAGATTTGCACGTAGATTTCTGTCCGCATCCACGTCGTCTAGCTGCGGGGCTCTTGACGGGCTGCGCGTGTATGCAGAACCGCGCGATGGAGGCAAAACGGTGACATTGCTTGATACTGCAACGACTATCACTGAACCGGCAATTTGCCTCGTTAATTCATCCATCGGCATTCATTTGACAGATATACATATATTCATGTAATACCTGTCTCATTGATTTATGATCTCTTCTGAGCGATAAAACAGAATCTCGGGTTTCTTACCGATACAATAGCGAAAGCCCCGTGACACAGATGCACAACGACGATATCCTCGATGAATTCTCACAGCACACAAATTACAATTTGTGCATACACAAACGCCCGTCAACGACGACAGCGATAGATAATTATCTCCTGCAATGAGCTTTACGGTCAACAACATTGTTAGAGTTGTTGCTTTTTCTTTATTTCTTTTGCATAATTACTTCTTTCCGAGAAAAGATCGCCGTCGCGTCCGCGATAACGAAGTCGCGAGAGCGACGGTGACCGATGAATCAAAAATAGCAATGATATCAACATTCGTAAGCGATAGTCGTATTGTATGGTAAGGCACGCTATTTGCGGAACGAGATTCTCGTTGTCGAGCGATGCTTGAATTTTTCAGGGGAAACAAAAAAATATTTATATTAAAAAATTACCATAAATCAATGATCGAACGGGCGAAACGTAGACACAGACGCAAACGCGATGAGTCGAGACGGAGTGAAAGAGAAACGTTCGGGGTCAAAGCGTTCCGAGACGAAATCGTCCGAGTCGTCATTATCACTCACACGACTCGGTCGAGAAAACGGTGAAGTTCGAGGGAGAGGTTGAGCGACGCGAAGACAGAGCGAGACGCTGACAGACGCCGCCTCTAAACGATGATTGATGGCTCGTATAACTGTCGCAATATGCGGCTCCCGATGAGCTCTTCGTATCTTGATCTACCAGCGGTACTTTCGTCATTATACTGCTGCTTGTACGAGAGAACCGCGCGGCGGGAACGTCGCAATTTCCCCCGCGGTCCATCATCATCCCCTCACCATGCTTCAGGATGCTCATCGTTAAATCCGGCCATGTATCTCTCACACTATATTACATCAGAGGTTCGTGTAAATCAGAGATCGACATGCAGTCGACCTAGAAACCAGAATACCTCCCGACGATCGCGGCTATTAATTAAAGCCAGTTCACGCACATTCGTGAACTATCACTTTCGTAATATACGCATCAAAGTAACGCAACGATTTTTTTTTCTTCGTTGCGATTGATGATACTCTCGATTTGTTATAGACGGAGGTGATTATTTTTCGACACTTTATTTAGGAGAAATTGGTGCGATGATTCTAAAAGGATAACTGTAATTTACGTAACAGTTGACGGGCCAAAATCACAGTGAAAAAATATATTTTTTCTTTAACTTACTAGAACAAGACATTTGCTTGAGTTACTTATATTAATTTAACAATAATGTACTTATTCGCAAGATAACAAATATTTAGCTTACAAATATTTTCCATAAAATTTACGACATTTTTTATTAGATATACAAATGTAATTCATATTTTGGAAACACTTCATGTAAAAAAATGCTCTCCATGACGTTTGTTTTCTATTTACAGTGAACGATGAACAACATTTATTTACACTATACAAAAAGGTATAAATATCTTTTGGAATGAATTCTAGAATTAAAAACACCAAATGACCCCGAGACAACGGCAGAAAAATATATATTTCCAAAGCACGCTACTCAATCACACTTCTGCAAACGCTACCAAAATCCGATATTTAATTGAGCCATAAAAATTTTTTTTAAACTTTTAATCGACTCAACATGTCATATAGCACTGCACTTCACAATTAAAGTATCATGTACCACGTTCAAAATATTTATCGGTACCAGTTTACTGTAACAAGCAGATATCAATTGATCACCGAAGGAGAAGAGGTGTGGCTGCGAAAGGGGGCAGAGTGAAATCTTAGTCAACACGAATTGCCTTGTTCCCGGTGCATGTATATGCGCCTTAACGAATGCACAGAAGCGTGTACACAGTTGCCGGACAAAGTATATAGGGAATTGTGCGAGCCAGCAGGGCATGCGGCGCATGCATGCAGGCGGGCAGTCCGGCTAATGAACGGGTGCTTTTTAGTCGAGCGGCGTTGAAGGATCGACCTGATTCACGTATCGCGTGCAGATGCCCCGCTCCCTCTCCCTCCCACCGCCCCTCTTCCTTCTCAGTAGTTTCCGCGGTTTGGCCGCGGGACATCATTCATCACTCTGATACATGGCCTCCCATAACCCTCGACGTCGGAGTGGGACCAGCGGGCAACGGCGAGACGACCGAGGCCTGCAGATATTTCCCTCGCACCGCTGAGGGCCTCTCCGAGTAAATTAACGCCTCGTCATTAGTCGGTATATACCCCGGGCGCGATTCCGTACGGAGAGCCGAGCCACACAGTGTAGACGCTATATACACGGCAAATGTACCCCGGCTATAGCATACTTCGAAAGCAGGAGCAGCAGCAGCGGCAGCAGCAACGACCGGAACGCCCGGTCTGAGTTCTGCCGGCTTGAACCGTATCTTCAGAAACTGGGCCTCGTTTATAAAGCTGAACCAGCTCGGCCGTACGAGCGTTAATCTTCCACCGCTGTGGCGGCAGCAATGCGGCGATCCGCTGGTTCTCTCCCTCCGCGCGATAACTTTAGTACGAGCCGCATAGAGTCCAACGATAGATACCAACTACACACTTGGCCGCCGGACAGATATAATTGGCATGAGACGCGAGGCGCGAAAGGACCACGTACGATATGTTCACGAGGAAAAATCTAAAATTTTCTGGGTTATGTTGTTTTGCAGGATGTTTGTTGCGACTATTCAATGCACAACGAATTCGGAGTCAAACCAGCGATAAATCGCCGTTTGGCAAACACGTTTCTAGGGAGTATCCTTTCATCCCGGTGAGCGGTTTTCAGTCGACTTTAGGCACGCTTGTGAGAAACGGTTTGCGAAACGTTTAAGAAAAAAATACACTGTAGATCGCACGGTGTGCGAGTTTATAGCGTCAGGGAAAAAAGAGCAATTAGGCTCGAAGAGCTTGGGCTGCTGTTCCTGGCACATCAGTCATGGGGCAACTTTCTCACTTTCTCTTGCACGCGAGAACAAGAGTGTGAGAGAGGTGGGGACAGGATGTATCTAGCAGAGGAAGCTTGAGGCGCGTCGGAAGGTTGTTCCGACAGGCTGCCAAGCACCGTGAGGGTAGGTAAGTAAAGAATGGGGCGGCAGCGAACGCCGGCTACGAAACGGCCCAGGGTCGAGAGCGCATTGTGCGCTGATAGATGTGTCAAATCCGAGGCCGCATTGTACGCCCCGTGGAGATAAATGGGGCCGGAGTGAAGAAGCAAAACACGCGGCTTTGTTGAACCCCACCGAGCTCTATACTCATCGAAGGTAATTTAGAGAGGGCGCGCGCGCGCCGGAGTGAGCACAAGATCCTCCGGGCCAAGGATTATTCCAGTTGCGAAAGGCCAGAAACTTACAGGTACCTGAAATTTTTTCCCCGTGAACAACAGATATTTTTTATCGAATAATATACATCATGAGCTTCATCTTCGGCGCCCTTGGCGTGTCTGATGTTCGAACTCATAGTTAATACCCCGAGATGCTTAGACTTTTCAATAACAATTTGTACAATGTCATTGCACTTGGACATATTCAGATTGTTACGTCTTCAATTTTCAAGGTGTGGTGATAAGTAAGCTGTTTATTGTCGTGTCTGGTCCTGATAAGGTTCGAAAAGAGTGTGGTTAGGTCCTTTCTGTACGTGAGGAAAATTTGAAGGCTGATCTTTGAGATAACTGTTATGAGCGAAAGTCTTACGCCATGCTTATCTATCTGGGACAGTAGGTCGAGTGCGTTTCTCTTTTGCTCGCTGACTAAAACTCTCTGTGGAGTCTTTTCGCATATTTGCCGCAAAAATCCTCAAGGTTGGGCTAAGGCTGAACATAGGTTAAAAATATTTTTCCCCGAAATAGTTGTATAAAATCAATAAACTAATCAGGGGAAACTCTGGGCATTTGATAAACGCAGTGCGGTCGGAAATTAGTTTTTCATTTTATAGAAACGTTTCGACGCAAAATGGATTGAACATTTTTACTCTGTTGCGCAGTTATATGTATTCAGCTTACGTTTAAAGCGGTTAGATCACTTCACAGTGATCAAATAAGTGTTATATTTCTGAAGGCGTTTATACAAATTTTGGCTCATTTATCATTCTTGTGCATCTTTATTACCGTCCATACTCGTAATTACAGCTGTTATTTTTATTATATCAGATATCCTTATCCCGAAGAACCATCAATTGCGATGGAAATACATATAAAATGAGTTTTATCAAACAATAATTCGGATGTATCTCGGTTCATTGAATTCGTCGACATTTTCGGCAGTATGTTCTGTTTAAAAATGAAAGCTGTTTATTTATGAAGAAATCTTATCGCCGAACAAAGACAGTATGAAGTACACTGGTATAAGAATCAACTGTTTTATAACGTATAATTTTAATTCGGTGAAAATTGGATTTTTAATGACGAGTCCTGTTGACAAATGACTAAAACGCGTGGAGGTCGACGGACAGGGTGGGGTCGAAGAAACGTCGGAGACTCATTTGCTACAAGTACGAGAATTTGTTACAGTCCAGCTGCTCCCGTTGTTCGCAGCGATTTGTCGTAAACAGTCCTCTCAGGGGGGTACAGTTCGCATTGGAGGGTCCGGGAGTGAGATTGAGTGGTTTGGAGAGTTTTTGAAAAACACGGTGTATGTATCCTCGCTGCGTCTGCCGGTAAGGCTCTCATTGGTGAAAAACGAGAGACGAGTGTGTTTCCCGTGTAGAATGGAAAGTGCTGCTGATGCTGATGGCGCGGGTGCTGCACGAAGACACATGGCCGTTGTTTCTCGGTGACACAGCGAGACGATCCTGCACCGGTGCGGTATGCCTTGTGGATGCATCGGACGAGATGCAACGTTGCACCGACACCACCCGCCACACTCCGTCGCTCCGGCGACTCGCTTCGTCGCAGATCCAGACGAGCCGAAAGTCACTGCGGGAGAGACAGGGAGAGAGCAACGAAAGAGAATTCTCCCGCAGCGATGGCGACGTGGCGGGCGCACTTGCTCCGCATAAATCATCCCACTTCTGGTTCGTAGCATCGCGCGAGTAGGCACGACGAGAGCGCAGTAAGGCGAAAATAGATGGAAACGAGAAGAACCCCGCTCATCTTCGAGCTTTATAGCTCTTGCACTGCGAGCCCCGTGAGCCGAGCTTACGACGCTCAATGCAGAAGCCGGCTAGGTAAGACAAGTCACAATGATCCTGAGTGCCGCGTGGAGTTCCGTGACTATTTTATTCGGAGGTACAATTGAAGGGATCGCGTGACATTCAAGGGTGCAGCTCTTGTACGCTCAGATATATAAGGCCGAATAATGGTGTGACATACAGCGGAGCCTTCATTCTAGGAACATATAAATAAATACGCGTAGGAGAAAGATACTGCATGACCTGTACTCTTCTGAATCTTCGGTGAGCAATTTTTGACGCTCAATTTTTTCAAGACGTTGAAATGCCGCGGCAGTGACAGCGTGACGGTTTGAATTTAAGTGTCCTAAAATCTCGTATGACATTGACTTGCCTGGCCCGGTGACCCGCAGTGTTACTGAAAGATGCAGGACACCTCGGCCGTGAGAGTATATCTGTCTCCCCAAAACAGACTTTCGCAATGGTTAGATTCGACGGGAAGACTTTGAAATTCCAACTTTTACCGGGAATGTCACGAAAGAGCGAAGGCCACCCACATTTCCGACACAGCTAACTTTATAACGTGTTGGCTCTCCGTTGGCCGCCCGGTATTGTCGGACAAGAGAATTTCAGTTAGGCAGAGTGTAGGTTTTCAGGGTCGTTTCATGCATCCTCAAGGCTGCGACATGCTCGCCTTTCGGTGGAAAAACTTTTCTTCATTACCCGCGACAGAACATCTTCTCCGGCTCTTTTTTTCCAGGGTTGTGTCCGACGATTGATGTGAGACAGCACGCTGCGCGCAAAGGGCTCCGCGACAAATCTTTGTCTGCTGTGGGTGAGGGTGAAATCGACGAAAAATATCGTTGCTGCAGTCTCGATCCATCGCCCTACCTGCCGAGTTACGCCCTCGTCGTTGACTCGTCGTCGGTCGTTCACGTCCCCGAGCGGCTTGTACAATTTTCCGCACCGATTCTCCGTACCTCTCCTTTTCACTTTGTAGAAACTGACCCAGCGCTCCTCCGGTATCTCGCTGCCTTCTCGTCTCTCGTCTCCACTGAGCCGAAGAAGAAGAAGAAGGAGAAGACAGTGTCACGCTGTGCGAAAAAGCGTGCTTGCTGGTGCTCTCAATGTGCGTCATAAATCTTCATCCTGTTTTTACGTGTTTGTCTCCGACTGACTTCGTCGCGTTATTAGGCGTAACTTCTACTCCGCTGTCCCTTTCCGCACTTTCCATCCGGGGACCACTTTTTTTGCCCTCTATCCTTCTCTCTCAGCCCAACGAGATCTAACATCCGCTGCGTACACAATTCGGTCTCGTGAATTTCGTAAAACCGCACTGTGACTCCTCACAGTGGAGCCCGCTCTTGTACGTCCATCCGGAAATTTACAGCTTCTCTCCGTTCTTCAACCTCCCCCGAAGAGAGTTCCCGGGTCCGGGTGCGCTCGAGACTACGTTTCCCGTTCAGGAATTTCTCTCTCTTTCGGACGTTCGTTCTTATTTCGTTCTCTGATACTCGTGCCCTCGACCCGTCTTTGTCGCAGTTCGCGAAGGCGACGATACGAGAAACACACCGGCGAGACACCTGGGGACCTCGGAATAAGTTCCCGGGATTCGATCTCTTTGCCCCGCGTTCCAGAGTACTCTCTCGCCCGGGCCGCGCCGACGGGCGGAGTCGCGGAACAAGAGAGGAGCCCCGCGGGTGCCGACAAAGCGCGATTTATCACCGGGTCCCGGCATCTTGGGTGTCCCCGCGATTTTCGATCCGCCGTTTTTTTTTGCTTTTTTTTTTCTTTATTCTTTCCCTGTCCTTTGAGAGACTACTCGATTCGACTTCATCCGATTCAAGCATTCGGATTGCACGCATTCGCGATCCTCGTAGCATCTTGCTGTACACGCTCGGGTGTACAGGATTTTCGCACCGGGAGACCGCTGGATCATTAAGACTCAATTTCTTCGCAGTCACGGCGAGGCGCGGTACGAGTCTCGAACGAGCCATCGAGGCAACAAATGGGGCAGTAAAAGGAAAAGCTGGTTAACGGTGGTTGAGTAACGTCGGAGTAACGAAAATGTCGCTTCTGTTATACTCGCATGAGGTGTATCGAACGTTACGCCACGTTTCATACTCCTGAAGGAGTCGCGATGAAACAAATTAACTCTCTTATCTAGATACAAGAATACGACACAAATTTCGAAATTTTTTACCTAAACTTCAGCTCTGCAGTAATCACTCGTTGAGAGAATTGAAAAAATTATATCGACACTTTCGGTACAGTTTTTGTTTCGTTGATGATGGTATTTCGATTAATGGATGGCGATTGATTGGTGGCAGAAATCGTCAATCAGTCAATCGCAATAAAATCAATCACTTGCAATAAAACCGAGTGAATATTTTGTATTAGTGTTACAACATACTTTAGACATTTTTTCGTCACACCGTGTCGAATTCTTCTTGCCACCACATTATGGATAACAATAAGATTTGAAAATTACGATTTATAGGGTAATAATAAGTTTTAAAACAGATGGCGTAACTACAAACGTATTTGGGTTTATTTTTTCAAATCATTAGAACAATTGCAAGCGTCGTTCAGTAACAGAGCAACTTGCACCACCTTAAGGGGAGAATAAATCCACTCTCGCTCGCTATTATACGAATCCTATGGCGTTGTCACTTAATAATATCAATAAACATATACACTCTGTCTCATTTCAATAATTACAACGATCACGAAAAAAATGCCCGATGACACACCGAAAAATGACCATAAAAGCAACTTTCCCTGTAATAGATAAAAAAAAAAGTTAAATGTGTATTTTCGGTGCAGCTTTTATTTCCTTGATAGTCGTATTTCGATCCATGTATCGGCCCTGCGATAACTCGGTGTCGAGGAAGTTCCCGACAGAGACGAAAATAAAATAATTTTACGACATTTTCTCTCAAAGACGAACTTCATCGCCTAAGTGAAAAGTTTTTTCGGACCGTTGCGATAAAAAAAAAGACATGAAAAATAAATGGTTCACCTACACGAGGGTTTAACGAGAATTACGTCAAGCAGCGGGGCTTCGAACATCTGCGAAGTGTGGCCGTCCGGCTGCGGGGTGATAACTCAAACGTCGAATTCGTATAGGTGTGCGGTGCGTAGGTACACACATTGCCGGGCACCCGGGAACAGAGATAAAGAGACGGGTGTCACGGCCGAAGGAGGGAGCTAACAGAAAGCGGAGACATGTGATACAAGCTCGGGGAGTTGTGTGGAGTACGAGGAAGACTCGTCCGTGGGTCTCTTGCAGAACCGAGTAGGTCTGGCCCCCCGTGAGCACAGCGTGAAACGGGTCGCGTACGCCAACAAATCATGAAGGAATGGGGCGCGTCGGCGGGCGGGCTCGCATGCTCGAGTTGAAAAACTCCTCGTCTCCATCTCTCTTTCTTCCTTCGTCTCACTTCATTTCTCGGATGGGTTTATATATTCTCCATACGATGTGCGCTACGCTCGGGCAGACCGAGTTTCAGCGGCGTAACGCGGGAGTGCGGAGAGAAGCCTTCCATAGAAAACTAATAACGCTCGCCACATCAAACGCGCATCGTTCCGGGAAATCATTACGGAGCTTCGTGGCGGTACGCGGTGAGATTCTGGCAGAAGCGAGGCTGCGGCACGACGTGCACTTGTGCGCTCCGAACATCGAACTCCCTCGGCGTGGCAACGTTTCGCCGAGCCCTCTGTCTCTCGTCGTGGCTCCCGTTAAACTGAAACGGCGACGATGCAGCGCAAAGTGCCCGGGCCGCGATACCCGTGTCGATGCATGCGAGATAGCGCAAGGGTACGACGCTCCGATCGTGCGTGCGGTGGCACGGCGTGGGATATAAAGAGAGCGAGAGACACGAGAGAAAGAGGGATGCAGTCCTGGCTGAACGCAGCGTGAGTAACGCCCCGAGTAATATTACGATGACAGTAATTGCCGCTTTGATCAACGCGGCTCTGTGCACGAGTAGGCAGCCGTCACGCCACCGGAGTTCGAGCAGAGCGGGCGAGAAACGATCTCCACCGCACACAAGCGAAAAGTCGCAACGTGCGTGCACGCTGCACCTCGCTATCTTACATGAGCCTCCTACGTGCGTATCTTCGGGAGAGCCTCTTGCAGCGTTGCACATCTCCACGCGTTCTCGCGCTTAATGTCCTTGCGCACGCTCGCTTCGAGTCGGTCGGAAAATAAATGAGGAGGATACGCGGATGGATTTACCTGACGGAGAATTTTCCGCCGGCTTTTGACGGAGACCTATCCGGCTGATTGCATGTGAAGCAGCGATGTTAAGACGAGACTTGATTCATCTCGCTATACGCGTTGAAACGCAGAGATTGAGCCTGATTTCATCTCTCAGCAGGTATGAAAAAGTTTTCAGGCTGATTTATGCGTTTGGTCGATTTTTCCTGCGAGAAATAGTGGTGCAGAATTTGGGATAATTCGGGGTAGGCCAATTTCGTTTCTTTACCTGCTGCGCATCCGCCGGAGACCTCTCGCCCCATTGCCAATCTCCACGCATTCTCACGCTAATTTCCGAGCTCACGCTCGGTTGAGCCCGGACGGAAAATAAATGAGGTGGATAGGCGGATGGATGGATCTGCCGGTGAATTTTCCCGCTGCTGCTAGTTCTTGACGATTACGACGTAGTGAAGCGCAGGCTAAAAACTACCGGGCTAATTTTTCGAGGATCGAGCAGTGATGTTGGGAGAGGTCTTGATTTATGTCGCTACATGCGTTAACACGCAAAGATTAACCCTAATTCCATGTAGCCCGGCTGGAAAAGTTTCAAGAGTGATTTATACGTTTGGTCAATTTTTCGTGCAAGAAATAGTGGTGAAGACTTCGGGATAATCTGGGTACGGCCATATTTATCATTCCGACCGTGTCTAAATTTCGGGACCAAAGGCTTCTTCTCGATGAGACGAATTTTGCTGAAAAGTACCGGTAAAGGTCCAAAATTCTTTCGCGTCGATGAAAAATTGGAATTCAATTACGAATCGGTCGGCGTGATCGATGCCGCGCCATTGATGATAGACGGGGTGAGCTAAAAACTATTTTATAATATGGCTATACCGAGGCCGAGTATAAAAGGTCGAACGGTGTTGACGCGATGGCTCGCAATATTTGCGGCGAAATGAATAAAAATTTACGAGCAATTTACGAAGGGTTCTCTCCACCGAAACCCTCGCCGTCGCTCTCTGTCCCGTTGCAGTTGGTTCGCCCAACTCGCTGGCGGGCTCTGTTCTCGCTGCCGCCGTCGCCGCGGGGGCGAGAGAGCGAGATCCATCAATTTATTCCGAAGTGCTCGTTTGGCGCCCGGCTACAAAATCGCCGCGGCGAAGTTCACTTTATGAAGCTAGAATAGATTAATGCCCTCGTTTGTTCGGTAATGGCCCCGATAAATTATCTTAATAGCCGTTGCGACTATAAATATATTCCACGGGCACCGGGGGCTGCTCTCTTGAACGCTTGTTTTCCCCGCTATCTTCTTCCCTCCGCCCTCGTCGTCGCCCCGTCTTCATATCGTTTTTTGTCCGTCGTATCGTTTATCTATCTTCTCCTCTTGCGAACTATCGGTTTCCTTAGGCTGACATACACGTATTGGAGTACTCTCGGAAATCAATGAAAAAAAGCAATAAAAAACAACAAAAAATCATCAAAAGTTCAGCAACGATCGCAATTTATCTGGCAATTGCTTTTAGTTCCGGGAAAATCCGAGTCGTTCCTAGAGAAATAATTAAATATGATTATTCAGAAAGTTTTAAGTTCTTTCATTATCCCTGGGAGAAATTATTTTTCAGAGTCTTATACCAGGTTCTGATGGGGCTTCGACAGATTTTTCAGGAATGAGTAACGGGAGTACCAATAAACATTGCACGTCGATAATTTTAGTGCAACATCCCTTTTACGAGTGATCCCGGAAGCACGCTGCAGGGTCGCGCGGTTCAGGATCTATGCGATATTTGTCTGTTAATTCGCCGATCCATAGCTATCTCCAAAGGTTCTAGCCACGAGTGGCGCTGTAATGGGGTACGAGTAAAATTAATCACCGTGCGAACTGGAAAGCCGGAAGGCCATAGCTCAGGGCCAGAGTTCGCGTGGGAGAGCGAACGGAGGAGCTTTAACTATCGTCGTCGATGTCCTCCTCAGGGTCCTCCCGGTTCGTCGTAAGCTCGGGCGATATCGGTCGTCGTCCACTGCGTGAAGAGCCCGCGGCACATACAAGCCATCGCTATCGCGTACACAGGGAGGCGTGCATTGCCCACATACACGAATAACGTACAGCGGAGACGCGTTACCAGCGAATCACGAACGGCCGCAAGGGCCGTCTGCCAGCATTCGGCAGGAATTAGGCTGGTAATGCGTCAGGCCGGAGAGCCTCGGCTCTTGCTCTCTGGGTAGCACTTAACGCCGTAAAGTTGTTTGATGGTGCCGCTATCACCCCTAACAGTTCCTAATAGTTCCGAAGCTCACCTCACCAACGCCATCCGCCACCAGCGGCATCGCCACCTACTTCACGAGTGTAGAGAGGGAGAGACGCGCAGTCGATCCGCCGACACTGCAGCGCAACCGTGAGTTATTCACTTAATGCGGCCATTACGCGCTCCTCGATGGCGCTTCATCCTGATTTACTTGACAAGCATTTATTACTCCTATCTACGTTTGCGATATTAAAGCATCTCTCCGGTCTCTCTCTCACCACCCCCTCTCTCGGTGCTACTCTCTACCTCTTCTTCGCCTCCGTCTTCTTGGATGACTTCTGCAGAGTGTGAGTACGCGTATATGCGTACACGCTCGACGAAACACATGCGTACTCTACAATATGTACTCTCGACAGCGGCAAGACAGTAAGCGTGAGAGATAAATGGATACCGCATGAGCGAGAGGGATTCGGAGAGGGAACCATCAGAGAATTAGCGATGACCTCAAAACTAATCCGAGAGATCGAGAAGAGGAAGCCTGCGCAAACTTGGGAGCCATCGGGACCATTTTCTGAGCTAAAGAAACTGTTATAGAAATACCAATTTGTAAATTGGACTGGGATTTATGGTATAGAGTACGCTGTACGCTCACTTGGCGTCGGGAAAGCCAATGCAATAGATTCAGGAGCAATCACGAGAATAACTTGCGTCACGCGCGAGGCACTTAGGGACGCAGTAACCAATGGGTCATGTCATACGTTTGCCAAGTTATACTTTTATTTTTTTTTTTGCTCTTTACCGGTGATATGATTTTATCTATCCTGCTCGTCCGAGGAACCGTTTTCATTAATCAGTTGAGAATCGCGGGATGCAAACTCAGGCTACATGGAGCGAGAGCAGCATTGAGTGAGCCGTCACGATAATTAACGCTCTGTCAGTAACAAATCGTTTTCGAAATGCTTTAATTGTGCTCTTTCGGGGATTAACGAGAATATAACTTCTGTGGCTCGGTTGACTAAGAAATTGGACTAATGAGCGTTCCAGATTTTCTCCTTTTTTTTATACATTTTCGTAAAGTGCACTTCCAATGGATGTTTCGGTTTTTTTTGCATTGTTTAAAAGTGTTTTAGCTGAGCTACCTAATCTTGTCAGCTATGTGGCTTATCGTTACAAGTCAGTAGAAATGTAATTCAACGGCGACGCCGGGAATGTGGACATTAATGTTCATTTTTGTCGTATTCCATTTCTTACATGAAATTTTTCAACTCAGCATAAACTGCGAAACAGAATACTGGAGAATCACACGACCTAATGTTTTCATGTCATTAAAAATACATTTTTTTTTCGATCTCTGATTCGTATGATAAATCAACCATCACTAATACCTGAAACTTTTAAAGCTTGTTTGTCCGATGTAAATGATGATCATGAAAATATCCGCATTTGGAAAAAATTCACTTTGTCGACTTATAGCGCCTAATTTATCGGTTTGAGACAAAAAAAAGTGTGAGGATTTTTTTGTTTGTTTTTTGGTTCATCACCAACGCATTTGCTCCGATTTTTTTTTCCGTTTTTGAGCTATTTTTTACGAATTTAATATTGTGGCATGCTACCAGGGGTTAAATAATAAATGAAGAGAAAATATCTTCAAAACTTTTTTTTAGACTTTCAATTCTTCACCAACGCATTTTATGAAAAAAAATAAAGTTTTTTTAAAATAAAATGCGTTCGTTTAGAATGAAAGTATAAAATAAAAGTTCTGAAGATCTTTTTTTTTATTTATTATTTAACCCATGGTAGCGTGCCAAAATATTAAAATCGTAAAGACTAGTTCAAAAAATGAAAAAAAAAAATTCAAGAAAACCACGTGAGTAAAGAACCAAAAAACAAACGAAAAGTCCTTACACTTTTTTCTCTTAAACAGATCATTTAGGCGCTAAATTTGCCAGCGAGAATTTTTGCAGCCGCGGATATTTTCATGGTCGTATTTAAATGGTATATTTTTTTCATAGATTAAAATGGACGAATATCACCCCGTCTGGTTTTTCAAAATTAAGGAGAATCGAGCTTGCGTCATTGCCGTGAAGACGGAAAGCTCTCTCGTCCGAAGAATTTTCGTTTCTCGCATATGCATGGCAGCTTGGCGACGTATGTATCCTTAGCCGCGAACGCGGATAGTCCGTTCTCGGCATCGTATAGGATCACTCTTGCTCAGCGCAAGGGGGTCTCCGTAGCGCCTCGGTTTGAAACCTCGTAAAGCCGGGAACGACCAATTAAACGAAACGAGCGAGCGAGTTGCAGCGGTGCACTGATGCACTCTCTGGCTAGTTGCCTGGGCCTCGAGACGCAGCAGCGTCGAGGCATTACCTACAGGCTATACGACTCGCGGAATTACCCTCAAATTATACAGTTGGTCCCGATGTGTGCACTTCCCTCGGAGCCGCGCTCTGTATACTTACGCGCCCTGCGGTAACAACCGGCCTCGCGCTTGTATCCGAACCGGGGACCTTCGCTGAATACTATAACTGGATAGATGTACATGTTCACTACACTCACACGAACATGCGTATAGCGTAGTCGGACCCAGTAGTACCAGGCAGCCTCGAGGACGATATTACGACGCAAACCGAAATTCCCCTTTCCGTACTCCGAAAACCATCGAGCCCGCTGAGAACTAAAGGCCACGGAAGTCCTTGGTCTTATATACGAGCTTGTGAAGACGACGTGTTTACGGTCATCCCTTTTTTTTTAAAGATTTACAAAATAATAAAGTATAACACTGGATATTCGCATAGACACTTTGATGGACACTCGCGCATATCTCGAATGTCTGCGAGTTCTAATGAGTATCTATTTGTCCATGATCTTCCGTGAGATTGTCTTTGAGTATGAATCAAGGTTTATGGGAGTTGTGTGTGAAACTGACTGTGAGAGACTTTCACATTTAACGTTTACATACCTCACATTCTGATCGCAAGTGAAGCCTTACTGAAAATACGACACTTCCGGTTTGGGAATCTCATTATCCGACTGGAAGTGAAATACGGGGAGCGAAAATACATCACGTTTTATTTGAAAATCCCATTATCTGCGGGGACGTGACTTTATACGAAAAAAAAGTCACCTCCGATTGATAAATGAAATTTTCAAATTGGAAGGAACGTATTGCTGGTAAACCTATGAAAATCTAAATTTATCGTTTCTAAATTCTATAATCTCCGTAATAAACCGCTGCACTCGCTCGTCTGCCTATTTCGACATTCGTATCGTTGCACCGAATCGAGCACGCAGGTGCGTTCCACGATCGACGAAGCAACGCACTAACGTCGCTCATCAGGTTGAAAAAGCTTCGTGGAAGTAATTTGTGGAAAGGAAGTACAATCTAGGAAAATAACTGAGTACATTTCGCGGGACTCCAATCATACGCGTGTTGGATCGTCAGGTGCACGTTGCGTAAAAACTCGATAAAAAAAAAAAAAAAACGCTGTTTACACCCTTTTTTTCTTTGGAAATGCTTTTAAACTACGGTTTTACTATCATTTACGCAGTATATCCGACGTATATCTTCGTAGGGTGATACTATCGCAGTACCCATTGCCAGCAAATACGCAGTAAAAGAGTCTATAGTATTTTTATTACAAAATGTAGAGAACCGAACGACGTATGTAATTACATAAGGTCGCGGTGTAATTGGATACTCCTGGTGGTAATAAATAACTACAATTATCATGACACGCACGTACATTCGAGAGTGGTGATACCGAGAGACAGGCATCCCAAGAATCGGCGAAGGAGTCGATGATTTACCGTGTGGATCTATAAAAACGTGTCCTTCGTGCGGGGACGAGTAATGATCGGGAGTTTTCGAGTTCGCGCTCAAACTAGGAGGGTATTCTTCCTCCGGGTATGCAGTTCTCGGGATAATGGAACGTGGATACAAGAAAGGAAGAATTTCGGGGCGTATATCGCGCTGACTTTTGGAGAAAGTAGTAACGGACGAAAATATTTAGCTTGGGAAAAATAACCGCAACTCAGGGGAGAACCCAAAGGGTTTCGAGGCCTGCGCCAAAGAAGTAGCGAGCCGAAAAGGGGAGCAGGCGCGGAATGAGAGTCCCAGGGAATTTCTGGACGCGACGGCGACAGGGGATCGCCAAGAGCTGAGGAATCGCGCGGAATCGGACGCGGTACCAACCGGGACACGCTAACGAGGAATTCGGCTAAAAGTCGCGAGAGCGCGACGACTAGGATCGCCGCGGTGAGCCGCGACTGTCCATTCCATCCTCTTGTGCAACAGA
This sequence comes from Listrodromus nycthemerus, assembly GCA_963978505.1. Taxonomy (NCBI): domain Eukaryota; kingdom Metazoa; phylum Arthropoda; class Insecta; order Hymenoptera; family Ichneumonidae; genus Listrodromus; species Listrodromus nycthemerus. The sequence goes on along the minus strand of OZ021683.1, from coordinate 13,482,694 downwards.
GCCGAGTTGCCGCCCGAGGCTCGCTGCCTTTTTGTCGATATGAATTCCCGATTCTGCGAAGGGCGGCGCGGCGCCGCTTCCGAGGACGAGAGGCCTTAAGCGAGATCGAACGATTGCATCGATTCCTCTCGCACCCTTTCATCGCACTCGCGTGCGTCCTCTTCTTCGTCTTCATCTTCGGCTACCGTTGCCGGGGTTCACTCTTTGCTCGTAGTCTTCTACGGGGCTCGAATACATTAGCGACTCCCAGTGGGCGCGACGCGACGTAATGAATGTTTCCGGTGACGGCCGACAGCGGGGAATGCCTCGCGACAAACAATGCGACGGTCTGTGCTTGCAGACCGCCGCCGATGACTCCCGGACTGACTCCCTTCCAGGCACGAACTTGGATCCTCGGCAGTTCCGCCTATATCGAAGGTTAACGATATGTGCACAAGCTCGGCGGCAGTAAACAAACTATTCTTTATTTGGACCAAATGTAAAAAAAAAAGAAAAAATAATATATGCTACAAACATCTCGTTGAAACCATGTTGGAGTCGTTTCGTGTCCATTGAAATTCTTGGAAGCGATAGTGTGTTTTCTCAACGTAACCAAAATTCTTGGATCACTTATCGCGTCTAAGTTTTCGTAGTAGCATGTTATGGATATGTAACATGGAACGACTGTGAATTATCGTGTTACACAACCGCATTGCCACGCGCGCCACACGGATTTCGAGTGGCTTGTCCTTGCGTGCGATTAACTTTACGACTCGCTTTATATCCTCGAGACGTTCTACCCCGTTAAGCCGCCCGACGTTCTCTCGCATCGGTTCTCTAATAGTATACCCACGATCTCGTTTGTCTAGAGCCCCGGGCAGGGTTGGAGCCAATCCAAAGGCTATATGTACTCACGTGGACGTCCGCGAGCTCTAACAATGTGTTATCGCAAGGAGGAAAAATTTCACGTACGATCCTCGTTTCTCACGGAAATTGTCGCCACTTGCGATATTTTCTTTTTTCTTTTTTTTTTAGAAAACCCATTTGCGTAATACCGTTGAAGAGATATGCTTGAAAACTCTTGTTGCGATATAGATAATAACGTAATTGTCACAGACCGAGGAAAGTATTCTCACTAAATCATCGATTCGAGTGACAGCTTAATGGACTAACCATGTATTTGGTTGACCGATTCAGATTGTCACTCGCCAACTTGTCGGTGCCAAGTCACTTCGCACTTGGAGCAATTTACGTCATTCCGAGTGGTATGACGAATCGTTACATAATATTATACGACGAACCAATTGTCATGCATTAGCTACATTTGAGAAAAATAATGTAAAAAAAATTGCAGAATAAATATCGTCTTAGGCAATTTTTAGTCGTTTGTCAAAAAAATTAAAATCCCATGAAATCTGACCGCCTGGATATATTTCGGGCAAATTCAATACTCGAGATCTTTGATCAAAGTATTAAATTCGTGATCAGTTTTAGTATCATAATTCAAATGTTACCCAAGTTCAAGATATCACCGTCATAAAGAAAAAAATTGAGAACCCCGTTAAATTTCTAAGTTACCCTCACTCATCAAATTTCAACTGGCTATCTCAAACCATTTCTGAGTTATATATATTTTAAACGAGTCACTTCTGTTGCACGCACCCATAGATCCGGATGACCGCTAAAAATCACTTTTCTCAAAGTTTCACTCTATTTTAATTACTCTGACTCTGAAATCTAAAAAAAAAATGTTTTTATGAAAGTATATCTTTCTCCATAAGGAAGAAAAATGAATCGAACCGAGACATTGGTGACTGCGACGCTCATCATCTCTACGTCACATATCAGTGGAATTCGTGACGAAAAAGGTATATCGTGTTACGTCGAACGGAATGATGGGAGTTACGTTAGCAATGCCGGGCGTTATTCCGGTACGAAAGACTGCTTCGCCGCAGATCCGCGTATAAACTCCGGGACTATGCGAGCAATTGGAAAATTATCCAGCTCTCGCGATCGCGGTATGCGTAGATGTATACCCGCTACGATAGGCGCGCAAGAACGTGTGGCCGGAGAACGTGTATCCTCCGTTCGGGACATATATGTTGTGCTGAATGCCCATTTGCGTTGGAAACTCTCGGAACGATTCGATGTGCAGGAATGCGGGACCACTTGGTCGAGAGACCACTAGGCGTTTCTATGCGCGCTATCGAGAAGTCCATTTCCATTGTTCGGCTGCGTCATGCCAATCCACGTATCCGCAAACATACGCGAGAGACCTTTTGCGAATACCGTACTCGAGAGATCGCGAGATTTCCACCCTTACAGCGTCGGATCGCGAGTACGTCGCCGTCGCGGTCATCCCTCGCAATCGACGATACGTTTCGTTCCTCGCATCACTAGAATTATTTGTCATGACTCCGACGAGCAAACTGTACAGCGTGCATTCTCCATCGTTCGGGGAAATATTTGCAACGCAATTTCGAAACAACACATTTTCCTCACTTTATCACTATACATTTTTGATAAAATATTCGATATATTTATTAAAGGGCAAACTGGCCTTATATTTATTTATATCGCTCGATATTATTATTCTCAATAATAAATAACAATACCGAGAATAATGTGTAATGCATAATAATGTATCGTATTCTTTGTGCAAGCTGTAATTTATCGCTCACCGTACTTTGACGGCATAATTTGTTATTAGTATCGGCTACATACTTTATTTATTTTGTCTTTCATTCATAAGCTATTTAACACGTAAAGCTATTTACTCACCTATTCTTTGATCGGAATTCCGTAGTTTCGATTGGAATGACAATACTCTTACAGAATGAACTCATTCTCGCAATGAACCATATTTTTGTTGAACTAAGGTTTATATCGGTTCATTATGCACATGAACGGACTCGCGAGTCGGTATATGGTAAAAGTCATGAAAATGGACCACGAAAAATGTTGGGCGTGCATCTACTTCTCCTAAAGTCTATACTGACTGAGTGGAATTCACCTGAAAGACCTAAACGTAAATCCCCTTTAGTGAAAAGCAAAGGCACCGGATAATCCTGTTTGTAGAGGGCTGGGAATAAAAAATATTTTTTTTATTTGAAAAAATATTTTTTTAGATTTCTTAAAATCCGTAGTTCTTTTACTCCACCTGGTCGAACTTATGAGAATCGATACAAGTGCGTGAAATTTTAGTTGTCGCCAAATTGTCATTTGTGTCAACACACATTGACCCATTGTGCCCCGCCTGTCCATAATTATTTTACCTTGCCGGATTAAAAAAACGCGATAACCAATCCGCGACTTATCTAACTAATAAGACGACGGATCGTCTTACTCCACTTTTTACTGTGAACCTACGGTACACGCGGTAAATACATTCATTCCTACGAACAAAGCTTCGTGAAAACCGGATGCCATAATTTGGAATACCGGCGATAGCCTGTAAGTTACAAACGAGCCAGTGTACACTCCTCGCGCTCGGTAATCTTATGGTAAGCGGGTATGTTAACAAGCGTGCAACGCACTCCTGCGGTGATAAACATCCAGTATACTCGCGCGTTTCGTTGCGGGTGTGCGATAACCGTCATTTAATTCCCTCCTGCATATACAGAGAGGAGTCAGAGGCGGTCATATCGCACAGCTTCGATACGTGTGCCAGATCTCTCTGTACAAGAACAGAGGCAAATACTGTTGCACTGTGCGCGTATGCGGAGGGTTTCGGTGGGCTCCGCGTGCAGAGTTTCGATTCTTGCTGCGATCCGGAATCGCGCTCGGAGTTCTGCTTTTGAATCCGAACCCTTCCCAGCCTCTTTCTCGTTCTTCGCGTGTAACTGTACGTACAGTAGAGCGCCCATGTAACCCGTCGTAGAGCGGGCGCCGTTGATCAGAGCCGAGCAAGTGCAAAAGCGCAAAAGAGCCCTCGGGTTTATCTCTCGTCTCTGTGTAGCGGTCCGGGATGAAAGGTACCGACAACGTGGCCGACACCGAGCCATACATCAGCTCGAGGCTTGAGTAAATAAGCGACACCCTGCATGCTGCTGTCTCCCTAAGCGTCACACCGCGCGCTATGTGCGGTACGGTAAAGCGTGTGTGTACCGTGGGCGGCTTGCCGCATCGCCCCCATAGCCCGACGGAACTTCTCCCCGACCGAGAAAGATTGACGATTTAATCCTACGAGAGTGCCCGTGGATGCTGCGATCCGCGCCATATAACCCGCGTGTGCGAGTGAAGTCCCAGTCGGTCCGTGCGAGTTACGGGACTGCCTGGATCTTAATGATATATATATATATATATATATATTTCACAGGAATCAGTTAACATGATTTACAGGGATTTTTCACAGGGAAATTTCTTTTTATCCTGAGAGAGCAATTTTTGTCGATAACTCTGCCCTCTTCGCTCTGCGCTTGTGCAAAAACTGCGAGAGTGGAATAGCGGTTCTGAGAGTATTGAGGTTTATACGATTGTTAAATCTTCGAAGTGAGTTACAGAACGATGCTCAAAGTTGTGTTTCATGAAATATCTCTATCGATCTCCATGGAGATTTTTCGCTTGATCGATAGATCTATTGGCCTTCGAGGTATGTGTATCTCGTTCACGCGACAGGAAAAATTGTGTCTCAAATCGATTCCCAATTTATCATGGAATTCAAAAAATTCCAAATGACATAGAATTCAAACGATTGAATCGATTCTCCTCAATTGCAATAGAGATCAGTGGGCGATAATACTCTATCTGTGTTTATTTTTTTGAGCGTTTGGCTTAAAAAACGCAAATGATGGAGTTCGAACAAAAATTTCTGTAATTAATTAAAATTGCTTAAAAACATCACATCTATAAATGAAGTATATATAGACCCCTGACCACTAACTACGGATACGGTGAGCAAAATATCGGCTCGATTAGTCGCGGCATTCTCAAGATATAGCGGCATAAATTTGTCGAGCTTGATTCGTACTCACACGCACGTGCGCACGCATTTTTGAAACATTTGATTTTTCGATGTTTTCGAACAATCTGAACACGTTCTAATTGAAATCTAATTTATTCTCACCAAAAAGCAAGGTTCCTCTATGATAGAGCAAAACGATAGGTTTCGATAGGTGGTAATGGAAACATATATATTTTTTCACGATACTTTATGGAATATGAACGACCGTGCCGCTTTTCGCTGCATTGATTGAAACTTTCGAAAGAAATTTATAGCCGGGACGTATTGAGAAACGACAACTTTTACGATGAAATATAACGACGAGAAGAGGATGTCAAGCCTGCAATAGACTCGACAGTTTGATCCGTGAATTTATGTGCGAGCACGTACTAAATTAATGTATACATCGGCTTATACGGCTGTGTCTCTCGTTTCGATTTCGATACTTTTATCCCACCTATTCGTCGTGCCCAAGAGGTACCACGTATGGCCGAATAAAAGCGGGCCTCGCGGCAAGTATTCTTTAGGAATAAACGAGCGAACGCCCGGAGGGAACCCGATAAACACAAATTATGTGTGCGCTTATACGCGCGAGCAATGTCTTTTCCGGCAGGGCCAATAAATAAGCCCTCGCTCGCCGCAAAGCTAGCCGAGATCCAGCCGTGCACGCGCTGGTTCGCCTCGCGAGAGGGTTTTGGATGATTCTAATTTATTCTTGATTAGCGCGTTAATCCCCCCCCCCCTACCTCTTGCGACCTCGCGGTTCTGACTCATTGACTTCTCGGAAGCTTTTATTAGCGTCCGAACCAGCGACTTCTTACTTCACGCCGTAACTTATATTTACGATTATTAATGGCGACAGATTTATCGACGAATACCCGTGGCTCGGCTGCCGTTCACGCAAGTAAATTCGAAACCCATGAGAAAATAAAGAAAAATATATTATTGAGAAAAAAAAGTTTTTGAAAACACAATTTCTACAACGTAAATTCAATTATGTAGCCGAGACAGTATCAATGGTGTTGGTTTCACGATGTTGTCGGAAATTTTAATTGAAATTTAGTGGACAGGCAACATTCTCGTACTCTCGTGTAGCTTCGTATGCCGAGAAACGGGACTTTATGGTATTATAATGATTACAGTTCCATCGGATTAATCAGGAATTTACAGCGTGATACTGCACACGTTTCTTCGACGTACGACTCCGAAATTGAAACATTTTTTGCTTAAGTAGCTGTACCGGCACAAGGGCCGCTCGTTATTTTTATCAAAAAATGTGAATTCGTGTAAAGAATGTGCTACAACCGTGACAAATTTGTTTTTACGGTCGGGTCGTTTTTTTCCATCGAACGGCCTCTTTGGCTCGAGAAAGAAAAACTAAATTTTGTCTCTGCGGTGTCGTCTCACGTACGATGGCAATTCCACAGTGAAAAGAATTCCAAACTACCAGCGCCATCGGTTACAATAGAGCAGACGTTTGATCAGCTGATAGTATAGAGTCGAAGACCCTATTAGCTATTGTGATCGAAGCATCAATAACGAATATGTGTCGAGTGCATTTCTCACTGTCATTGATTTATAGAGGAGTATGCGTTACGGTTGAAACATAACGATCGTCCGCCCGATACAACTGCGAACTGGTCTGTTCCATTCCAGCTGTGAGCGATGTCAGCCTATTGACGATAAAAACTTAAATAAACATGCGGGCATGTAGAAATACTTTGGGACTGATGAAAAGTTATTCCACGATCGGTGGAGCGTGGAATCGCTTATGTGGACGGAGTAATCGTGCTAATGACATCGACAAATTAATCTGAGATTTCTGGTCGCGTATCCGCCGCGGAATCGAATGTAAAGAGGGCACGACGTTATTTTTCAACGCAGATAACCGGATGAAACTCCTCTTTCCGACAGAATCCGAGTGTTTTGGTGATCCCAGCGGATCAGATAACCCGTTCTAACGGAAGGATTTACGTGGGCGTTCAAGTGCTGAATGACTGCGCACATTTGATAAATTTTTTGCCGGAATCACGGACGAAGTATTGATGGTTGAGATCGAGTTGTTTTATTTTATCTGGTTAATGGATCGCGGAGGAAAGGCAGGATAAGATCGGCGCGAGAGATCTCGGCGCGAGTAAAACTCGAGCTCTCGGGGCGACGTCGAAGCATTAAAAAAATAAAAAATTCTTTCGCAATCGAGTCATTAAGTTAACACTCCCATGTCTCGGTCTCTCCTCGTTACCGTCATTATCGTCGCTGGGGCATGAAATAATAAATTCTTCATAAGGCAATACACTCGCGCAAAATCGTACCCTCCCCTATTGACGTAACGCCGCAAAATACATTAATCGCTCTTATCCGTTTGAACAAAATGTCAGAGTGCCAGTCGATAATGGGCAAGAGATAAATCAAGCGCGGTGAAAAGATGACGGTGATAAATGTAAACACGTCTGCCAGAGGCGGCCCGAAGATAGTTACCAAGATACACGAGACCGGAGAACAGCGTTTGCCGCGTCTGCGGCGGTGGCGGCGGCGGCGGCCGCGTTGGGTCATGACTGATGGCGATGTCATGAGATGTGGTATCATAATAATTCATGAGGGCCGTGGCACCGGCTTAATCGTTGATTAATGAAAGAACAGCCTCGTTCAATTTTTTATGTATACATACATATATTTTTTAAATATCTATCTCTTCGGTTAACTCGTTCGTCTCTCCCTCTATCTCGATGGACTCCTCGTGGTCTCTGAGTTGCGAGCCACCGCGGCAATCGGACATGTGTTCGTTTGGGCGATAGACCCAATTAATGTTGAGTCGGCGGACCAGCGGAGAAGCCAAAGGCGCTGGACCGGCGTCGAGTCCACAACTCACCGAGATCCATGCGTGGAGACCATCGCACGAGCATTCTTCGGGGGGCGTGCGCCCCCCCGTGGTTCCCCGCACCGTAGCCGTGCGCGTGAATGCCACCGCTGCAAAGAGGAACGATGACGACGAAGACGTCGACGATGGTAGTCGCAGACACGAAAACAGCGACCTTACCGACCCGACACCGACGAGGATACACGATCGCTGTTGTTGTGGTGGAAACTCGTTTTGTTCGTACGCAAACGGAACTTGACCGCATTTCTTCGTCTTTCAGCAAATGCGACAGACTCGCGGTTTAACAAACATCATTCTAATTCGATTAAACGAGACGGCTCATTACGGGCAAACACGAGTGCGCAATCTCTCTCATTACTTATGTTGTACACGATTCCTCGTTACAGGCGATTCTTATCGCCGTTTGAACGCAGCCCGCGGGTCCTCGATCCCTGAAAAATAGAGATAGCTGTCAGGGACCTAGAGAAAGTTTCGCGTCGTAAACAATTAAGTAATCTATTTTGAGTCACGACTCGAGACTTTTCGAAGAATCGCGAACGAATGGTGGAGTCGCACATTCGAATAATCGAATTCCTGCTATGCTACGTCCTTGCGAATGATTTTTTCTTCATTAATTTAGTATTATAATTTCGATTAGTATGAAGTTACCGTGAAGGGTAACTTAAGAGTAGGAAATAACTTTCAGAACGTTTCAGCTTCGTATCTCTGTTGTGTGAACCATTGCAAAATTGAAAAAGAGAGGAAACGAAATTTTTATTGACAGCTTTGGGACACGTCCCCTCGAGCGCGGCCCACAATAATAAATAAAAATATCAACAATGCATGGAAACAAGAACAAAAAATCCTCATTTTCCTATACAGAAAAATTGCAATTGTATAAACTAAGAATAAATGCAACAACATTTTTTCAAACTATTCTAACCTATCATTGAAAGGTTAGACGTAGCGATATATGTAGAGGCGACGGAGATAAGGAAAAACTGCTGCAAGGACTAAAGTTCAAATTGAGATATACGTCGATTTTATAGGACTACGTTCACCGGTTTTATCAGACTGAAAAAATCTTGAAGGGATATTTATTCGTACCATGTCTTTGAATGATGCCTTAATTAGGCTACCACACGTTAACCCCGTCAGATATCACTAAAGGGCAGCTCACGGTAAATATCTCGGATGCGAGCCAAAATTGAATTTCGTTTGATTAGAGGTTGATCCAGGAAACCAAACTCTCTCGTTTGAGCGTCGGGAATGAGGACCAATGCACCCCGAATGCTGGACGGTTCGTTGATCAGTTTAATTCGTTAGCGGAAACGGTAGCGCGCTTGGCAGCAAAGCCGGCGATGTTTCCCCTGGAGGACGTCGGCACGTTGGCGGGTTCACCTGAATTCCGTGAGCCGCGGTCATGATTCGCATCTACTCACGTGCAGCCATCCGGTACGCTCGTATTAGTTGGTCGGGCGTGTAACTGCGCGCCCTTGCCACCAAAACCATACTCGAACCTGCGTCAAAGCAACCGTGTACGAATACAGTATTAAATATGATGTCGATGGTGTTGGTGGCGCACTGGCAGGAGCAGCGTGTTCACGGGAGGGCACGAGAGAGGAAAGCGGGAGTAAGTCGAAAGCGAGAGAGGGACCTCTGCGTGCCTGACGGTAATCACGCTGCGGGATAAAGTTATTCCGGGGCATAAATAACCGGTATGTCTGGAATAAGGCATTAATTTATGTTATTTATCGCCCATTACGCCGCAAAGAAACACTCGCGCTTGGGAAATAATGTATCATTCACCACACGCGTCCGCGAAACGAACGAAACGACTCGGTTCGCTACAGGTAAAGGCCCTCCGCTCTCGCGAACCCCGCACTTCGAAGCCGCGGAATCGGGAGTGATTTCGAATTCCAGCAACGAACGTGTACTGCTATAAGTTTATCGTGTACGTATTACACTATAAACTTATACCGCATCGGAGTCTCGAGCATCGCCGGGGCGCGCAACGCCCGGCGAGTCGCCGCCTGCCCGTATACACCCGAGATAATGTTTCTTGCCCCGACGGGAAGGTGCAACGGAGTGACTTGTGAACGACAAGAAAGAGAGAAAAATATAGAATCCGAAGAGATGTGGCGTACAGGCCGAACGTGGTGTTGCGTAACGATCGCGGGAGAGGCCTCACTCACTTCTCTTCGGGGAATAAAGGACCATACGCGCGATTCCGAGCAAACCGATCGCTCGCGAGTGCCGACCGCCGAAGAGGAATACATGCTACGGGTGTAACAGAACAAGGCGCTTTACGGACAACCTGATTAAACCGTATTCGTAACAGAAACGATACAAATGTTTCCAGTCACGTACGCGCTAAGACCCCCAGTGACTTATGTGGGCTTCGATCGAACGATGATCGGCCGGCTGGCTCTCTCTCGTTCACCGTCAATTAAGAAGAACGAGCGACTCCGGTAAATGCCGGCGAGAAGCCTTCGAATTATTTGACTTATTTCCTTTTTCGTAAATAACGACTCCGAGGGTGATATCTCCGCGTTCGATCGACTCGAGGGACATGGCTCGGTTCTGTATAGGCAACGCACTTTTTTTCTTTTTTTTTTTTCATTACCGATCGAATACCTGAACGTTGTACGACGACAAGCCGAGGTGGTCAGAAAAACAATTGGTCTGCGGTTGATCCACCGTTGATCGAACGACTCGAGCTTTATCGAAAAGTCATCCGGCCTTCACGATCACGGGACTCGCGGCTGTCTTCGATCTTTCCTTCGCGGAGTCGTCGCGAGGCAAGAGTATCGTCTAACAAATTCGATCGCATGTTCAGCCTCGTGGCAATTGAATTTTTTTCTATTGTACAGACCGTTCATTTGGTCGACCAAAATAGCTCTACTTTCGTTCGCTGAAGTTGTTCTTGGTTCTTGTCGCTCAATTTCCGACGTTTCTCTCGGGGCAAACTGGCAGCTGCGACGATAATTCCGGTTATGGTAGCTGTCGGAGTTACCTACTCCGGGATGCAGACCTCGGAGCCCTGTGGCGGCCTGGCGAGCGAGCGTGTACACCGAAATGGCGTTGCTGGTTACCCGACGCTAATTGTGCATTGAGCGAGGCAATTTACAGGCGTTACCGCAGAGGGAACGGTGCATCCGGCCGGCGGGTAGCTGACGAAATTTACAGTCCGGTTCGCCGTACACACCGCAGGAGGAGCGAGGACCGGACGCTGTACGACCGATGCTGCGGAAAGTTCGTGAAACAAGCGGGAAAGATCAACCGAGAGTAAGAGTCCTCCGGTTTTGTCGTACGGTTTGCTTCGGTCGTCGAGTACCCGATTCACGGCGATGCAGAAACAGCGAGAGTGCGGGCGAAGTACTGGAGGGCTGGAAGGCGAGGAACAGCAACAGCAGCCCCGTATAGCAGCGAGACCGTGGCGGAGAGCAGAGTGTAACTTTCGACTCTGCGGGCAGGCCAATATTTCAAGGGAAGAACGGCGGAACCAAGATTGAGGTTGCGAGGCAATGGAGGCTGCTGACCGCGGCGCGGTGAAGATAAATTTGTTCCGCAATTGAGACGGGCGTACCGCAGTAAATCTTTCTCTATTAGGTACATCTTCTCTCTTTTCCCTCATGACTCGGGCGTTCTTTCTTTCTTCGCTCCCCACAACTGCAACGACTCTCCGACCGCTATTTCTTCTACTTCTGCGGTGAAGTTGCCGCCGTTGCCCTTCCTCGCGGCCAGTTACGGAGCCTCCGCTCCAGGTATAACGCTATAAATCGGGGAACAAGAGGAAAAAAGAACTCGTACACCATTTACACTGCGAGCGTGTCCGAGTGAGAAGTCCGCCGAGACGGAACAGTCGTCGACGGGTGTAAGAATCAATTTCTCGTCGTTCGAATTCCGTCCGAGTTGAATCGCAACTGAGATCCGATGGTTTTCTGATGAATCGAGCTGAAGGGTTAACGGGGAGTCGCTTTCGAACAACCGGGAAGCGTACTCGTGCGGATGATTCGTGTGGGAACCGAGGAGAGTCGAGAGAACGTTGTAAGAGCGACGATGCCGCGTCTATTCCGTTCTGACCTCCCGCGGTTCATCGCCTCACTGTCGCCTCAGTCAGGAGTTATGCGAAAGAAAATTGTGCTGCACAAGGTGACAGGGGCACGGGAGTACGAAAGGCACTTTCGACTTTACGGCAGCCTCGCTGGCCGCAGAGTGGATGAGACGACGGAGGAGAAAATATACGACAAGAGAAAGGAGATGGTTTCGGTGTTGATTCACGAGAGACACGTCGCTGACGTCCGAAAGAGAGAGAGAGGGAGAGAGAGAGGGCGACGGCCAATTTATAACGCGGTTTCTCGTGCCATTGTTCGCAAAACCGAAGGGACACCGAGGTCGGACAATAGGCTAGAGGGGGGCTCGCGCGAGAGAGCGAGTTGAAACGGGACGCCTCGGAGAGACCGCTCGGGCACGACCGACGGTACGAAAGTCGAATATTTAGAGTGTTTAGACAAGCCGTCAGACGCGTGACAATGGGGAAAATAGAGGGTTTACGGGGGCCAATAAATATAGCGAAGGAACGGTGGCTAGGGAACGGGGGGGCTATGATTCGCAGGGCCCCCTCTCGTGCGCACATATTGAGGCGTCGGTCCCCGAACGACGGGAAGCCCTGCTATTACGAACGAAGGCATAGGAGGAAGAAAAAAAGGAGACGACCACCGTGTGCAGGTATGCGCGGGACGATCGGTGCACTGCCGTGGTTAATTTAATCGAGACCGGAACCCTGCGACCCTCAGGTCCGCTCTTCATCGAGAGTACTGCGCGGAGCGCTAACGGTGAACTGATCGGGCCCCTTTTCAATTTTTTCGTGGCAACGTCGTTAACGTAAATCCCGTACATCGTCGTTAAATTTGTCTCCGACCAGACCGCGCTTGATTTATCTGGAGTGGAAGTGGTGACTATGGGCTGACGTGGTAAGATGAACCAGTGTGCGGTGAAACAAACGCAAACTAAAAAACAAGTCAAGTTCCGTTCGCTTACTCTTGTCTATAACAGTCAGATATCTCCGATGTAATCCTTGTCTGGACAAGACTTGAAAGTATCACGTAAGCTTATTTTTGTAGTCTTGTTTAGAAACACTTGTGTTTAATCTGCCAATAAATAGAGATGACACTTTAAATCGTATCGTCGATAGTGTTGTCTCTGGCCGTGACACACGCTCGTATTTTCAGGTTTGCAACTTCGTTCATTTCCCGTGTCATTGACAATTTTAGTTTCCACTTTTGTTAGAAAAATTAGAGCCGGATGGTGGGATAAGTAGTGCGAAAATTAACGACTCAAAAATTGTCTATGTTAGTTAAAAATAACTTTTTATAAAAAATACACTTTCTACTGTTTAGTGTGTGGTGACACAAGGGTAGATTTAAATAATCTAAAGCTTTGTTCACTCACAAGATTTTTCTTTGACCTACCAAATTGCATGTCCGGCGATACCGGAAATATCATTGTGAGTTGAAAGGCATAAAGACGTTCTATTTTCATTCTTCTTCGATTCGAAATTTTTTGAGAGTCCGAAAAATTTTGTGGTATAACTACACGGTCTATCTCGCTTATCTATTCAGCTAACTTTTTTCTTACTCGGCGGCGAGACACCACCTTGTCTCTCCATTCCTGAAGTAACATAAGGATCGCACGTTTTTTCCTCACTCATTGTCACACCGCGCGTTGCGGTCGTACCGCCTTCCTCTCTTCGCATTAACACCTGTAGCAAAGCAGTCTTGTCCTGGCCTTACTGCTCCGCGACTCTTACTTCATTTGTAGCCGACCGCTTTAACCGTTACGGACGAACTGGATTACCTTCGTACGGTGGGACCAGTACTCAGGGTAAGCTCGCCTTGGACGATTTACACCCAGCCGCGAGAATGGCAGAGATGATGACGATGATTGCGATGTGCTCGCGTTTTATTTTTTCTCTATGAGCGCGAATGGAGCTGATCGGCTAAGCGGGATGACGAAGTAATTACAATAATGCCGTTACGGATGATCCTTAAAGAAGAAAAAAAACCATTATCTTTACTAATAATTTAGCTCGTGAAAGCGTCTTGTCTCCCCGTGTAAATTTTAGCTGTGTTTTGCCTCGTTTTCTCGTTAATTAGAAGGGAAAAAACTATTAAAATAAATGACACACAGTTCGCGCATCGGTTCGTACAAAAATGTGTCGGTGTTAAGTATGCCCACGGTAAACAAGGCATGCTCAAAAGGGATCATTATTCACTACGAATGGAATTATTCCATTCGGTACAACGACATGCGAAAAAATGCCACTCGTGTAGTCTCGTCTCGTTGCCGACAGTCGTCTACCACGAGGGTAAGGATGAGGAGGAATAAAAAAGTAGAATGCTTGGCGAGATCGTCTCGTGACAATAACGAACTATTACCTATTAACGATAACTCTTCAATGGTTACGTGACGCATGTCCGTAATTAGTCTCGACACAGCGACAATTTCAATCATCAGGCTGTTTCGCAACTTGTTTGCATGGCCTCCTTCTCCCAAGAACTTCCGGTGTAATTTTCTCCGTGAGCATCGCCATTGACCGCATAACCATTGAAGTACATAATTTCGCGTCTTTACTCGCGATCGCTGGAGCTTTGACGAATACGCCGACACGGTGGTCGTGAACCGCTGTCAACGCCGATAGTCGTCATTAATTTTAGTAATGGCAGACCGAGCGAGTTCTCTCGTACGTTATTCTTTGCAGCTAATACGTCGCGGGTGAATTCCATCCAACACTAATGACACCGCACGATCGTGAGGTTCGATTACGCGACACGCTAATGTCGTTAATAAGTCCGATAGCTTGACAGCGTAATCGTCCGTAATAGTGAAACGGCAGATACAGCTACGGAGGTGGGATATGGAAGGTAATTAGCAGTAGCGGACGGTCACGTCCGATAGATATGGGAACAATGGAGCAGAGGCGTCACGGGAATGTGGGAAGAGAATACACGGCGAAAGAGGAGAGAGAGTCAGGGCGTCCTCCCCCATTGCGTGGAGGTTTATGCCGGAGTGAACGAACGAACGGGCGGACGATGGGGCTTCTCTCGGGCGATGGACGAGTGAGTATGATGAATGAACGTGCGCTGCTGGCTGTCGAGCGGCCATCGCTGCCCCGATGATGGATGGTCGCCATTCCTGTCCCTAATTATTTCATACTTTGCAATCAGAACGATAATCCATCCGCGCCCGGACTCTCGCGGCGTTCTCGGGCTCTCGGGTGACTGCGAACTGTCACTGATAAATCACCGGTTATCAATGGGAAGGCCTCCGCGATTACACGTGTGCCCGAATCAGCGCCCTATCACCACCGCATTCCATCGCTGAGCGGGGAGTGTGTGGCCTCATTTTCGTGATGTAGGGTAAAGCCGAGTGATACGGCAGTGGATTTTTTTTTTTTTTTTTTTAAAGGCGATAACAGTCGCGTCCACTAAAAAGGGATAGCAAGATCGGTGACAAAAGACGTACGGCCAATATTGATCGTTAACGTTGATTGAGGGTTTAATGAGCTGCCGCGGTGTTGACTATTGTTTATGAGCCTGAAAATATCTGCATGAGAATAAATTTTATCGTCATAAGCGCTGTGCTCATAACAGTAAGGGCTCAGAACAACTATTATGACTGAAATGAATTAAGTCATAGCGAAGTTCAGTTTGAGAATAAAATTCTAGGAGTAAAGTATTTTTTTCTCCCCAAAGTAACGCTCTGCTGAATACTTGAAATATATTATCTATATCAAATTTCATATCTTAGGGGTCATAATTATTTGCGATTTGCGATATCACCTGACAAGTCATATCGTGCGAAGTGACTCCATCCTGAGAATAAATTTGACAGAAAATGTAAATTTTGTTTTTTCTTTTAATTCATCAACTGATAAACCGATTGATTATTGACTGAAGCATTCCTATCCGTTTCGAATCAAGAAATCGACAATCAGACCACATGAATTTTCGAGCAATCTTTAGTGATCTCGAGTGAGTAATTCGTATTTTAGGTAACAATCGTCAGGGGCAGTGACCCGATAATTTCTTATCATTCGCACACAATCAAGATCACTACTATTTCCTACGTGGGCGAGTTCGGTGTTAATATCTCCCGAAAAACTTGTCGTGTTCCGCGTCGCAAGATCCGATTTTTTTTTCCAGTAACAATATTCCAGTCAACCCAACGTACTTCTTCGTTCGTTTTTATCAGCCGACGACTGTTGTGCCCTTGCGCATAATCAGGAGCGTAAAACATATTGCGATATACGAAGTGATACACTCGACGCTTTAATAATTCATCAACATTATAACACATGGAGTGAAAAAGGCGGGGAACAAGTTTTATTGCTTTCAACGCGCCTCTTTTGTAAACAGATAGACGATCGTCTCGTCGGTATCGAGAAACACGCGCAGCGGTGGCTCCGTATCCAAGTCCCCAAGCCAGGGCAGTTGTCGAGTCGAGTACGAACGTATCGCTCGTCTGATGCTCTGCCTATCGTGATTTACGATTCCCAGCGTACTTCACAAACCGTACGTTCCACTATCTGGCTGTGATTTCTGTTTGCATGATAAGTCGACCGGCTCGCGTTGCGCGTTTTCTTATTGTCAGCCGGATCCTTCATGAAAGATGAAAAAATTGGCAAAAACCAAATAAATTTACCGATATAAGTCTTTTTTCCGACATATCCAGTCTGGTCTCAACGGGCCAGGGCAAGACAGTCGATTGGCTCTTCCGGTCATTGCCAAACCAATCTGCACTTTTGAATGACTCCGACCGAACTCGTTGAGCCATGATAAATCGTCGACGTTGAATTTTCCGTCCCAGGAGAAGACGATTAGCAAGTTCTTACAGATCCCGCACGGTCGTAGACGCATCTCACAGTCACCACTGTGTTCCTTAAGCTTCGAGCGGGAAACTAATTGGAAAGGAAACTCACGTAGATCAGCTCTTCTTCCCTGCTCCATCTCAAGAAAGTCGTTTCTGAGAGACGAAGGTGGTCTCGGGCGGTCCTTCTTTTTGGTAGAAAATAATGGTATTTAGTTTACATTGGCCTCCGTAGTCGACCGAGAGTCGAGGCCGATGATGGGCACCGAAGAATCATCTCGTCGGGCTGTCCATGTTCTAGTCTCGTTCGCCTCAGGAGACGCGAGAAGACGTGGAATACGATGGGAGGCGAGAGCTAACACACGGAGTGGACCAAAGTGTGCCGCCATACAAACAATCGGATGGCCCAGGCGCTGCGTGTCTAATTGACGCCAGCGCCATGATCTTTCGAGTGTCCTGGCCGCTCAGCTTAGCTTTGGAAGCCTCAACCTCATCTGACGTCAGTGAAGAGCCCATACCGTCGGCGGCGTCGCCTTGTCATCCCGGGCCAAAGCGCCCCTTAATAAATAGATAGTCTCGGACCCTTTAAGTAGTGAGGGCCACGAGACCGCTGCCATTATCCTGCCGTGTAACCTCCTCGCAGCCATTCCCCTAATCCTACGTCCACAGGATGTCTGCGTTTATAACAGGCCATTCAATTTTCTTCGAGGCGCCACCGTGGCGTATCGTTTCTCTCGGCAGTCCATCAAATACTTGGAAGGATAAGATCCTCCTCGGGGAGAAAAACGACGCTCGAGTCGTCCTCCTCGGCAACACGGACTCGACGCGAGTGCGAGAAAAAGCATAGAACCAGAGCACTTGAGTTCCGCTCAACTTGTTCAACGATCGTGCTCATAGTCGCCGAATCTTTCGGAAATCTGCGAACCACTGAACTCCCTCGGAGCGGAATATCCAAATCGCCAGACCCGGATGAGCGGGCAAATACCCTATAGTCGCGCACCCACATGGGAGTCTATTTTAACGTATATGGTCCGGCAGTGAAGGCAGAGTTCGCGGCGGCGTTGAATCGTGGCAGGCTAGCTCCTGCTCGACGAGCCGGCGGTCCTTTGATGTCGGATGTTTACTTTATGGCCGCGGCACGATTGTGACAGCGAGTCGTATAGGAAAGGGCGAGGGACCGTGGAGCAGCGAAGGCGTCGGATGTGGGGAGTCCCGTGACGTCATAAACGAGGGCCAGCAGGGCCCGTGATACTCGACGACTCGACACCCTTTCCACCCTCGGGGTCCTTAACTCCTCTCTCACCCATTCGCCTCTCTCCCTCTCGCGCCTCGCTGAGCTCTTTGCGGTCTCTCGGCATCAGCAAGACCGGCTGACGGCAAGACGTGAGTGCCGCGAAGGGCGAGAAAGGAATAAAATGAGGAAGAGAGAAAGATATTCGTTTTCTCGTGCGCACACACAGTTTACGAGCCGACGCTGAGTCCTTCCACAAGCTCGGAGCTTTACGTCGTCGTGTGTCACGCGTCGTTACTGCCGCGACGCCGTTATGAGACGTTTACGATAAGATACGTCGCACCTTTCGGGCTCATGACAGCCAGCTCGGATTTACTACCCACCATGTGCCGCAACGTCCGAGTTCGTACTTCTTTTTTTCTTCTCGCTGTTCGCACGTATGAAAGCTCGGATACAGCCTTTTTTTTAAATGCCCAACTTTAACTTGCTAAAGTTAGAAATAGATAGTTATTTCGGGGCTAATGAGATCAGGAAAGTTGCACACTCGAGGAACGTCTACGTCGGGACGAGCGCGGGGAAAACGGTTTGTTAGAACGGCAAACAGTGTGTCTGCGTGATAAAAGCAAAAGCGTTTGTTGTCACTGTGCTAACAATTTCCTTGCAGAACCGCAAATCCGTTTGCTTCAGTTTTCGATGAGATAGGACTTGGAATTCTCTGTGGCAAAAATATTTGTTTCGCACACCATAAAATAGTAAATTTTTGTCATCTGCCGATCGATGAGTTCGTCGCCTAATGCGTCCCACCAATCGTAGTTAACGATCAAAATTACCGGGACAAATTAATTGCCGGTAAACATTTTTTTTTTGGCTTTTTGCCGGTGCTGCAAAATTGCAATGAGCGCAACCGGATCTGCGGTAAAATTGTCTATAAAAGCGTTAATAAAGCGTCGTCCGTAAATTATCATACGACTGAGACACAGCGCTCGCGGCATTCGGGATCTTGCTTTATATCGGATTACCGTTCGTCGTTTATTCCGTTGTATAGACGTTGCGCGATAATGGTACGCCCGAAGCGTGTACACGAGGGGCGTTTTTATCTTCCGACACCGGATACTCTCGCCGTGAGTAAGTTCGCCGCGGCGGGAATAAAAGTTGATTCATTCGTTATGGGCGAGTCAGCGGTGCCTGCACGTCCGACTTTATGTCGGCAATAATCGTTTCGTTCGGTGTATTATTATTAGTCCGAACGCCGAGCATATACCGCTCCGATGAATAGAAATTGGATCGAGCGCGGCCAATACGACGGATAGAACGAGCGAAGATATTCATTGTCATTACTCGTAAATAGCCATTGTAAAAGCGCAATATGTACACATCGAAACCTTAAAGCCCGACCGTTTTATGGTGGATATACAAATATGTATATATTCTTTTTTAACAGCCCGCAATTCGTAGTGACAATATCATTTCAGTTCACGCAATAAAAAACGGCTAATTCACCGTTCGAAAACGGTATTAAGAACCGTCGTCTTGCATCTTTTTGGGATCAATTTGCTTTTTTTCTTTCCTATCACATTGTAAAAACTCAAGACTCGAAAGTATCATAGTAAAAAAAAAAAGGTACTCTGCCAAGTTGGTCTCGAAACGTGTTTTGCATGTCCTGGAAAAGAAAAAAGCATCTTCACAGTTATCTCTGTCTGCACGTCTGGCCCGTCTCAAAACTCCACTTCCAGGAGAGACTTCAGATTGAACCGAAACGTGCTTTGTCTCGATTTAGCATTGATTAATGTACACTGTCTGGCACTTCATCGTAATTGCTTAAAAAAATTTTAACGATAAAAAAACATATTAAAAAAATGAAAGAAATTTGTCTGGTTCCGTAGACAGAATTTTATAGTTCCATAGTTACACTCAGGTAACAAGGGAAATATTTCAGAGTGAAAATTTTGGCCTTATCACCGTTTGATGTAATGTCTAAAATTCCTACCAGCTTTTCTCGTCACAGAAAAAGAAAAGAAAAAGATTCAGAGTCGGAATCTAAGAGGGAGAATCGACGAGAAGAGGGCCGTCCTCTTTTGCTCTCCGTTTGTTCGGATGACGTTTCGAAGCGATGGGATTGGCGTTGCTTGTTTAGGACTTCTGTGCGAGCGTGCGTGGCGAGCCGAGCCAAACACGACAAGCTTCCGAATGACGGCGGATCCCGTGATTGACCCCCCTCGAAACGCTAATGGGGAGCGTACACAGATTGGGAGGACACTTAGCGCGGTTAGCGCGCTGGGCTATCCGTAGCCGGGAGCCAAGTGCCCTGCGGCGGCAACTTTATTTACGCCTCTGACTATACCAACGACGTTGCTCCTGGCAAGTCTTACCCTATGCACACGGCAACGCCCGGCGCTAACTGACATCGCAAACAGGCAAATGTGTGCTTTATGAGATGGCGCGGCTCGGCAACATTCGTTAATGGCGAGGATATATCCAATGGCCGCTACTGGATGCTGATAAGTGCCGGTGACGCGACGATAACTATATTCTCCCGCATTTCGAATCTCGGATATCCCGAAGACCTGTGGAACCTTAGCTGTTGACGAAAAAAATTCTCCCTCGCAAAGACGTTAACAATTAAGACTAGCGGACGGTTGTGGAAACATTTGCCATGTTGTACTGGTTTCCAATTTGAAAAACAGCTTTCAATAAAGTATAAGTCTGTTCTCTCCAGCGATTCAGAAACGACGGTTTACGGATGTATTCACAAAATCGAAAATACAATAAATTGAAATTTATAGAAATTCCCTCACCTAACCGGCGGTTTTTAATCGGAACGGTGAAAATTTCTTTAAAATGCTGAATGTGATCAACTTGGATCAGAACTCAAATCAAACGTACATGAAGCAGGTGTTTTTAAACACTTTTTCCTATACTTTATAGTGGTGACGATTTGTGATGTGGTCGACAAAATTTAAGATTCGGATAAATATCGTTGACGAATGCGCTGCTCCCCGTCGAGCGAAGGGAAGCTGCGGACGTTTAATACTTCCGCATGACACTCCTCTGTCGTTGCCACCCTCGGTCGCCGATCGAGCGATTTGCTCTATAATTTTTCTCGCTAACAAAGATATACGAGGAAAAATTATCGAGATGTCCCGGTGGATCGTCGCCGGGAAATCGGTGACAAAGGATCGGCAGGGGAAGTCACGAGCGAGCTGAGAGCAGGCTCCATTCGTTTTCGCCATTCTCTCGGTGAGAAGACAAACTTAATTTACTGGGAAGAGAGACGAAATCGATCCCGCAGGGCGAATGTGAAAGAGGCGACGAGACGAGGGGCTACGAGGTATCGAAAAGCCCTTGGGCTTTCGGTATACCTACGCGCGAACTCCCTCTTGCTCCACCGGATGATTTATGAAATTACTTTCGAGTCGGACCGAGTCGGAGATCACATCTTTTCTCTCCTTCGCTCGCTGATTGATCGTATCCATTCGCGCGTTCAGATTACGCCAGAATCGTGAGCGAGCCGTTGAGCCCGAGCGCGAGAACATGTTAATAAGAAGGTTTCACGATAATGATTTTTCGTCGAGCAATTTCCGCGTTGAGGATATCTGTGCGAGGGGGAAAATCGCTGTAAGACTGACAGCGAGGAACGGGTGTAACGAGCTGCCGGGCCATATCTCATCAGTCATCGACGCCGTTTAATGCGTTTCCGCGAAGCGATTAGTCAAAAAGTACGTGCACTTATACATCCGCGAGGATAATCAGCGAATGAAGCGAATGTGCCGCGTAATGACGAGAAACTTTTTCCAACGTCGTGACAGAATCAGCAAACTTAATTGGTGCCAAACCAAGGTTCTCTACGGTCACTATTCAGGTCGTTCAGTCATTAACGACTGAATCATATTCTTTATTTTTCGCTTGTATGAATAACAGAGGTCTGCTGATAACGAGCCTTATCCTAATATATCTCGGTAAAGTTAAGTGGACAGAATTTAATCCAAGTTCCTGGAGAACTCCAATTTTTATGGAGTGTAAGTTGAAAATAACTTCGCTATTGCAACGAGATAAAATAGTGTTCTATCCTGCTGTACTATATAGGCAGTCTATAAAGAATTTAAAGAAACGTCGTATCATTATTTTAAACCACATCAGTACCACGGTTTGATAATGAAAATCCCTTACGTTATCAATATAAATAAGCGCACGAAGCATTAGATTCTTTTATCCTTATGTGCCAGCGCCTATTTTTCCATCTTACCACGTCCACCCATTTAATTTTTCCCTGCACGAAAGTGTGAAGTATATCCGAGCATTACCGTCTCGGAAACCTTCCCCGGTTATGACGAAGGCGTAACACGTTGCGGGAATAAAACTCGAAATTCAGGGAAAGGAAATATCTGCTTATGCAAATCATTATCCCTGCCCGTCAGAGTAACGTCACCCTAGTACGAGAGGATTATAATATAACTGTCGTACGGACAAAAAAAGCGTAACGTTCACCGGCTGCGTGAAACGACGTCAGCGATTCTCGGCGAAGCAGCCGCAGCAATAATCCGAGATGTTTCGCAAAACTTCGTATACGCTGCCTTTGTATCTCTCGGCAAATTCGTTCCGCCCGTTCGTCGATTTCTCTTGGTACGAATGAATCGGCGAGTAACGAGTCGCGTCTGATCTCGGTGGTGCAATAAATCATCGCATCGACCGATCGTCGGATACGATCCTCGATGCCAGATACAATAACTCATCCGCTCTTGGTGCAGATCGGATGGAACACGAAGATCGTTAATAAAAGTTTATGTAGGGCAACGTTTATCAAGGATATATTGTCGACGAGAGCGCGACGGCACTGATATCGAATTTCATATTTGCCGTCGTTCGAACAATTCTCGGGATCAACTTTGCGTTGAATACCGTGTAATCGCAGCTTCGGGAACACAGTATGAATCCCTCGGCATAACTTTCTCTGTATCGTCGTTGGATGCTCGGATAATAACGTTCGTGTGCTTTAAGTTTTTCGAGTGCTCGCCGATTGCCGAGAAGAGCGAAACGCTTCAATAATTTCAGTGGGAATATAATGTTCCTTTATGGGACGCGACAAAGGCTGCTTAGGGGCCCCGTGCTGTACTTTATGGCATTATACAATATATATATATATAGCTATATAGTAGAACGCGGAGTCTGAGGTCACGCCCGGTTCGTATTCGACCTACGCTCAGGAACACTCGAATATTTCATATTGACACTTCGGACATTAACTCCATTCGTCAGGGTTTCACCACCCAGTGACACGTTCACCTATAACTGCTAGTGGTACACATTCAGCTTCAACCGCCTTGCTCACTTCCATTCTTCCGTCATTCGTCTACTCTCTTCTGGCTTTTCCATTAGCCGACGATCTCCAGTGTACCCCGGGCAGCTGCAACAGCTTCTGTAGTGTCATTATGTGCACCCAGAGGGACACTTCCCTTCACTTCGCTTTGCGATATTTTTTTTTTCCTTGAGGTTCTTCGCGGTATTTGGACAGTGTTCCTTTCCGGATTGAACCGGGACAAATTTTGTTCGCCACATATTCCGCACTGTGAAATTTATTCTAAAATCATATTTTTTTGTGTCCATCGATCTATCATCCTCTGTCATGCTATTTCGAGAAAATTCTCCACGGATTCACGCAGACTTGAGGATCTTATGCTGAGGAACTGGTCTATTATGGGAAAAGCGTAGTGGAACCATTGGAAACCTACCGCCAATTATTTTAATATTCAGCAAACTTAGTGTCGAATTGTTGGGAAACCTGTAGAATAAACAGTTAGATTCTCTTTTATCAACGAAAAAATTATTGTACAACGCGAAGAGAGAAGTCAGGAAATGAAGACGAAACTCTTAACGATGAGTATATTGTCCATTTTAGCCTCTGTTCGTAAAAAAGTAACTTGAGTGACGAAGGGGTAGTTTTTCTGAGAGCTTCGTGGGAGGGGTATTTCACAGTAGCTCGAAGAAGAAAGAAAAAAGAGGAGGAAGCCGTTGTGAAACGTCAATGTGAATGCAAAAACCTTTCCAGTCCCGTACATCCCAAAGAAACGAAATCATAACGTAACGCACTTAGGAGAGATCCGAAGCTCGGAAAGTGTCGCGAAACGGAACATATCCTCGCAGGGAGGTTCGCAAATTTAGCGACCCTCGGGTTCCCAGCAGCTCCACTGAGCACCGCAGTGTCGCACAGCGGAAGCGAGCAACTCGCCACCGCGAGGATGTCGCCGCCAGTAGAGGAACAAACGACGGGGGAAGAAGCGCAAGAGCGCGGCAGTTTTGTAAAAAGCTTTTGTGAGTTTGTCCACATCGTAACTTCAACTTTGTCGTCGGGTAGGAAGAGGTTCGGTCGTACGTACGCGTGGAGGTTTTGTGTGAGTTTGATGTCGGGATAGTTCCCGTTGCGGGTTCGTGGGGGTGGCGCTCTTGCCGCCCCCGAGTATTGCTCTTCTTCTTCGGCGACGAGTCGTGAACCCCCGTGCGGGAAACGCGAAACGACTGTGCGAGAGCGGCGAACGACGATGGCGATGGCGTCGGTGATGGTGAGCTGGTATCACGTGTAACGCGGCCGAGGGGCCCATACGTACGGCAAAGCGGTAAGTACAGGGTGGCGGGAGGCGAGTGTGTGTACACACAACGTCGCGCGGTGTGGAAGCGGAGACAATATGGTGAGGGTTAAAGCGGATAAAAGAACGCCGGGAAATTACGGCCTCGTAACTCCCGGTAAGCGCGAAAGAGCGTATGTGACAGGGGGCGGACAGACGAACCGACGGGGATGAGTCGCCTGCGGGCGAAACAAGAGCACGAAGAGCATCGCGCGGCCTGCGCGCACTCTCTTCTCACCCTGTCGTGTCTCATCCCCCTCCATACGCGGTGTTTATGGGCTCTTGTGCCGCGGTCTCAGAGGCCGTCCGGCGGCTGTGGGCTGAACGACGCAACTTACACACCACGGAAGACCTTTCACATGAAATTGACCGGCTCGATACCTTGTCACCGGATGGAAGACTAAAGTTATCCAATATGCCCGACTCACCGACCCCGGCCAGCCGCTTACACGATTCGTGCATTCTCTGGAGCAATCCACCGATCCGAGTATATCATACACCGTGCAGTGTGCCACTTTCTATGTGCGAGGGTTCCTGCCAGCAACCCTCACTCTGCGTCAGCGTGTCACCCTAACTCCTCGTTTTATCCGGTACACAAATTATGCTCCATGTGTGCAGATAGTACAATCTCTTCTCAAGACCTTTTTGCCTTTATATGCAGATCATGGTTAGGAGGGAGGAGGGGGGGAGGGAGATGGTGAAGTGGAAGAAGAATAACGGGATCAACGGTGCACTTATCGCTTTCTTTTCGTTCACCTGAAGAGTGAATAGAGAGAAAGAGATCATGGTTCGTCGAATGCGTTATATTTAGGTAGCTCCACGGGAGATATCTCGACGTGAGAGGCTCACCGGATTCAGTATCCTGATTTCAATGGCGAGCCGCTACTCTGACTCGAGTGCGCGACAGATGCTGCCACGTTACTTTTTTCGTTCTCCTTGCTCGCTATACTCTTCAGGATCTACGTCAGAACGGGGACTTCTGCGTAGTGACTAAAGTGGGTAACTTTCGAGAGTCCTTTGGATGCATGCGCGGTCCGCTATAATAATACTTAACTGATACATATATGGGAGTCTTCGGTGGTGGTAAAATGGTGCCGGGAGATGGAGACAGCTAGATAGGAGATATCGGGTGAACGAGAGCTCGGGAACGCATTGAGCGCATGAGAGGTATCGGCGAAGAGGGATACAGCAGGGAAGAGGTATCGTTACTGTGGTCGATGTCGATCAATCAAAATGCCCGGTAGTGGCGTCTATCCGTGGGGATAGATATAGAGAGGGGTCGGGTGGATATTGGATTGCAAGATGAAAGCTCCTCGTTAAATTAGTTTCTAATCTGCTCGATCTCTCTCTGGAAGTCCGCGTGCGCGCGGGGGCCGAACCGTATAACATCAACGGCGGCATCGGTTCGCCGGCTCGCGGAGAGGCTTTTGGCCTTCGTCCCGGTATGTCCAATCGTTAATCTCTGCCAGCAGATGTGCCTCCGTCATTGATTTAAATCACCGAGCCGACCAACCGAGCTCTCCAACCCTTCACGTCCGTACAGTAGGTATATATCCTCCGGTGTACCGTACATATACGATGTAAACGTGAGCCCTCGTCCACTTCGAGGGCAGAATATCATGATGGAAAATCCAGAAACAGAACCCAGAACGGACTAATGGAGAACGTTGTTCCACCAAGAAATATAATTCCATTAATGTTGCGGAGAAATTAACGCATTCCTCCTACCTAATAATGGGTCCTGATAGGTTTGTGCTATGGAAATTTATTGGACCGAATGCACATCCGAAAATCGTCGAACAGTTCCTGCGATACGAGAGACATGAGCACCGGAAAAAAGTCAATCCAGTCAAGAAAATCTGGGCTTTTAGGCTTTTGGAAAACTTGGCCTCACTTACCACGACAATTGATTCGTTCGATTAACCAAAATTACGTTTTACCACACGCAAGCACTCGTTTTCTTGACTCAATCGATTCCTTGTTTCTCGACGAGTTGCTCCGAGGCAGACGATATTACACTTCTGGACGCGGCAGCTCCGACACGAACGCTCTTCTTCATCGTTCGTGGGCTCGAGAATGCTCGTCTAAATACCGAACAATTCCACGGTTGGAGGCCGGCGTGCGGTGCTAGACCAAACAACACCGCATGGACCATGAAAATGAACAGGCAAACTCTGCTTCATTCGTGCGTCGGTCTCCATATCCGGTCTTCCACAAGATCTCGCTCCTCGTGACTACGCTCGTTGCCCGGAGCCACGTCGTTTCCTCCCTGCTACGCCGAAAATCTCCGGGAACAAGCTCTTTCCGTGGCTCAGCATGGTCATGTTCAAACTCTCGCACCGCGTTACTGTACACCCCATCCCTTGGTACACTAAATCAAGTCGGTGAACTCTCGGTCCATGGCAAACAATGCGTGGCGTGACGAAGGCATTGTCGAGTTTACGCCCCGCGGGGTGCTTTCGCTCTATGTGCACCGTGCTATGCACATTTCCTCTCTCCCTCTCTCTCTCTCTCTCTTTCTCTTTTCATCTCATCCGTGTAGGTTCTCTGGTTCTCGTCTCGTGTTAGCTCTCTAGCCGGTGCTCTCAGCTCTCTTCCTCTAGGCCTGCCGCGAGAGCCCAGGCTAACATCGTTCGCTTGGCTCTTGGACGCTGCTGCTGCCGCCGCTGCTGCTCACTCACCATTATGGAAGAGGCCCCATCAATTACACGGGAAATTGCGCGGGCATTATTTATGTGCGTACCAACACGGACCGGGCCGTCGGCGCGCACGCTGCAACCGACGACGCCGAAGTCTCGGCGCGCCCCTCTGCATCTCTTCTCGCACTCTCCTGCTCTTTTCCACTGGGCTTCCTTACTCGCTCGCGCTCAGAGCCGTGCATGACTGTACGCTGCGCAGAACTCTCTTGCCTGTGGTTATCGATGGCCCGACAAAGAGAACATAAATAACGGCTTTTGCTCGCTGATATACGCGTATACTACTATCCTCGTACATGCGTCTATCCTCATGGTATATTATAGGTGTATATATATACATATATATATACACATATCTATATACTTCTCTGTACTATGCGGTACTCCGATTCAGGCCGCGAACTTAAGTTATCGAGAAAGCTGGGCCATCGACAACGGGGAGGCAGACTATGAAGCTATGAAAACAGAGGTTCTAATGCTTTAGAATCTCAATCTTGCATTGGGTCTGTGAGAGGCTCGGCGAGGGAATGAAATTTACGACGATCGGTCTCGAACGAAAGGATTCATGGTCGCTAGACACAGAGATACTTTATAATAAAGTACGAAATCACTAGACACTCTCATAGACAGCTCACCGGGAATACATCTCATGCGGTTTGAAAATCAATTTTTCTCGACCCGAAGTTACGTCATACCGGAAATGCCAGATTCATTGTTTGAAGATCTCTTTTTTCCAGGGGAATTTATTTTATACCGACAATCCGTAATAGTTTGTGAACGTCATTTGTCACCCGCAAGCGACGCCATATTGAAAAAACATAATTTCTGGTTAAAAAATCGCATCTGCCGACCAAAAATTACGGCCTATGGGAAATACGTGACTCCTGATTAGAAAATATTATTTTTTGATCGGAAATACGAGCCTGCTTTGAAAATATAATATTTCGAGGGCAATTGACGTCATACTGGAAATACGCGATTTTTTGTTTGAAAATCTGACTTCCATCGGAATCCACGTCATACCTTAAATACGCCACTTCTGGTTTGAAAATCTCGTTCGTCGACCGGGAGTGAAATCGTATAGGAAATACCTTTTTCCTAGATGACACTCGGTCGAAACGTTAGATTATCGCACGAAAAATGTCCCCGTTTCCCGTAGATGAGCTCACTGTCGGAAAAGCGATCGTGAAGGGATGTACGCTTCGCGCAAAGGCCAAAGATAGATGGTATGTACAGAGCGATAGAGGGAGAAAGAGAGAAAGAGAGAGCTCCGACGAGACGACGAAGGCGACAGCTGTCGATTCCCTCCCGGCGAGAAGTGTTCCGTGCAGAATGGGCTTTGGCGAACTCGCAACCGACTAGCCATAAATAACATCTCGTTTCTGGGACACGAAGCAGGGAGGATGAGGTCGAAGATAAAAGGACGAGGTGTGCACGAGCGCGAGCTCGGTGGCGACGAAATATGTGAGGGGTGGAAGATCGAAGAAAAAAAAACACAAAACGGAAAACGATACGGGCTTGCGGCCGCGCAACATCGTAGGGCTCATTCGCTCGTTTACTACGATCGGCCGATGTGAGAACCCAGTGAAGTACGTGCTCATCGATGATACCGACGGATTAGCTCATTAGCCGTGCGTTATGCTAATCTCTTTCACGCCTCGCTCGATTCACCGACGACGCTCCCGTAGGGATTGCGCGTCGTTGAATCTGCACCCTTCGCTGAACGCTCGGCACAGAGACGCGTGAGAAACTTATCGTGTCTGTAACGCTGATTCCCTGTATCCTTCGTCTCTTCGGTACAGATCCGATCTCCTCTCGCTGCTTCTATTGTAATCGCGGATCCTCAGGCTTCGCCCACGGATCGGTGAGCTCCACTTAAACGCGTGCTCAACCCTCCGTAATGTAACGGATTCGAGGGAATCCCGATGTTTTCCTTGTTACACGATTTGCACGCTGTAAATAAATACTAGATAATTAAAAAAAAAAATTCTTCAAGATACTCAATTTAGGGATCTCCATCATTACATTTTTTTTTGGGTCAGTCTCACCGGCCTCATGTCAAATCGAAATATGGACTGTGCTTTTCGCTGTTCAAGAATCGACCACTAAACCCGTTGCACACTCGTTCTATAATAACTTACAGATTGACTCGTACACCGAGGCGATCCCAGAATCGACAGTGTATCCCCTTTACCAATATGGATTCTCCGATGCATCGAACGACGTTAGATATATTTATGTCCCATAATATAACATACAGTACGTCGTGTGTCTATCGGCGTGTTGCCCACACCCCATCGACGACTATTTACTATACTACAGCTAAATCTATACGTGCGTGCGAGAGCACTTTCACAGGCTATAAATATTTCCGAGGGTTAACCGACAGGAGGTTCTATAGATTACATCCCCCTTAGCTAATAAATACGTTATTGTGTGGCGGGTGATCTATGGCGCTTACTACGCTCTCACACACTTTCTATCACGTATATATGTATGAAGACCGTTCTCTATGCGTATGGGTGTCGCAGCCTCCTCTCCAGCCATTCCGGATTCACGAACAGTTTACTCGATAGATAGGCCAATGCGCACCCTGTCGTTTCTATTATATCTATTATATACAACGACCGACGTTCTCTCGCCTCTATTTCCTTCACCGACACCATCTCCCTCTCTCTTTTCATTTGCTCAGTCGCTCAGTCGGGCGAGTTTGTCCCTCGCATAACACGTCGAAAGTTAATCGCGCGGCATACTCCGCACAATGGCGAGCACGTTGCGACGACCTCGGTGATATATGTACTGACGACTCTCGGCGAAGGGGTGCCTGTGACTGCATTCTGAAT
Source organism: Listrodromus nycthemerus (assembly GCA_963978505.1). Classification (NCBI taxonomy): domain Eukaryota; kingdom Metazoa; phylum Arthropoda; class Insecta; order Hymenoptera; family Ichneumonidae; genus Listrodromus; species Listrodromus nycthemerus. The sequence continues at coordinate 13,452,658 of OZ021683.1, read as the reverse complement.
GGCTCTGGCTGACTGGCTACTTGTGTCCCGTGCACGCTGCCACCCTGCATCCATGCGGTTTCCCGATACATTCGATTTGCCACCCCAATTCCAATTCATCCGCGTACAAGCAATTGACACCGAGCTGGCGCTCGCTAATGGTAATTGTCTCGCCATTGCTCTAACATTCTCTTTGTGGATACGCGAAGCTCTCGGCTCTCATTATTGCGCGGTAATGTTCGATCCGAGGACATTTCAAATTTAACCATATTTCCCCCAGTGTACTTCTCCGGGCGTTACATTGAGATCTGGTCAGGTCCACATTAGCCTCTTGCTGTGACTCATTCGGACGTTGTGTAATGATCTTAAATTTCCCCCTCGATTGTGTCTTTATTTTTATTTTATTTTTTGTTCATTTTAATTGTTACCGTTAACATGCGGTGTTAAACATGGTGGTGTTCGATTGTGACGCAGCATTGTAATAAGTTGTTTATCGTACGACAATCGCTTACTCGCCTTTTGTATATATGATCTTGACACCGAGCCGCGACGGTATCGCGGTGTTCGTTAAAGCCTCGAGGAAGTCGAGTAAAATGGAAGGACTGCGTGTGAAGTTCCGATAAATCTTGGTGAGGTATATAATGTTTTATGGCGAGCGGGCGGCTGGCGCGAGCTGTTATTATTGGGGCTTGATAACGATAATGTTCGCACGAAAGCTGCTATCTCGCAATCCGTTTGATACTATAGTGTACGGCCCATATATATATGTATGTGCGTATATATACGGAGTGTGTTAAATTGTATGCAACGAGGCACTGCAGCCGTTCCAATCGCTTCATCGTGACCTCCGTGCCTCTAATGTGCATGCAAATGCCTGCCGTTATATTACTTCACACACACATAATTGTCGATGATAGATCCGGCATGGCAGCGTTTGATCGCGCTGGTAAATACCCATTGGTTCCCCGAGTCGGAACACCGTTTTAGCGATGTTGGTTGATTCAGCAAAACGTTCGCAAGTTCGAAATAATAGGAGCCTGAAATGTTGGGAGAAAATTATTCTGACAGTTTAAAATTTTATTTTCATTATCTAATGTTTCAATTGTTTGACAAATCTGAAATAAAAAAGTTTATGCGTATATTCAACATTTATAACAGCTTTACAATAATTTTTTGTTTAACGATTGAATATTATATTTAACGTAATAAATTCGGGCACCAATCGCTTCCTCCGTTCCTCTAATATGCATACAAACGCATGGCATTCTACTTTACACGGACAATTATCAACGACAGATCCGATATTGAGGGGTCTGATTAAACTAGTTAATATCCATTGATTTGTCAATTGGCAACGCCGTTTTATGGACGTTAATGGATTTAAAGAAACATTTACAAGTTCAAAATAAAAGGAGCAAATATATTGGGAGAGAATGGTTTTGACAGGTGTAAACTTTGTATTCATTATTCAATATTTTATCGATAAAAAAAAAACCAAAAATATAGTATTTTTTTTATCTATATTTATCGGCGGCTTTATAAAGATTTTTTTGTTGAACGTTGAAAATTATATTTTACCTGATAATGGTGTTCATCGGACTCGACACGAAATCGGAATTTTTATACGCGAGTCAACGGCGTGTCAGTGTACAAATTTGCTGTCGACCGAAAATCTGTGCGTGTGCCGATGATATTTTCGGATTTGGGAGCGGACATGCTGGCTCGCCCCGGTGTGAGGTGTGGCATGGTAGAGGGAACCAGCATCCGGGCAGTCCACCACATTCGACACACTCGAGCCCCACAAAACCCTCTGGCACCCTTCGCGGCTATACATCAAGCTTTATTTTTCGTTCCGCCCCATAATGCGATAGTGTTGCTTCACGATCAAAATTCATATAAATCCATTTATCACTGTTGACACAGCGGCGGGCAGGAACGGCTCGGCTCGTAACGTTTCGTTTGTCCAGTGAATGTGTGCGGGACAGACTTGTGTGTCGAGTTAGCGTATGTAGAACCGATGCCAGTGCTGCCCGACGCGAACGGCAAGATACACGAGTTGCATAAACGCGTCCACATGGGAGCCCTTGATATATTTTTTCCCCTCTCTCTGTACACCGGCAGCGACTACTGTAATTCGTGGATGCCACGTTCGACGAGTTTACAATTACGGTAATCGCGAGTAAAATCCCACGAGTAATCTCTACAGAGCGGGCTTTCACACCTGCGCTGTTAAAACGACAACAACGATTTTTGATCATGGTAATACTTTGTTTTTTCGTAATACGGTTTTCGTTTCAAATCGATTATGTATACAATTCTTTTTTACTTCGAACGATTTTTTTTCAACGAGAAATCCAGTAGAGGAATTGGACGGTATGGGGCAACGTGTGATTTCAATTTCCAATACTGTTGGGTATCGTTATTTTCAAAAAAGCATCAAAGTCTCCGATGCATTGTAGAACAATTTTCTACAGCACAGTTACGAAGACAAATTCACTTTTTTACTCTCCTGTTGGGAAGTTTTTTTATTTAGGTCATTTTGCAAACCAATATAAAAGTTGAATGTTCCAATTTTCCGCACAGTAACAGTGCTGGCCAACATGGGACCAGTACTAGCCGAGGTTGAGTCAACATTGGTTGACGCCGTTTCAATACTGGTTTCGTATGACATTCTCACTGCAGCGTGACCAAGCAATATTCTTATGTGTTATTTCATCCCTGCGTTAATAATACTACTTGCATGTGACATTGTCCAAGACACAATGTCCGTTTAACACTCCGATTCCCTTTTAATATAGACAATAAAATACTCAAATTGATGATCTGATAATTAAAATATTCACCAGCAGTACTAAAAAAAAAGCCACGATAACGCTTAACTATATTTTTTCTGGTACAGTGAACAATTGAGATTCTTTTGAACCGTAGTTAATTACCTTTTGCTAATCGATGTAGTGAACCGACCCGTCATGGCGTGACGCTTCACCGAAGCTGCGTAATTGTTTCGGCGCGAGATTCCTCGCCATGAAATTCCGATAGTCGGATATGCGACATGACCCTCGGATAGTGGGTTGGTTAAATGGCACTGTCGTCGAGGACAGATACACATTCGCACCTGTCGTTAAGCAGAAATTGCCTCGGCAATTTGTCCAATCGACATGGTTGACATTGAGTGTTTCAGCATGGATTTCCCACTCTAACGCTCGTCGAGTGGCTCTGGAGCCAAGTACGGTGGTAGCGAGACTACCACTACTGGGCCCCACTAAAAGCTGTAGATCACAGCGCGCAGAGTCAGACTATTCGCAAAAACTGCCCATTCTATGGAAAAATCGCGTTACTTCAGTAAATAATTTTTTTTTTCGACGATCACTTATTATGCGTAAGAAGTGGTTATTAAAAAGACTATTATCCACATCTTCATCCCATCGGACGTCCATGAGTGCCTTAACTATAAGGCGAAAAAACTTCTGTTGAGGTTGGGGGAGGAGGGGGCGAGGTAACACCCCCAATTGGAGTCCCTATAAATTTTTAGTAAATATTCCTCTCGTTTCAGGAATCGAAGGTTGGATCGTGACATAGATAATATTAATGCCTTAATATTGAACAAAAACATAATTTACGTTCGTAAAGAGTATATTAAACTGAAATATAAAATTTTACAAAAGGAAATGAAATCTCAAAAAATATACAAACACAGAGAGGATTTTCTCTGAAAATGTCTCAGAGGGATATGACTACCGGACGGATACGCAATAGGATGAAAATGTCTTTCGAGAGAGATCAGGTGCACGCAGTGTTTGGAGTTGAAAACTAAAACACGAAAATGAAAACTGAACGAGTAAAAAAAAAAGCAGAAACGGGTGTTATTAGTTTGTTTAGTCTGTGTGCTTCATCCCTCAGGTGGCTTCGTCAGAGGAAACTTCGCCGGCGGCGATCGTGACGGGGAAAGAGCGTGAAACACGAACACACAAAAGTCCCCGTACCGCAATGGGTCTCAGGTTTCTCTCGTACATTCGGCGCCGTATAAACACATCGTCCTTATGCTCGTCTGGGTTCGCAGGCGGCAACGCCAGAGCGCAGGGAAAGAGTCGTATAATTATACAGCGTTTCTCGTCTCTCACAAGCGCGTATCCTCTAACTAGCGCTAATAACGCCGCTAATGCTCTTTCCAAGGAATAACTATACACATAACTAACGACTGTGTACAGGACCGTCGTACAGTCTCTGCTCATCCACCCCGCGCTGCAGATCTCTCGATGTAACGTGAAAAATAATATACCAATGGTAACTTTTTTTCGTCCATAATATACTTTTACAGTTTTAAGACCTTAAAAAAAAACAATTTCGGGTAACAATTTCTCGACCTGAAGTGGGATTTACCTTCGAGAACAAGAGATAAAAGGCACAATCTTTATGCGTTATTATTTATTTTGTAGCTTTTTGTTTTAGATGAATTAATAGATCGATATATAGCTTATTGTGTTCGGAGTAAATTCCATAAAAATTACGATGAATTCCCTTATTGCGTCCTGGGATAAATTCTCAAAGAACGGGGTTAAATCCTCTTATTGTCCTCTCAGATACATTTCTGAACAGTTTTGATGCAGTTTACGTTGAGCTCTTAAATATTTTTGTCACTCATATTTGTCACGTTTGCCGTACTGAACACGCCGAACGATTGGTAAGTGACGGTGATACAGCGATAAGCAGTTTTAACTTTCCTAGATCCATTATGTCCTCGATTGAAAACCGATGTCCGCAAGACTTTGTCCTGCAACTCGAAGCGCGCGTCGACCATCGAGTTGCCGTTCTTGTTATGAGATACACGACTGTGACTGGCAATTAGCCGAATGCAAATCTCGTTAGAGCGAGTGATGATTGTCAGGGCGTTTCGAGCAGAGGGGCGAACGGTAGGACCATAACTTGCTTTGACAAGGGTTGCTTTTGACCAGAGCCGAGTCGGCTGGACGAAAGCCAGACCGAGAGAAAGTCTTGATGGAACAACATACTTTTTCAAATGCCCGAAACGACAGCTGCTCGAGGACAAACGCATTCATGAATTTTAGAGCCACGAAATAAGGTTCTGTTTTTCATCCATCTGTGTACACACCGACATGACTTTCTTCTCGTGTTTCTCCAACTGTTGGCCCAATAAGATAAAAAAACAGCGGAAAAAACCACTTCGCGAGCGCATAACGCGAAGTAAAAATTGCATCCGTCATAAACCGTTTTACGGTGACTGGGCGTTTTGACAATCTTTCTATTAGATCTCTACAATAAGTTTTCGAACAGAATTGCTAAATGTCAAATTATTTTGCACACTTTAAACCACCGTACGTTAATATTTTTCAATTATTTTTTCCAGTCCGTTTTTAATAATATTTCTTAATTTGTAAAAGGGTTGTTCTATATGGAACCTGAAGAAGGGCTTTCAGATGATCGGAAAGCGATCAATTATCCTAACACGCAATATGCCTCAACGGTATACATATATGTATATGGAAGCTCGGATCGGCACTTAGGCGATAAGCACGGTACGATTCTCTGATAAGAACGATATCTATCAAAGGATTTTAACATTATTTATATCAATTCATTAGTCTATATCCTAATGAGAAAAAGCGGTCGAATCTATATATTTTTTGAATCAAGGAAGCAATTGAATTATTTAAAAATACGTCGTAAGAAATTTTATAAAAAAGCGTCGTCATAAATACTTCGCAAAAAAAATCGGATTCTACTTTCAGACAATCGGAAAGCTATCAATTCATCCTAGCGCACGGTATTCCCTGAAGATATACATATATTTACCTTCGAATGATTACGTGATATTAACGAAGCGAGAACCGCGGTGCGGTGGACGATTGTCGATGAGATAATAGAGGCGACAATTATCCGAATGGAAGCTCCGATTCGCGCTTAGGTGGCACCGAACGATTTCCCAGCAAGGAGGGTCTGTAGGTGTAAGGGGTGTCGACGTCGGGGGTATCTTGCTCTCTTGTCCGCGGTTGTGTGTGCGAGAGTGTGTAGCTGTTGGGGTGAGCGGAGGTGGCACGGCGGGGTGAGGGGACGGCGATGGCAGCGGGTGCAGGAGAGGCAGGCAGCAGGGGCTTCGCGCAAGTTGACACGTCGTTGGCCGGGTCGGTTGCGCTCGGCAAAAGTGTCGGCGGGGCGCGAACCGACAACGACCGCCGGGACACGACCGACACCGTGTCGTGGCGGCCACCAGAGGGGAAGGAAGTTCCGTCGACGAGGGCGGTGGGGGAAAGGGGGGATTCCCAGGGGACTCGTTGGAGGGAGAAGCCAGCTGAGGGGTGGGAAGCGCGCGCGGCCTGAGAGGCTCGCCGACCAAGTGGAGGACAGTCGCGACTCGGAGCCCGTCACGTGAGTCTCGTTCTGACTGCTGTTACACTGCTACTACTACGCTTCTGTATTAGCTGTCTGATACGATAGTTTGGGAAAGAATTGAAAAAAAAAAAAAAATCTAAAGAAAGAGAAAAAGAAAATACGGTCGTTGGAGTAACGAGTCTGATAATTAATCAAACAAGAGAGAAATAAGTGTCAAGTGTCATTGATGCCTGTCATCAATTTTGAAAAAAAATACTCGGTGGATATATATATAAATTGTTTTTTATTAAACAGTCGAAATTTTTTGGTGTGTGAAATTTGTTGATTCGTGATTGTTCGTTGACATTAATCGTCACGAATGGCTTCGCCTGCGAAATACTCCGATACAGAGTCGTTCGAGTGTGAGGACTGATCTCTCCCCACACACGCGCACACATACACGCGAGCTCGGTCAGTTATTATTGAAATACCAATAATAGCGATATATCACAATCGTTAATATAGTTGAATACCGTTGCGGGGTGATTGTGGCTGTGTCGTAAACTGTGAAATTTTGTGCGAGGAGTACGAGAGTGCAGGGTGCAAGTATACAGGTGAAGCTACTCGTCGGACTCCTTCGATAAGAACAAAATAACAATTAAAAAATGCTGACTTCAAGTGCGAATCAGTATCTCCGTCCGGAATACCTCACACCGCTACCGACTACGGTTAGTACAGCCTCGCGTCGCTTAGTCAACGATTTTACTCGAATGTATTTGATTGTTGTCCTACGCGAGCGGCGTTTTGTGGGAGAACCTCGTGGACCATCCGTACAGCGCTATTCAAACTTTAACCAAGCACCTTAACGTGCAATTATTCATTGAGGATAATCCGACGCTTTGACATTGTAAAGCTCGATTTCACAGTGTGTGAAATAAATACACTCTCACTGTTTAATGTAATATATACATATATATATTTTCATCCAAGAAATGCAATCACAATGTTATAAATTACGGTAGTCTGCGAAAAACAAATTAAGAATAATGCATTAAATCTTTGATGGCGGACAATATTTTGGACCATACTTCGAGACTAACGGACTTTTGACTATTTATTGACAATCGGCAGAGAGTTATAAATAAACGAATTGCAAATATAACTCAACGCGAGACTCAAAAAACAATCTTTATCCGATACTCAGATTTTATTGAAAGAAAATGCTAGTTAAGTATTATCGGTCAGATCTATAAATCGATTGTACCTGAATATTTCTTTCCGTCAATGGAATATGTAACGAAGGCTCCAAAATAACTCATCAGTTTGCCGGAAAAAAAGAGTTTCCGCTTTTCCCGTACTCAAAGATTGTGAACGGGCACAAAGGTGTAACATCTCGCGAGTTCGCTCTCGATCTCGTCGTTGCATCACGACGAAAAAAAAAATCCGCGCGCAGCTCGAGATCCTTGTCGGATCGGCCGTCGTCATCTCACACCAAGTCGCTCTCGCTCCGCGCGCCGAGCCAGTAGGGATGGCTGTAGACGAGCAGACGTACTCGCGTTCCGCGAATAGAGCCGCGAGTGTCTCGCGTTGATGTGTAACATAATCGACGTCTCTCCTTAGCGGCTCGTTCATTGCTCTATTTCGCGCCTTGTATCCCGAGGCCCGTAAACACCCGACGCAACGCTACCTAAATATTTATGTCAGGCATCGTCCGTACTACTTTGCCGAGACACTTTGTCTCGCCGTGGTCCGGAATCGGAGTTCCACGCGAGTGAATACCAAATTTTGACCAAGAAAAAAAATCGTCATGCGTCGAAATTTGGAAGTCGTTTCACGCAACGGGGCGGTCGTCGTTGCGCACGGAACCCGCTGTACGCATGTTAATAGTCGAGTTTCGCCGAGGGTCAGAGCATACGCTCAAGAATTAAGCAGTGGTATAAGACCTTTGGTCGTTTGCATCGAAAATTTGGAACACGGAAAACCAGCTCGTGACTCGCCTTACGAAATTTGTCTCGAACGCGGCTCGGCTCGCATTATATATTTTTTATTCTCTCTCTCTCGCTCGACGGCTCATTAAAGTTGCATGGCCTATACCTGCGCTCCGTCAACGTCTTCGCAGACTCATTTCACTTCCATTATACAAGCAACGTTGACGACCAAAATTCTGTGAACTATTTCGGGAGACACCGATTTCTGGCAAGGCTTTCGCACGATGGCGCGTTTCTCGGCTTTATGCGTCGCATAAATCAACCCATTGCTATAGCTCGCTGAAACAATGCACATTTCTGCATGCACGACGTGCCAATCCACTGGTCGTGGATCATCTATGAATGTATAGTTGATGTTCCACGTGATATGGGCCCAAGATCGATCGAACGAAAAGGGTTCACTACTCGATCGCTGAGAAAAAAAAAGGTCGTTGGGAAACGAGAATTTTTCTTGCCGGAACTCATGTATGTGGACAACGTAGTCCGTAAAAAACGTACAAAGTGTTATGTACTCGTACTCGAAATTTTTATACATAAACTCGTGTATTAAGATTGAGTTTGTGGTAAAAAATTGAGGTGCATTTAATACTTAGGATATACTTAAATCCAATAAATATACTTCGCTTTCATCGCAAATATGCCATTAATTTCCGTCACAATTGCACATTAATTTGAATGTACGAAGTTTTGCACAAAAAATTCCAACCCCGTGCACTAATTTTTTTTTTTTTTTAGTGTTCAGAAAAAAAAAATTTATTCGCTCTGCGCTCGAGTGCAGAGTTACGCAATGGAACTATAAGTAAAACCGTACAAGACAAATTAATTTGTCGTCGCATGAGATATCTCGATAGAGAGTGAGGCAGACTTGGCACTAGTTTCTAGGATGTGGACGGTCTCTAACGGTGACTCTATTAACGAGTTGTCAGTCAATCGACGTACGGCCTGGCAACGTGCAGCAATTCTCGCCGTATTGCCTCATCGAGTTATTATGTCAAACTCTTCCGTTAGAATCCATCTGAGAGTTCGCAAAGTTAGCGCTGCCAGTTGAATTTCCGAGAGACAAACATATTAATCATTTTTTTTTATGACATTAAACATTGCAAAGCGCTTACAGCTTTCTCCGCGCTCGTAATTGCGCCTCTGCGATGTAACACACATGGCCTCGTTTTATCGATCACGGCGAAGAGTTACCATTAGGCACGGTAAACATGCGACTTGCACACGCACATTCGTCGTTGATGCTGTTTTTTTTTTAAGTTTGTTCAAGAATATCGCGAGTACGAAAATTGAAAAAATACCCGCAGCGTTCAATAAAATAATATAAGATATTGTCACGATGGCGAGAGAAGCTTGGAGTTTGTATTCATAGCGGTGGAACATGAACGGAGAGCCCGCCTGCAAAAACTCCTCACAAAACTTGATCACTCGTAGCTCTTCGCACATGCGCTGTAAAGGAATCATTTTCGTTTCAAAGGTTCTGCGGTTTTGCAACGCGAATCATGACGACTCCAATTATTGTTCCTTCAGGACTCTCGGCAGTTGTACAAAAGTCCTTCGCGCCACCGAGCGTGCATGAATAATCAATTTTCCACTTGACTAACATAATGAACGGTAACTCGAAGCTTCGGTGAAAGTATTATCGAATAACATCGCAAAACTCAATAAGTCGTTGTCTCTCAACGACGACGATGAAAAATAAAAAGAATCTTATTGTCGAGCCAACGAACGACCGCGTCGCTGAATGAGTAAATCCATTTTTTGGATAACAATTTCCTCCCGTTTCGTATTCCGAAGCCATAACGGAAGCGAATCGAACCGCGTATATCCGTTCGGATTCATCCCGAAGAATTTCAACCCTCCCGTTGACCTCGTTGGCTCGCGTTGTCGGAGTGTACAAAACGTTACGGACACATAGTTAGGCTCCCCCGACAGCGACAACGACGATGCTTGCCAATTCGGCAGACAAAACACTTCGAGATATCTCAGCCGTAACGCCGCGTTGCTCGGTCGTTAAGGTCCTCCCATGCTGGTCGTGCCGTTTTCCTCGGCAACCGCCGTTATCGTTCCCGATGCAATCAACATAATCGCGTCTCGGTTGAAAGCGTTTCTAACGTTCCTGTTTGTCTTGTATAATTGCAGTTGGACGCCAAAAAGAGTCCGCTCGCCCTGCTGGCGCAGACCTGCAGCCAGATCGGTGCCGATCCTCCGAGCGGCAAGTCTCTTCTGGCCCCGTTGGACGGCAAATCGTCCGGTGGCAGCAAGTCATCGTCGAAATCGTCGAGCGAACAGCTGCGGGAGAAATCATCGCCCGCTGGTGGTTCGACGCACCAACAGACGGAGGTCAGCTCGGTGAAGTCGAGCTTCAAGCCTTACGAGTCCTGTTTGGGAAGGGAAAAGGCGTCCTCACCGGAGGAGCAGCGAGCGCCGTCGAGTCACTCTGCATCGGGCCGCTCGAGAACCCCGGGAAGCGGTGGCAAGAGGTGTTCGAGCAATCAGAGCGCGTCATCGGCGAGAGCGGTGACACCGCAAGGTCGGAGAACCGCGACACCGAACAGCGAAGCGACGAGGGAGTCACCGGCTTCGAGGGCGAGCAGCGCAGCAGCCGCTGCGGCAGCAGCTTCGGAAGCCGCGACCGCGTCGCAGTCGCAATCGGGTAGTCCGATGCAGTCGAAATCGGTGTACAGTCCAACCGGTGTCCTGGCGATGACCGACCCGTCGCTCAAGGATCTCCCCTTGGGGACATTCAAGCCCGGTTCGACGATGCCGGTCTCCACATCGGCCGCGTATCTCGGATACCCTCACCAGTTACCCATCGACGTTATGGCGAGCTCTCTCATGTCGCCGCATCACGCCGCCCTGAAGAACGGTCTCGCGAGTAACCCCTACTTGAGCTACGCGCGAATGAAAACGAGCACGGGTGCCGATACCCTCGTGCCGATATGTCGCGATCCCTTCTGCACCGGATGCCAATTGAATCCTCATTTCATGACGGCTTCCTCAGCAAATGCCAAAGTGCCGACCAGTACGGCGAGCTCCTGTCCCGCCGGTTGCGCCCAATGCGATCACAAGCCGAGTGCCTCCCCCTACGGTGCGATGAGCGCTCATACGACCGTCGCCGCCGCTTACGCACACGCCCAATTGGCGGCCCTAGCGGCTGCCTCCCAATTGCCCTATGTATGCAATTGGATCGCCGGTGATACCGCGTACTGCGGCAAAAGGTTCTCCTCGTCCGAGGAGCTTCTTCAACATCTCAGAAGTCACACGAGCGTCTCCGCCGGCGATCCATCCGCGGCGGCTGCGTTGTCGCTTCTTTCACCACCCGGACTACCCCCTACGCATCCTTTACTCTCGAGAACCTATCCCACACCGCCTCTCAGTCCACTCGCAGCCGGTCGTTATCATCCCTACGGAAAACCTTCGCTGATGCCACCGTCGTTGTCGTCGCTGGGGCTCGGTCTGCCACCGCCTCATCATCCAGCCGCTGGCTTGCCTCCATACTTCTCACCGTATTCGCTCTACGGAGGACCCCGTCTGGGTGCAGCTTCCGGAATGCATCCATGAGTCATCGGCTACGAGGTGTAAGGGAGCGTTCCGGCATAAAGCCGCCGTTTTACGCTCGGAAAACCAACGTTTAACTGTGATTTTCGAATGAGAGACAACGCAAAGCAGTTTTGTCCTATCGTGCAGCCTGTTGCGTTTTGACGAAGGTGAATGATGCGAGAATGTTACGCATTAACGTGCGTCCGATGGATGAACGCGTGCCGCATGTGGTGTAGTATGCATATTGTTCGTTAGAACTGTTGTTAATCCCAAGCACTATTCATGGCATCGTCATACGAAAGGGAACATCGCCGAGAATCGGGTGATATCTGTAGTGGTGTCGTTAAGGGAAACGGTTAAAATATTTGGCAAACTTTTTTATTCATCAAATCTTCAATAAAATGTTCTGTAATCAGTGTCGTCAATAAAACGAACGTTTTCCAAATTCGATATCGCCATTCACTTTCACATAAAATTCGATTTGAAAACAAATTTTGATTTCGTACGAAAAATTATTTTTTAACAAACTAAACGAACGTTCACGTGGATCTTGTCGATTTATAAAGTGTTTGCAAGATAACCAGAAAAATGTCACGACATTCGTGATTCAAACTAACTGTGGGCGTTTGCGTTGCGGATATGAAACTGCCACAGATAGATTGCGGTTGCTTTTTTTACCTTTTGCAAAATCATTTTCACCATCTTTCCAATGGAATTCTTCGAGATATGAATTACAGCATGACGAATTAATGACAAAGATATGTGCTATCGCAAGAGACATGTCGTGAAATCGTTGTCACTAAAAAAAAAAAAATTACGAAGTAGTGTAATTTCGATGGATGCTCCCTTCGTTCGAACGATCACCAAACCGCCAATTGGCACTGATCACGAATTTTATTGTCCTCCCATCGTCGCGCGTAACTATCCCGCGCCTAAAATTGATCTGATGTAATCGGTCTATGTGCACTATTTATAAATTATATTCATATCCAATCTCTATTGTAATTACTGTAAATTTGTTCATAGTCGCATATCCGTAAGCCTGTTGTGAGGGTAATAGAGACACGAGTAGTGTGATGAAAAAAAAAATTACGAAAGTCAAGAGTGATGCAGAATGATAATAGAGGGATACAAGATTACGGTGACGACGTGCTAACGATAATTCAGCGTCTATTTTTGCGTAACCAAAGTTTTTAGTATCGATTGTTAGACTTGTAGCGCGATGATAACGTGTTACGTGTATTACAATGACGTGATGTAATTGAGTGTGTGAGAGAGAGAAAAAGAGAGGGAGCGAAAGAGAGTAAGAGAGATAGAGAGAGGACATGCGGACAACTACTACATATAAATATTACTTATTACGAAAAAGAAAAAAAAAACTATCGATTGTAAATAGATTTATTATTCTTAATAGTAACTATTGCCCGGTGGCATTGTGAATGCCTCGAAAAGACTTGCTCACAGAGTCCCCCGTTCTTACGTTAACAATGACATATATCTTTCTGTACCTGCGTCTATTCTGTAACGTACATTACCCTAAAATAGTCCGGCTTGAAATAAGCATCACCGATCTTAGGATAAATCGACGAATCACCCGTTAAACCTGTTTGACGATTAACTGTACATTTGTTTTTTTTTTCATTATTGTTATTATATGGTTTAGTCAAATTTTGTTAAAAAAAACTTTTTTTGAAACTGAAATACAACAGCCCCCGTTTCTTACTCGAAGAACTTCGATCGTTTTATTATCCGACGCCGATCGTTTGCTCGGCAGCCTCACCGTCCTGTCGAGATTCCGTGGGAATCGTCGAGTCGTCGACTAAATGTGCTTTGATCATCGAGCTCAGATGCATAATGCTCGAATAGACGAGTGAATTCGTAAGAACCTGGCAAACATTATGCGAAACTCCGCGAAACACGTGCGCATAAATTTAAGCGACTGTTTCCTGAACAGAAAGAAATCCTTCATCACAATTTGAACGTATTCATATCTATCTCATAAATTTATCACGCGTTTGCACAAACGTGTTTGCTGGCGCCGCCTGCGCCACATAAAATGCTCTTTATTTTCACACGATTATTAATTGCATTGCCATTTGTTAACGAAAGATAAGAAACTTCAAACATTCGTGTTTGCTCGCCTCGGCTTCACCGCGTTTTGTTTATTGACTCCGTCAATTTTCCAACCAGATGCACATTTTTTTACGTTTCCCTCATCACACGATCATAAGTGCAGTATTCACGGATCGGTGCTCGTTACGGTAATTATTCTCGTTCGAAACAAAGTCTCGGCACTTCCGCAAACATTTTTCCAGCCCACTCGAGACGCGCGAATCGCACCGATGTTGCAACACTGAGTAATTACAATCGTACTTATCGCGAACCGATGTGATTAATTACATGGGAGTGAGTGATCGCTCGCCGACATGCAACGATAATCCCACTCATTCGGAGCAGATGATGCAATATACATAGTGCAGATGCGTCTTTAAAAAGATATTTGAAGTGTAGCGTTCATCACGACTGTTGATTACTTTTGACGAAACATTTGTTGCATACACTTTTCTTTAATTGTTTTTTTTTTTTAATAAAGAAAAGGCTCAGTCTATTGATGGGTCGTTTTCATGTTCGACGCGCCTGCCAGTACCGCACACTCGGCTGCACCGCAGCTGTATTGCACAGGACCGCGTCGGTCAATCAGCGGCTGTCGACGGGCGTGTGGTCGATAGAAAATAAATTGTTCGTAGGCGTTCGGCGATTTTTTTTTACCCCACGGTATATAGACTGTCAGGGAGTCAGGCTCGATCGTTCGCTCACGTCGCGCCCGAGAGCACACACACGCCAACGTGACTTTTCAATTATGAATTTTATTATTTAATACGGAGCGTTAATTTCGCGACGCAGTGGCGTTGAATGGGTCTTCGGAAAACGGCAGTCTACGCTGACGCAGCTGTTTCATTCTATAATGCATATACATATTTATATGCATTCGCGAGTGAATGCGTGTTAAAAAGTTCAAATGGTTGACGGACCGTAATTTAATATTTGAATAAAACAACGATGGATTCGTTGATTTTTTTTAGTTGCGTTACAAGCTATTGGTCCGTTTTGGCCTGACTGGTCGGGTGGCCTGGAGGCTAAGAGCGGAAGCAGATGCATGAGAAGTCGAGTGGTAGAGGAGCCGACGAAAAGACAGCGGCGAGGCATTGAATCGCGGAAGAGTGTGTCAGAAGACCATGAGGAGAGGGAGAAAAAGAGAGAGAGAGAGAGGAGAAGAGAGGAGGAGAGAAGGTGGAAAGGAGGAAAGAGAGAGACAGAAGGAGAGGCCAACGGAGGTTGCTGGGTCGACGCTGATCTCCGGAGTTGCCCTCCCGAGTGATTTATGGACAGGCGCCGTGACTCCATCTACTTGACCTATTCGCCTCGTTACTCGTTAGAAAGGATAATGTATTCATGAGTGCCGAACCGCGGGCATTCAGTCCGTCCGCTCAGCACGTATAGATCAGCACCCGTCGATATACCAGGATCACCGAAGCCTCCAGGGATAACTGCACGGCCACGCTGATTTTATAACCCGCTATCTCGGCGGCTACGGAAACGGGACTTTCGTTCCCGCCGTAACCGAGGGCACGAGTGCTCCGGCGTTGCAACGTAATTCGTAATTCCCTATCAACGATTTCGATGCACGACGAATCTATCGACGTGGGCTCTCCCTACCGATGTCGATCTCTTTGCGAAAGCCGATCGTGTCTCGCGAGCACGATTTCACGGCAATTTTCAGCGTACCCCTTTCATTCCCTGTCGTTGGCGTTAATTTCATGATATTTTTGGAGAGTTTCGGTCCCACAACGTTGACAGTAAAAAAGTTTCAACTTTTTTTTTTTTTCTTTCGACGACACTCTTCGAAACTGGTTTTTGGAAGACGAGTCTTTATTAGCCCAAAAATATTTAAACATTTTTTGGGCTGGTTTTCATGAATTTAATAAAAATTAAAAGTATGAAAAGCAGCCCAAAAATATTTAAAAAATTTTTCGGTGCTTCAAAAAACTTTTCAGTGCTTGCATTTTGTTAATCTTGTTAGGCTAACATGATTTTTTGCAGCGTAATCGAAACATATCGTGTCACTCGTAAGATTAATTTATACATTTTGAAATTTGAGGATCAATTTAAAAATAAATAGATAAATAATCAATTTGTGCGTAGCACGTAAGTTCCTGACTCAGTCAGGTGAACTTAATTCGATACGGCACGAACTGATCACCGGTAAGTCACAAATTGTGTGGAATAGGTTCATAGATATTTCTAGCTAAATGACAAGAACTTGATAATGTGATCTAAAAGTTGATGGATCAGTTAATACGTTAAGCGAAATAATGAAGAGGTTCGAGGTAAACGTATGCAAGTTATTTCACTCGAGTTCTGGTGTTGACGTTATTTCGAGATTATTTTTATTCATATGAATAACGGTAGGTCATTAGTTACAATTAAAAGAAGATCTCACTTACTCAACATCCGAGCCAATCTAATTAAAAAATGACGGCGAATCTTCTTCTCCCGTGCATATCTGTTAATTATTCGTTTCGTTATTGTATCGTGAAAATTTCATTCCAGTGCTATTGGCTGTACGAGAATGAAACTAACATGAGGAATGCCGTAGGTATTTGTCGTTCGGAAACTGGACGTACGCCCAATTGCACTGCGGTCCGCTTCTTCCAACACTGGCTGACCGCGCAATATCCCACCTTCCACTTGTGCAGCAGAAAAATTCAGGATGCGTTTATCCTCGAAGATTTACACGTCGACGATATCGGCGTCGCTCGACTACGCGCGGACGCTACAAAGTCTCTCCGTGCAACGAGTGAATTATCGATAAGGCATTTCCGCGGCTATCAATCCATCGGCTTCGACGACGCTGACAGACGGAGGACTCGCCGCGAACGATCTTTCCACTCTCGATTCCACGCGATGCGTTATACCGACTCGGTTATTCTCCTCGGATAGCCAACAGCGGAGACTCGTATCTCTTGCGGCTGCCGGCTGAATTTTTCTTATTTTTCTCAACGTCCGGTAATTGCGAGTTGTAAGCTGGCGAGATCGAGCGTGTCAAAGCTCGGAGCCCGAGCATCGTTCTCTATCGCCGTACATACGATTCGATGTCGCGAGTCGCTGTAAAAGGCAGGGAAGCTCGCGGACAAGAAATTCTCACGCCGATGGAGAGAATCGTCTCGAAGCCGTTTGAAATTCTTCGTTGCGGAGTTTTTGCCGGCTATACGTCAGCCACGATTTCCGCGTACTCTGCAACCGACCGACGACGACGAGGACGACGTCGAGGACGGTAGAACTACCGGTGTTCGTGCAAGTTCCGGACAAGCTTGTAGGGTTGTACGCTCGAGCGAACCTAGTGAACGAGGACGTTTCCACGCTCGGCCAATTATTGCCAGATATATAGTGTCGAGCACGCGAGAAACTAAACGCGAACCGACGTCACGCTGACGTACCACGCTTCCAGGGCCTCCTCACGTCGCGATGGTCCGATTGCTGGTACAGATTCTCGGCAGCTGCACTCCAATGTCTGACAATCTCAACCGCGTTTACACACGCACGAGTGTCTGACTCATCGTTGCATCCCATTTGGAGGGCGGGGAGATACGTTTGCTCGCGTGCAATAAACTTCTCCGCATCCGGCGCCACTCAATGGCGTCCACGAGTTTGCGAATCGGGGCGGATGTTCGCGTCACGATAAGTCTGTGAGACATCGTCTCATACACCGTTCAGACGTAGCAGCGCGACTTAGTATTCCTTCGTACATAGTACTGAGGAACGTGGGACAAAACGGACGACTAAAAGAAAACTAGCTAAACCGCATGTTTGCTTTCAGCCGAGTAGCGAAAGGTGGAGAACGATTCGAAAAAAGAAATGTCGGGGGAAGAAAAAAAATACAAAATTTTATTCAATTTTATCACCGTTCGTGGAATAAGCACAGTGTTAGAGCATTTGCCCTCCAGATTCATGCTCTGCTATTTTGACACATTTGTATTACCCAACTTCATTTACCCACTTTCCTATCCTCTTTATTTATACACATTTCTACAGATAAATGGATTCGCGAACACATTCCGGAAACAGAAACTAAATGAATTCTCCGTGACATCATCTCCAATAGGGATACTTTTAAACCGGCAGTCACGTCATATCGGTAATTCATCACATCCGCTCAGAAAATGGGATTTTTAAAACCGAAAGTGACGTATTTTTCTCATGATATAACTTTCGTTTGGAAGCCGAGGTTGTTTTCATCTAAAAGTGATATTACAAGAAAACTTTTGGTTCGATATTCAGATTTTCAATTCGGAAGTGATGTCACTGAGAATTATGTAAGCAATGTTTCATTATTTACAGTATTTTTACGAGGGATATTTTTAAGGGTTTGAAATCGTACATTTTTTTTTTCCCCGTTTCTGTGTTGAAAGATCCGTATGCGTTTGATACAGGTCGTGTAGTACAGTGAACAAGCATGTACTCAAAGATCTCTATAATCTTATCGTCTGTTATTTGAGTTCTTTCGTCGAAAAGCCAAACCTCGAAGGAGACTCGGAGGAGAACCTCGTGTTACCGACGGTCTGGAGAGTGTGATGCGAGAATGAGTTCTAGCGGAGCACGAACCGGAGTGGCTTGTCGAGAAGCTACTTCCGGCGTCGTCGTCATCGTCGTCTTCTATTCCTTCGTCTCGTTCAAGAGATCAACGGCACCGTGTCGAGGCAGACGTGCCAGCTCCAGGAAGATGGCGAGCCATCACTCGGTCGAGAGAGGTTCAATGGATTAGTTGGCGCCGCACGATAGATTTACTGCTTACTGTCCGCCGACAGTCAACCGCGCGAACGGTTTTGGTGTACCATTTTTGCTCCGTCATCCGAAAAGCGATCATAATGTTCTGTTACTACAGGCAGCGACGGCGTGACTGTAGTTTCCCGAGCGAAATTTGTGCAATAAAAAGCAGTCTTTAGAACCCAGATAGCATTTTGTTAACAAACCACCAAAAAGCAGGTAGCACCTGTGCAGAAATTTTCGAGCATCACGTCGGACCCCGATACGGCCTTACCAGGCCTATTAAAGATCTTCCGAAGACCCGGTGTAACTCATGAGAATTTCTACTCTGACATACGTTCGTTGAGGACGGTGACGAAATTGCGACATATAAAAACATTTCCACGTCCAGAAACAATAAGTATCTGGATATGGTTTTCTTTAAGGCTCGGAGCCTGTCCATTGAGATTCGGTCACTTCAAATTCGACTGCTTCGGGGAACACCATTCGTTCGTACGATTCTTTGTAAATCCGACGGCACTTGAGACGAAATATAGTCTCAAGTGGCACACACTTCACGGGAGTAATATCCCTCGCCAAGAGGCATCCGATAATTCAGTTTTCCGCTCGTGCACTGTCAGCCGAATAACTCGATTTGCTTTTGTGGCCCGAGGCAACCGGGTGCTCACTCGTTTGCACCGGCGGCAGGACTTTCCCATCGGGATGAGAACGACAGGGAGTAGAATGGGAGTGCGCCGGGAAGGAATTTCCGGCAAAGCTCGTCAGTAAAATTACGGCTTTGATTACTCGGTGAACGTAATCAAACGATTCGTCCCGAGGCGCTTTTGAAAATTGAATCAAACAATCTGTAGCTTCATTCCATGCTGCCGTTGGTCATCGTCGAGTTCCAACCCATCCGCTTCCGTAGCCCTTAACCGTCATTGACAATCCAGATTTCCCACTTTCTCCATCATGAAGGAGGATGATCGTAGTTTCGGTGACAATAACACGATTGCTCGTCCGACGGGATTTACGCCGTTTGACCCCTCGCCGTCTCTCCAAACCCGCGATAAATTTTCTCCTCGAAAATAATTAAACTCCTTCGAGGCACCCAAGCTGAGCCGAACCCTCGTAGGAAGATCTTTGACTCGTCCTACAAGAGTGTCCGCTCTTTTCCGTCATGTGTTACCAATCCGGTCTTTTCGGTCGAGTGCCGTAACAGGGGGAGAGAAACGAGAAACGTGATGTAACCGCCATGACACGCAAGTAACCACCAAGGGCTCGTTCCCGATGATCCAGTCTAACGGTAAGCTATTTGAAATGAAATCAAGGAACACAACTTTCCTTCGGTCCCGAACGTGCCTTTGCGTCGGATTCACGCAATGCATCACCGGTGGAGCATCGTGAACCAATGCGGGCAGCAGAAGCAGCAGCTTCCACGTTGCCGTTAGGCATACCTCGAGGGCTTTGCTCCTAACCGAGTTAAGTCTCGTAACCCGGTTAGTCTGATTGGTCGCACGATTAGGAAGCAATTACCGCGGCAACGAGATTATGTGGCCGCGGGGCTCTCCTCCAGAGCCCGCAGCGTTTCGCCGTCGTGATTCCCTCTCGACAAGCCCTTTTCCACCCTTCTCATGCTGACCGTTCCTCACATTGTCGTTCCGGTCGCTCTCGATAAACCGGTCGAGTAGAATCTCTCGATGCGTGACGATACCAAAAAGTTGAGCCGTCGGCTCACATGTCCATCAAGCGCGGACGCGAACCATCGTTCCCCGAAGGCGATCGAACGTTAGCACAGCGGAATCCCACCGTTTGTCCGCGAGTTGACGAAACAATAACGACCGTTAACCACGCCGAGGAAGTAAGATTGGGCGTAGACGGCCGATTTCTCGGCACGTCGATCGTTCGAAATCCGCTCGCGCCAACGAAACTGCCTACCCGCCGAGCTTTTGCTCGCTCTCTTTATAAGTATTTGTACAACACAATTTATTTCGCTCCAGGACCGCCGTGGCCGTGGCAATATAATAAACGCGACGAGGTGTACGCCCGTGGAGCATTTCGCCTTTTACCACGCTTGTCGCGAAGTTCTCTTCCCGCGGTCTCTACCACAACGCGGGCGCGCGCCGTTGCCCGACTCTATGCGGGGATATTGCCAGGAGATTTACCGCGTCCAAAGCTACCGTACACCGCGCGCAGTTGAAAATATCGGCCCGTGCGATAATCGATTACATGCCGAGTGAAAGGAAGAGAAATCATCGGGCTCGAGATCCGGTGCATATACCGTGCAAAACACGCGCGCTGTACCGCATGGGCCTCGCCCCGGGCTTTTGTTGCCCGAACAGACGGACGGGTGAGCGATCTGGAAGAATGCACCCTAATGCCGAGTTATTGCCTAGGTGCATCGGCAGCTCAGCGCCCGCTCACCCTGCGTACCAACCGTTCAAATCGATTACCCCGCGCACTACCTTGGCATTATATCGCATCATGTATAGGTGGGCAACATCGCGAGCGCCGCTGTGACCCAACGTGTGTCACGCATCGCCGTGGGTCGCACCGGAGTTCCAAACAAACGTGGCACCCCCTTGGCGCGCATCACCTTTCGTGTTTACACGCACGTACACTATTCCAGACGAGAGGAACCCCATAAATAAGCTCTTCGGACACGCTCTCGCTACGGGAAAACTTGACTAATTGCGAGGACCCGACGGACCCCGAACGGCGACGTCGGGCGAGCCGCACCCGCTCCCATCGCGTCTTCGCGCCGGGACGTTTTCAACCCCTGAAATATCGTCGTGTCTCCGCCTTCGTTACCCGCCTTGCGCAAAAGTATATACGCGTTCCCGAGCGCGTAATTCACGATTTATGCATCCGTCCCCACCACCCGGATCGCCGCTTATACATGTCTTACGTTTCTTTTCTTTTTTCACGGCCAACCGTCTCGCGGAGATAAATGAGGCACGATGGTATTGTTTACGAAGTTAGGGCTGAAGTGGTGAAGGTATATTTTTTTTATAAATGTTCCGCACATTGTCCCATGGATATGTCACTGTCGGCGTCGTGCGCTATCGACGGGGAATAATAGCGATGGCTCAATGCCATCGAGCAATATAAACTTGTATAAGCATAGTCCGTACGCCTTTCCAAGTGTTGAACTGTCGATACCTTTAGGAAAAAAAAATTGGATTTTAATCACTCACGATTACCGAGGACTTTTATCTCAGCGAGTGAATGGGGCTGTCTTCTTTCGATCGCAAAATTCATGCCGACTTTTCGATCTCTTTTTTAAGAAATCATGGAAAATAACTGTTTCCTATAAATAAGCGCAAGTGGCTCTTCTCACCTAAGTGAGATTTTGCTCTCCTTTGTACCGTGGTCTTCACAGATATCCAAAGAATCAAAAGATTTGAAATTTTTTGTGTGAGTTCTCGCTGGAACATGCCTAATAGGTATTTTTTAATGATACATCAACGTATGGCAACGTTCCGATTCGGGTCCTCCGGATGCTGTCAGGGTAACGGAACGATCGAAAGTTTCCCAACGCGACACTAAAAAATGTCGCGATGTAACGCTCGGGAATTTCGACTCGGGATAGCATCCAATAAATATATCGAATCACCTGGCCTCTCGACCAACAGGATATTGGATGAGAAAAATAATTTCCAATTGCTTGTTATGGATACTCGAAGAGATAAAGGTATTGTTCAACGACCAATGTCCGGTCCGCGCGGCTCGCAGCTGCTGTTCCTGACCAGAATACTCTGCCGTGCAGTTCGTTCCACGTTGAGATCGCCCCAGGGAATTCTACGGTACGAGGGAGAGAGCGAGCAAGAGTACCAAGAGAATCAGTGGGAGACCGAGCGGACACGGACAGAGGGAGTTCGTGCACGTTCCGCGATTTTTTTCGAGCGCCGTTCATCATTCCCGGACTAATCTCTTCCACTCGAGCAGCGCTGACGCGTCGTTCGTTCCCGATAGAGACCAGCATTGGTTTCCACGGACAGCTCGCGCTGCAATCTCACGAACTCTCTATAGACGTGGTGCAGTGTGGCGGAGCTCTCTTCGGTGAGCTCCCCGGGAAAGTAATTGCCTCCCTTCCTTTTATTTTTCCTGAGACGGGGCGTTCCTCGAGCCCCTTCACCGATATCGGGTCATCCGATCGGATCTTTTGTAATTTCTGATTACGATCGAACGTGATGCCGGAGGTGATTGCCACAGCGATGCCGCGTCGGGTTACAAATTGCCCTTCTCACGCGAAACTTCGTTAGACTTTTGTCTTTTAATTTTATTTAATTCGATCTTATTCGATATATCGCATTGTCTAACTGCAACTAAATATCAAATCCAGTAGAAGTTGACTCGAAGGAGAACATTTGGCAATTGTACAGCAAAATTAAAAACCGCAAAAGGAAACCTTTCCGCTACGATTGAAGCGTGTTGTAATTGAATAGCAGACCACCCGTGCTGACCTCGATCTCGGAGTTCTCGTGGCTTTACAATCGTTAATGTTAACCAGGCACCGATTTCGCGTTCGGTAATTCGTTCCGTTCTTCGGGTACTCAGCAATTTCGTACTCCTCGTACCAATTTTTCTTCGTTTTTTTACTACCTTGTAATATGCATCTCGGCGAGAATCCACCGCGAGACGTGAGCGAATATATTCGTGAGGATAATTCAGCCATTACGCGCGTGTTTAAATTTCGGGTTCCGTACATGTGTAACATATACCATGCGGCGAAAGATTATTACATGACCATAGATACGTCCGTTTCGAGCGGAGGGAAAAAGAAGAAATGTATCCCAAAATGGTGAATGAATGATAAATCGATAGATCGTTCGGTTTCGTTACAGTTGATCAAACGAAAAAAATAGGCTGCAACATCGAGTCTCGGGCGAACGAGTTTTCACAAAAAATACCTTCAGTTCAGAGAAGACTTCATTCGATTCAATTGAAATTTGGTTACTGCGACTGCATTTTAGAAATAAATTTCACCAAACGAATTAGGAATTGGAATTAATTAAGCTACAAAATAGTGCTATCATAGTTGTCTGTGTTAAAATTCCGTCTGACTCGTGTGTCGTTCCGTGCCCGTCACCGCCCTTTTTTTTTTCATGCACGAGTTACATTATTCCTAAAGTACAACTCGTTATCGCAACTTCGATAATGATATAAAAGTGGTGAATGTGAACCACCGACAAGTTATGGTCAATTGCTCCCACTTTCGGAAGTAAAGCCTAGTTAGGCCGAAGGAGTGGAGATAAAAAACTGTTTTTAAAGGATTGCGTATGAAGCATTTAAAATATTTTTCATTGTTCGGAATTAACACTTTTTCTCCATTTAAAACGATTCATTGGATGATCGACGGTGATATACGATTGTATGTGCAAGGGTTAGTACGACAGTACGACACTACGACATACCTCTTCCAATTACCGGAAGATATGGCCAGTACAACAGTTCCCTTTTTCGTTTGGCATCCGAAATGTATTACGGAGGTAAATATCATTTCTGCAGTTTATGTAGATAATATAAAATATACCAAGACATATTTTGTGCGATCCTTCTGTGCAGTATTCATTCTTCAAACAATGGACGGCCCCGTTGCTTTGAGTGCGGCGGATCGGCTCGTGGAAAACAAAAAAAAGCGTAGTTCGAGTAAACAGGAACCGCGATGAAAATCATTCGGAGGGATGACTTTTCATTTGCGAGTTCCCCGAGTAAAAAGGTTCGTAACAATCCTCCGACCTTCCAGAAACCATGGGGCGGAGGGCAATCAAATGTTGCAGCGGCCGCCGCCGTTGCATCCATCGCCGCGCCCAGTCGGAGTAATCAACGTAAGCGCCAGGGCGTCCCTTTGTGCTTGACAGACCGCACCGGGAGAACCGACGGATTTATAGAAGCGTACATCGCGCACGTACTGCACTCGTTAGCAGTGCGTCTATCGTCTTTTTCGCACGCCGATTGCATGTACAAAATTCTGAGTGCACGTTTCACCGATTGCTCGTTGCCATCGTCCATTCCGCTCCACGAGCCAGCCCGTAAATGAAATTTGACTTTTAAAGCGACACGAAAGAACATATTTATCGTAATAACGCATTTCACATTATATCTGCATTTCGGTTGCATTCGAGTTAAAATGAAACTAAAAAAAAAAGTTTAACGAAATTCTTCATTCCCTTGAATCTTTTAATCTCTTTCGAATACATATCTATTTTAGCGACGAATCGTGCGAGACCGTGACAGATGAGTTTTAAAAATTGATTGATTTTTTTGGGGCTTGCCAGAGAGCTGTCGAGGTGCGTTGTTTACTGTTATCGCGCAACACGCATGGTCCCTTCCATCAGCAGCGCTTTAAGTCGTTCGACCACGTCATCCCCAGGCCATCACCGGTTATGAGCAGGCGGTCTTTTGTTGCCTTGCAATGTTCGCTGCATGCTGCGCTTGTGTGAGAAAGCGCGTTAGGTAAAAAAAACGTGTACGGTTCATCGTCGAAAAAGATTAATTAATCAAAGGTGTATTCGACAAAGCACGTCTGCAGCGGAAAGAACGAGAGACTGTTTGATATGTTCCGGGGATGAGGGAACAACCCATTGTATTTTTAATCCCAGGAAAACCTTTGCGCTGTCACGATTATTCGTATTATTCTAGTCGCCGGATTCGGTGCAAGGACTCTATTGCTACAGTTAAACCTTAAGAACTAATTTTTTTAATGATCCTACCGATCGTGCGAAATTTGACTATTCTGTTTGCTGTTTCATCTGTTTGAGCAATTTTTTTGCCAGTTTCGTTCTTACGAATTTGTTGTTCAGTATAAATCTCATTGCAAGTACAATCTATCCTTATTTCAAGCTTAGACAATATGGACTGAAACTTGCTGGAAATCTATAAACGTATCCATTGACCGACGACGGGACAGACAGTGTATTATAACCATGAGAATATCTGCATGTGCAAAAATTTGCTTTGGCAACTTGTAACGCCCAAATTATCGGTTCAAGAGAAAAAAGTCTAAGAAATTTTTTTTTCGTTTTTTGGTCCATTAGCTATCACAATTGATCGTACTAGTCTACTCACTGAATTACGAGAACACGCTACAATGCCAGCCAATTTTTTAACAATCCTATCTATGATACGAAACTCGACACGTTATCTGATTGAACATTTCTCTTTAATGTGTTTGACAATTGGCACAATCTTGGAAAGAACGCTTTGCCGATTTTCTTCTTGAATATAACTTTCATCAAAAAAGCTATTGTTGGTTATTATAAACATTATTAATATAGCCTGATGCACGTGACGAAAGTTCGTATATCCGTCGAAATTGTGATAGATTTAAAAACCGTTAACGAATTTGTCTCGTGAGATAAAAGGTATCAGCACTTAAAAGTTCCTCTCCACTACGTAGTTTGTCTATACACCAAATGGACGCACGTCGACCAGAGACGAGAAAAATATGCGTGACCACGAAGGCGAAGATGCCATAGGAGCGTTACGCTCCGTCGGTGACTCAGCTTTTCGCTTCACTCGATTATCGCTCGCTATTTCTCTCTTTCACGTCCGTGAGCAGCTCGTACGCACGCACATATTTTCTCATTAATCTTTTTCTGTTGTAATTAATGTCCAACGGTTTGTAAGCCCTGACAGCGAAAAGCGCCGTATATAGCCGAACGGTAGGAGGCCGTGAAAGCAAGGCGAGGCGAGGATGACTCTCGATAGTGCGTCGGAGTGTTCTTTTATTTTCTTTGTTCCGTGTGCGGAACTCACTTCGTGGATATCTGGCTTCCCTTCCCGGCATATTTGCCTCCTTTATTATCCTCGTGTCAATCAAACATCAAATGTCTCGCCTTTTCGTGAAGGCCAAATCGAGAACGATTTGATTCACGTCGAAAGCTTAGCCCAATTTCAGCTTTTGATGTACCTGACAATCTCTCGGCCCGCACGCGCTAATTGTAGCTCGGGAAAATGTCCTCAGGATCACTGACATCCTTGGGAAAAATACCGCAGCCCTCGAACAACGTTTCTATTTTTAGTTAAAATTAATCGAGAGTTCGCTGATGACTTTGGTAAAATATAGATGGGCTCTGCAGTCCGTGTCATGGCCGGTGCCTTGTGCAAGGGACGCACTCTCGCAACCGCGAGCGAAGGAACCGCGAAGAGAAATGATTTATTACGGCCGCGTCCTAATTCTATAATCTGACTGTAATGAGGGTCATTATAGTAATGCTTGTCTTCGAACAGGATGATCCTGATGCCCGGTTGAAACCTGTGATCACTCCCGAGGAGAAACGGCGGCGGTTGGTCGGTGTAACCACGGGACCGGAGCCCCACCGATGGGGCTCGCTCTCTCGCGCCCTCCATTCAGTATGGCCGGCGTTGCCATCACCGAGGATGATTGCACGTTTATGTGATTCCTGTTATTTTCAATCATTACTAGGCCCCCTCGGTTCACCTCCCCTCGCGAGCCGGAGAAATCGGCGTGCCCCACCACACCCCAATCGACCGGTAATGTTCGTAATCAACGGGAAAATAATGGGCTAGCCCGCGGTATCCACGAACCGACCCCCTCACTCTCGGCGCCGCGCTTCGTGTCTCTTTGCCTGTTGCTTTATTACGAAACTTGCGGAGGGCGCTCGTTCCACTCTCCCGATCGGTTTGTCCAGCAACTACCACCGTCGGACAAGAACCGCGGGTTCACCCGATTTCTTCCGCCTGGTGAGAGTGCCATACCGGGTTAGCGTTGGCACGACGTCGGCCAGCGTTCGTGGAGCCTCGCAGATTTCCGGTCATTTTTTGACAATTGATTGTCACGGGTACGTCAATCGTTCCGGAACTTGAAAATAAAGAAAGTATCAAACTCGTTAATCACAAGAAGAAATTAATTTTGAGTACATTTTATAATGTTATGTCGATTATGAATTATTTGATTAGAAACCGTGGATATTTAAATGATTGGGAAGTCAACGAGGGAAAAAAAATTATTCAGATTTTCAATCTAGACTGATAAAAAATTGATCGAATTTTTTATAGTGACAACTAACCCGGAAAGTCAAACTGAATGCTTATCTTTAGTTGTTTTAATCATATTTGTAATGCCGGAGTCGATTTTTGACGAATTTTTGGTCGATTTACGCTTTCAAAGAATGACCGTTATGATAGGTCTATGTGTTCGCCAATTAGCAATTTTAATACCGATACTCGCGGTTCACGATGGAGAATGTATCTTCGTTCAGACACTCCCGTCTTCGCCGGCGATGTATGTTTTTCTTTGAATACAGAACTTCCATAGAATAACATGCAAAAATTGCACGTGTTACGAGTGAACTTTCGCTGTTGCGCGAAACCGATACCGATCTTCGTACGATACGTCGCTACCCTTTAGCCGATATCTCGCTGTTCATCGAGGTGCATCGACGGCTCACGCTTGTAGATCTCGGTCTTTTATTTTATACTGTTTTCCTGGCACACCGCCGATCGGCAATACCCGAGTCTCGAGGAGAGAGTCTCGTAACGCTGCCTCGAAAATCACCGTGATTACACAAATCTCGTTAGGTGGGTGTAATTTCAGCAAACTCACCGACGCCAGAGCCGCACGCCCGTTTATGCCCGATAGACATCGGCGCTGTGGCTCGACGGTCGGCAGGTTTTTCTTGGAAGTTCTAACGAGGGGCAGGCGGAGGGCCGTTATTAGGACCGAAGCGGTGAATATATCCGCGCATAGTTAGTATCTTACACAAGATTGCACGTGCTATCCTTGAAGAACTTCTCATCAACTTGTGTTGAAAAAAAAAAAGACAATAGAGAGGTAAGAAAAAAAATGCCACGTACGGATCGATTTGGGAGCTACGCCGTTCGGTAAAAGTCCGCGGTGTTAGAGTCAGGACGCGATAAAAGCTTCACTAAATAAAGCGGTATATATGGTAATCGGGCCAAGGGAGGAGACGAAGGCGGGAGCGGAGTCGATACGGGAGGGTCGATGATTCGGTGTACATACATGTACGTATATGCGCGTATCTACATATAGTCTACAGCAACTTTATTCTGTAAGGTTGGTACGAAAGGAAAATAGGATCGTAGCATCGTCTCGTTGTCGTCGAACATATTCTATCAGTCTGATAGCTCTCGGCGGAGCACTCGAAGGCGCGCCGAGGCTGGGACGCGTTGATATCTAATACGAGATGGGCGGAAGAGGGCGACCAAACCGCTCGCCGGTGCACATACGATCCTGGCGTATACTTGCACAACACCTTTATACGAACGCCCCCGCGTATAATGTTCGCCTCGGTGAGCCGATCCTCGCCTCGGTGAGCCCGCTCGTCGGCTAAACTTTCCATGTAAGTGGAACCCCGTGCCGGTAAATAAAAGTGCGAAGAGCCCGGAGGCGTCGGGGCGCCACGGGAGCAGTTGCCGCTTCCGCATAGTCTCTCCTCCGCCATCGCCTCGGTGCCGTTTTTCCACTCGTCCACGCTCTTCGCGGTCTTCCTCGACGGTGACTACACTGTGTACCGCTGCACCCTTCACCGGCGGCCGTATCGATATCCACCCGGGGTAAATGCACTATTCAAATGCGGCTCAACGCGCGTTTAAAAATATCCTATCTCTCGAATCGATACACGCTGCTGCGGCACGGGGAGAGGCGCATAAGAGAATGCAGAAAGGGCCATGAATTCGCGTTCACCTTATGAAATCCGCATTATCGGAGGAGTTTGAATAGAAATGAATGAAACAAAACGGATTGAAAGATTTTCACCCGTGGAGAAATTTTAGAGAATCGTAGGGCGCGAACGATCGAGAAGAGGTCTCGCAATTCTTGGCCGCGAATCTTTGGTCGATCGGAATGATTCGTGCAAATCTGAACACAAGACTCCCTCGTACGCTTTTGCCGGTGTATCGCAACGATATATTGTCCGGTATTTCTGATGTCTTGCCCATGAGGAAGCGTTGACGTCGCGGAGCATATACTTCGGATTAAATAGAGCCGAACGTTCATCTCCCGGTAGCGCCCGCTGTCCCGACCCGCGGAAAGTTGGGGGAACGGCCCTCAGGAGCTCGCAGAGATGACGGCGTCCGGGCCGTCCCGCGCCTGGAGAGCTACGGCAGCTATTTAACATTCCGCCTCATTTCCTGCCGAGCCCTTTCACACCCTCTGTACACAGATAGCTTGCTCCTGCGTGGTAGTCGCGGCTCGAGGAGGCAGAAGGAACGGGCAAGTTCCACTAGAGGCGGATCGTTCGTTCTCTCCCTCGCTCGGTATTTCCTCGCTTTTGCTCGGCGAGGAAGCTCGCGCGGGGCCACGGCACCCGATGCGAAAATTGCCTCGCCAGGAATTATTGACTATAAATTACTCGTCGCGAACCTATGGCCTCTCCGCGCGGGTTTCGCCGTTACTCATGCGAACGGCGCCGGGGCGAAAGGGCCCCGAGCCATTCGCCGGGATGCGCAGCACGAACGAACAGTGAGAGCACTTGCCACTTACTGTTATAGATACGAGACCGTGTGCCCGCGGAGTCGTCTCGATCACCGACTCCAGAGAAAGAGAGATAGAGTGAGGGAGAGAATACATTCTCCCGACGAGCGGCACAGCAGCTCTCTCGCGAACGTTTGCGGAGGGGGACGAATTGGCGCATTTACATTTTATTGCTGAACCTGGCGAAGACGTAGTGCCGTGGCGCGAAAACGCCCGCCAGCTCGGCATGTATGAACCGTTGCCTCGAGCGCAAAATTGTGGCGAAGCTCCCTCAATTATTTTTGTGAAATTTAAAAAATCCGCTTCTAATGGAAACAAGAAATTTCTATCATCGATGCCGATGCGAGGATTTTTCATTTCATTTATATATTTTTGCACAGTTCGAAGGGGAGTATTATAGTTTAGGAGTGTTAGGAGTGAGCGTAGTCGACTGTAATGATGGTTGCGACGTGGGACGATCGATCGAAGACATTAGATAGTAAATTGGCCTCCGCCAATCGTGCACTTCGAACGACTCGACTGAACCTTGGGTCAGAAGCCAGATTCTCAGCCCTCATCAGGCAAAGAGACGTTTCCCTGGCATTCTCACACTCACCCTGTAGTGGTTTGCAAATTGATTTCATTTTCTTCCTCAATTCATTCGAATCGCCGGCGAAAAAGGAAGGAGGCGCTCGATATCGTCGGATGAGCACATCTGCCGACGACAGGACCGTTCTCTCCTCGAGCCAGACTTCTCATTATTTTTCAATTGGAAATGAGAGCAATGCCGCGACGGAACAAAGCACACGGATGCATTGGCTGCGCGGAACCGTAAGATTGCTTCGGAAGTGAGCGGTAATTCTGTCATGAGAAAATGCAATGATCATTTTCGTTACTCCACGGATCAATTGAGCCAAAGTAGAAAAATTCTATGACTGGATTGTACCTGCCATGAGCTGTTAAAAGAATGCTCTAAAGGCTCAGGTACATTGAGAAAAGGATGTTGTGAAATTTACGGGTCATCTAAAAAAAAATACCATAGTACCAAAGCACTGGGAAGCCACCTATGAAGGAAAGTGTCCGAATTTCCAAGAATTTTCACCCTGATATCGACGGAAAATTCTTATTAATCCGGTACTCCCAGTCATAGATAACGTCCTAGTTTCCTAGTACTATAAGCTATGGTAATATCTTGAAACGATAGAGGGAAAAAGTGGAGAATATAGCCCAGTCCGATTAGCACATGAATCATTGTTATATGGACCAGGCCATATTTGCCCCTTTTACCTTAAACATATTAACATCCTTCTGACAGAGCAATAATGTATTTTTTAATGTTTGCGAAAGAGAGAAAAAACAGGATGAGAATGTATATGGCAAGGCAGACTGATGTAAAAGTGATCGATACCTGTGAACCATCTCAATATCCACCAGCCCACGCTGGTGAATGTATTCCCTCGTGAAATATGACTCGCCCGCGGTGTCGGGAGATCGAGCGAGAACGTCGGAGCTGCCATTATTTAGAAATCCGTTTCCCCCTTGCATCGAGCAAGAATCTTCTTCGCCGTCGGCTGATCGGCAAACATAAATTTGACGCAGCGATACCTTACTTCCGTCTGACCGTCTGTCTGGCCGTTAGTTCGTTCGACCTTCTATTTGTATCAAGAGACGCGGTAGCGACTCGACGCCAAATAAACAAAAAAACAACATTACTGGACGGTAGCAACTTTATATACTCCGATAAAAAACTCCAATAAAAAACTTTTTAAAACTGTCTTAAAGCAATGAAAAAAAATAAGACATGCGAACAATATCAAAAAGAAATTAAGATATTAATCATATTTACGAATCAGGCGACGACATAGTGATCGCGTGAAACACTTGGTATGCTAGTTTTTTTTATTGTCGTCGTGCATTGTTCAGAAACTCGTGACTCTTATCACAAGAACATTACAAGACCACAAAAAATCCTGAAACTCGTTATTCTTTATCACCAGCAAACATTTTTTTTTATAAATATATTTTTTGGACAAGAATACAATTTAGGTTTACTCGGTGTACCTTTTTGCTTCTGTGAAAAAAAAAGTATTTTTTGTTTATCCTATAGCTGCGATCGTGACGTCGAATCACCGGCATCTCACGGGTAGGAAACTCTCGAGCTCGAGCAGACGATCGAGACCGAATGTGCCCGTAGGTACGCGCAGGCGACCATACGTAGAAGGAAGGAAGCGAGGAAGAAAGAACGCAAGCGAGAACGCGGTGGCGAAGCCGTCAGTTCGAGGAGCGCTGCGAGAAAGGGAGAAAAGCTTCGAGAAAGACGAAGTAGCCAAAGGAAGATAGTGATTCGAAACGGTTGTACGGGGAAGGGGTAATCGAGTGTAATTTGTTATTACGAGTCATTACCGCGTGTTAGTGGGACGGCAGTGGGCCGGTGTGCGCGGCTCGCGCGGTGCTGATGTATGGCACGGCTTTGTGCGTTCAGTCCGAGGGCGCTTTGTCAGGAGTGCAGTTCTGCCGTACGTATAAACGCTCCTTCTCGACTGCTCTTGTGGTCCGCACTCGCTCCTTTATCTCCCCTTTTCGTCCGTCTCTTTCCCTCCGTCTCGTGGGCTCTCTGTGTCTCGCGTCAGAGCCAACGGGCGAGCAACAAGAAAGCCGTCCTGCCTCGAGCGCGGCTCGCGTCACGATGCACGCCCTACCCGCAGGGTTTACTTATCTTTTGATATACAACGATCAAGTACGAACACGAACCCCCTTCCATCTCGAATACTTTACCTCGGGATCGTGATCGTGTCAACGCAAAAAAAAAACAATTATTGTGAGCGATTGTATTTTTCTTTCGCCTATAGTTGTTTCGACTTTCTGTGCTCAATTGCACCGATCTCCGAAGGGATTGTATGGAGTAACGGCAATTGTAAAATAGCAACGCTAGTTGCCCAAGAGCCGGATACTTTGGTTACTAGAGTTGTGCCCATAGGACCAAATAAGGACCACTGTTTATTCATAGCTGTTTCGTTTTACTTAGGACCCCAACTTTTTTATCAGCTTGAACCGATTTCTACTATTTCATTAATTGTTCCTTTTCTTCTTATAATCTTTCCAAATTTGTATTAACTGTTCTTTTTATTGTTATCCCTTTTTCAACTGTCGGCTATGCTTGTCTTCTGATTTTGTATCTTCGCATGGCTGTTTGCATGGTGTTCTTAAAGTCCTGGTCCCCAGAACGCGCAGAAGCGAATCTATTCGCACAGCCCCATATAATTATCGCCATATCGTCTTCTCGAATTTTTCTATTCGCGGAACAGTAATCAATGTAACTTCTCGAAGATTACTTATAACTCTTGATGAGAAATTTCTCATTATTCCTTATGATTCTTGACAAGTCCGACTTTGTCTGGTAGCAGCACAGCAGCGATGTATCGGTAATCGGTGATCCTCCAGCGCGAATGGATATCGCCTCGTT
Source organism: Listrodromus nycthemerus (assembly GCA_963978505.1). Lineage (NCBI taxonomy): Eukaryota > Metazoa > Arthropoda > Insecta > Hymenoptera > Ichneumonidae > Listrodromus > Listrodromus nycthemerus. Next base: position 13,419,117 of record OZ021683.1, on the reverse strand, counting down.
TCGTACAAACAATATATCCGAGTCGTGCGAATTTACTGATACAAGCTATGGCGCGAAGAACCGGGATCCGGCTCGGGGTCTCGTATAGAATGGAACACAGCTCCCGAGGTCCCGCCGTGAGAGAATACCCCGGGTGTCTGGGGTCGTTTTATCCGAGCGAGATCCACTCCGTACTCTGGAATATCGCCGGTTTCAACAGCAGCGGCGAGCACGGTGACACGTGCTGCCGAGTGAAGGTACCGCGAGCACGGCTAGCGAAGGTTGAAAAACGGGAACGATGAAGATACCGGCACTCTCAGCGCGAAGGAAAGAGACACTGTCTTATATACTCGGGGCTTTCGCCTTCCTCGGGACGCCCTGAAAGCGTTCCATCGCCCAGCAGGAGTCGCCCCCGTCCCTTTCGCCCTGCGTTCCCGATTTCTCCTCTATCGTTCGGTCGCGGATTCGCGCGCGATGCGAGGAAGCGACCGGGCAAAGAAACACGAGGAGGGTGCACAGCGCGTGGGCGGCCTCGAGGAACGGAGACCGGGCGAGTGCAAAGAGCAAACTACCGGAGATTCGCGTGCGGAAAAGGGACAGTAAAGCGTTGAGGGCTCTTCGCCCTGGGTGGCGAGGTTCCTATCCTCCTACCGTATCTTACGGGGAGCCGACTGTGCTCTGGCGTGCATGGGCAGCGTGTAGCGAATGCAGCACTGCATCTCTTCCTCTCTCCCTCTCGCGAATGCATGGACCGGTCAGGTATTATGATAATGCCTCGCTATCTATGCGTCGTATCGACTTGTCGAGTTATTGTTGCTGCTCACCCCCTTCCCCCTGCTTCTCCTCCTCCTACACCCCTCGTGGATGCTACCGCCGCACGACTCCTACAAACGCGCACAGATACAATAATGCACATGAGCCTTTCGCTTGCACATTTGCCGGAGTGTCCTTTCGCCAGTGTGCGCGAGACGTTGCGACCATTGCACTCGCGCTACAGCGACATCGAGGGACACCGCCAAGTACCTGTACCAATACCACCGCGAACTGTCCGCGAGGCCGCGACCGTGTCTGACCACTACTGGCGCTCGCTACTTATTCACTCCCAGGCCGACCGGAGAATCTCGCCTCGCTCGCGAACGAATACCATTCAGCTACGGGTAGATTACCGATACAACTGTACCGAAGGGAGAGAACAGAAGTGTCCCTGTGTGTAGCCGTGGACCGACGACAGCACCGCCCGGACACACATCGAGGTCCTTCTCGTCCTCCTTTTGTACCGGACTCCTTAGGACTCTCGCAAACTCCCGGCCACACAACGCTTGTATCTGATCCTGTAAAGTTCTACGCCTCGGTCCGCGAGGGCGACCGGTAGAGAGAGCATTCGACAGGGCTTGGTGCGCCGGTCTCGCTGCCTCTTTATCTTCGCGCATTATGCAGTGCGTGTCCAGCATATCACCTACCGAGACAACCACCACGCTCATTTACCAAACGACCCACTATCTCGTACCGCGAGAGTGACCGCCCTCGGTCGCCTTACCCTCGGTGGAATGCAACTGGGAACGCGACCCGGTGACTCCGTTCCTCTGCGAAGTTTGCTGGTATACGGAACAGTGCCGGTATACAACACCGGGCCGTACACTGGCCAAGGGTATATTTATATACACAGCAGCACCTTGAGAGAAGGGTCGAATTTTGTCATTGGTCGCAACAAGCGAACGGAACAATAAGGTCCGAGAGCGTAAGGCGCTCGATTCTGCAATCTCGGATCTTCGCAAGTTGCTTTCTTCTTTGTTTTTCTTTGCTGCTTGCTCGGTTTTACCATATTTTTATTCGCTTAAACGCACCAATTTTTTTATTTTTTAGTGGGCAAAGAAAGGGCGTTGGCTGTTGTAGGATAAAGATATTCATGCGCGATTGTCCGGATAGTCATGGTTTTCTTCGTTTGGTTTGCTCGTTCGTTCGACCCTCTCGTTATTAATACTGCTACTGGGTCGTCGTTCGCCTCGTCGTGTCGTTACATCCCGGCGACCACACCGTGCACAGAGCCGACGAATGAATAACGGGTTTAATGAAAAGTTTAGAGCGTCGGGCGGGTATAACGTCGATAAATTGTTTCCCCATCTCTACCTTTATGTATTACTCTCGCGAGAGCGACGGTTTTACCATCAACCTCCACGCTTTTAACCTCTCCGCTCGCTCGCACCGCCTCTGATACTCCTAAAATATTTACCAAAATTGATATTGGTACCGATTTATGCCGGTGAAACGTGACGCGGGTTTAACGAGTCCGCCAGACGTATGTACTGTGCACGTGTGTGCACAACACGCACGACGGCATAACGTTGGGAGCAATTTTTATCGCCCGACGGAACGCTGCGGGGCTTACTGCAAACTAGAAATCCCTCAAAATGGTATGGAGAATAATCCCATCATAGAATTGTTTTTATCATTAATCTTCCGTTTGAAATTCTAAAAACAACATTCTCTGTGAGAATTTCATTTAAAGTGCAATGCGTCTATAAAATACGTCAGCATCAATTTTTTTAAATTGAGTTATCCAGGACGATATGGCAAGGCGGGAGAAATAACCATCCGTAATATCCTTTAACGTAATAAACGAACGCCATCTCGACCGCAATATCCGGATAGTATGGCCAGTAAAACTGCTTTCTCGCTACTTTATTATCTGAAACATTTGACAACTGACAAACATTTGAAACTGTCTCTCCGTAAGTTATGTGGATAGCAGATGTCGGCAAGTATATGGAGACCCGATTTAGAACTTTATTAGCGCAACCGAAAAAAAAAAATTCTAACAATTGCTTACTGCGCGAGTCGAAAGCAATTACATCATAAATCGCACCAAATTTTATTTCACAACAATTGAAAATAGGTTTTTTGCGGACATCAGAGTAGAAGCCTGTAATACCAGCTACGTAGTTACATCGTCTATGGGTGAAACTTTTTTGACGACACTCAAGTGAGCCAGCATTAATGTCATTGTCCTCGGTATAATTACCAGGCCTGCAATAATAACGGTTCGTTTGCAATACTAAACGCGCAGCCGGCCGCCTATTATAAAGACCATAATTCTGAAGAATAATATCCTCACGAACGAGTCGAAGAGTCGAACCTTTCGTATTTTGAGCCTCGGTCTGCCCGTCGGAGGAGTTTTCGTTTCTCGCGAAAAATGCAGATCGTGTAGACATAAACGGATAGCCCGCCGGCTGTGGCTCAGAGACCCATCGACGAAGCAACGAATGAGCGATGGATAAAGAACGCCAGGAGAGTCGCGAGATAGGCGGGCAAAGAGAATTACGACGGGTAATTGGTGGTTACGCCGCGCTACCATCTCACTGCTCGACACCTCGTCAGGCCCACAGCCGTGCATCACTCGGTTCCGCGACGGGCAGCGACCAACGAACCCGGAGCGAACGCTGTGTTCGCGTCTTTCACTCATGTGAGTCAGTGTGAGTATCGTACTATACCACCATAGTACCTCACTACGGCAGACATGTGTTTCCTATTCCCTGGCAATTCTTTTTCTCGTCGTTTCCCTTTTACCAATATTCATTCTGCCATACGATAACGCCGGATGATACGAGCATGGCTTTTTTTTTTTTTTTTAAAGAGAATCGATACGTCTATCAGAAAAGTGTCAGATAACGGCATTAGGGAATTATTAAAACATTATTCGTTAGCATTTGATCCTAAAAATGCTACTGATAGGTGGGTGAATTAACTGCGGCGATATTAGAAAAAAAATGCCATTGGCTATATCTGGTGTGATATAGTTACGTTCTTCAACCGAATGCGGTTCGGCGTGGAAATCGTATCGGCACGTTTGGAATGTCAATGTGGATCTGCAAACTGAAATACGTGGAAACGGCTGGCTGTTTGCGTCGGCTTGTGGAAGAATATAATAATTGGCTGGATCACCCGACCAGCCATATCACCCTGAATTACCCCACTCATATCCCCCAGTAGCGTCCAATAGGCCCGTCCCATTCGCACGAGAACCCTCCGTGATTCCCGCTCTCTTTCCTGATTTACGAGCAGTAATTGCACGTAGTGGGCCCGCATCATCGCCTCGGCCCCTCTCACTATACCGATAATTGCCCCCGCCGGCGGGCACCGCTCGGTCTCTAAACTGATGCCCTCAATGCATACGGTTGAGGGCCCGACGGTAGCTCCGAGAGATCGGTCTCGATGAGACAAGATCTTTTTTTCGAATCCTCCATCATGGTGGAAGCTTCAATTCGTTTGTTAATTGAGGAGGACGAGCCAGGGCGATGTTATTGGAGAACAAACGACTTTTCAAGAAGCACGAAAGGCTTTCGACGAGCTGATTCGTTGTCAAAATGTACAAGACCCGTCAATTTCTTATGAATCAGGATAGCGAATTGGTAAAGTATTTCGCAATTGTCGATATCTGTCGTTGCTCAATGGCACACTGAAAAAAGCGTGTTCCGTTAACAACTTACTGTCCACGAATGTCTACAATTTTGTATGCGTTTATTTTCCAATCTTACTATTCGACTCAAGTTTTGCAAACAAATGTACAAAGTTTGTTAATTGCACGAGGATAAGAAAGACGGGTTTGTATATTCAAATCTGAACGAACGAGTCTTCTTGTTTAACAAAATTACTTTCATGGAACTTCGCATTCCGATTCAATCAAATTATTTTTCAGTGCATTCGGAAAAAAATATGAATGACTCATGCAAAATTCCATTGCGGGCCGCTGAAGAAGAAAATCGTTATTTCAATTCCACTTTCAATTCTTACTACACCATACGGAAAACGTTAACACGCCATCTTACCAGAGTTGCAGCTGCTTTTATTATTATATGAAATTGTAGGAGTTTGAAAGTAGAATGAAAATAACATTTTTTTCTCTGGCAACTCGCAATCAAATTTCTTTTATCGCATTGCATAAAACATGTTTAAAGCCCATGCGACTTTGTACATCGAATACTGTCGAGCTCTTCGTAACTACCGGGGTAAATCTATTTAAGCGCACTGTGAGAAAAGCTTGTAAACTGCGACGATCCGCTACGATTGTTTCGACTGTAACGTGGGACAATTCAGCATTCAAGATCTTCTTCCGCATGATTTCTTCGTTTCGCAAACGAGAGTGCAACGTCGATAGAAGTCGATTTCCCCTGAGTGACAGACCCGGAGGTGAGCCTCAGAGTTGGAGGGACGAGGCGGCGACGGAGTTGCGTGCTCGAACGTAGATCAAAGCGGGGGATAACAAGATGACGAGAGAAAGATCGCACGACAGAAAAGGCAGAAAAAGGCCTCGACGAGGAATACGAGAGACGATGAGATCGCGTGTTCCCCGATCTTTACTTTCTTCACTTTGCTTAATACTTTTTCTCCGATTATTTTATTTTCTTGCTGCTTCATTTCAATGCCGTAATCGGGAACCGCGAGCATGTCGGACGAGCTTGAAAATGCGAATCTCGATCGACGATACACACGAGGTCGGGCACGGAAGAGCGTGGAGGAGAGAAACGAGAGATCGGAAATAAAAAAAAATAACTGAAAAAAAACCGAACGATCGTCAAGCGTGCAAGAGATTGTGTGAAACGATAGTGCATCCATCCACGCGATTGCGGGAGTCGCGACGAGCTGGAGTTTCGTTATATACACCGATGGGACAAGCTCGTCTGCACGTCGTGGGCTTGTCGTCGTCGAAACCATCGATGCATGTGCGAATCGTGCGCATCGCTTGTAATCGTTTCAACGCGGGATATTCTCTCGAGAGCTTTGGTAAAACGTATCGACGCGGGGGAATGGACCGAATGACGGGTCATTCGTTTGGCTCTCTGTAGCCGGCGTACCGAATACCGGGTACGAGGGACCAAAGCGGAAACCTGTTGCCGGTCCGCTATGCGAACCCCGAGAATTTTTCGACCAACAGGTATAGGTTTCCATTGCTCGATAGCGTTTTATCGCTGGAGTAGCTGTTCCGAACCATTGTCTCGCTATTGCTTGTCCTTTGCAAAGGCCGTTTTGGGTATCCGTTTCTCCCACCGAAGCGGGATTAATTTCTAGGAGTGAAACAAACAACCCGAAACTTTTTCCACATTCATCGCCTTTACCGCACACGCATGCTTTCTCGGTTCGAGTCCCGTATGGTACATAAATTCGCGAAACAAGTGCGTCCCTCTTGACGATTACGGTTGAGAGAAGTCGGTTTTCTCGCCGGCGCGATCGTGGATCCTCGATGATCGCGAAATAACACTACCGGCAGCAGAAAATTCCGTCCGGCCGGAAGACGACGGCTCGCGTGGCCCAAGAGACTTCAGCTGGTTCACCTCCGAAGCCGTAAGATCGTGAAACGACGATGGAGAAAATCGCGGTGAATTGCTGCTCGCCGATGCCGCTAACTGCCGGAGCAGCCGAGCTGCATCGGGCTTGTTTATTCCAGGAAATGCTTCCACGCCGATTTGTTAAGCAATTGTTGGCCCCCGGGATGGCTACTCTCGTCGCAGCTCAGCACCATCGGTGCATACCGGTCGCTCGGCTATGCTGCAGCGTGTCGGGTAAAACCGTGCTGGATGCACGCTGGGAACCTCGGGCGTGCTATGAGTGAGGCTGTTGAATAATACAATATGTCTAAACTACCGCCGTTACTTCTCCGCTCCGTTCCCTCTCGCACCTCCAATACTATCGTACCGACTCGCGAACGTATCTACCTACGTACGTACCGCGTACGATATTTCTTCTCCCTCTGTGTACGCTCATACTTGCACGGTACTCCCTTGCATTATAGCCTTCCGCTACTGTATACTATGTTACTGCATACGCGACAGCCACTCTGCTACGTATGTGCTCTGGCCCAGCTACCTATAATTGCGCCACGACGACGACGACGACGACGCTGACGGCGACAACGACCATCACACTCCGCGGTTATACGGGCCTCTATAAATAAACGGAGAAGGTTTCGCGGAGCCGTGCGTTCCTCGGCGATTTACAGGTTGCCACTTACCCGGTGAATCATAAATCCCGACGAGCGTCTTCCTCGAGAATGCGCGTCAAGACTTATTCTACACTTTGCGCGCCGCTTCGTCGTCTATAACTTCAACGGTGCTGCGGTGGGCGAGCATTATACGCGTTCCGCGTCCACGAGAAATCGCTGAGTTTTCTTTTGTGTTTCTTCTTTGTATGCGCTTCTTCTAACGCCAAATGTTTCGTGGCCTAGGTTTCGGTTTTACTGATCGTAGACGTGGGGGAGAATTCGGTAAAAACTAACGATCAGGTAAGAAAAATTATCACAGCTCATGGCAGTATGGGAGGTTTTTTTTTTTACATTATATGTTTCGGAAATTTCAAAGACAATGTCACAATCAAGTTTTATATCTCATTCAATCTATTCTCAATTTCAGGCGAAAAATTTGTAATTTTTCATTATAATTGTATATCAAATATAGTATACCACTTTTTGCATTAAAACTTTCAGTTGCATTCAATTCACAATTTTTTTACAGACGTTTCTTCACTCACTGTTCTGCCATTTTATCGGATCAGCTAAGAACGAATTCTTACGAAAATGGCAGAACAATCTTCGTACAATCTGCAATAACTACCACCATTCACCCGTAAATCACTGGACGACCAGAGGGGCGATACGGGTGCGAGGAGAGTTTCACGTGAAAAATCGTGCTTGATTAGTTGAGTAGTCAGACATCTGCCCACCGGCGTTCGGGTACCGTTCTCTTCCGTATGGAAGCAACAACATCTATCAGTCCATTAAACACTCAAGGCTAATTTATCAACGTCTCCTATCTCTCTGTCTGGTGCTCTCTGCAGAAGCGGGATGGAAGGGGAGGGGGGGGGGGGGGGGTACACGTCGGCTACGCCGTAGCAACGGGCAGAAATGAAATATTTCTCGTAACGCTGTCAGGTGGCTTGACGAGGCCGAGTCTAATCGTTCGCTTGGAAAATTTAGTCATCGTTAGGTCAGGTATAGCGTTCGCGAGTGAGGCTCGCAAGAAACTCGAAGAAAATTGTTGCGCCGAAGACTCTCGGGCACTGGAATTTATTTTAATTGCCCGGGTGCTTTACCCAACGATTGGCATAATGGATAAGTCGACTTAACGATCGTTGCGATGGCAATGCGCGCAAAGAATTGATTTTTAATTGCGTGCATCGCGGGACGGGACCGCGCAACGAAGCGGTAACGATCCAAGATTTTTCGTGATTACGTGAGCGAAGGAGACATGACGAACGCGCAGCGATTACGATGTTTATATTGCCAGTAGAGTTGGAGTGAGTAGTGAGATATTAAAGCGGCTCGTAAACACTCAATGTGTTTCATTAGATCGAGCAATTATTTTAGCGAGACCGGTCTCCCGACGGTAAAGTGTTTGTTTTATTGCCGACCTAACTGTTATCCGGCCAACGAGCGAACAACCCCTCTCGGCAGCCGGAGCCGGTTAATTAGATGCTGGCTTAACGATTAAATTAATTCCGTGTTGCGCGGAGGTGGGTCCTTCCCGACTCCGGTACGGGCGCTACGCCCGCGGTTGTGACGCTCGCTCCAAGGGGTACTCGTTCACCCGACTCACCCGGCTTTCGCATACTCGTTTGTCTTGATACGAGATGCTTGGAAACCCGAACAAGTTTAACCGACTCTAATGCACCGACGTCGAGACTCCGACCGGGTATAAAGATGAGCTTGTCACACGCGATGTAAAACGCTACCCTTCGCGAATAAATCGCCGGTACGGTGGGCACGAGGAAGACCGGGGATAAGATGTGTAGACGTTTGCAAATTAATGCAGTTTTAAAAGGATTTTACACTTGAAATATTTAACTGTCTTCGGTACAACCAGGCGAGTAGAGTTTTACATTTTCAATAAAACCACATTTGTGCAAACAGGCACTCGTTTCACCGCATCGCTCGATATTCATCGCTTTTACCGTATTGTACACCGAGAGAAGGATGTTGGAAAAATTATCGAGTGATGTGGTAAATGTTGATCAGACAATATGGTATTTTTCAGCATTGTGTAAAAATTCTTCTAAGAAATTCTCGCAATTCTTAAGTACTAAAAAAATAAACGAATAAAAAATGTTATTCATACAGATTCGTTTACACTTGAATATTATTTAGATAAATGAAAGGTGTTTGTTCGTAGTCAATAAAGAGAGACTCTTCCGATCAAACTTGTTTCATTTGTTTCTGTCGATAGTTCTCTGCTATATGAATCAAATTATTTATTTTTTGATTTTTTTATATGTAAGAACCGCAAGTACCACTCTGGAAGAATTTTTCAGAATCTATATACAATGCCAAATATCCGGTAAAATTAAGACCAGAATGGAATGTGGATTTTTGGTAGAATAAAATTTATCTTAATGAGCTCCGCATTCAAATAAAAATGGGTTAAGTGTATCCCCGTTATTCTGGCGTCGCAACAATGTTTTACTAATAGCTACAGATTAATGCGCGGACCGATCGTATATATTTTCGGTCCGTATAAATTATTGGTGAGTTTCACGAACGAAAATAATCCAAGATTTTGGTTAAACGCGATCGAGGATGAATCCGTTCGAAGAAGAACGAAGGGACAACGAGGAGTGTTGTAACCCGAAGAGACTTCGCGAGGCCAAGAGAGGTGAAGTTATCCAAAGAATTCGTGTAGAACATCGTCCCAATCGCGGAGTGAGGGTAAAACGTTTCAGTGAGAATTTACTGCGTTCCCGACATAACCGCGCGCGGCAGCGACACAGGACATTCGTAAAAAATGTACACGTCGAAGTCACCAGTGTCGTAGAGAAGAAAAAACGAGCGAGGTGGAGAGGAGACAAAGCGACGAAGAGCAAAAAAAACCCACGGAATGACGAAAAGCAACGATGGAGTTAAATCGAGAAAGTGCGAAGAGTCCGGAGACATCTTTCGATGGCGAGCCTCGGGGGCTCCCGAAGAGAGCCACGTCAGAGTCGAGGAGTCGAGGGGGAATGAGATCGAGAGTTCTGCAGCGCGTACATGTATTTTGCAAGTAATTTGTGAGGCTGAATTTAAGACTGGCTGTAAAAGTCAGAAAGGGGAAACGGGACTCGAGATCGCGAAGTTGCGACCTCCTACAATTAGCTTTTCGAATTGACGGAGCCGTTCTCTCTCTCTCCATTCCTGAGGATACGCGGCAAAGTCTTGGAGTCGGAATGAGACCGTCAACTTGCGGTTTTTCAAGCCGCAACAGCAGCAGCGTCAACGTCGGCGACAGAGCGAGCGAGAGGGAGATTAAGAAACGAAGAGATTTCTCCGCTTGCAACCGCAACGAGACGGTTGGTACAACATTGGTGCGATGGTCACTGCCGAGGACGCGGCCAGCAGTGGCTGTTGAAATGGAACTTCATCTCGTGCTAAATAAGGAATGATGGAAACGAACGCTAGAGATTCGGAGTGCGATGTAAGGAATTCAGCGACGTGATCGCGGCCGCACCGATCGCGTTTGATCATTCGACGAAACTGCGCTACCGCGAGCTCAGTGCCAACCTACCAGGGAATCCAGGCCGATCTCGCATACGCATTTCAATGCAACAAGAGTGCGCGCTGACTCGCTGCGGATGCCCGATGCAATGCTGCTTCGTTGCGCAAGTACACTGAGAGCACAGATATCGCGAAGGAAACTCGTGAGACAGCGCCGCGTGTATATCTTCGCGTCTCGAATGAATTCGCGGGATTCGAAGCGATCCTCGTTAATGATACACTCGGTTCGCGAGAACCGGGCATGCACGCGCGATTGGATGATCGGTGATCGATGGCCCATTCGTGCGAGCACGGCAGGCTCACCGCCTCGACTCCCTAATGAAGAGAAAAGCCGATTTGCCGCTTGCGTTGCGACTGATCGATGAATAGGCGACAATCGAAAAAGTTATGTCTTCGACAGTCGAGTCTTTGCGAAAGGCTGCTCGAAAGGATTAATCGTTAAATTTTATCTTGAAGCAAGAATTGCTCCCACGGATATAACGATTGTTTTTGTGATTTGCATTGGATGTTTGAGGGCCACCGATCATTTTTTACTTGCGACAGAAGAATGCATTTGTATGAATAAAGTATAAGATAGTGCATGGCGTGAGGTCGGTTGTTAGGTCGAGAGTGAAAATGGTCAATCAGCCTCCAAAAAGCGACGCAAGATACAAAAAAAATAGCAGCATTCGTCACAGTGCTTGCCCCAGAACGAGAAACTAACCAACAAGTCTGTTGAAAAAACTGAGGGCGCACAAATGGAGGTCCTAATGTACTTCCGCAACCATTAGGTGGAAACAATAATTCGTTGATTCAATTCGGTAGTCCTACATTATTTGGGGAAATAGTAATTTCGTTGTGCGTGCCGGACAAGCGATGTACTTTTAACTACTAGGGACATTTCTCAAAAGCCCCGCGCGCAAAGATCACGATTACAGGTACACCGTTGTTGTAACACACGAGGCCACTAATGAATTCATCCAAAGCTTGTAATTACGCGCACGCGACTTTCATCATTATATACCAACGAAGTGCCAAATCAAATTATTGCGAACAGTCGTTATTAAGCTCGAGACATACATACAACACGTTGATGTACGAACCGCCAGACGACCCTAATTGCCATCATTAAATTAATTATTATCGCGCATGAGGCTTAAATTCACCTTTTTTTTTCCAGCTTCTCGCTAATCTCGATAAGATAATCAAAAAATATATCGTTATTATTATGTATTGTACGCAGTTACCTAGCGACAACGAAAACACAAGATGTATTAAATGATGAGAGCTGCTTTGAGCGTTTCTTTCACTTTGTGGCACAATTTGTATCACCATAATTGCGTCGTTTCCCGTGCAGATGCTTATTCAGGGCTTTTCTCGTCTTCTACAATTCTTCGCAGGGCCCTGAAATGGAAACTTAAGAAATACCCTACTAGGCCAGTCACGCTTCAAAGTATGAGGAAATCTGTAAAAAAAACATCTATAAAAGTATCGATTCGCTTGTTAAGACGTTTTTCCATCATGGTGGAGTGTTGGTCACGTGATGGAGTCAGAAGTTCTAGAGGGATAGTAACATTGGTCTTAGGGTGGATAGAAAGAGAAAGAGTGAACGTACGACAGCGAACGTGTTTCACTTCAATTTAAGACGCCACTAAACCATCTCAATACTGAAATTGAAAAAGATTTTGTGCGTGTAATTAATCGGTTTATCTCACGCATTTAATTGAGTCTTCGAAGTTATTCTACAGATTTGGACATACGAGGTGCTAAAAAAAGTGAGAAAAAACCAATTGAAATTCTTGGGACTTATCGTGCAAAGGTCTAAAGGTGCTTTCAACTTCCATACTTGTTCTTTTAGTTCATGTTGATAATCCTGACCATGGATTTTACGAGGTGCCAAGAAAACACTTCGGTATTGTAATTGCAGTAAATTTGAACATGGCAAAACGAATGTTTATTGATTCGAACAGTCTGTTGAAATGTGCCGTACGATTTTTCAATACATTTCACAAACATTTCAGGTCTTTAAGCATAATTTGCTTGGTAATGGGTATTCGATTACTGGCATTGATCGCGAAAGTGGCAAAAGGGTGGGGTTAGTTCTCGGCTCGAACCCCCGAGCGACCGAGGAGAGGATCAGAAGAATCAAGTAAGCCGGCAAACCCCGCTCTTCTATTCTCGCTGTGCGAGCTCTTTCAAAGCAATTTGCATACCGTTCACCTCCAGCGGATCAGAAATTTTAATAAGACCTGCGGTGAAAAGGAGACTATTATGTACGCGGCCATGCATAAATGTGGTGGCTCAACTCGAGAGTACACCGGAGCGGCTATCGATAAGGGAAGTAGCCGGGGGTTTCGAGAACGGTGAGCGAGCGGGTCTGCGAAAACGAACGAGGGGTTTAGTCCGCGGGCCACATCGCAATAAGGATGGGCCTTCCCTTCAATCGCTTTCGAAATCGGCGATCTTGGCTATTTTATGTAGAGGCAACCGCGCCTTTAAGACAGCCTGTATACACTTACGTGTGGGAATTGAAGAAGCCTATGCTTCTCCTCCTTTCCCATCGGCAATGCATTGGATAAGCAATATATATGTAGCCGATATATCGCCAGAGGTATCGAAATAAGGCAAAACCACGCAACCGAGTGTAGTCCCTTCTCCAGAGAATGATAGAGGTGCTTTGGAAGTAAAGTTTATTAGCTCATTATCGACTCAGTTTGACTCGACTGCCGAGCAGTTATCTTAACCTGCATTATACCGTTCCCTGTATTATAGGTGTTTATCCAGTAGCCTTATCGCTATCATATGTGACTGAATGATTTTCGCTAAGAAATAAATCGAACCCTCTTCCTGTATAATGATCGTTGAGCGATGTAGTCCGGCATGCCACATAGGCCTCCTGGCGGGGCTGGAATAATATAGTCGCAGGAGTACACGACAGGAGGGTGATTTGTTTCAGCAGCTCTTGAATAATAAATCGATATCGGAGTTAGCAGCTTGTCCGGGCAATCCATCATGGGGAATTCGCGGAACCTAGTTCTCCCCTCTCCCCCGTATATAAAACTATACACATAAATATATATACATGACGTATACCAAACGCGTTCATGTACAGAATAACCGAGAGAGTCACGCGCCGGTGATGACATATCGTTAGAGTTCTCGCGAGTGCAGTAGCCGAACGGAGTTGTGCAGCGAGTAGACCGGTAATTTGCAGCTGAATCATTCGCGATTCGTGAGCAGGAATCATAATTAAATGGTTTAATGAGATTCGGGGATCAAAATTGGATATGGGTCGATGCAGGAGAACGACGTTTCTGGTATACGTATCAGGTATCACGTCGCGTTATCATTGCAAAAAAAACCATTGCCATTAGCGAACCATAATTTTTTGGTTAAAATTAAACCAATATGACAATCATGCCGACTGGCGCCTATATTTTTATTAAATGCGGCTGCTTTCAATGGGAAAACGGTCGAATTAATTTATTACTCTCGGCGTAACAAATCCAAATTCTTCGTCGATGTCATCCTGCTATTGTCAATCCGAAGCAGGTTTAAAATTGAGACTTTCAAACCGCAAGTGACCTCACAGAAATTTCTTAAAATTTTCGTCTAAAATCGGGACCAATAAAAATTTCATTCGTTCGCTCCACTGCATCACGTTACAAAGCCAATTTAATGGGATTAATACGTTTCGTAGTATCGTTGGCCTACGAGACCCTACGGGTGGTTCGACGATCCACTAATTTCCATAGATTAGCAACAGGGCTCGTGTGAGCGCGCTCACTCAGAGGAATCATATTTGAAGCGTTAAATTCGCGCGATTGCCTACGGCGATGAGGGAAAGGGGTTTGAGCTCACGTGAGCGATTCGCTGAGCTATGTACGCTTCTCTCATATCGGGGTGACGGTTTCTATGGGGAAATCTCTCGGCCGAAGGCGCACCGCTCCGAACGAGAGGGAAGCTGTGGCTTCTGCTGATGCAATAGCTCGTTCGTTGTCATTCAAGTGTAAACCAAAATGTGGCCGGGGCAGCTGCGCTGGCTATCGCGTTAGCCGTTCGCTCGGCCCTTTACGCTTCATTCGCACGTGAACGTTTGACCCGTTAGCATCATCGTGTATCGTTCTACGCCCTATTTACTCCACAACCTGTACACCCCTCCGATACTGTCCGTGCTCTAGTGTCCAGAAATATCGGCGTCGCACATGCGACGTCGCCGCAGCTCGAGGATGAAACGAGAATCGCGATATGTGTCTGTCATTTCGTCCCGTCTGATGGCGAGCGGACACTTTACCTTCGGAGTTTATTGAAATCATTTCCAGGTAGAGCTACGCGAATTGTCTGAATATTTGATGGCCATTTTTCAGAATCGATATGCTGACCTTTCAACAGCGAATGGAAACAGGGTGTGTGAGTGTCGCGCGAGTATGAACGCTCGGGCAATTGTTACAAATCCGACGTCGCACACTGTGTAACAGTTTGGTCGCGCAATTTTGTCCTATAATTTGCGAGCCCGATTCTGCGACGCTGGCACGGCAACTTCGAGAAAATGAAGTTGAAACAACGATCGAGGATTTCGAGAGTCGCAAACGGTATATTCATCGCTCGCGGCCAGTTCCTCCGCACATCTACGTATTCGGAAACATATGACGTTATTATCGCAGTGTTACGGAGTGGAAAAAAAAATGAGATTCTCTTTGAGCTCTCCGATCAGTGTTCAACGTCGTCAACCTCTACCTCCCCGTACGGCCTCGGGGCGTACATGCTGTACGTACATGTATGTCGCAGACATATAGAGATAATTGCAAGCTAGCGGAGCCTTTTATTTCCAACCGCGACTCGGTTGGCGGGGCGGTCTGTCATGCTCTCCCGCTTACGTACACCACCCTCGCGACATACGGTAGCTTGGATGCGCGGACAGCACAACGGCGCGTGCAAAAGCTCCACACAAAGAGACATAAATAATTTAACGGGAAGGGGATAAAGAAGTGAAAAGAAAAAAAAACCGTTTGTACGTCGAGCTCCAAACTCAGCGCCGCCGTTGTGGCATCAAATGAATAGGCCGTGGCAGCGGTTGTGCAGCAGCAATTAGCAGTCTCGCGCGCCCGCGTTCTTTTACTTTCCGCATGCAGGACACGCATATGTGTAACCGTTTGCGCCGCTGTAAGTCGAGTTCCACTGCATTAATTTATATTGTTTTGTGGAATCGTGGATTCCGCTACGAGTACGAGAGTTATGTACCGTCGTGAAATTAATGCACGTGCGATACGTCGCGGAAACAATAGTTTTCCAAGTAAGGTTGATCGCCTTAAGCATGTCGAGCGAGTGAAACACACTGGCAGGGAAGCGCGGACAGCAGGTGGAATGGAAAATGAAGCGGTGAATACTCGATGACAGGGGAACTATTCTGGAATGAGGAATGTCTCTTGACGAGGCGTCGAGATGACGAGCCTGTTTGAAATTTTTCGTTGACTAGTGGATCCATGCGGGACTTACGTCACTGCGGGGGGATTAAGGGTGACTTGGCATCGTATTTTCGTACAAGGCGAGCCAGTCTTTCACCTGTTTTCAGGTTTACGGTTACAGTAACGTGCGAAACCGGAATGGCCTTATTCCTATACAAACCGGTATTAATTCGACGAATTTTCGTATCAGCAGGAATATCCTGGTGCTATAGAGAAATAATCTTCCTTTTCGGAGTATATTACTCGTCATACATGACCGGTTTTCTCCAGCTTTTCTGTATTGATAGATGTTTCCATGGCATCGATGATATCAAGCACGACATGCAGCAAGTCACCTGCTAAAGGACCTCAGGCAAAAGATATGTAATAGAAGACATCGGGCAGAAGATATTTGACAAGATTAAACATTAATAGTCATAGAGTTTTGTATCGTTATTTTTTTTTCTTTTTTTTTTAAAGTAGCACCTTCAGCTTCCCGTTTTAAAATGTGCGGTCATATCACCCGGACCTAATCTATAGGTGTTTCTGAATTGGCGCAGTGTATATACTCAACTTCTTCGCAGTACAGATCGATGCACTGACGGCAACTACGTGACGGACGTCACAAGCTGTCAAGGGAATTTCAAACTCGACAGTAACGCGTCCTGGATGTCTATCGTTGGAGCCTGCGTGAACGTCATAGAATTAAATATCGTACGGGCGTCAACAGTTTCACCGTCGTCAATCTGTCTCGCTGCGACACGGACGTTACTGCGTACCAAGGCTAGAAAATAATATATCGCCTATTGTTCGTTGGCGAATGTTACACTGTGTTTGGCATTTGTTCAAAAGCCCGCGTTCCATTTTACACTGGCGTATTGACACGCTGATAGACGGAGCCGGCAGATGGCATGCTAAAATATCCGCCGTCGATAAAACGCTATGAAATGGTTCGTCAAGCCTGTCATCGATGGCCTCTTCATTTCTTTTCTGTACTCAGAAACTCGTTAAAAAAACGGCCGACCATTTTTCATTCAGGATCAAATCGCGAGTAAAAGTCTCGTACCTTTTCCATAATCTCCGAAACTTCAGTGAGAAAGAGCATAGTATTTTATGTTATAACGAGTAGTTTTCAAGGGAAACGTCCATATAGAGAATAGTTTTTAATAATATACATTTAATTGGTTAAAATATAATATGGAAAGGTTTTTTTCTTCAGAACCATTTTTTATTATTGAAAATCAATACTGTTGCTTTCACTATGTAATGTTTCTCAGTGTACTGGTAAAGAATTTATAGCAAAAGAAGTTAGCAACTCTCAGAACAACTTAGGGTCCACAAACGTCATAATATTTTTACGACTCGTCGATAGAGACCGTAACTGCATTTTTTTTCTCCGTGTCCGAATGTTAACTCCACATTAATTTCGTAATTTTTTCACGACTGAAAAATCGAATGAAAAATCTGATAGCCGGAGTTGTCAGGATAATAGGAAGATGATAGTCCAGCGTTACAGGGCGTTTCGCAAGGCTCGCAGTGCGTCGAAGAAACAAATGCATCGCCTGACATCGGTGGGCGTTGGATGTACAGACCTGTAACATATTAATGATCTGGCCGAGGCTAGGAGTTATGACGGAGTCGAGTTATATCTACAATAGCGATAGAGTATGAAGCTCGGGGGGGAATAGGGAGCGAGCGAGCCACCTCGGATTGAGCTGTGTGCGTTGCGTTAGAGTTGCACGTGTACGTGAGAACGCCGCTCGCTCGTCCATCGTGTTTCTCTATACAGTGTATGGATGCGCGAGACAGGCGCAATAATACACACAATGCACGTTGCACGCCGACATGCCAGCGTATTAAGGTAATCGTCGAGTCGACGGGCATCCATCGAGCAATGGCTGCATTAATATCCATGTAAATTATACAAGCCGCTCGGCCGCTCGCCGCTTCCACTATCCCCGGCAAACCTATAATGTTGGAACATTATTCCGTAATTTATTGATGGTATAATAATTACCCGCGACTATAATAATTACTGTAATGATCGGCCTGTATAAACAACGCTCGCGCTCAGCTATGGTGTATTATACACGATGAGCGAGATATATCTAATCACCGGAGTGATTAAAGCGAAAGTCGGCGCTCTCTCGCGCGCCACGACGCTATTCAACGTACAGCCGCGAGCAAACGATCTTGCTCACGAACCAACCCACCCGACGTAGCACTTACATAAATTACGGTTGGTCCAACACCTTTGCGAAGTTCACTGCAATCGTGTATTTTCCTTCCGCGCACAGTGTCGTAATTTTTTTTCCCCTATCCGAAAGGCGTGCCACTATTCCGCTCGTTCCCGGTGTCGAGACATACGGAGAACGCGAACGCCCCGCGGTAGAATATCGCGTTCCGTGAATTCCGCAAGCGGACCGAAAACGGTAATGCGTAAGAAGCCGACGCCACGATAACATCACCGGCTGCAGCGGTGCATCTGACACGACGCCTTTGTTCGAATTCGAACTCCGAGCCGGTATAAACATAGCTCAAACTACTTGATCTACGATGCTCCACGTCATGGGTTTGCGACAAATGATACACCACCGCGAATCCATCCACTTTGTCGTAAGGGCGGAAAAACAATTCTTCGTTTCATTTTTTTTATATACCGGAAGTATCGTGCGTCCATAGAAAAAACCGCCCGATATTGCCCCCAGGACAGTTTACAAGTTTCTTATGTAATATGGTCGATCGTTGCACAACGCGCGCATTGGAAGTTGAACTGTACAGTCCACCGATGATTGCATACATTTCCCCGTTCATATATGTTTGACGACGAGTATACCTCATATTGGGACGGTCGTATAGCCCGAACGCTTGACATGATATTGTCAAACGTATCCACAGCAACGCTCGAACATACAGAAATGCATTGAGCCGATGAATATGCGCCATGGGAATCGGTGCACCTGTCTTGCCGAGAGAGCACTCTGTCTCGTTTTTTTCGTAAAAAAGAATAGCAGCGTTGGTTGGGGCGGTTTGTAGAGACCGAACAGAAAGACACGAACGTATAAGAGCCTGAATTTTCGACCGCGTCGTCCAATAATCTTTCGACCGCTCGTTCGGCCGTGCGAGATTATCGCGCGATACTCGCGAATAAATTGCATCGAGCTGAAGATTCTACCGGTTCGAGTCGAAATTTACCGTCGCGGCATGTCGAATTTCACAGCGAGAACCGAGATAATCGGGTGTCAATGAAAAGTGCATGAAATAACGATTTACGAGAGTGGCCTCGCTCGCCCCAATCGCCGTTTCGCCACGTGGAACGGCTCTTTGGAACGGTCGGAAAATATTCCAAATGCGATTTAAGGAGAGTCGTTTCGTCACAGTGCGTTGATCCGGCGGATCTCTATTCGATACGGCGAGCGTTTCGTAAGTTGTATTAATGGGCGAAGCGGTCTTCGAGAAACGTATCTTAATATACACAATGGCGATCGCCCGGCTATACCCTAATCGTTATTTCATGTATAAAGAGAAATAAAGGTTTTCGCGCGAGCGAGTCCTCTGACGCGCATCGTGCCTTTGCACGGGTGAGTATGCCGAAGTCGCGACATTATCGTGGCAAACCGTCGTAACACGAATCCCCGTTGTATACGATTATGGCAGAGGCGAAAGACAGGGAACGAGGAATAAACTGAGCGATTGTACAGCCCACCGTTTTACCGCCGGGAGCGTATGCGGTCTGCTAATGGAGCTCCCTGTCATAAAGTCTTCTATATACGCCGCGACGGGGTCATTTTACCGGGGCAGAACCGAACGATCGTCAACCTTTGCTCCTTTCCTTTCGCATTAGTCACGTCCTGTATTACACGTACCGCTGGCCCGATGTCTCGAGTAGAATCTCCTGGGGTTATCCTGACACGATATTCCCGTACGTAGGTGCGACCAGAACGATTAAATCGGTCCCGTGGGAAAGACGGGTATGACATTAGAGCTATTGTAACGTCGGTTGACCCACATTAAATTTCCATAATCCGACTATAACTCTCAATGTTTCTTCCCTTCCTATGACAAAACCGGGACAGTTCGGGGTTACGAGAAGGTTCGGCAAATTGTAGATTAATCTTCTGCCGGAGAAAATAGAATTTCAACAGAATCGACCGCCAATCCTAAGACACGTGTAGCTTACTGTTTGGTATATTCGTATTGTATAAAAAGAAAAAATTGTATGGATACCTGGTACAATTAGTCATGTGACTGAGAGCATCTGCTATAGACAGGAGGCGCTATATCTCTACCAGATACAAACCTACCAAATCACAATTTCAGCAGCACACATGCGGCTGCCTCTCCGGGATAACCTGTAATCCCATTTTACCCCTTAGAAATTTTACCATCAGAGATTTAGAGCGTGGTAAGACTAATGTGGTCGACTTGCAAAACAGCCGAGTTTCAAAATAGTGAAGATGCATTCGATCAATTTCGCGATTTCCACTCGGGAGTAAAGTCATACTGTAAATACGTCACTTCCGCTTTGAAATCTTATTTTTCACGTAACAATTACGTGTCATGTTGGAAGTACGTAATTTTCGGTCGAAAAATTATTTACTGGGTTATCTGTCTAGAACGGATAAACATTTTTCAGCACGTATAAGTGATCGAGTTCTAAACTCAGAAAATCGTGAATAGTCGGTTTACGCTGTAGTCCAACCGGTATCCATCGTCTTCCTAGAAATGTGTCTCATGTGTACGGCCTCAGCACACGAGAAACTTCGAGGAGGCGCACCAGCGATCGGAGAACCAGAAGCGAACATTCAGTGAGCGAGGAAAGCCCGACGGGGCGGAGTTCAAGCGTCTCCGGCTGTCGGCGTTGTCAGCGATTAGGCACGCGTTGTCGGCCGCTGAAAAGGGTTCATTAGATTACGGAACACTTGCTGTCCGTCACTATGCCCATCATTTTGTCGGGTTCTCTCGGTCGGACGGCGAGTGCCTTTCCGGCCTGGTACACTAAATGCCGCGATACCAAATCCCTACCAAGATCGCGCTTACGTTGCGAGAATATAAGGATCGTCATTTAGGGTGGCGAAGCGTCGAGCCCGTTCTTCTCTATCCCGCAGGGATAATTGTGTGTCCAAGGCTTTGTCAGTTTCGTATGAAGTTCACAGGCTCACTCTCTCCCAAATAACCCTTCACAATATATTTCACAGTTGATACAACAACCCTCGTCACAAGGGAGGTGTCACTCCGTTGCGATGAAGGAACGATACCTTTATCAAAAAAAATATGCGTCACGCAAACACAAATCCTGAAATTCACCTGGCCGCGATGAAATAAACACTGCGATACACCAAGGATAGAACAGAAGTCCCGTCCGATAAATATTGACTGGTCAAATGAATCTCACGCCGATCTCACTGCGGTCCTCATTAATCGCCGCACGTCCTCGTCCATCCTCAAAGCTCCTCCGTGCGGTGTTGCACTAATAGCAAGAAATCAGCCGTTATTGGAAGGTATACACGAGAGAAGCTCGAGAAACGAGAGATACAGAGTGGCGATAAGCATGCGAACAGAGAAGGCATCGTGCAAGGCACGAGTGGGAGAGGCAGCGGAGTTTACCGCACGTGTACTGTACGGGGTGCACTTGTGTTGCCTAGCTTCAAAGTAACGTCTGTATTAATGGCCGTTGAACGGTAGCCGCACGACGGCGGTCGACTCGCGGCGTGGTACGCGCC
This sequence comes from Listrodromus nycthemerus, assembly GCA_963978505.1. Classification (NCBI taxonomy): domain Eukaryota; kingdom Metazoa; phylum Arthropoda; class Insecta; order Hymenoptera; family Ichneumonidae; genus Listrodromus; species Listrodromus nycthemerus. Next base: position 13,397,482 of record OZ021683.1, on the reverse strand, counting down.
GGACCCCGATGGCGTGCATACCGTTCCACCGGGCACTTATGTCGGATATAGATATACCAATCCGCGAGTGTATACCGACGTTCCTGCTCGAGGCTCGCCGAGAGAAGCCACGTTTCGCAGAGGTGTACGTATGCGCCCAGCGAGAGACCGACGACGAGGCACTCGAACGTCCCGCAACCATCGCCGGCCATGATGATCCTCGTTTCCGATCGCGCGGGTGGGCTGCTGAATACCTCGCATGTCCGGAGGAAAAAGAGATGCACTGTTCGGCGTGCATGACCCGTGAACTCGGGTCGATTTCACAGACATAGCGCTATCATGCGTCGTCCGCGAAAAAAAAAAATCATACCTATATTTCATTGCCAGCTATAGAGTGCATAAAGAACGTTTATGGGAATCTGTTTCTGCCACTGAAGTGAGATTCACCTCTGCGATTATGATATGAAGGCTGAATTTTCGTAGTGGTCCATATTCACTACTTCTAACTTATACTTAGCTTATACTTAGTTACGTCGGGTCGGACGCTCGTATGAACCGAGTGTCTCATAGAATGCGGAAAACCATTCCATGCCTATGGAAACCGAAATGTAGACAATCTAGGATAGGGGATGGATTCTGAAATTCTATTCAACGTGGAATAGAATTCTCACATAATTTGTGGAAATATATGTCCCAGAATATAGGATCCGTGCCAAAAAAATAGCTAGTGCTGTGTATAAAAATGTAAACGAATGAACTTCCCATCGGTATAATTAAATGCCTCACTGAACCGTCAAAGCTTCAATTATTTTCACGACCAACGACGATGAATTTCGAAAGGTATCGTGTATCACACGCTGCCCCATTATTCCTGAAGATCAAAGAGCCACATCTGAACAGACGGATCGTTAAATATTTTCCATGAAGCGAGTCGATAGAACCGATTGAAATAGAGAGTTGCGCGAAAATACGCGAGTTTCGAGTTGAAAATAGAAAGGGGTAAAAAAATAAAATAAATGAATGGGAATGGGAAAAACATGACCGTATACAATTAACGAACGTGCTGAACGCACTTGCCGTTCTATATCACTGTCGTGCGTACATGCAGTCGGATAAACGTTTGTTGCCGACGGGTTTTTGTTCGCACAGTGAACGGATACGTATACCCATGAAATAGTGAACGGTTCGCCGCATGGAATCCGCAAAAACTGAATTTTCACCCTGTCAGTCGATATATTGACCTATCGGTTATATTGTGAAATAAATTCCATTATATACGGGGAAACGTATAGACAGTGGGCAGATACGAGTATCCATTAAATCGTTATAACAGCGGTGAATACAAATCCATTTGATACCGGAAAACACAGGAGATGATGTGGTCTGTTCGGAGTGAACGGGATTCGGCGCCGTATTGTTCGCGAGGTGAAAAACAATTGAGGCATTACATGTAATACCGTCGGCTACAATGGTAGAGATATATGGGAACAAAAGTCGAACAAAAACAACAACGAAAAGCAGATTTAACAGCCCGCAACCGAGCGGGAATGCAACGATTAACTGCACTGGCGAGGATGGAAAAACCATTAGAGAGGCTTTCACCGATGTCTCACGCCTTGGGAATTTTGATGGGAACTCAACGGCCTGTAACCCAGGTGTTTAGGTTATAAAATATTGCGAAACTTACGACCAATAATACCCACGCGGGTTCTCTGGTGCGAGCAAGGCACGACGATTGCTTCGGGAATCGCGAGCTCCGGGGACTTGGGTTATGCGCGTGGGCTCCGCGTTAATCGAATCAACCTCCACCCACAGGCCGCGCTCTCCATCGTATTGTGTGCGAAATCAAACCGGATGCTGTAAATCTAATCGCGTTGTCGTGCGTTAATAAAGCCCGAGATCAGCTCCGCAGTCAAGTATGCAAAGTGCACATAGAATTATAATATGGTGTATCACCTTCGTCGAACTGCCGGTTCGACTTTTGGGGAAAGTCAACTCTTCCTGTTGCGAATCGAAGGGACGAATGCCAGAGAATTTTAATGAACTCGGGAGTTCCAGTTAATTAGTCGTCGCGATGGCGCGAATCGTCGAACGGTGGTGGAAAAAGAAGAGGGACGGTGAGACCACCGGAAGTGTTGTTGGCGGACTACGCTGTATCCTGTCGAAAATTTCGCGGGCGCGAAATCCGCGGAGCTGGTCGAGCGAGAAGAAGAGCGGGAGAGAGAGAGGGCGGCAATTGTTTCATCTCGGTTGGGGGGCTCGACAGGCCGAGGGATTAAGGTGGCTTAACCCCGTGGTGCTCGTAGCTTACGTAACTGGCAGCCCGAATCGCGCGCCAAAGAGATAAAGATACCGGGTCCCCCGCGAGGGCAAGAGGAGAGCCCGAGAGTTGTCGGACGGGCAGCGCGGGGAGTCCGCCATTACAAGCGGCAGGCAGAAAATCAAGCGATCCGGCAGGCTTTTGCTGCAGATCTCGTGTTGCTGCTCCCGCTGCTGCTCCTGCTGCTGATGCTGCTGCCGCGGTAGGCGTTTCTTTACGAGACGCTTTGCCCGCCGATATTTCGTATAATAAATTTACGGTGGATTGGAGGCGGAGCGGGGGGAGAGACCAGGGAAGAGGTGGAAGGAGAGAAAGAGCGTCAGGAGCCTACATCCTTCTTTCGATGCCGGTCCGCGGGGTCGAGGCGATTCGGCCGGGAGTACGAAGCGAGGAGGTAGTAAAGAGAGGATCCTGATCCGACGCGGCCGTGCCGGGACGCCGAGTCTTTCAGTCGCGGCATCGCTTTGCGCTTTACGACGCAGATATGCACTCGGATTTATGGCCGGTCCGTAACGCCAGCCAAATTACTAGGCGAAGGTTCTTTACGATCGTTAATCTCCTCCTCGCGCGTTCGCGCAGTGTGTCTATCTCCCTCACATACATATGCATATGTATATGTATATATATATAGATTTTTCGTTCTCTCTCACTCGCGGTTTCGCAACTTTACGAGGGTAGCGTGATACTTACGACGAAAGACGAGGCGATCGCCTAGTTTACGGAGGCGCTCTCCCGAATCGTCTCTAACTGGGCGGGCAACATCCAATCCCCTATCACTTCTCCGCTTATATTACTTATCTCAGTTTTCGTTATTTCTCACTCGTTTTTCTCACCGCGAGCTGAAACGTCTCGTCGTTCTTAATCATCCTTTTTACCGCTCCCAAACGCGCCCTCCACTTTACGCTCCTCCGTCCTCTCCTTTTCCCCGAGGCTCTTCATCGACTTTACCACGAAACGATTTATTTTACAGGCTTTTGCGTCACGCCGAGTGGCGGATTGTTTGCCATAGACTCGCTCAGGGAGAAGATAAATTCGACGCGAAATGAGAGAGGTGCAGTCATTGAACGATTCTGCGGAAATCTCTTGTTCTGCGGCTTCCCTCGCGGCCTACCGCATGACTATACACGCGATGTTATTATATCCTCGGCTTTATGGGAGAAGAAGAAAAAAAAATAATGATAACAGTAATTCACGAAATATTATGCGACAATTTAGTATGTAAATTGCACGTTTATACTCGAAGTAATGCGCCATAAAAATTAACATATTTAACACTTAGCCGAGGCTGCGGAAGCTCCCGGTACGACAGCCCGGTACGGAGAAACTGTCGAGATAAGATATATACTGGGTGGACCGGTAGAGGATCGTCGCTGTCTGTGTATACTATATCATCGCGACTCGAATCCCTCTCGCGAATACACGAATACGATGTATACAGAGGAGCGGGCGAGACGAAAAGCCGGTCCTCGGACCCGAGCCCACCATCCATATTAATTTTATCCTTCGCACGCCATCGCGAAGATTACAGTCGCCTTGTAAATTAAAATGCGCCTCGTAAATTGGTTTCAACGGGCGAAGTGGAAGGCATGCCGGATCGGCGTGCCGATCGCGGTGCGCGCCCGGGAACCCCCCGATTATCCGTGGCCCGGCACTCTCATCAGGTTTGCGGGAGCTCCAACGGAGTTGTACTTTAACGTTAACGAACAGCTGCTTGTCTAATAATGACGTACGGCAAAGCATTAATTCATGTCGCATCGCATAAATCGTTGAACAATTTGGTGTCGTTCATCATCGAGCGTCCGTAAAAGGATTCCATTTAGATGGGGTGAGAGAGGTGACCATGGACGCGCAGTAGAATGGACAATACGTAGTTCAATAATGTTTGCCAAATTTGTGTTATAGGAACAGTGAAGTTCTGAATTCTTAAAGTAAAAGAATTTGCTTTCTTCAGCATAAGAGTAGTGAACGCCTTTTGTCTCTTTGAAATGGTGATAGTCACTTAACAGTACAATTGGTTTTTTTTTACATTTCTGTAATTTTAGCCAAACGATACAAATGATTACAATTTTGTTTCAAAGTACGATTCGGACATCTGTACTTGAAATTTGAATTTCATCCTCAGTGTTCGACGATTTATCGAAAAACGATTTATCGAACCATCGGCCGAGGTCTTTAAAAATGAAAAATCCCAAATATACTTTATTACCGAATCTTTGTTAAGTGTACTTTCGGTAGTCGAGTCCTTTCCGCGAAGTGACATTTATCGGCAAAACTTGTTTCTGTCCCATATTCACCACTTGTATCCAATATTTTGATCGATCGGGCAATACTTTCTTGTGAGTCTTAAAAATGAATTGCGAATCGAGCGTGTACGAATGAACGAAGCGACGATGCAAGGATGATCCGTTCATTACTTGGCTATCGTTCGTCGGATACACAAGAAGGGATGATTGCGAGCGGCGTGCAGAGCCTGTCGCAGCATCCTGTCAGTCACGATAAATCCCGTCTACTTTCGCAATAGCCGACACACACGAAGTGCATTGAGAGCAGACGCGAGTGTGACCGGTAAAAGTCGATGCTAGTCGCAGGTTTGGAATTCCAATCGTGCAAGCCGTTGGCTCACCGAGTCTGGCCGCACGAATAATCTGATTAAAGTTTTTTTTTCAGTGTCTGTTACAGTCTCACCGAAGCCGCTTGTTATATTTGTTTTTTTGTCTTCGTAATTTGAGATTGCATTACCACTGCAACCGTCACGCGATTTGACAAGCTACCGGAAGGCCCGCCAATTTTCCTCTCGTATCTGACAACGCGCCAGCGGCGGTAACATCGAATTTGCAAAAACGAGAAAATAGTCCAGCGATGCCTTTCTGCCAAGTGAGTATCTGCATCGCCGGGGATGAAACTCGCCTGTCAATTTTATTTAACCAAGAGCGAACGATGGAAAGCCTTTTTTTGTTTCCACTCTTCGGCTCTCGGTGCACATCCCGTCGGCTCAAAAATAAATTCAGACGGACACGAGTATTGGGTCAATGAAAAAAAAAAAAAAAAAAATTGCCAAGCCCGTGATAGAGCGTATATATAATGATGTCAATGGAAATTTTCACATTCAATGGGCATCGAATTTCAATACTTTCGAAAATATTTTTGGAACATCCGTTAACAAAATTCAATCACCGATTGACTTGTCGAAACGAAGCCCTTTAGATTTTCAAATATGTAGCGAAGCCTTAAAAATCGATTTTGCGTTACTCCATTGAACATTGGTGTAGACATTTTTTACCTGTAATATTCGATATGGGTGAAAGGGCATTTGAACACAAATCTGCCATTAAATAATAGTGTAGTGGGTAGCGCCTTAGGTTTATAGAAAGGCTTAACGGTAGGCAGAAAGTTCGATCGCCATCTCAGGTCGTTTTTTTCATTACTATGGGTATTCCTAGTATTCACGTTCATACAAATGTTCCGTAAAAAAATTTTAATATATATTACAGTGTATGAATTTCTATCGTCTAGAGATCAAACCTTTTCTCTGCGTGTGCGAATTATTCAGGCAAACCATACATAATTAATTTGCGTGCTAGATCGAGTGATCCAGATTCACGCCGTTCACAATTGCACAGTTTCATACCCAATCTAATTCGATGAGAATAATCCTAGAGAATCCGACCTGCGGAATACCCGTAAAAAAATCAATTCTTGCTGCATAATAATAAATATATAAATCGACGACCTTTAATTTTATATCGTTCGATGAAACTCGCAAGGGATGTTCGGAGTCTGTCCAAACGACGAGAAAGAAGTAAAGGGAAAAAATATTGCTCAGAACGAAGGCCCGTGCGACCCCGAGATTTCGAAACATGATTTAGCACTCTGTGCGATTCGAGAGTGGAGTTTGGTCCGTCCGCCTCGTCGTTCATCGGCCGCGCGACGTTAACTGTAACGCATCGTCGCAAGGGCTTTTCCTCGACAAGAGATATCGGTAATAAATCATGAATAGATGGGAACATGCATACCCGTCGAATATTCTGTTCTCTCGTCGCTCGAGAGAGCGGGAACGTCCGTCGATGTTCTTCGACCCTTTACAACTCTGGGCGTTCGCGGCCGCGCGCCACCCCGTTCGGTATATTTCACGCGGTGCCGATGCGTGGACCGGTCGTCGAGAGCATCGACAAGGTCGCCGGCTCACCCCTTTACGCGAGAGGGGTTTGAACGGCGCGTACATCGCTCATAAACGTCAACGACAGTTCTCGAGTTCCGAGCTGCGACACTATCGAATATCGATGCTCTCTCACCGTCGGCTCGCGTGCCAACCGTGCCTGACGCACATTGTGTGAACACGTATTGGTCATGCAGTCTGCAAGATGCAGCGCATTATCTGAAGCGATGTGCGGGTTAGCCGTGCCACTGCTATTATATCTCGCGCCTCTTCCTCGGGATGGTCGTGCGATTCACCTCAGTGTCGTCACAATCTGTAAATCTATATGAAAAAAATTACCGGGGAAACCGTCATTCTTTCGTTTCGTGTGAACACCACTGTAATGTAAAAATTTGAAGATGACGATAATTAGAAAAATTACGAAAAGAAAGAAGAAAATACAGGATAGAGATTTATACAGGAAAGAGAATAGAGATTTATTGAATATCAGACTTATCGACGTGGAAACTCAGCCGACAAGTTGCACGGTGAGATTCATTCTTGAACTCGCTCTGGATAACGACCCGCTAAAAAATTAGTAACGGCGCGACAACGAGTACGATGATTTTTTTCTATCATTCAATACACAAAGAATTTCCATTGACTTTCATCGAGTATTTCTCATGGTAGTACAAACCGTCGAACACTGGAGCGCGCATGGGCGGAGTCGGCGCAGGGTGGGAAACGTTATTTTCAGAGAGCGAGATTCCTCAGTTTCAACCCTTTACAAGCGACAACTGCAATTACGACGTGCCCTAACAAGCCGTCCGGGAATCTCGTCGAAACAGAAAGAATGAAAACGTCAATGAGACTGTAGAACTCTGCGACAATGCTGTGTACAATAGCGTGCGACGTTTTGGGATATTTTCACATGTGTCGAAAGCATTGCAAAAGTAACTACGTAAATGTCGTAGGGGGTTGGGTGAAGAGGGTGGGAAGGAGAAGGTAGATTGCGCACTGTAGTATAATGCAACCATCGTGGATGAGTGGCCTTCGAGAGGCTTGTACGAAACGGGGGTTGAAAGATCTCCGCGATCTCGCTCGAGCAGCCCTTCCGGAACATACGTAAAGGAAGGGAGTGAGCGAGACGACGACTCTATACATCATCGAGAAAGCCACTCGAGGTTTCGAACAAAGTCAGGAAGCGGTGCTCACCAGTATATGGAGTGTACCAAGAGTGGAGAGCCAGAGTAGAAGACCGGAGTGAGAGTGGAGAGTCGCGTTCAGAAGAGAGTCACAAGCGCGAGAAGCATTGGGCGGTGCACGAATGGATAAGGAAAGTGAAGCACGCAGAGTAGCCCGGGTATAGGTTTGAGGGGCGACTGTGCAATTGTGAACAACAGCGACGATCGGTGCTGCGAAAAGGGATGAAAATCAGCCGGGGTGTGCACATTTTTTGACTGCGATGAGAGAAAGAGAGAGAAAGGGAAGGTGCGGATCCGCTCGGAATAGCGCGCGAAGGTTTTACGAATTGAAGTGGTGGCAAGAACGACGGAGAGTGTGCGGCCGCCGGACCGGTGGCCCAAACACAAGAGAGGTGGGGAAAGAAGGGGGTGGGAGGAGGTTGGTCGAAAGAGAGGGTGCTTTTGGGTATGCTTTCTATAGATATAAAGCTCGCGAGAGTGGAGGCGGAGAGAGGCAATGGCGACGGTGAAGGAGGAGGAGGTATGGCCATAAAACAACGGGCGCAGTCTGCTTGTTACCCAGACGCCGTAAACTCCGGGTATGAATCTGAATTATGGAATTATATGGCGCAGTAACTCATATCCTTGGCGCATGTAGGGTGGGCTCCGAGACCCCCTTAAATCATACGGTACACTCGTTTGCCGGATCTCTCTTCCTCGCGGACTCAATTCCTCTCTTTTCCGTCCTCCCCCGATCTCTTCCCACCTATACCTCTTTTACTCCCGTCCACCCTTCAGCCACCGTTCTTCGTGTATCTATCACGAGCTCTTTTCACTCTCTTCTCTTTCCTTCCGAAAGTTCCACTTTCGCCCTCGCCGCCTCGTCCACGCCTTCTCGCTTTTGGGCTCTTTATCTATCTTTTTCGGTTTCGTCAAATAGATACATCTATCAGTCTACAGTAGCGCCGAAAGCTCTTGCGCCAAGGCTTACTTTTTTTTTCGTTGCGAAGGGAACGAGACGAACGAAACGGTGGGCAGACGAAAGCGGCGGTAGCGGAGACACCGTAAAGAGAAAAGCAGAGGAGACGCGTTGACGCAACGTGGACCTCATAAAGGCGGCGCTATGACCAGTACGACGTTCCCTCGCGGAGTGTTTGCGCCGGACATTAATGGCCACCATAAAGATGCGGTCCGCACCGCTCTGCGGTACTGTCCTCGGCGTATCTGGAGCGTAATTCACCCCAGACCTCTCGTTTTCTAGCTCCGTCAACCGTACAGCAGAGAAAATCTTTCGCCTCTTTTATCCTCGCGCTCACCGTCCGTCGTCCTCCTAGGTTGTCGTGGGAAAGGGTGCGCGAGGAACGTGAGACTTTGCTCCGGTGGCCCGGAACGTATCTTCGCAAGCATCGCCGTGCGCATCCAAGTACCAAGCTCGTTCGCTCGAGATATTTTATAAACGAAACATTAATGCATCCCTCAATGCAGGATGGTAAGGAAGTTATTCACGTAAATACCCCTCGGCTATTTAGTTGCACCGACGGAATGGATGACGCGGTGTTGCGATGAGAGACGGAATCGCCGCTCGAGGATAATTTCGCTGACGGGAAAAGTAAACATTCTTGTTGAACGGTTGGAAAATGAAAATTTCACGAATCAGTGGAAGGGAAAACGGGAAACGGCGAGGAAACAGAGATCGACGAAACACGAGAGCAGAGTCGGCATTTATTTGACGAGCAGCGACCGAAACGACTGCGTTGGAGCGCTCTTTCGGTTAGTCAAAGACGAAGGGCTCAAGAGAACTCCTCGTCTCGACACGAATTAGTTCCTTTGGTTTATTTCTCATGCTACACTGGTCTCCCCAGTGTCGAGGGGTGTTCGAGAACCTTGCGTCTTGACTTCGCGTACCGGTACACACACACACACACACACACACACACACACACACACACACACACACACACACACACACACACACAAGCACTTATGTCATATACCTCCCGGGTTCGGTCCGTGAAAGCCTTCGCATTTTCCGGCACATAAACCGTGCTCCCAGAATTCGTTTCACGCCCACGCAGCCATAGTATATTGCACCCTCAACATACTCTACTGTTCAATCGCTCGCCAGTGTAGAGACGCCAAGTGGGAATATTGATATACCCTATGCGCCGTCCAACACTAATTGGAAATAATAATGGCAAAGAAAAATGTACGTCACGAATGCTTGTGTCACTTTTGAAAAGTAATAAATTAAGTAGGACTAATAATTGTATTTGTCGAAAATATGTTGCATACCATCGATACGTTTGGAATGTTTTTCACTATTAACGGCTCAACGTTTAAGTCCTTCAGGCCCTGATTAATTTTTTTTCATACCAGTGCGTTCGTTTTTCTATGGGAAATGATTGTTTAGATTTTGTGTTTAATTTTATTTTACATCTTGGTTTACCATTTTTATCAAGTTGTTGGTATGTGGTGAGTGCTGGATGTTCGCGTCCACAGTTTATTTTTCGTATGAGAAATTAATTAACGAAAGATTAACGTACAGTACATTTATAACCTGAAAATTCTGAGCTTTCCATAATGTGATTCAATTTCACTATAAAATTCCTTTAATTTCAACAACTGAAACATTTTTTTGATAATTGTACGCCAAATTTAATGTGCCAATTATAGCATGAAGATTTTCATCCTGGAAGATTAAATGTATTATTATATTAACCAAGATTGTAATTGATACGAAAAAAGAGTCCCACGAAAAAGATAATCGCGAACGAATCACACACGCAGAACTCAAGTGACGATGATCATTGCTATTTTTCAACCTATGTTTGCAGTCTGGACAATTACGTTCCATCGAGAGCCCTCAAAGTAGAACTTTCAGAGCCTTGTATAAAAGCATCGTAGAATATCGATTGACGGTAATCTCCCAAAGTTTCGTCTTTCGTCCCGATTAGCAATTACACTGCTATAAATGCTTGCCGAGAGTATATTTCAAACTTTATAAATACTGTAATTCAATTTCACCGTAAAAGTCTGCTATTTTTCATGATCGTGATAATTGTACGTTAAATTTAATAAACCGTCAATTGCACAAAAACTTCGACTCCGGCACATTGAATTCACAATGTTTTGAGAACTCCCACCGTACAAAAGTTAGTATACATCAGTTAGTATACAATAGTTAGTACATACATCAGTTCGAAAGTCCATTTGTACGACAAAAAAAAATGTCCACGAGCAAGATAATGACGAAAGAAGAACTTTGGCCTCAATTATCACTTTTACTTTGCAATCCATGTCTTCAACCTGGACAATTACGTCGCATCATGAGCCCTACCAACTAGAACTTCTAGAACCCTAAACAAAAGTATAATAGAATAACGATTGATGTTAATTTCTAAAACTTGGATCGTACATCTTATACAAAAATTATACCAAAGCGATGATAGATAATTTCATCCTACCGAGAATGAAACTCGCGTTCAACGTACCCGCCATTAGCATGTGTCTGGAATCAACGTTGGCGTAGTTGCATGTTCTTTTCCTTCGTCAGCTGCATCGGCGAACACGCAACTGTTTCCAACAGTCAGACCTCTTCATCACGTTGCTTCTGTCGTTAAGATTTTATAGAAATTTTTTTTATTCGTTTATATTCCGCACCAATTTAATTATACAGGACAGGGCGCAATTGCGTGAGAAGCGCGGGGCAGCTTAATGCGAGCGAGCACACGGGACCGTTGACTCGGTCATGTTCCCTTCTTATCGTTGAATTCCTCTCTCAAAGTTCGTCAACCCGTTCATCCCTGTGGCAAAAGCCTAGCGGCAATTCAGTGGGCGATGTTTCTCAACCACAGTGCGTGGAAAATGGCATCAAAGTGGACGCCTCACACTTGAACGTTAATTTTCCATCCTAGCGAACAAATTACAAGCGTCGTTGAAAAATTCCTCGGCCTAGTCCCTTTACGCTCAGCAACCGCGCGGAAAGCGTACCTTTCGTCACTCACGAAGAAATCTACCGACTCGTCGAGAGAGAATCAAAAGCTACGGGCGAAAAATATATTTCATAGAGTCCTCGTTATTCATACACGTACGAAATTCACGAGAAAGATCAAGGGAAGACGTTAAATCGTCCGTTCATAATGGGCGCTACACGAGCATCCGAGAATTCACTTAAGCGCAACAAGATTCTTCATGACATAGTTACGTATATCGAAACGCGCTCGCGAGTGTACAATCACACACCCGAGAAACCTCAAACATTTACCAAGAGTAGCCGCAACCGCGCGTCGTCCGAGAATCGAGCCGTTTCGGAAAGAGAATTTCCTCCACGTTCCACATAAATCGCTTCCGACCCTTCCGAAAGAGTATTTTCTAAATTAGTACAAGAGTGCGAAGCGGTGCCGAGAGAGCCGCAGGGACTGCGGCGTTAGTGGGTGAAACGTAATAATTAATTGTGGCAGGGGAGGGTTGGGACGGGCGCTCGGCCGGGGGTGCCACGGGCCGACCATACGGCGATGAGCTCGCGGGGATTGCTGCGGAAACTATTTCCAGTGGCGTCGAGTTTCTCCGCGGGGTTGGATGACATTGACGCCGGAGTACATACCTATTGGTAGGTAGATAGGAAGCGGCGCAGCGGTAACTGCGCCGCTGTAAAAACGTCGGTGTGTTGCGTGTCGGCATCGCCCGCCACCACCAGTTGCTGGTTTCTGGGTCGTTGAAGAGCTAAGCGACTCGCGGCTATCACGGAGAAGCAAGCTTGTGTAGCACACGTGCGCACGGGGTTGGCGACGGTGGTGGAATGTGCAGAGAGGAAACGCGCCATGGAACTCCGCCACTGCGGCCACTGACGAAACCAACGTTGGTAACTCTCTCGCTCTGCTGGGCCGAGGCTAAAGGGGATGAACGACCAAACGGGCGAACCCTCTGATTGAGAAACGACTTCCCGGTGACGGACGACTTTCTTGCACGCGGGCCCGGATCCACAGGGTCGCCGTTATAGATCGAGCGCGAAATCATCAATCCAAATGTCGCGCGCAGTACCGGAAGCGGAAGTGGTACGAGAATGCGATATGTACCGCTTTTGACACGTAACCGTACCTTGTTCTGAAGTTGATACGAGGTTGATTTTCAAATCTGATATGAACTGCTTCTCGGGCTGCCTCACTTCTGATTGAAAAACAGGACCTAAAAATCGGAAGTGAAGTATTTTCGGTGTTGGGTCATTTTCGGTCGAAACATGAGACTTGCAAACCAAAAGTAACGCAATTCCGGTGTGATGTCTTGTTTGAGTTGAAAATAAGTCTTTCAAAACGGAAGTGATGTCATAACGAAATTCTTTAACTTTTTTTTTAAGAGGCAGTGGTGTAGTAATAGTATCAGGTACTTTATTAGAGCTGGAAGGACGTTGGATTCGCTTAACCTACCTACTTCGGTAGAAGAAAGACCAATATGACGTTTTGGTGTAAGCCAACCGATGTGAGAGTAACGCTGTGCCGTTTCACCAGCTACGAACGAATTCCGCCTGAGTAGTTTACGGATATTAGCAAAATATTCGCGTTTTGCCAACATCACACGATTGCCCGATATTTTTTCTCCTATTCGACCTATTCCTTCTCTTCGTCGCTTAAGATCTCGGCACGCCAGTCTTGAACAATCAGGCTGCGACCATCCGGAATTCATTTCCCGTGCACACGAGACCATCAAGCGATCGAGAAATGGGGAGTGACGAAGCTACAAGCTTGGGCTACTGGAAGGGGCGAGAAAACTGTCGTGTTTTCCGTCTCTCCGCGTGTGCGACTCCATCCGAGCGACAAACTCTCTCGCGTCCATTTGTCATTGTGGTAACAGAATCGTTCGAGCGGTATACAATTTTGTCGCTGTCAACGCGTTCCAAACGACGAGCCGAGATAATCGATGGAACTTTACTGCGTTCTACATATTCATTTTGTGATTCAGATGCGCCATCGTTCACGCATCTGCGCGATCGGGACGTGTGCTCGGGGGCGCGCCCTTGTTCAAAACGAGCGTGTCCCGTTGGCGGAACTTTGAAAACAAATGCCCACGCTAACTTGAGATACGTAATTTCTCTCACATTCGTATGTTCGTTGCAAGCATTGAAAAAAGATTTAGCTCTCTCGAGAAACTCGAGATAATACGCACTCCTACTTCTTTGGTATTTTACGACCTCGCTTAAGCGCTCTGCCGTTATGTATCGCGGGAACAAGCTATTATAATTCTTTTTTGTTTTACTCCTCTAGCCAAGATGAGCGGTTTACTGGTCGGAAATGAGAGCCAGGTGACGATAATATTTTCCCAAGAGTGAATTTAAGAAGTTCAGTGTGTCGCGCGACGGATTTCGAGAACGACTTATTCTGTGTCAGCAAACGGGTGGACGATACGTCCTTCTAAATTTCAGTCGTCGTGTATACTTTGCTTCCGAGATTCCTCTTTCCGCGTTTGTTTATCGCTACATTAAAATATACAACTGTTTACCTAACAAATGGCCACGTTGTAAACCTGTCAAGGGTTCGCCGACCCGACAGTATAAAGTAAAGCCAGCGGCTGGGCTCGTTCGAGAGATTAAGAGAAGACCTGGAAAGAGCTCGCGCAGCGCGGTATAAGCTACACAGAAAATGTTGCGTTGTTACGGAGTTCGTGTTTTTGGTCACTGCAGCTGCCCCATTTCGATCATTCGTTCCGGCTCATCACTATACCTCTCGTCGTTCACTTTATCTACGTCTTTTCGTTTCGAAGCTATATGCGTGTTAAGCTCCGAGGTGGAAAGAAGCCGAATTTTTCCTCTCCTCCTTCTCCGCCCCATCGACTGTGTGAGCTTCTCCGGAGACGAGAAGAAGCGTCGTTCGCACTCGGGCGTTTCTGATGCGAGGGAACGAGCAGGACCGAAGGAAAAATCCCAGTGACCACATAATTTACGGAAAACTATCCGTGCAGTTAGACAGCCCCGAAATCCATTGGCCAATACGCCCACGATAGATATCTCATCACCTCCCCGGCGTCGTGTCCTTTATTTTTTTCCTTTTATCGGTGTAAAAAATCTCGTGTTCCACGCAACGGACGAGTCGATGGGACTGCAACGTCCCCGTCTTGCGAGTCTTTCATCGGTAGGCATTGCACGACCTGACCATCGATGTCCTATCTTCCAGGATCCCTCTAGAAAGAGCGGGAGGAATCCATGAAGAGTACGATTTCCATCGGCTTTGGAGACGAATAGATAAAGCGGGTGAACACGAGAGCGGCGAGAAAGAAGGGAACACGACCGGAGTGAACTAGAGACGAGAGAAAAATGATCGCAACACGACTCTTGGACGGGGATTTTGTCGTCGAGGCGGAGTCGTGCACCATGCAACGCAATGTTCCGCGGACACGCGTGCGTCGTTGAAATCTTAATGCCCTCGCGAAGTTGAGGAGAAACAGCCGCGCTGCAGCGAGAAACGTCTCGTTGGTTTCTCCGAGATGAGCTCGTGGTATCGCCCGGCAGGACTCACAGCGGCCCTCGTCGCTGATGCTGAAATACAAGCTAATGCATCGACAACGGCTGTCGGAGTGTCGAGTGACAGTTTCTTTATGGCTTCCTCTCTCTTTCTCTCAAGAAGCACCAGCGTTCGGCTCGTGTAACAACTTCGTACCGACGCTCGCTGTTCTCTCACGCGTTCGACCATTCTTTCTATCGGGAAATTTAGAAACGATGGGTGTACGCCTCTCTCTATGGTCGATGACCGAACCGAAGTTATCCTTAAAGTCGCGATATCCTCACATTTCATAACCGAGCGTACTTTTATCGCCTGTTTGAACATTAAACGTCGACTATTTAGCAAGTTGTCGGCATGCAAGTTTTAGTGCTACGTAGACGGAAAACATGTCGTTTAAATTATTACCCCTTAAATAATTGATAAAAATTTCGTGGCTTTTTCACATATATTCTGTGCTTTGCGGATGCTTTAAGGTTGCATTGATTATTCCAACGGATGGTGGTAGTGGGTTCAATGTAACTCCGAACAGAGAACAGATAAGGATCGATAGTATTTACCTCATGAGGCTGTAATATAGTAATCCGGAATCAACGCTAAAAAACGTATGTCAAAAAGTATTCCGCATACTGGCAAATGTTTATATTAAAAAATCTTCACTAAAGAAAAACCCCAGAAGAAATATTGCCATTCCATAACTAGTTTCGAAAATTTTTCAATTTTTTAGAGAATTTGTATAAGCTACAATTTCACTCCTAAGATCTCTCAAGGAATATAGTAATTATTAGTAGATTCTTCTTTCGCTATGCCCGAAATTGTATTACACATGCAGTTGTATCCTAATTTTTTTGCCATTGAAAATCAACGCTGGCGATCGATTTGTATACCTCTTTCGTATCATCGATACGCGAGATTTAAATTCAAAGAATTTTTTTGGCAAAGTCAAAAGATGATAAAGCAACGGACAAAAAAAATTTCTTCTTTGTCGTTATCATGTTGCCTAGCATAACGTTACCCTGCCGTAATTCCCTGCTGACCTGCTCATTCCTCGATGTAGATGGAAGAGACACTTACGAACAAATTGGATCGAAGTAGGAATCGGCTCGAAAGGGTCGAAGGACGAGGAAAGAGGAAGGGTAACGATTCCCCGCCGAGGGCAGACAGGCGGAACAAACGTCCCGAGAAACACGAATGGTCGCCGTGTATGCGATGCATTCTGTGTACGACGGGGGTTGATCCGGACACGTTGGTATTAAGTGTATATCGCACACGTATTCGAAAATGGTGTGTACATATGAGTCTCGATACGTTTGCACGGGGAGAAAGTAGTGAGAGAGTAAGTGAGCGACCAAGTGAGTGATGTCCTTCACCCTCTAGTCTGCGTACAGCTTGGCGAACTTCTTAGCCTCCCGTGGGGTGTAGAGGAAAGGAAGGGGAGAAGTGAGGAGGAGCAGAGTGATGTATGGGCCAGCGATTGCACGCAGACTTTGACTATAAATCCCCGCAACTAGCCTCTCGCGCGGTCTGGCAACCCTCTGCGAGAACACGTCCACCCAGGACCACCCTCGTCGTTCACCCCCTGCACCCCTGATCGTGAGAGAAAGAGAGACCAGCGTGCAGTACCACGGACGACGAGGATGTTATTCCTTTTTTCCCTTACGGATAGAGTCCAGCAGCAGCGCCGGTAGCTTTATGTATGGCGAAGGGGCCAAGTCGAGGGTCTGTGACGTGGGCTGATTCGTAAAAAATATGCAGACTTTCCCTGCGGATTCATCGGAAATGCGAGAAATATGGTCACGGAACTACATCTCGTTTTCGGTCGCGACCCCTTTAATGGCCGAGGAAAGACGATGGAGGGGCCTCCGTGGATGAAAAATTGTCGGACTTTCGTGCAATAACCGAATCGAAAAACATCAATGTATCATGAGTTGGGAGAGTATAGAAATTTTAACATCGGGTTGAGTGTTGAATTTTATACGCTGACGATGTAACACATCAATAACTGTCGGGTTCTTCATCGTTGTTTGGCAATCGTTAAATGTCGGCCATTCACGGTGATTATCGTCAACCGTCTGTGTCTTGGCTTAACGTTTTTTGATATTTTACAATTTGTGAGCCTCGGAAAACCTCGTATGCGCGGGAGCTTGAGAACTAAAAGTTCCCGGTGAACCGAGAGTTAACGGATGTGTCGATGGTTTCTTAAACGGAGCTGCGGCTGAAGCACACATACCATGTGCACCGAGCGAGCCCTCTTCGGCGTCGACGGCAAAGAGGTTGCAGGGAGGAGCACAGGCGTACCGCCGCTAAAAGCTCGCATAAATCTCGTCGCCGCCCTTTCTATGCTCTTTCCACGTGCTCGAATATGGCGCAGGACTGGTCCAGCTGCACTTTGTTGATATTGGTTTGCTACGCGCGTTGAACCGATATCGAACCGATGAGAATGCCACGGCTCGAAGCAATGAAGTTTTGACTGGTGCGTTAAACCTTCGACAATAGTTGGTTGCGAAACTTATCCAGTACCAAAGATGCTATGCTATCACGAGTCCACGAAGGAAGAACGAGGGATTGTCCGTAAAATTCCTTTGCAAAAAAGTATGGGACTATATTCGTGATTAAAAACTGTACAATTTTTTCCTTTGGAACATTCCTTAACGGTGTATAATTTTGGAGTTACGAGCAAAAATGGAGATCCGCCAATGAGACGCATCGACGAAACGCGCGCCATCTGTCGGGCAACGGTCCTGTTGACCAAAGTTGAACTGCACGTAACACAATAAATAAGTAATTCGCGAGAATCTTTCTAATGGAAAGTTTCCTCATTTTTTAACCGTGAATCTGACCTTATATTTTTTCGACCTTAGATTTAGGACAGGTATAAACATTTTTTTCTGAAATGAAGTCGCATATCCCCTACCTTGATGCGTTTTAATTCATCTCACCCCTTCACGAAAGATGGTTAAATAAAATGTTTCAATTTTCATTCAGTTATCAGAGATTCGAACGCACTTTAAGCCTAATCGGAACGGAGATATTCGTGCTTATGTTCCACCTACCGTGTGGAACTACAAAGATACCGCGCAAATGACAAATCGATTTATGTTTGTTAGATCTGAGATGTTGCTGTCAACACCTACTGACCTTCGTCTCCGCTCCAGGCATCAGCTGCCGTGAGGATCAAACCATTACTTCTCCCGGTCGGAAGGGAGTGGATCAGGAATGAGCGAGAAACGTCGACCTGCGGATCTTTCTGAACCACACGGATTTCCGTAACTTGGTGGCGGAGGTTGGCCCACGGAGAGCAAACGGCTGAGAGAAACGGGATGATGAAGGTGGCCGGTCTCGGGTGATGGATGGTCGACCTCCGCCCTCCGACAGCCGCCCATTAGTTCCTATCCGACGTTCCTGGCACCTTACGCCCTCTCACACCGATGCGCACACAACCACACTCGCGCTCATACATTTTCACTCGGCGTGTCCCTTTCCTTATTCGCCAGGACTTAGGGAGAGTCTGACAATTGTACGTCCTTATAGCCAATCGAAGCATCTGTTTTCTCATTTTGCCAGCATTCCAATTACATCAACAATTGAAACAACAGATCGTCGTTCATTCTAGGGTAAAGGTGATGAATACGATCCGCTCCATATGTCACGGATTTACGAATAAGTGAAGGCAGGTCATGTTCGCCACGTTCAACCTGACTGATTCAGTGGCAAAGTTCCCGATAAAAATCATCATAACGATGACAATCACCACAACTGAATCAACGTACTGTTTTCGAAACTTTCATTCGAAATTTTCAATGGGTCGGGGACTCACGAGAAGATTATCTGTATTAATTGCGTTAATTATAACGGCAATGGGTAACACGAGGAAAATCGTTGTGACAGGTACACACCGCTGTGGCTGTTAGTGAACACAGCCCCTTTAGAAACTCTGGACCCGCGTGGCATTCAGCATTGTGCAAAGAGGCAGACGGATGGGCAGTTTCATTGTCCGCATTGTGCCAGCAGCGGTGTTCGCTCTGCATCCGGAGCTGTCCGACGATCGAGCAGACGGGTGTCACCAGATAAACTTCAACGTCAATCGTATATAGCCTCGCTTGTACACCAGGGCAGCAGCAGGAATCCGCCAACGCCGTGGTCGCACGTGCTATTCAATTTTCAATATATTTCACCGCTCGATAGGACGGAATTCTGCGGAATCACGAAGTGCAGCGTTTATGTGTGAGTGATTGACGCGGTGCCGATCGAATACGCTTTGCTCGCTCCGCGCTTTTTTCGTTCCCTCTGGGACCTCATCGCCGATACACCGCAGAGTATTTTACCACAGGTGATAGGCGAAATGCATCACAGGGATTAATTATCAATACTTAAGTGATGTGCTGACAAAACGCTCCAAAATGTCTACCAGGGATCGTAGACGAATTTTATTGATTTACAATAGTACGATATAATATTGTTTTTCACATTATACGTTTCAAGCCTTCAATATCGACGATACGTACAATTGGATTAAACTGATTAATTTATTTCTACAAAAATATGTGACTCAGAAATTATATGAGATTATACGAAGTATGAATTATTATACGGAAATGTACGTTTCCGTACGCTTTTTATTAATCGTTTCAAGTATGAAACGAACATTGTGATGAAACTGATAGCCAACCGTAAAAGCTGTTGCCCATGCGTTACACATTGCGTCTGTCGTGCGTAAAGCGCAGCATGAGAAAAAAAAACGGCTATCGGCGATTGAATGTCGTTTCTTACCGGTATAAATTATCATAATCGAGATAGAATTTCCATGTCGCGTTTAACACACTTCGTGGTTCGACATATGTTACGTCGCAATATTAACGCTCAACGCGCTCATTCCCGACCTCGCTGTGATAATATTGCTCTCGCCGTGTACTCGCATCAAAAGCGCGTTGTCGATGGCGGAGAGACACTTAATTTCCGTACTCACATCGATTCATTAAAACAGCACTCTACGCGACTGCGGCTAATAAAACTTTCGAGAGGTCCTCCCCTCGTGTGTCTAATCGCACAATGATAAATGGCACGAAGCAAATCAAAGACAAACAACGTGACTGGGCGAAACCTATGAATAAACATTGCTCGTAGTTTGTTAATAACTCCGACGTGATGCAAATAACTCGGAGCCTGTCACCGCGAGTGAATTATGACGCTTGAAAGAACGCCAAGCAGTCGTGTCCACTCGCCCGAGCTTCAATACCCGAGACGATTATTGCCGCTCGTCCGATATAAAGAAAAAAATAATCTATAGAAAAAAAGAAAAAAAGGATCGTCAATCACTGTCCACCTAGCATCATTCCAAGAACAATAATCTCTCAGGCATTCTGTACTATTATCGACGATACTAATAATCGTCACGATCCGTCGGTTGGATATCTTATTTCACCACCGCCTCCGCACGCACTTTCCGCCTTCAACGACGGCAACGACGTCCGCCGCTGTACCCACGAGCCATAAATTTCAACATTTCTATCTTTCTCTCCCTATCACCCACTCCCCTCGCTCTCTTCCCGACTTAATAATTCGATATTTATTTATTTTTTTTCCATTTCTTATCTCCACGCTCGTAAAGTTTACCTCACTTTACCGACGAACGGTATCGATATAAAAGTCACGAGGCGAGCGCAGGCCAACACGCTTGCGACGGTACAGAATGTATCAGTACAAGCGGGGATCGTCGGTTGTTAAAACGATTCCCGCGAGTCCTCGGCGTCGTGGCAGGACTTATCTCGAGGTAATTCCCGATAAGGTGCGTGCGCGGAGAAAAGCTTTGGGTCCGAGAAAGAACGAAATTGAGTGAAGTGAGGCGAATGGAGCGAGAACATAACGCAATATTCCTCGCGTCTCCGTAAAGTCACTAAAGCTCGATGCGGATAGCTTATTGCCTCAGTCCCTTCTCTCGCGTCCGTTGTAAATCGGGTGAGCATGTTCTTTACAAAATAAGCTGTTGCAACCGATTAAGTGCGAAGATAGAAATGCGACGAGGTATCGTGGAGGGAGAGACGCGGTGCCGGGGCATTATGCAGAGTTTTGTCCTCGTTCCCGTTGTACCGCGGAAGAATTCCGCGCGCCCACGGTTGCTCGCCCGGTCGTTCAGATAAAACCGATCATAAAAGATGTCAACCCATTCGCAGAGAGGTTGGAAAATACACTGGCCGTTTTGCAGCATCTGATTGGCTTAATGGTGCTTGCTATCTACTCGTAAATACCCACCGATGCGCCATGCGAGAGAGTCGTTCTCCTCTCCTCTCGCGTTCCCTTTTCACTCTTTGCCTTTTGCCTCGTTCCGTTCGGGCCACATACGTTTCGTGTGTACGTAAAATACACTGTACGAGCAACGTTTCGTACCCTACACACACACACACACACACACACATACCCGGGGCAAGTGATCGCAGTTCGCCGCGAGCGTTTACGTTCAGAAACGGCTCTAGCAAACGGATTAAAAGTGCACGCTGCCCGCGGTACCGCGCGGGGTATATACGAAAGGGCAAGCCATCGGCGACCCGAGAAAACGACTTCCGCGATCGTTCGCGTTCACCCGGGGTCGGCAGAGAAACTGCCTAGAATTTATATACCTATATGTATGTGTGTAGCTCTTACGTTTCGCTGGACTAACGCACGTGAGCTTCCTCCCCGGCTATTTCTCCTCCGTGTATCTGACTATAACACGTCATAACGGCGGTAGGATATACTTTTCCCCTGGCGCATTCACCTCCCGAGACGTAAATCGTTTCGCGAAACGGCCGACTTTGACTCCACGACGATATGTTTACGAACTTCCCAGAGTGCAAAGCGAATGAACGACCGCCCCGTCTGGCCTCTTTCCATCCTTAAAATCGGCGTGTGTTACGCGTGTTCCCTAGTACTTTGTAACTTTATTATAGAGCCTGTGTATTACCGTGTCCGACGTAATATAACGGGAAATTTGCGTTGCGAGGATGCGAATTTCGAGGGAGTGAGAAAGATTAATTGGCACCCGATGAGATATCGTTGTCTCGAAACGATCGAAGATATCCGGTCCTTCGCAATTTCACAACCTCGACCCCTTCCATTCTCATTAATGAGTTTGATACACGAGGACGAGGAGGTATTTTTATTCGTCGGGCCACCATGCGCCGATTTTCGGAACGGCGGCCGCGAGACTTTCGCGCCGGTAAGTTTATCGGTGGTAAGTCGGAGTCACGATCAGCCGGCGGTGTAATAAATTTTGAAGGTTAGCGGGAGAAATAAGATGGCACCGATGAGAGAAAAACAGCTCCGAGCCAGCGTGTTTGCAGTATGTCAAACGTTTATAGTAAAGCCCGGATGCTTTTATTGTCGGTTATATCGGCTACGCCGCCGTTTGGCAGACAAAGTAAAAAAAAATACTGTGATGAAAGAAAGTCATTTCCGTTTTGAAAGTGGTACTTTTAAACCAGAAGTGACGTTACGGAAAAAGATTTCCAAAAATCTTATTGTCATTTCTGGTTTAAAAATCTCATAATCTGTTCCGAAGTGACGTCATACGGAAAACATCACCTTCGGTTATAAACTCTCATTCGATGACCGGAAGTGAGTTCATGGCGGAAGTATGTCACGAGGCATGTAGAAATCTGATTTTATTTTCCACGAGTAACATCACGCCGAAAATATGTCCTTTTCGCTTCGAAAACCACCTTTTTACTGGAGAAGAGACAGTGTCGAAGGTACGTTACGTTCGCTTTTTCCTCCATTTATGGTATAAGACCTGAGGAATTACGTCGAGTGCAGAAATCATTTGCCCTGCAATGATATTCTTTTATCAACGGTAAATCTATGGTCAACGTTCCGAGAGAGTTTTTCCATCGTGAAAATTTCTCAAGTGAGACAAATTTGAACAAAAATCATCGCGCGATAACGAAATTGACTATGGTAGCAGAAAAAAGAAACAAAAAAAGTCAGTTCAACGTTACGGACACCGAAGGTTTGTGAGAGCCCGCGTCCGCGTGAAGATCGAGTCTCATTTCTCGCCCAAACGACGATAGTTCGAGGATTCTTCGTCCCGAAGCTGTGGGTCGCTCGTAATCGGCTCGAGGAGGAGCCCGGCAGGATCGATCGTCGAATTTCTCGTTCGTCGGTGGTGCTGCGACACGTCGCGAAAGGAAGAACGAAAGTACGATGAACGAGATGCGATAAAGAGAGTGAGACGGGCGGTCGATCGAGGGACTACGGAGAGCAAAGCCAACCGAAGCGCACCGGTCCCGAAGTGATTCGAGGCTGTCGCTCCTATTCACGCTCGTGACTTATCACACCGTCACTATTGAGCGACGTTTACGCGCCACGACGCCCCTTCGCTTTTGCAACTATGCATCCGCGCTCTCGGCTCTCTGTTCACCGTTAACGCTGCGATTTTCATTTTTTTTTTCTTCCCATTCTCTGATATAACGTCGTGACGACGAGGACGATGGATACGCCGCTCTGTGACGCGCGACAAAAAGAAACAAAGACGAAGAAAAAGAGGAACAAGCGAGAGGAGCGGACCGTCGTTTGTGCTCCTTCGCGTGCGAAGAACTTCCCGACTCTTGAGCCTCCGTCGTAATTAAAGGACGGCATTGTAAGAGAGGCGACGAGAAGAAGAAGGTGCAGAAAAAGAAGATGGCTGTACAGGTATATGTGGTCCGCGGTAACGTAGCCATATACCGACCGCCGGATAGCCCGGAGCTCTCTTCGGGGCTTGGGCAACAAATGATTAACAAGCGAGATAAAAAGCGGGACACGATGTTAATGCGGCGTAACGAGCCGAGAGACCCCGTCGTGTCAGGCACAGCAGCTCACGACAGGGTTGCGACGCTCTACCGAGTCACGGTATACTACGCTATACGTTCACGGAACACACTTGCATATATGTGGATACATATATCTGTCCATATACGCCATAGCCTGTATAACGCCCGCGACTCGGCGCGACGAGACGCACGAGGGAAAGACGAGTTTCCGTCGAATAATTGTATCCGATACCGATCGAATGAGCGCGGCACGAAGCTCAACCGGCATTTTTTTTTATGCCGAACACACACGCTCAAACACACCTGTTTATCTCACTCGCGACTATACCGTACGAGAGAGGAACCTAAATGTCTAGTATACTGCTCGCAGGTGAAACGTTGAAATTTCCCAATGCGCTCGCGTTCTGTCACTTTGTGCTGCGATTTTTTTTTTATGCGGTATTTGGACAATTCCAGCTGTGTCGATTTTTCAGATCGAGATTTCATCGCCTGTGACGATATACAAATTTTAGAGGTTCCTCGAATATTCCGGCGATCAATGCTGCGCTGATGTCTTTGAAGCCAGTCATTTACTAACGGCTCGGCTAAGGCAGGTAGGTGTATATAAATTGGGCCGGAGGAGAGATAATGAGCGGGTTGTATACCGAGGGTGCGCGCGTATGTAACCACGTGTTTGTGCCCCGACGGTCGGGTTATTGGCCCGGGGATTCTGAAACGGATTGACTCGTTTGCCACTCCAATGAACCCGATTCGAAGGATTCCTCTAATTGAAGGATTACACGTTCTCCCCGATGCAAATACACCCGACGTGGTTGTCATCCATGAGATGGCTCGCCAACTTTGGCAACGAGATTTAGTAAAAATTTTTTTAGAATTTTAGCCTCCACTGACACAACATTGTTGTTTTGCTAGAACTGAAGAATATTCTACTTCACTAAGCCAATTACATTTCTCGAATATGAGACGGGTGGGACTTATCGCTCAGTAAAGCGCAATGATCGTCATTGATCTGTCCGCATGCGCAGTAGTGTTTTATTACTCCCTATTGAATAAATTATAAACTCGTTTGTCTATGTTCAAATATACAAACCTGTCACCTTATGTACCGTGTTAGGAAAAATCTTGCTTCCTTTACTTTTGTTTGTAAAACTAGCGCTGGATAATGAGAGCGGAAAATTAACGAAAAATTGTTGACCCTCCTGGATAACAAGGTGTAAAGACACTTTTTTTTTCTGTCGACAGTGTAATCTAATATTTTTCTCGTCTCGTCGTCAGTCGCGAAAATCTTCCCACAGCGCAGAGACATCAACGTAAAACTCCTTGGACTCCCGTGCAGCATATATTTCTGTAATCAGTCATTATATTTTGCAGCTATTAGGGTATCTCTGTGTCGTTCGAGCTCGTGAATTCACCGGCATCCCCCGCTCGATGCAACTCCATGCCCCATCACGATTTCCAGTCACGCCTAAAATACTCGCAGGCGTCGAGAGACGTCGAGGAAGAGGGAGCGACCGGGGGGGGGCAAACGAGAGAACCGCGGGAGAGTTTAGCCAATGCTGCGTTGTTATCGCGATGTCACTCCAGTTAGCCGTGCGGTACGAGCAGACGTCGAGCCGAAGTGACATTGATGTATCGCTGCACTTTGTCTCTCTGTCGCGCATGGACGCTAATCAATGTTAAAGCACGTGACAAGGGAACTAACTTATTTCGAAATGGCGTACAGCCGAGTGCCCCGGGTATGTACACCGCAGCTCGGTAGGCCGAGGGAGAACGGGGGACGAGCGCGGCAAGGAATCCGACGGCATTTTAGTACTTTCTAACATACGGGACAGGACAACTTCTCGACCCTCTCTCATACACAGAAGTAACAAACAGGCGTCAACGGAGTATGGAATTTTAACGTCGTTCGCGACGTTCACGCACAGCTGCGCGCGTTATAACTCATAATTTTATCAACCGGAATTTCTCGTTCTCGAATCGTATGACTCGGTTACTCCCGTCTTCGCTCCGCGTCAGCATCGGCCTCACCGGTAGAGGAAACTAACGACCCTCTTTGATCGTTGCCTTCCGTCTCCAGCATCGACTACCCACCCGTTATCTATCACCGCGGAACAACCTGAAGCACTCCTATTAAAGATGGTTCGTCACTCAGTTAACGTATGTGATCAACGTTGGCAACGGCAACCGACGCATATCTGGTCGACTGCAGTTCGGCTAGGATTCGCGATCAGTCATCCGAGGTGTTCGATTCACTGGAATCTTCGATGAGGGCGAGGGTCTTGATTAATTCGACAAGTTTGTCAACAAGCCACTGCTCTAGGGCTGCGCGTACGATTGATCTCCAGCGTGGTTGCATACGGTACCCTGACTTGTACGTCGGTCGGTTGTTAGGTGAATGGAGGACAAGGAACGTGTGTATTGGTAAACGGAGGTAGCGCTGGGTGGTAGGCAACGTTAACCCCGTGGCCCAAGTGAGCGGGCACGGTATAATTTACAGAGTGTCGCTGGTACGGTGTGTTAATCGCGTAACACGCCGCTAACGAGCCGAGTATGTTTAGTCTGGGAGCTTGCTCCCACACCCCACAGTACGTCCGCCCTCCCGTCACCCGAAGCACCGTGTAAACCCAGTGAGCCAACCCTGCGAGCAAGCTCTCCTCATATTTCCCGCTAATTGCCGGCATCTAATCTCCCCCGAGCCACCAAGGAGGCTACCAACCACCTCGCATCCGTTATCGGGGTTAAAGTTGTCGCGCACACTCTCCTTTCTCACACAGACGATCGCCGTATACACGACGCGCTTCTTGCCCTCTCCCGCTAACAGGCTCCTCCGCTAATTTAACGTCTTTGCTTTTCCGGAGCGTTCTTCTTCTTCCTCCCCGCGAAGAGCCTCATCGGATGGAAAAATAAGTAGGATCGAAAGACACAACTTCGGTACGACGAAGATCAAGATTCGCGTTCTCGTTTGTCAAAGAAACGTTGGAATAAGAACACTTAACTTAGCGTTCTGCCACACAGTAATATTACCTGTATGTGATTGATCAGTTTTTTTTTCAGCGTCCTTATAAAAAGCTAAAAAATTTGCATTCATGGGTACGGTTTGTGAAGTCTGTTCGAAAAGTCTCTCCAACATATGTCCAATCTCTTTAAAAAAGTTGCGATTTTTCACTAGCTATTTCACACATCAAATAACTCGAGACCGGCAATTGCTAGAGGTAGTTATTTTATTAACGCGTGTAACCGGAATGGTATGATAATTTTTATCTACTGAATCCTCAAAGTTTTTGATTTTTGAACGTCTCGATTGTACGTTATTAAATTCTTATCGATTCGATTGATACACGAGGTCGACACATTTGTTCATTCTCATTTCCAATCTACGTCAAACTAGCAATGAAAGCAATTTTTTTTTTTCAATGCCGTCTAACAGTGATAAACTTCACTTTTAAGCTAGCTTACTTAATTCTCGTAACACTCCCACTGCAAAAACACTTACACCTCGCCGTCTAAAGCGTTTCCGGTGTTCGATAGACAAGATAAGAATATATTCATGGGACACTTGTGAATATTCTTGAGCCAAAGAAATCTCAGCGGGAGCATAGATATTCCGAGGAAAATCCTTCGGCACTTGGGTCGCATTATCAGCTTTTCTGGTGTAAAAGATCAGGCCCGATGTTACACACAGCACTTTCTCGGCCTCTCTCTCTCTCTCTCCCTCTCCCTCGACAGTACTACAGCCGCAATGGTATTAAGAGATGACAAACGCGAGAAGCGTGTGCACGTGAATAAGGAGAGTGTTAGCACCCACGAGTGTCAGAAGAGCGGAGGACGAAGAGGCCGTCGAGAATAGTCGTAATAGCATAGTAGGCTGCGGCTACTGCCGCGCCGTCAAGCGAGGAGCTTCGGGGATACACGCGAAGAAAGAGAAGATGCCCGCGGAGTTGCCTCGCCACGGAGATAAGAATATCGTTGATTTAGAGTCAGACTCCCGCTGAGCTGCCATGAAGAATCGAGTCGGGGTAGCATCAGCCACCCCGGAGAATGATTGGTTGCGTGTCATTTACCAAGCTGCAACACGCAGAGAGACGAGGGAGAGAATTGGCCCGATTCACCTCCCACTCATCCGTGCAGCATCACATCCTCCTTTCCGATGTACCGAACTGTCCTCTCAATCGACGAAACAACTCAAAGGTTCATTCGCTCCCATCAAAAATCTGGCATTCAATCGGGTCTCAGAGTCTTCTGTAGTAGAAATGAGACACGGGACCGGTACCGGACAACGCCGTGCCAATACTCGTCCGGCGGTTGCACCAAGACCCCAAGAGTTTTCGTCGCTTGGCTTCCCGGCACGTTCTGTAGTCGCGACTTTCACGATCCGCGGTACGATGACTGAGATAAATCAACGTCACGCTGCAGACAGCGGGGAAAAGAGGGTGATCTCTCCCTCGGAGTGGTACGGTAATTACTCGATTGTATTTTCGTAACGAATGGCGATAGTCTAGGTGTCGGTGCAGTGTCCATAAACAAGACGGCGGGGTGAGAAAGAGGCTGGCGTTCGAGGTGGGCGATGGAGTGAGACACGGGAGAGCGGTTGAACGCGAGGTACCCGTCGCGACGCCGAGGCAAAGGGGGGCATTAAAGACAAAGTGTCGAGTGTAGATGTAGCCCCGGGCAGCTCTCGCGAGCGCGGGTGACCCCCGTAGTTGCGTGGCGGAAATTAATGAGCCGTCGTAAAGACAATTGCCGGTCGTTAGTCACGCAGTGTATATCCACCGCATATACGTGTGCGATCCAGGCTAGCTGACTGGACGCTCTCTCTGTCTCTCACTCTCTCTCTCGAGAAGTGGCGATGCCGCGTCGAGGGTACGGCGCGAGTTCCTGAGGCCGCGATGGCTCGGAGGAGCAACTAAAAAATACATATATATATAAGTACACGCGTCCAGGTTGGTCCCGTGACTTACCTACACGGAGAAGTGGCTTGTATTAGTGACGACACGTATACTCGCGAGACTGTACACAATTACGTATCTCCGGTTGTACGCCCGCGGCGAACGAGCCGTCTCTCGCGCGCGACTCGGTAATACCGAACGGGTTGTCGGTGTCCGCCCGAGTAAATCTATAAATTCTCCCCGGTGGATATAATTATCCGTACATATATAATTACGGCGTCGGAGCGCTCGTTAATCTGCACCGGGCTTGTTATTAATTGCCTCGTACGCCAGCGTGGAAGGCATTGAGCTTTCCCGGTTGGGATAGGCTTGACGTCGGTGCCCCACACGTGCGTGTGCGCGCTACACGAGAAGAACCACCGAGGGCGCGCGTGCGTCCACGCGTGTGCGAAAGACCGAGCGAGAGAGCCAAGAAACTTCATAATTGTACCGTTAGAAGTGCCCGCGCAAGTAGGCTCTCCGCTGCCGCGGATTTTATCGGCTCCGCCGGTCTTCGTCGTCCTTCTCGTGTGTTCTACGCGTGGGTGGGGATCGACACGATCTTTCGCAACGATCGACAAAGAGCGCGATTATACCTCTCCATCGGGTCCGAGTTCCGGGGAGGCATCAGCGAGATTCTCTCTCCTACTCGCGCCAATCGATGTACTCGTCGATCGTAAAGCTGAGATAATGCGCTTTAGGATCTGCGTGGAAGGCAGCGCGAGTGACGTGGATGGCAGCCAGAAATAAAGGAGACGCTGCGGGAAAGACGACGAACAGCTCGATAGAGCCGGTAATCGATGATTCATGCGAAATTATAGGCTTCACAGCTGAAACGTGATCGATGTATCAATTACAGTTAATAATTAATTCACTGCTACGGATAGCCGCAGTCTATTTTTATAGATATATTCTGCACCGTAGATTCTATCGCGTGTCCGTCAGTCCTCGACATCATCGCGGGTCATCGATCCCGCAAACGATGTCGGAGTAGGCCACGAGCGAACGGAGCTTGCTCAAGAGTTGCAGTTGCACAATCTTGTTGCTGTTTTCACATTGTTTCTATTATTGTTCGTCAAATTCATTCCGACTTCCGAATGACGCACTGAGAGAAGGATCTGATGGTAATTACCACATATCTCGTACAAAATCGACTGAATTTTTACGCATGCATACATAAAAAAATTTCATCGATCAAATTCTCAGTTTTTATGCGCGAAATTCTTCGCCTTAATCCACAAGATTGTTACCATTAATCCTCGGAATTTTCGCTATGGCCTCTGGGAAATTTCACGCATAGCTAGAACTGGTGCCAATCCTAATATTACCTGATTGAAATTTACCATGCTACTTTATAGTTTGTCCGATCAATTCCATTCTTTCACCGGCAATGCTACAGGGTCGATTGCCTCGGTGTAGCTCCTGCTTTCTTTGGATATACAGCATCGAACGATTCGAGAATAAGGTATAATACAATGAGTAGAAGATGAGCACAGTCTGGGGTTAGCATCACATGTCGCCACCTTCTCTTCACTGACGATACAACAGCATCACCGATGTACTCTTCACCGTACACGCCATCGGCTAGATCGACCGATAGATCGGTTTGTTAGCCGTCCGTGCCGATCCGACACGATCCCGGTGAGGGGACGAAGCCGCCATAGTTCGCCGCAGCTTCTTGTGTCCCACGCGGACACACGTGTGGGTTCGCAACGCGCCACGACACTTCGACACACAGCGATATCCGATATCCATGATACCCGTCCGAGAGACGTCAACATTTCTGATAACGTCGACATCTCGTTCCTGACGTTGACGACGTCCTCGGCTTATTTACGCAATCATTACCCGTCGTAGAATGCGCGGCTAAGTCGCAATGTTGGGCATGACTCAGAGGGAAAACACGATGAAATCGCAAACTCATGCGGCTAACCGAGATCACAGTGGAAGGAATCGCGAGGGTTTGGAAAGACGCGGAGGGACGTGCATGTGCATGTGTAGGGTGCATCGTCCTTAAATCACCTGTAATCGGCCGCGGCTGCTGCGGCAGAAGTACACACGTGGTGGGCACCGATTAAGATGGACCCGATGCGCCTCTTTACCGCCTAACCAACGATCCCACGATCTACCTCAACGATATCCGAGTGTTCGAAGCGCGAAATCCAAATGCTCGGTTCGTTGCACCAACGACGAGTTTATATCTTCGATTTTTCTGGAACCTCCAGGAGGCACACTTTCAAATCGCAATCACAGCGCTCGTATAGCCAGCTTGCCAACAGTTTTGAAACTATCCGAGCCGCAGACGAGATCTCCAGCTGAGCATTTCGGTATTTAGGATATCATACTACCATCAGCATCGTATTTTTGCATATTATTCCTTCGTATATACATATAGGGTAGAGGAATAATAATTATGTAGATAAGTTTCCCACCGATTCGTGGGAATTCATCGGATCGTGAACTGGCGAGCAATGACTCACTCGCTCGCCCGATAAAGGAACAACGGTATAAAGAGTGGAGGGATTTATTTTGTTGTTTTGGTTATTTTGTCTGGTCGCCCAAGGTTCAAAATCGGAGAAATACCGTTCTCGAAGAGAAAAGGTGGGGCACCGAGAAAATCGTTTGTCAACGCTTGGTAAATCTTTGCGGTTACAGGAATTATTGCTCGCGATGTCGTGCCTTCGGCACCGACGCATCGTGCTCACGGGATTTTCCGCGGAGGATTGTTGTGCGCTCGGGAACACACGACCTCGCCGAACACTCTATTTTCCTCTCTGCTGGCTTGCTCACAGTCACAGCATTAAACTTCTATTCCGAGGGTGATGAATGGCTAAACCCTACTCTCCTCGTCGGCGATGTTGCGCGGGCGCGCGCACACGTGAGTACCGTCGTTTTGCCGCTTTCGCGTCGCTATATTTTTCCAGCTAGCCTAAAAGGGCGATACATTTTTACAACTATGTTACCTCTTACTTTGGCCCTCCGTCGCTATCCTCGTGCGACCAATGATATACGACTAAACTCCAGTTTTCTACGAGACCATACGAGAAAGCGTCTTGTGAGAAACACTTATTTTCTGAAAATAAAGAAGAAACTCTCTGGAAAGGTTTTCCTCCTGCTTTCGAAATCTTATGCTCGCTTGCTTTATTGCACAATAAATAACGTAAGGACTTTCTTGTATAAGATGGAGAGATCAAAATGATTTAAGCCTGCGAGCCAAACGAGAAAAACCGTGCGAGTTTCCTGCGGTTATACTTCCATAGAACCTTGCACTAACACCATCCGTCCTTAGGTCGGATATGTTACTTCAATTACAACTATTTATTTTTTTAGCTACATCTAGAGAAGGATCTAATAAAACCTACCAATCATCTAAAAAAATGATCATAGCATAGACGAGTAGAACACTCAAGCACCCCCGATGGCGAAGCGACTTAAATTTTTCAAGAATTTTCATCGTAATATCTATGGAAGATTCCTATCAATTCGGTTCTCCCTACCACAGGTGGCGTCCTAATTATCTGATATTATCTGCTATGGTAATATTTTCCAAGCGATATCGTCATATTTACTACATCCTCCTCTCAGTCAGTGTTGCGTGAGAGAACGATACATTATTAGAACTGTACAACCTTTTCTTTAGGCCCTCCCTCATAACCCTCATGAAAATGAACCAAAAGAGGGAAACTGTACCGAATCTATTATAGAGTATGTGGCTCAAAATTGAACAATGCAATACAATTAGCATAATGTGTAAAAGTCCATCTGGCCATATTTGCACCAGATCTGGCATTGATCCCACCCATACTCCGCCACTTTTATCCAAAATCCTGTCGCGAAAGGGGGCAATAGACCCTTCTCGTCCAACCGTACACAAGCGGGACTGCAAGTATTCTCAGCTTGTTTCCTGTCTTTAACTTACTCCCTTCCCGACACAGTAGGCAGCGAAAAAGCTGGGCGAAAATGCATGGAGGGAGGCTGTTAGGTGGCGTGAATTTGTCACGACCACGTTCTTTCTCTCACTCCCCGCGACTGTATCGGGTTAAACGAATCCCAGCGGATCCTCGCGCAGATAGAAGAAGTGATTCATTGCCGTTGCTGTGCAAAGTGGAGAGGGGTTATTACTCTTTCTCGTTCTATCCATGGTGGAAAAAGAAGGGAGAAGGATAGTGGCGGAGAAAAGGTGGGGAAGAAGGAGCTATAGGAAACGTGGGTCTAGCTCTGCCACGCCGAGGAGGAAGTAAGGGCCAAGAGTCAAGAAGATGAACAGAGAGGATAACGCGGGGTTAACGGGAGACGCGAGCGAAGAGATTAGGGAGGCGGTGGCCCGGGGGCGACTGGGATAAATCACCCTCCGGGTCCTGAGCCCGGGTGCTACTTTACCCGTGAACGCTCGGGTCGGGCACGCCGTTGCCACCGCCGTCGTTGGGCGCGAACGAGAATGAACGAACGTTACCAACGAGGAGGTAAGACCGGGAATAACAGCGGAGAAAGACGGAGGAGAACGAACTACTGGTGAACGAACAAACGAAGCACGGCTCGCCCTACCTCGATTAATGGCTGAACAAATGTGCCCCGACACATAAGTCTTCCGGCCCATCAATAGCAACGCGGCGGCGTGCTCCTGCAATTTCTGTTGCGCTGAAGGGTCGCTCGATGCTCGCGCGTTCAACGACGAGAGCCTTTGTAAGAGGCTGCTTTTGTATCGGGCTCACATTTGTCGAAGCTAAACATTGGACACTTCGTACAGAATTTTTTAACGTCTTGAATCAACGTGATACGGCGATATCGGGTCACGAAAATATTAATTTTTCCAGCAATCCAGCTCTCGACCGCGGATTAGACTGTTTTGACTTTTATCCCTAGGAGTAAAATTGATGTTAATCAATTGTCTGGCGAGGGATGCAATTATCCACGATTCCTACCGCACATCATTTCCCTTCGTGTACGTAACGTGTCGTGTATTTGTGTTGTGTGTTAAAACATACACGCGAGCCGGAGAGTTCTCGATAACTCAGAGTACAGAGGGTGAGCCCGGAATCAGCCCCCTTGACTGTTGGGACTTGGAAATGCAAATCGCCCGAGGACGTTGAATTAATTCAAGGGCCTCCTCTCCTCGATGCACGCCCCGTTGCGTCGACGACTCAACTTGATTCGAGTCTCCCGTGACTCAAGCACACGACCTCCTCGTTTCTAATTACGCTTCGGCCATACATGCAGCTCGGATTGCAAATAGAACGAGGGTGACGCGAAGCAAGCGAAAGGAGAGCGGAGACTGAGAGGACGGGAGGAATGGAGAACCGATGCGCCACGTCTCTTGATGGAGACGTCGCTGGCGGACAGAGCGTGAAAACGCTCGGCTTACCTGCCTTCACAGCCGGCAAACGTGAACCATCACGAACCGCCGCCTACTGCATTGGCAGCGGAAGCTGGCCAGTCGATTGCCGTCCCGTAATTTTCCGCTCTCTTTCCTACTCTGCTGCGATTTCGACCGCAAAAAAGAATCACCTCATTCCCTTCTCGCATCCTCCACTATATCAACCTCATTCTATTTCATTCTCGCCTGCCTCCCTTGCGGCCTCTTCGTGGTCTCCGGTATACCTCATTCCTTTCGAAGAGAACAAGAAGAAAAAGATGCGGCCCTCGTGGAGTCTACACCGCGTAATCTCCACCAGCGTTTAATTGCCAGGCAGAGATTTAGGGCCGAAGGTTTTCTTGCACGGCGCGAAGTAGCGAGAGAGACGACGATCCCTCGGTAGAAAGACGGAGAGACAAAACTTTCTTCGTCTCCACCCTTGCACTCCGGCTTTCGTAACAGCTCCTCTCTTCCCGTCGTTCGTTTTGCCATTTAACAGCCAACTTCCGGTGGTCTCGCTTCGCAGAAATTACATTTTCGCCCGAGCAATAAACAATTAAGGGCGAGAGGGAGGAGCCGCTACCGCGCCTGGGGTCACGCCGGAAACACGAAGAGATATGCTGCTTTAACTTTTTGCGAAACTTTATAAACCTACTCGAAAATTAAAGTCGATCGCAAATGTCGCTGATTTTTTGTGCGGATATTTATCGATATTACCAACAGTTATTGACGGTAACGGCCTAATCGAATCTCGTGGTAATTCAACCGCCGGCACATTGGCTCGAATCGTCTGACCATTGTTAAATTGTTAAAAATTGTTAATGACAACTGTAATACGTTTTCTTTGCATGTGCGTTGAAAGTTTGTGAGCAAACCAAATGTTAGTGCGTTCATCAGCGTGGATGTTAAGAATTTGTCTTTCCTAGTAAAAATTTAGAAACTTCCAAAAAGTGGAAACATAAATAGTTTGTTTTGCTGACTCGGAAATAAAAATCTATCTAGATTCAGGTTTACACATTAGCTTATATCTGTTCAATGATATGATCGTTGGAAATTAGCTGATCAATGACGAAATATCGCTGTGCAGTCCTTATCGTGTTGCCATCGCGGGACGGTAAAAAAGTATGTAATTTCTCTTATTTGTCACGCTGTTCATTGCACGAAGTCGATTGAATATCCGCTCACGACGAAAAGTTCGTTAATTTATCGACATTGAATATTCGATAAAAAAAAAAAGTCGTTCATTATAAAAATGAGGTCCACCGCAGTGTTCCGATGTGCGATATAACTTGACTTTCGAATCTCTGTTCCAAATCGCTTTTATCCTCTCTCTTACTCTCGCGTTCTCCCTCTTTCTCTCTCATCCTATCTCCCTCTTCCGTGCTCTCTCCCTCTCTCGCTCTTTCCATACGTTCCAGTTCAATTCAATGAATCTCATCGTTCGCGTTAATAAATCCTTCGTTACCGCTTAATTAAAAAATAATAAAGCGTTTTAATGAGTCCGCCGCGGGTTGTACGAAACGGGGTCGCGCGGGCTTTATTCAGGCCGTTCATCAGTCTGTCGCTGGCTAGGCCACCTGTTCGCCGTTGAAACACCTCGAATGTTACCAATTTTCAAACTCACCGAAAATCCGGGAGTTTTCGTAAATAAATTAAGTCCCAACGGGCAGACACATCTGTCCGTGATAGAAGGAGAGACGAGACTTTGCGCAACGGGGTTCTGTACTGCTCGCGAAATGCTTCGAAGGAGATCTGAATTGAGATTTTGGTTTCGTTTTCTCGACTATGGTGCCTACGGTACGTAACAGTCGTAACATAATTTCGTAACTCGGTGGTGTACTAAAATTTCTCGATGGCAGCGTTAACTCTCCTCTCACCTTACTCCTCGACGCTTGTACTTTCGCCATTCTAATTTTATTACCGGACTTATACGATTCATAAAATCTTACATGAATTATTGCAACGTCTGCGCGAGTGCAGGAACCGAGTTGCCGTCCTTAAGCCATCTCGTGCGCAACTGTAAATTCCCAGTTCTCCTTTAGAAAAAAATTCATAGACTCGCGCCAGATAGAAATGTCCGGAGAGCCCAAAGGAATTAACTAATATCCTGATGGAGATATGTCTCGCTCAACGTCGTATCGCTGTAAATTGCACTTGTCAGTGCAGCCGTTCCACCATCCAGTTGCAATCTTTATTGGCACTCGGACTCATCGAGTGCTTCTTTTTATTGTGCACAGCGTAACATTTCATAAGCATTCCTGCGACAGATTTATTCCTGTTGGTACGACGTTCTGTTTGCTCGTGACGTTAAACCAATTTTATCGTTTCCATATCGTAACGAAAGAAATTCTTGGTCGTTTTCCAAAACGTTTAACGCTACGATGCGTCAAACAAATTATTTACTTTATTGCGCCTCGCTATTATCCACTAATAGATGCACGAACCAAAACTGATGTGCAAATGTTTAAACTTGTATAGATGATATTACACATTGTAACCGATCAAATTTCACATTGAAAATGAATTTTTTCTAGATCGACACTTAAATCTCTAACGCATGTGTTATAACTTCAGAGAGATATTCTTCGGTAAAAAAATTTACCCATGAAATCGTCCGATACAAAATACATGCTCATCGAACACAATCGGAAAAATGTTCCTAGAATTTAATTAATTCACGGATGAACGGGTTAAAATTGACCGAAGCCCGCATTCGATGTGTTATGATAATTTTGAACTTTAACGGGGTTGCTCGTACGTGAGTATTTCGTGGCAATTGATCTACCGCTTTTAGCATAACGTTTATTGTTGCTTCATTCGAACGAGGGCCGCTCGTACGACGGGCGTATGAATCGCACTGGCCATATAATCATACGTAAAACGGTCTCGATCGAACGGATAAATTTCAATGCGGCAACACATCCTCTAATGATTTCATTATACCGTAGCCCCTGCGTAATTGATTTAATATTAACCCCGGGGGATAGCCACGGAATTAATTACCCGATGGAAATAGCTCGGAGGCCCTCGATGTGTTTAGCGACAGGTCACCGCATAACAGGCAACGTGTATGAAATTTGCATCCATAAATTCGTCGGGGTACGCGCAAACGTGCGGAGAGGGGTGAGACACGCGGAGTGAAAGACAATGAGACAACAGACCCAATGTATATCTACGCATAAATTATTTCGTATGGCCACTCGACGCATAAATTGCGGTTTAATCATATTGTTGTCTATTTCTCGTCAATTCGTGCGTCCTCGATTCCTCCTCTGCGCTTCTTCGAATTGCACCGAAACGTGGTCGGGCGTATGAGAAATGAGCAAAAAATTTAAAAAATAAATGAACAATAACAACAAAAATCATGCAATTATTTTATATCGCGAGGTGTGAGATCGCGGTGCGCGATAATGCGTCGACTTAGCGGGCGCGCTGTCGGACCTTGGCTTCACGGGCCAACCACCGCCACATCGTGATTTATTTGCTGGCATCATGAGCGAACTCGGGTATGGCCATTAATTATTTGATTATACGATTACGATAATGCCAGGGCTCTCGGGCTCGCGAAATAAAAGAGAAAAAAATAGCGGTACGGCGCTTGTGCGCGCGCACGCTGTGTGTGTGCTCTGGAGAGCTCACACCGGAGAACACCGGATGAATTATGTGACAGGTACTTATGGTCAACGACTTTCTAGTAATTAATATATCATTACTATCTTGACATTAAACCGTCTCGGAGCGCCCGCAGCAGTAGAGGCGTTCGCGGTAACAGGACAGGGACCGCGAGACGAAGTGACTACTGACCGACCAAACCGCACACGAACTGCGTCGACATGCAGCGGGGAATTCGCGCGAAAACCCGACTAATTGAGAATGCTGTCAGGCCAGCCGGGAGAACCCAGATCGGTTTAATTGGAAGTGACCAAGCGTTTATTATCATTGTATATATATATATATATATATATATATATATATAGAACGCGATACGCGATTCGTAATAAGTAGCCAGTAAAAAAAATACTGCCGCGTAACTTCAACCGGGAGCGGAAACGCCGAATATGAAATTT
The DNA here is from genome assembly GCA_963978505.1 of Listrodromus nycthemerus. Taxonomy (NCBI): domain Eukaryota; kingdom Metazoa; phylum Arthropoda; class Insecta; order Hymenoptera; family Ichneumonidae; genus Listrodromus; species Listrodromus nycthemerus. The sequence continues at coordinate 13,359,249 of OZ021683.1, read as the reverse complement.
CTGTTGAGCCCGAGTCGCGAGGGGAGAGCGGGGCTCAGGGAGCGAGAGCACGAGAAAACGGTAAGCGAATATGTTTCTATATTCATATCGCTTGCGGAATCTCGAGCGCTTGGGGTCCGAGTAATTAATGCTAGTGAGGTAATCGTATGAAATTTAATGCCGTCGGGGCTTGTATTGCACGCACGACCTATTAAGGCACTGGGAGTTGCAAACTTCTTTAATTCACGCATGCACTCGCATCGTAATGTATAATTAACGCCCGGGTTAAGTAAGTTAAATATCACCGCTCTTAATATATTGTACGTCGTTTTGGTGTCTCGATGATATTACCGCTACGGCACGACAGAACGTTAAATGTTAGATAGATTTGCTTGGAATTATACGAGACACGATTACCAGTCTTGCACCTATAACAGGGCCGATGAAACAAGCTCCAAGCTATTCTCAGGTTTGCGACACTGCGTAGAAAACGACGTTGCGCAAATTCGATCTGCATAAAGTACCATGCCATACCTTTGGTACTAATAATTATTGGCTGTGTTTTACAAAGTGAGATAAGTGGGTAGGCCTTATTGATAGTTGTTTCTGCATTACATTGAAAACAGTATTAATTTCCGACACCATTTTTTGTGTAACCAAGTACATCAATCAAATCAAAATCAATGTACTGAAACGTTAATAAATACAATATTTTTTCTACACTGTACTTTCTGTTACGCACGAAGGAACACAACTCTGAAATTCTGAATTCTGTAAGAATTTAGAATAAATATCTACTTAATAATAATAAGTTAAATACGATCGGTGTTTCATACACTAAATGGTGTTCCAGTGTACCGACATTAAGGCAGCGACAAAATGGGACAATCAATGATCAATGCATTTGCGCGGAATTATACGAGTCACGATTACCAGTCAAACATTTTATAACGCCTTTCAAATAACCTATAGTATTTTGACGTTTAATACACATGTGGCGAAAAGAACGTTGTGTAAACCTGATCTGCATAGAGTACCCTCCGATACGTTTCGATCAATTATTAGCTGTGTTTCACAATACCGAATGAGTAGATAAGACATTCACAATGTTAATACTCGGTTATCTATTTTGTTGGGTTTCATAAAAGTATCACCGAAAATCTTCGTACAACGTTGAGTGTCAATATTGCAAGTACTCATCATCCAAACCTCCCATGATTATTGGGTCGAATTAGAGCTCCTAAACATGATGAGTTCAGACGTCGATAGATGAAACTATCGATCTATCAGCGGCGAATGATAACTCCATGAACTTTGACAATTGACGAGAACAGAATTCTATCAAAACGATGTCACGCCCCGTTGTATTCGAGAGAACGCGAATCTAAACTGCCCGACGACGATAGTTGAATACTCGATGAAAAATATTCAAGGGGCATCGGAAAAAAGAGTAGCGAACATAATTCATCGCCGCCGGGAGACAAAGGGTCGTCCGATACGATGGTCGGTGACGAAGACACATCACCGTCGTCGACGACTCGACAGGTGGATAGATTTCCTGAGGAGAAGACAGTCGCTTTGCCGGCCGGCTTGTTAGCGTTCCCCCATAGTTAAATGCCAGACGCAGAAACGTCAACCGCCGCGATTGTAACAGGCGGATGACAGAGAAGGATAAAGACGAGGATCCATTTATCGTGAAATCGCGTTATACCAAACTGATACATTCGTCTCATAACTCGTGTCGCCGCATAAGGTCGTAAGTTTATTTTATTTATTTATTTTTTTCCTCGGATCAACTCTCTTGCCTACCCGTCGTTTGACCAGCGCCGGCGCGGCGTCTCTTTTGAGTGCAAAAACCCGTCTTTTTAACCCACCTCTTTCACTACGACAATCTTCTCATCGTTTGACCGTCACGAGCGAAACTCACGATTGCATATCACACGGCTTGATGTTGATTCCTATCGAGGAGCTTCGCGGTTAAAAAGTCAACGAGGGCCTCGGCGATGCCATAACGTTCGAGGAACGATCGTAAATTGGCCACTAAGTCGAGACCAATGAAATTTCTCTTGTGTGTGCACACGCGATGCGAATGGTTGTTATTGCAGCGATTCACCTATACGGCGAATCGCAATTAATTCAACAAATTACAACCTCGGGCGATAGGTGAAACCCGCGGTTACCGGCATGAAGACAGATGCGCGGGGCATCGCCGTGGAGATTATAGAGAACGTCGGGCGACGCAGTGAATGAACGAAATTCGCCTTAACCAGAGAAAGAACGCCATAGAAGAGAAAATGCTGGATAGTCAACCTATCACCCGATGCCTACAATGTTCATGAAATTATCTTGTGGAAATCGTCGTGAACCCCGTTGGATATTATCGCCGTCTCGAACCGAACCTTCTCCGAGTTATCGTCGTCTTGGGTGTCTCGGATTAAGCGTCCTCTCTCGCCACCAGCCATTTCGCAGCTTTCCCTTCTCGGAGCGAGACTCACCGCCGATACCCCTAACGCACCTTGCTCCAACACCGACGCAACGATACACGGTACACATCCTCACTGGTCGCGCTAGCACCGGCCATAATTTTGCCCGGTTATGAGATAGTACGACGTCGCCGATATCTTTGCCGATACGGGACTCATTTCACCGATGGACAGTCGAATATATTTCGGTGGGAAATTGCACGAGTAGTTCGCCGATAAACGCTCAGCTCGGTGCGTCGAAGCACATTCGTATCAGGAGAACGCGCATCAACGTCGTATAAGATTGGAAGAAGCGTACCTTGCAATTTTAACTACGCAAGATCGTGAAAGACGTATAAAATTATTGATATTTTACGGTCTTTACCTCATTGAATTTACAGTCTCGTCGTTTACACGATTCGATACCTTAACTGCTTACGGTAAAACGACCGATTTATCGCGAGAACGCCACGGCTCTTGAATGACCCCGATTTTTCATTCTCGTTGTATCGCGCGGTAATTATTCGGTAATTTGTAAAGTCGGCGAAAATGAAACGATCCATTTTCGACGTAATTATCAGCAGCCTTGGATCGCATGTTTGTACGGTACGTACAAAAAAAATTGAAGAAGTTCGACGATGAACTGTTAAGAAAAGATAATTTCTTTAGCGTCTCTTCGATTTCGCGATCCTCGTTGCAAATTTGTGCGTCAAATTAAGTACAATCAGGGAGGAGTCACGCAAAGGCGCAATACTCTAATGGCTAATGGCTTCCAGCAATCGCGAGTTTCTCGGATGCGGCAAGGACTTGCGACCGCATCTCAAATCGAGAATTACACCGACAAGAGTTCTCGCGGGAGCGCATGCTGTTGATCACCGAGCTCGAGCTGTGATCAGCACTCTAATTATCCACCGCGACAGAAAAATAATGACTCTCGAGGGTTTTATTAATCTGGTTCGTTCACGAAGCAAGCCGCGCTGGTGTATGAGGGTCCTCGGTGTAAATAAGAGAAATTCATTAAGCATTTAGCATTTAGTATCTACAGTTACACACCTTCGGGCATAACATTCCAATGGAGCGCAACCAGTTTGTGTCGGTGCGGCCATATAATATCTTAATCTGACGATCTTATCGCGGGCATTAAGTTGAAAATATATGGAAGTGGTTTTAGTGTCACATAAATTAAGATTAGTCAGTCGACGCTTGCCATTAACATTTGCCATTACGACAATTAACATTAATTATACCATCTGACTTCCACGTTGTAAGCAACACTGTGAACATATTTTACACACTCCTTTATCTAGCGATTGAAACGAGTGGGTCTTTCTTATTTTTTCCTTCCTCCTTTTTTCCCCTCGATACCGCTCGACGTCACTTAACCTACCGCTAACCCCGCGAGATCGTATCTTGCTTCCGGATATTTTTTTAAATTTCTTGGAAGCTCTACTCAGATTCCACGGTAAAAAATAGATGAAAGAACACAATAAGAAAAATAATTTATTTTATATTCTCAGCCTAAACGAGCACGGGAGTTTGGAAACCGATTCCGATGGGGCACGAATTATGTGTTATACGAAGCCGATGGAGAAAAATACATTAAACACAGTGTAGAATGGTGGTGTAAAGCTGCATCGGGCGCACGACATTCGCCCCATGCCGACCTTTGAGTTACTGGGAACGAGCGGTTATATACCTTGGTACCGAGTAAATTAGACGTGGTTGCCATCGCGATAAAGCGACGTCACGTACAATCGTGTATCTAAGTTGTTATATCCTGCAGGGAGCGAGACATCAAACGAAACATCTCTTCCTGTCACGCATAGCGGTGTATGGTATTAGCTGCGGGAGACAGTGAAACTCGAAAGTCATGACGGGTATATATTTTCGTCGGATAAATTGTTTATAATCAGACAATCGGATATGCAGAGAGAGTGAGAGGAGTCGAATGCGTTGGGCATTATCGCATGCGCCGATATTCGTGTAATTACGATACCTTTAAGTCTTGCGGTACAGTCGAGGCAATTGAGTGGCAGGATTTCAAAAATGATTGGCACACATTTGCACAAAGGGATAATTAGCAGTAACTAAGGTGGTTATAGAACAGACTTCTTACTTTATATAGAGAAACTTCTACAACAATGAATTTTGAAAAAAGTAACTCAGTATACGCCAATAAATCACCGGACATTCACGCAGGATTTCACGCAGTTTTTGTGAAGATAAATTTTGAACTTCCGTTGAATTTTCATGGGCGCAAGCTCGTTCTGTTACTCGATAGATGCTCTGTAAATTCACCTGAAAAAATTTATAACAATATTCAGCCTCTACGAATTAGAGTAATTTCTCCGTGGAAAAAATCAGAGCTACGACTTTAACGGAAACTTGAGTTGGATTAAGAATCCAAACGAAGCTAGTTACTCGGTGAATCCGTAAAATATATTTTAACAATGATAAGTCGTCAAGAGCAGACCATAATCACAATCTGACTTGAAACTACGTAAGAGTATTTTGATTCATTAGTGTAAGTAAGAGTTATTATTCTGTATATTCTGTATATTTTTCAAAAGGTGGAAATCGTATCTCGATACGGGGTTCCCGAAAAATTCAACGCATGATGAGCGCGTTCCCACGCACACGGCACGTACGACGTCGGCATCCGAAACCAGCGACTCTGTAACTTTTATATTGTCCGAATATAGTCGAGGCAGGAGGAGAGAACCGAGCTACCGTCTGAGAATTTACGATCGCGCACCTTTTACTGTCATTAGCATATACTCGAAATATATCTTAATTTTACAATCGCGGCATTGCACGAAGATAGCATGGGGTTGATATACGATCTGGTTGGATGCAATAAAATAAGCACGGGGCACGCCAACGCGTACACGCTGCAACGATAGCCGTGGCGATATTGCCTAACCCCGTCGAGTTCCGCGCCGCGGTTGCCGCGAGCTACACGGCAACGCATTTAAGTACCCTACGTAAATACGTGGAAATATCGGAGACACTCGTAAAACGCCATTCATGGATTTTATACGCCGCGGGACACGGCTTTCAATCTATCGCGACGCCGGGATTAAGATAATCCTCCGTCGGATTAGGCGCGTTGAAGTAATAAATAAGTAATAGTGAAAATCCCACGGGGCAGTAATCGGCCGCGACCGGATCCCAGCTCTCAGACGAATTAAAAGTTATTGGGTTATCAGACTTGGATAATACGGTAGAAGGCAATCCGATCCACCTCATTTTCGACATCGTCCAATCAACGAATTTACAAACCATTTTTTTTCCACTTTCAACACACTGAAAGAAAAAATGTGGCTGACTGAACGATACACACGGGCGGGGACGTTCAAATAAATATTTTTGATGTTGCGATAACAATGTCTTTGACTTTGAAATATTGAAATACTTTTTGCGACCACTTAAATATTTATGTGAACCTCTCTTCCCGAATCTTAATTTGATCCAACGGCACTTTTTAATGTCTATATGGACGATTTAAATCCTTTTAACGATGTACAAAGTAGTACTTTGCGAGACAAATGCGGTAAGACGAATTTTCTACGCAGACTGTAAAATGCGTGGAACTCGTCGCACTCGTATCGCACAATACTTTCGGTAATGAATCCCGGAAAAGTGCTACTTTGTGCCTGCTGATTGTGACCCTGCACAGCCAGCGTGCAATAAAGTAGAAGTACCGTGCAATATATTTCGAGAATTGCACGCAAAGATAAATCGCGCGCAAAGAAGCCGACGTGCGCATCCGCCAGGAATTTACAAAATCCCTGGCCGCAAAGCGCCACTTACGGCACTCACGGCGGGCACGGAAAGCAACCCGTTTTATGAATGCGTGACATAAAAGTTTACAATGTTGCCTAATCCGGTGCCCATCAATACACGAATCGTTTATTCGTTATAAGAGCCAGTACGGAAAAGCTCTCGGACGGGCTAAAAAAATATTTTCTCTCATCGCATATAATTTGTCGGTGCACGTCAATTATTGCGGTAAATGTTATAAGTGTTTGTATATTAATTTTCCGTGATACTCGCTATGCTTCGATGATCGATACGTTAGCATGTTCGTTATCGAGATAAATGACTCGACCGCCGAATTAACGATCGTTTGAAATTCGCTATTTCCGCACGCAACCAGTGAACGTCGTTGATTAATGAAAAACAGAATTTCTCGCGGTGGTCTTGCTAGGTATGCATGCCTATCAGTGTCACTTCCGTTACACCAAGTTGCGGTGCGCATTCGAGCAAAAAGTTGTCCATGTGCGCGCGTTACACTGTTCACAATGACAGGTTGAAACAAGGAAATTGCAGGTGACCATACCTATCACAAACTAATCCGCATACAATTATGTACTCGAGGAAACTACGAGAATTCCACCTGCGTTGCAATACCTTCGTCCAATAGATGGACGGCCGATTCTAGCATGTATACAGGTCTCGGCCAAATGTCGAATGCACGTGAATCCACGGACGCACCGCCACGAACAGTTCAGACATATTTTATGCATTGAGAAAAGGACATTTATATAGTCATATAAGGTCTGTTAAAAATCACCAATAACCTAAGAAAAAATTTCATAGCCCATAAAAGTGGTGCCTCAGAGTATGGCCAATGGAAGAAAGTCTCAGGTTATCCAAGACTTTCTACCATAATATCTAAGAAAAATTCTTATAATCCTAGTGGATCCAATCATAGGTCACGACCTAGTTCCTTATTATTATGTGTTATGGTAATATCTCTCAAGCGATCTAGTCATTTTTCTTACATCTTTCTCTCAACGTGAAGCTCGACGCAGCTTTGCGATACTTCAAGATTTGCACTTAACTGTAGTTAGAGCAACGACAGTCTGGAGTGACGAGCGTTAAATTACTCGGCGAGGCTTTCTGTATGCGGTACTCCTAGGTATTCGTATAGTTGCTGATTTGTATGCGGTAATTTAATTTTCATGGTGAAATGATAATCGGAATGGAAACGGTACTGTAAATAATTGTGAATGAGAACTGATTTACCATTTACGATAGTTCGTACTTGAGTGGATTCATTCGGTGTCAATTACCTGGCATCAAGTTCTACGACCGATTCTGAGACGATAACGTATAAATGCTCGAAATAACATACCCGGATTAACGCCTAATTCGATTATGTATTGATGATATTCGCTACTTTTGCCTCAAGTATACACCTGGATATGATGGTGGAATTCCGGTTGGAGCGGAGTTGGAACGTGTGTCAGACACCTGTTTGCACTTATACGTTCGAGAGCTTTCGCCATTGGAGCTCCGCTAATCCGTAAAGAGAAAATCAGACCATCAGACTACGGATCGAACGAATACTGAGCATTGTGCGGTTAATGTGCTTTCCAGTACCACGAAACGTTTGTCAGCCTGTCAAGCTGAGTTTGTTCGCCGCGAAGGCGAAGAGTTAATGCACAAACCAAGACTGTTTCGGAAACGTTCGCAATTCAAGCTCTGTGAACGTTTGAATGCAATGGCGGGTAACGATAAAGCACGAATTTTTGGAAATACTTGACAATTTTTAAAAACCATTTTTGCTTTCGTACGTTTCTGCGCAAACTCAGAAGTTCTGTGCCAGCTACACACCTATTTTCTTTGCGAACTTGTACAATTATAGGAAAAAATGTGCAAAAAATAATTTTTTTTGAATTTGAAAAATAATCATTTTTATGCACAGAGGGAAGGGCGGGGCAAAATGAAATAGTGAGACGAAACGGGATAATGTGACAAAACTCAAAACCTTACTTTTACCAGCTGCGATTCTTGACATGAGGCTTTCCTAAGATCAAAATTATTTTTTGCAATTTCTGAAGTAATGAATAGCTCTGCAAACATGCCAAAACGAATGTATAATGGAGGAAAACATATCCCCAAATTATTTAGAACCTCTCTTTTAATATTGATATTTAGTCATTGAGAATTATATGTGTAGTTCAATACATTACCTCGAGTTTCGTAAAATCGTCTTTTACAGACGTTTAAAGGCTCGTATATACCTTCAGGTGAGCAGCGGACGTTAGTAAACATAAATTGATCGGTCGTGTATCATCCGACGTATGAAAATAATCCATGTATAGACACATCGATAGTCCGTAGAAGTTACGCCGACATTGGTATATTTTCGTCGCTTCTGCTTCTCCCGGTGACTAGCCGGTGCGGTAGTGAATATCTAATAATATTGGAGTGTCAGCTGTCGTGGCCGCGAGGGGAACAACGTAAAACATGAAGACTCTTGGCGTTCCTGAGGTAATAAAATACATTCGTGGTGCGGCGGCTAACCTGACAGCCAATATGGCTCTCAGCTTTACGATGGATGGAACAGGACGTTACTTACATTTGTAGGCGCATACGCGGGAGCGTTGAATTACTGCTCATACCGTTCGCGGTTCACTGCAGATCCGCTTCTACAGCGTCATCCTTTCTGTCTACGTCTGCGAACGAACGAGTCTGTGTGGACGATCTATGACTCTATAAGTAACATCACGCACTAAATGCAATGACGAAAGTTTGCTGTCTGTCAGGAATTCGTAAATTTATCGAAGACAATATAATAAAGCAAGATGCTGCGCGGTAGTGTGAAGAATTGCGAAAGTAACAATCGAGATCCGCGTCGTCCGCCTTGTTTAGAGGACAGACAGCTAGCTCAAAATAGTGATCTTCGTTAAGAATCATGAAAAGAAAAATGAAGTAAATCATGCATTTTCTGATTAAGACATTTTTATTTTAAATGATTAATCGTGAATATCGTGATTAGTCGATATTTATCATTGATCTTTTTTGCGTTTAGAGCTGTAGGTGACTAAAATTATTTTTTTTTTATGGAGTAACTCTCATGTGTGAATATAAATGAAAACTCGTATCGCGCAAATAAAAAACGTTTCAATTGAATAAACAAAATTCTAATACCTTGAGCCATTTCAATATAACAACCCATTTATCTGGGTGCCTCATCTTTCCTGCTTGTAGACGATCTGTGACTCTATACGATCAACACTACTCTCTAGCAGCGACCAAACTTTTCCATCTGCCGAATGTTCAAACATTTTTCGATGACGATGTAACAACGGGAGATGCTGCACGGTCACGTGACAAATTGGCAAATGAAATGCCAATCAACATCCGCCTTGTCCGGCGTTTGTTTCACGAACAAAAAGCTCCTTCAAAATGTTGACCCCCGTTACGCATCATCAATAAAATACTGCCACAAAGAAAATAAACCTGAAGCCGTTATGGCCCGCGATAAATTGAGAAACACGTGCAAATTGCCTTTGTGTCGCGCTCCGTAGGTATTTCTATTATATATGGGATTGTGCGGGGGTGGAGCGGCAGAAGCTCCTCGTCGCTAAAGAATTTATGCGCCAATATACCGTTCGCCACGAGTCCCGGGGTGAACACTCCCCGGCCTTTAATGAAATCTGCAGCGTCCGCGCAGGTATTCGAAATAAATAATGTGAACGAGGGTCTCTCGTCCTTGTTGAATGGGCATTAGAACCGCTTGGCGAATCGTGCGCGGGTTAACCGCACGCTGACCCTACGACTTGCCGCTCGTACCTCTGAAACACGCGAGAGTGGTTGCAGCCGCAGCTAAGTAGATAACGTCCATGCTCGATCGGACAAGCCTATGACGGCTCGACACATCTTTCACTCAGCGCTCGAGTATCTGTCGAGTAATAATTAAATCGTCGGATTCATTATCAGCCACGTCGGTCGTCCCTAATGCAAATGTTGACAACTTTTTTTCTCTTCCACGACGCTGAGGCATCGTCTGCGAGAAAGCAACACATGTGCGTATGTGCGTATGTCCCGTGGAGCAGATTTTAATTTATCGTCAAATCATTCAAATGAAACGAAGAACCGACTCACAAGTCTAAAACGTGACATATTTACGAAGCATGCAATACCCGACGAGTGTTTGGCGTGTACCAAACACTGTCTCGTTTCAACATCTTTTACTCAGTCCTCGGGTCAGGAGATAATTAAATCCCTGTTGTCACTGTTGGCTACGTTGTCTCTAATGCAAATGTTGGCCATTTTTTTTTCACCCACGACATCGAGGCATCGTCTGCGACGAAGCAAAGCATGTACGTATATGCATATTTTTCTCATTGCAATTTTTAATTCTTTTTAATAAATTGTAATTAGAGCAATTAGACGGTAACAAAAATCTCTCTGTCGGGACAACGAAATTTTCGTCACCGTAACAAATTTAGTTTCTGACTGTGGTGATAACAAAATCAGCAAGAGTGTAGTAATATTTTGGCTACTTTTACTAATTCGCTTTATGAAGTCAACGTCAGCAAATTTCATTCCGCGTTAGAGCAGCAAATTCATTTTTCCGTGTGTAAAATCTTTCAGTAGACTCAACATCTATCACTCAGTGCTCGAGTAAAAGATATTGAGACGGCTATATAGCCCTTCTATGACGAATTGTAATTAATTTTAAAATCATTTCGATTAGACGAAAAAATATTGTACAAGTCCAAAACGTGACGTGTATACGAAGCATTAAATACCCAACAAATGTTCGGTGTGCACCAAACACCGTCTTGGGAGCTTACGGAGGCACGCACACTCTCGCTGATTCACCTTTTTCACTTACAAACGGACGCGTATAGAGGCTCGATCCCAATGGTAGGCAAGAAGAAAGCACGTGCTTCAAACTTCGTCGAGATCTTCGACGAGGTAGAACGACAGTAAGAAAATAAATTCTTTCTTCCATCACACCAAGTGATTGCGTCCAGCATGTGGCTATGCGTCGTTAAAGAAATCAAAAGAAAAAGCTGCCTGCCCGCGATCATTTCGAAGCGTATCCAGCCATTGGATCTTGATTCGTGCACGCTTCTCTTTCGCCGATCGTCACATGCCTCGCAAATCTCGTCGGCCCTTTTTAACTTCAACGATTTGAATAGCTTGCCGAAGCGGCGGTTCGTCGCCCACAGAGAACTTCAACGTTCCTGATGACGTTCTCTACATTCCCTACAGCAACCAACTCGAAACAAAGGCGTGATGTTACTTCCAACCCTTCGAGAAATTTTCATATAAATTCATCAGCTAGTGAAACTTTTTGAATGTTTCATTCAATATATATCCAAATGGCCACTCGTCATCTTCTGTTGACGGTGACTATTTTGCGGTGAATGCAAAATCGGAGAAAAACGTGAGTGCACGTCGATGCGGCGGTGCTTCAGCTATCGGAGGTATTTTTGAATAAATTTTGGTACTTTGAATGCTTCAAGTCATATCTGTATAAAGTCATCAATTAATTTGTTTAGATGTTGAAATAAAAATATATCCTAATGGTCAGCCATAATCTCTGACCACTTCGCAATAGAGGAGAAATTGGACAAAAACGTGAGTTCTATTCCTGAAATTTCGCTGCGACGCCAATGTGTCGTGTTGGCCCGTGAGCGTCGAAGTGCTACCGCCAGCAGCTACATAATACGCGTCGCGGTGATCCAAGAAATCGGTTAGAAGGAGCTTCTGTTCGGAGTCTGACGACGCGAGGGATTTCGGGGGGTCGCCGGTCCGTGGAGACGACCGAGAAGAATAAAGGGCCCGGTAGCGACGGCGGAACGGCAACCGTTTCGATACGAGTCACCTATAGGGCGTACACATACACATGTATATATATATATGTACAAACATCGCTTTCGAAGGAACGAAGCGACGACGAGAAGCGATCGGCTAGGACTCGCGGCGCGGAAGAACTGACAGGGAGCGTCGGAGCCTTTAGGTATGTACGCGAGCCGCCTGTATAAGAGCCGATCGAGCCGCTAATTCATTGCGCGATCCGCGCTCAAAGGGGAACCCGCGATGCCCGCGGTACGCAGAGGGATGCTCGGATACTCGCTCGCTCGTCTCTCCGACAAAGGAAGTTGTTTATCCTTACGCGACGCGCCTCAAGATGGCCGACCCGTCCATCAATCAACGTGAGGTAGACAAGCCACGGGTAAAAAGAACCGCAATTACCTGTTCTCCGGAGCGCGCGCGCGGGCGCGCTCTCGCGCGAGTGAGGGCTTGGATTGTCGAGAGGAAACCTGAAGATCGACCGTCGGAGACTGGTCGGAGACTGATCCGCTACCTCGCGACTAAGTATCGTCGAATGCGTCTTCGTCGACGTCGCGTTGTCCTCGAGACGCGTCCAGAACTGCGACCCCCTTCCGGCCTTCGTCGATTCTCTCAAACGACCGACGGACAGACGGACAAACCGATCGCCGTTCCAAGCACATACACGACCCTACGGGGGGAGCTCTTATTTGGTAATTAAGAGCACGAGCCTGTTTCCAATTACCGGCGATCATGCGGAGCAGGAAGGATTGCTAATTTCGCAAACTGATTTGCTACCTTTCCTTTATTGGCCGAGCGATGTGACGAGCGGTACCACAGTGAAGAGCTTTCCGCTCTGGGCACTAAGCGTGCCCATTAGACCAGTGCTTATTTGGTATTCATTATTTGCTCGGGGTTTAATTATCCCGTGGGGATAAACCATTGCGGAAGAGCCGATAGATATTCCACGGAAATTCTGAATAGGCAGACTGAAATCGAGGATTGCATCCATGATGTAGAAGAAAAAACAAAAATCTACCTTGCTACAAGAATAATAATTCTTATGTAAAAAAAATTGTTCTACAATCTGTCACCGGTCAATGTTATCCTCGACAGTTAGCGACACTTTCAAACAATCCGCTTATTGTTGGCGGGCGAGGAAAGCTTTAAATATTCTCATTAGCATTTGAAGTTTATTCTAGATAAAAAATGTCCCAGCTATACGTTGTTTATTAATGCCCATGAATCACGAATTTTCTATGTAATCTCTTGGGTTCAGTTATTTTTCGATTGATCCCTGCGACAGTTCGGTCAGTTCTAATTGTCTCTTCCCAAAAGTCCAAGCGGATACACCTGATAAATGCAAGAGACATCAGTAGGAGATATAAAGAAATCAGTAACAAAGAGGTCACAAGAATTATAAAAGTGCATGCCGCGAAAGATAAAAATATTCCGATCAGCGTTCGAATCTTTCCTCTTCATGATGTTCAATATCGTTTAACACTCTGTAACCCATCTCCGACTTTATGACCGCCGATTGTTTGACATTTCAATTACCATTCCTTTCTTTTATTGAATCTGATATTTATAAAATTAATTATATGTCTATATGAGCGAGTACAATTTCGTCGAAATGCTTCGCAGTCTGCTGTGATAAAGAGAGTGACCGATTACAAAATCTTAACATGTGAAATCTGACGATAGAAGGTATCGAATTTACAATGAGCGCTCATCTGCTGAAGATTGAATTATATGCTATTTTTCGATAATTATATTGAGATGAGATGATTAATAATTATTTTATCGGTCTGAAGGACTCCGGTCGATGCCCTATCGGCGATGCCCTTAAAAGCGACGTGACTACAACTGAGTGAAATGTATTTAAAATTGTATGAACCGACTGTTATTGTCAACAAGTACCCTTTTGATACAATCAATAATTTAATTACGAACCATCTTATTCTATATACTATCTTAAGGTACATAGAATGACTTAGTTTTTAGCAAATGACCTCAGCTAATTTTGGAATGAAAAATTACCCTGGAGAAAATTGACGTGAGATTTTTTTCAATGATGAATTTGTTGTAGTCGAATGTATGCTTGTGCGCATAGACTTTGGCATCGTTCGAACACTCACCGCGATCATGCTGCCTCATAAATTTTATCCTTGCATGACCGATTGTGATTTACGATTGAACTAATAAAACGGAGGAAGGCAGAGGTAAAATTGAAAGGGGAAGTCGTGTCGGCACGGTTGAGTTAACCGACAGCAGCAGCAACGACGGCGACGACGACGACGACGACGACGACGAGCACCGGACCCATACGGTGCGCTGCCAGTATAAGCAGAGACAGAGATCGCTGCATGACTGCAATGAAAACAAGGGGGATATCGGCAGCGGACAGCGAGACAGGCTGACAGCACGGTAGCACCGGGGAACGTCGGGCCAAATGTGGCTGGGCAATGGCACGCCACCGCGTATCCGCACTGACGACTGTATCGTGTGCATGTGCTATGTATCGGTAGCTCCCGCCGCCGAGCACGCTGCAACGCCGTCATAAATCAGTGTAATTAAAATGCCTGCCGACGAATATATTCCGGACTCTCGCCGCGCTTGAGCGTTTAATTCCCGGTATACGCAATCACTAAATTCCAGATTAAAATTTCACGTATTCCGCATTAAAAAAAACGTCGTTGTAACAAAAAAATTCTATGTTGATAATATTTCACTGAAATGGCAGTAGAACGATAAATGGCATTCACGTTTTTCTCGCAGAAAAAATTCTCGTTGAGGCGATTTTCGCGATAAAATTTCAATCGGTTAGCCAGAGCTCCGACGCCATCCTATTTTTCGAATAAGGTAGCATGGAAACGAAATTGAATAGGTTGTTATTCTCTGTTACTAGAGCCACATCGAATAGCAACGTGATCAGAAAATCGCATTCTGCGACCCGAACGTGTGGTTTACGGTCGCGGAACTTCGCTTCATACCAAACATGACATTGTACGGTGAAACCAAAGAATTGCTCGAGGACTGTCAAATGAATATTTTTTAATTGCAATTCCACGTTCAGTCCTTAAGATTCCACATTAGATTAAAATAACGATGTCGATAATATCAAGAAAACATGTCTTTTCTATCCAATATGGAATTTTAAGAATTGAAAGTACAATAGAAATTATAATTAATTTCATTGGCAGTCCGCAAGCGAATTATACTCGAGTCCTCGATATTTATTTTTCGGCATAATCATAACGAATATTTTTTTAATCAAAAGAAAAATCTTGCCTGCAATTTATCCCACGAAAATTCGCATTCACGAATCGTAGGAAGAATGTTGCGGAAATAATCCGAAGGCTCACCAGCGGCATGCAAAAGCAACCGCCCGAGTACCGGTAGCGGTGTATAAAGTACTCGTCCAGAAGAAGGGGAAGAGATCGGACCCGGTGCGGCTCGTTTATTCGCTCCAGCACTACACATCCCCGCCCGCCTGTTGAAGAATATATACCAACGCGAATCCCCCACGGGGGTATATGAGACGGGATGAGTAGCCATGCAGCATACCCTCGAAGCATAAAGAGCTCTCGTCAGGCTCTCGACGATGTACATCGCCGTGGGCATTCGCGGTTCGGAGTGGTAGCCCACTTTTTTTTTTCTAGTCCCGCACCGACGAGATACGAGAGACATTGCCATTACTGAAGCAGCAACATCAGCGGCGGCAGCAGCAGCAGCAGCAGCTTTGGTGGTGGCCCGATGTCCCGACGCACGCACGGTCTCGTGCTACCTGACCAAACAAGTGCTAATTACCGTCGGTGAGGTGAGCACAACCGCTCCGACGCAATGGTATTACACGTCCGTGTATTCGTGCGCGTGACGAGTGACGGACACGCGAGATACGTAATTCATGACTTTATTACGTGCAGAACAGAACAGCGGGATAAGCCCCGCGGGTCCCGCTTTTGCCCCGTCGACGACCACGACGACGACGACGACGGCAGCAGCGGCGGCGGCGAAGCTGTGACGACAAGTTTTTGCATCGCCGATGGTGCGGCCAACGTACCCCGTAGGATGCCTAGTGACTGAAGGGGGCTCCTATAACGATGCCAAAGTACACAGCACAGTAATCACCCAGTTTATTTCGGTTCGTACGGCTTTGCGGTGGCCGCTCATCGATGGATAAGAATAATTGTGTAACAACCATTTTGGTAAATTCCATGTCGTACGGGATTAATGCAAGCCGCGGGAGAACAGTGGAGAGCGAAGCTACCGAAAATCCTCACCGATACCCACCGTCCAGCCAGTATGTAATTTCCGATTCAACAATAACTCACATCGAGAACTTTGGTTAACGCCTCTGTTCTGTGACGTTGCCGATATAATGTCGTTTCATTTCCGCAACGTTATCCAACGAATTTCCCGAAACGTCGAGAAATTTACAGACATTCGGAGGACGGTTGCAGTTCAAAACGGCAGTCCAGCCGACAAATCAAACCTAACCTGCGAGACAACTCTCCAACTACGAGCTCGTGGAAAACGACCGCTTCCCAGAAGACGAAAAAAATGTGCACGCGATCGCGCATCGAAATAGTTTGCAGTTGGAGCAGGCGAGAGTTTGTCGGGATCGCGCCAACTTGGGCAATTAATTAGCGGCACTTGAAGGAATTTTCCACGATGACACGAGATAGCAACGGCAGCGGGCGATTGCCACATCATCGACTTTCTAGACTGATCAAAAGAATGCTGTCCAATCAACTGAGCATTCGGGCAGGGAGTTTCAAATAAATATTTTGTAGGTCGAAGAAAGTATTTCAATGCTTCAAAATAATGTTAGTGAAAACATCCAAACAATTGTCACATTGACTAATCTTGTACCAACAAAGTATCATAATGAAATTTCAAATAAACCGTCGCAACAAAATATTTATTTAAACGTCCCTGCTTGAATGTTTAGTCGACTCAATTATATTGTTTTATCGGTGTGAACTTTCCGCTCTCATTACAAATTATCTTTGCGAATGGCGCACATAAATTAACGATTGTTACACAGTGTCGCATGATTAATTTATTGGGCACAGTCGCTCGAAAATTAAATAATCCATGGATAATAAAACAAAACTTTTTCACTGTTCGATTTTACCCGGCCCGAGAATATTTCCAACGCTAATACACACGTTGTGTATTATGTATGAACGTCGTACTCAATTCCGTGAATATTGCATAAACAATGAATCATAAGTTTCCGATGGACGGGAACGCGTGGAAGACAATCCCGATCACGTCAGTGTGAACCGCCGGGGTTTTGATATATCGAGATTTTGCGCGTCGAGGTACAATTTATTCCATGAATAACACCACCGCGCGTAATGACACATTTGTTGGCGGAGCGAATGGAAATTGTGGGCGGAGATGAAGCACAGCATATGCACAAGGCTCTGCGGGGCGCCTAAACAAACCGATCTACCTTCTTCTCGCACCCCTTTTTTATCGATGCCGATGCCGCTCACCCTTTGCGAATCTCGTCGTCTACGGCTCTCTATATCACCTCGTTCTCGCTCCGTTCGGTTTTTTGCACCCTTCAGCCGAGTGTTGGGCGCGATGAAATATAATGGTCGTGCATCACCGATTCATATCGACTCACCCCCGTTCCTCCCTCCGACGCGACTACGGCGATGAAATATAAAATGTTACGGTGTCGCAATCCTTCAGCGGCGAGCTGTCACGTAAGTTCAATGCCACTTCAACTGTATTTTTGTTTACGATAAAACGTCGGAATTCGTTAGAGAAAGTTGAAGGGAGAGACACGGAGAGAGGTGGAAAGCTTAACGACAAATAAACGACGTCTAATGATGGAGTTTGACGGGAAGAGGTAGCGAGCGAGTGGAGAAAACGAGCGGGTCACTCGTCGAGTGTGTCTCGTCCATGTCACCGGGGAAGCTCATTACCTTCGTGTCTGCCGTGGCAAATGCCATTATCACGGCAGTAGCACGGCCCGCGCTTTTCACTCAACTACGTCATTCTCCGAGCTCTTGTTGAAGCGGCGTCTCCCTCGTCGCCCGCCGTCTCTCGTAAATTCAAATCCTGTATTGCTACCGAGCGACGGTAATGCAGTCGCTCGTAACAGGCGTAACACAGCGATTAATGTAACGAGAGCACAGATCGGTCGGGTAAACTCACCTTCACGTAGTTGAATTTTATTACCAAATATTTCACGAACCCTTCAATTGACAATCGTATGAAGAAGTCGTGAACTTAAAAAAGACTATAATAGATTTGCACACTTACGATTGAAAAATTAATTACTAATCGATCGATATTCTATTTGTATATACATATATATATCTTTTTATGTGATATGATCCGTTAAATCGGCAAAGTTGTTAATGGAGCGACAGTAGATCTGTTAGTCAAATTCACGCTCATGTCGTTGCATTTATCGTTGGAAATTTGCCGAAAGCTGACTTGGATTTGCAGCTGTCCCTCAATTGATCCCAAACTGAGCGATATCCTATATTTTTTATTGTAATACCCTTCTCAAAATCGGCACAACATTGGTTATGTGGGAGTGAAGCCTGATGCCAGGAAGTTTGCACTCATCTTCTATGACTGAGTGGGATAAAATCCGTACGTGTTTCACCCTCGGTATAAACGAGTGGCGGGTTGTATTTTCCGCCTTCTGCCGCCAGCTTACTATAAGATTCATTATGCGCCTCTCTCTTGTTCGTAGAATTAATACGAAGAAAATTTCGTAGCGATAATCTCGCGTTCATCGTGGCAGAGAGGCCGTGGAGGCGTTCACGGCAGGCGATGACGTTCGTAGATGCTCACGCGATTTTGCATTATACGCGGAAACAATGCTCCGCCCGATGTAAGTTATGCCCATTGTAAGGAGCCTAGACCGCGATAAGACGAGCGCCGAGAGCCGCCTGGGATTGGGCTCGTCTATTATAACAACTCCTCGCAATATTACCCAGCGCAAGTGTTACAGTGTTGAAGGACTCTTGTTACATTGTTCTCTACATTAGCCCGCGTTCGTTGGAATAAATCACGGAGTCCGATAAGCTACGAGTTGTACGCACGATACGCCGACCCCGAGTGCTTCCGTCCGAAGCACATTTTCTACTTTTGCAAGTCAAATCACCGGAACAGACTGGATTAAAAAGAAACTCTATTTTAACACCTGAGATAGCAGGTCGAGTGTGTAAAAAAAACACTTATTAGTTTTCCTAATCCCAATAATCATTATTGCGAGTAACGAACAGAATCATATACTGCACATACTGGCGTGATATAAACATTAGGTTAAAAAAGAACAAATACGGCAAGTTCGACAGATTCTCGATTTTCCTGATAACCGAGTCTATTTTCACTCAGGGACATTTTAGATTGTTACATCGAGACAGGTCAAAGTCCTGAAAGGGCCTCCGGATCCTACCAGATTCCAATGTCGACGCTCTGAAATGTCTGCCAGGGAATCGAGCTGCACAATTAATAATAAATTCACAGTGTCACGACGATCCGAATTTTTCAGCTCTGTGCGACACCCAACTGTGCGGTGCACCCAAAAGATCCTCGTGCTCAGGTAGTTATTTAACGCGTTATATTAATTTCATCCTCGCGATTACCGAGGCTGTCATACGCCGTGATGATCTGATGTCGCGGGCCGGTTGCACGAGCCGGTGGAGCGGCTCGGTGGTCACGGAGAGCTGGCACGCAGTCAGCCCTCTACGAATTGCAGGTGGAAGATGTAAATCAAGAACGGGCTCCGTGTCACGGGTTATACGAGGGACGTGATACCGCGAGCCCTTTAATGTGCAATAAGCCTATGAGAGTGAGAGCATTGCACGCGGTGCTATGCACGTCGGGCTCTGTGGCGCTGGTTCGTCGCTATTGCAGGCGTGCTGGCAGTACCGCTGCCGTTTGATTTACGGGTCCGCGGGGGTGCGTGCGGACCAGTGCCGTGTTTACGTTTATGGCCTCCACCACTCTCGTAGTAAACTATCTGTACGAGGGTCTCGTACGGGCCCGAGGAATGGAGGTGTGCGGGGCGTTCCGCGACGAGCAGTACGAAGGACATGTGAACGAGGGCGCACCGGAGCGGTTGGCCAGCGGCATAAAGGAGGGGTGGTTGCAGTTACGCAGAGTGTGCGTATCGCTCGCACTTTGCGATCTCTCTCCCTCTTACCAAACGACCTCCCCGGCATCGTTCCATGTCCCAGGAAATGACGATCGTCAATCATAAGCTGTCCCACACGCGAAGCTTGTATGACACTGGCTACCAGCCGAGACTCCCTTGGTCCGCGCTCCGTTCACCCGATGCGAGGCGCACTCGACACCCGGCATAACTTTTCATGGCCTTCCAATATTCCTTGCGCGGATCGGGATAAAACCTCGCTCGGGAGTTCGAACCCCGGCAATGAATTTACGTATCAAAGATAGAAGGTAACGGCGCTTCGGAACGAAGGGGAATAAAATTTCTCTTGTTTCCGAGCCACTCGACTCTCGGGTAAATCGCCGATGAATATAGAGTTTCATACTTCCTTATGCTACCGGACGATTAATATTAATATTAATTAATATTAATGTTGTGTACCGACGATTAAAAGCGCATGTTTAATTCGATAAGAATCTGGAATAGACTCGCAATGGGATGCATGGCGTACCGCAAAGATGAAGATCTTTCCGGCCGGTAAAACGGCGCGCGAACTAACGCGTTATTCGCGCTAACTCCGCTTCCATTGTATTCCAACATGTGAGGCTCTCCCGACGGGCCCTTGAACCCGCTCGACCCTGTCGTAGATTTATATTGAGCAAGGTAAATACGGTTTTCCGCGTACATGCACAGGCGGCAGGGGGAATTAGAGCAAACGAATCAGGCATTCTTCCTTGTCAGCGTGTATATAAAAAAACCATATATTCACCGACCCGTCGTACATCGAACGATGCTGACTTTACGATTTCATTTACGACGCAAATTAGTGAGTATTACCTGGCCGACCCCCGTTCGACCCCCTTTCATCCACCCGGCAGCGTGGGCGCTCAACCCTCTGCCCATTCTCTTTCCGGTAAATGAATTTTTATTCGGCCATTAGCATAAATATTATTTAAGCGGTAATAGGACATTCAGATGCAAAGCGGACTATTTACGGCAGGGTGTTAATGCCTCAGATCGGCCCCGAGACGGCAGCGTTATGGCCTAACGTCCTGGTCCCCGTTGCCTGAGCGGCGGTCGTCGTCGTCGGGCGTCGAGATAACGGCTTGAACCATGCTTTAACACCCCATACCTCAGTCGAACTGGAGAACCGTACACGCAGTGCCGGTTCCGAACTCAACCGGCGATGTTTAGTATTCAACCTTAAGTGAAAAAAAAAAGAAAGAAACGCCCGTTGATTAAAAGCGATTGTCTGAATATTCCTCGGTCGTCAATTATCGAGAAAAGAAAGCGGGTACACTTGGTTGAAAGTGAATTAACACAGAATTATTATCATCCTGGTGGATATGTTCCCAATTAAATTTTGAATATACTTATACGTATAGCCGGGTGAAAATCCACGAAAGCTCCGGAGAGAGAAACTCGAGGCGGAGGAGAACGCTAAAGGAGGATTTTGCTGGCGGCTGTACCGTGGCGCGTTATACCGTAATACACACCCCCAGGTTTAACGAGTTGCGGGAAGGCCTTGTGTTAATCACTGGCGCTTGTATCCACCACCGCCTTGCCGGCAGTTATCCTCGCACCATTTACGATCTGACGATAGCGCGAACGGCTCCGGTGTGCTGTGCCGCTCGTGGAAGAGACTCGACGCTGTAGATGCTACGATATAGCCAGTGTCTGTGTATATATATGCATAAATATATGTATATATATATTTATATAAGAGCCCGAGGGTTGCTTGCTTCCTCCTCTCTTATCCCTCTGCGCCCCATTTTACCCACCCGCCTAACTCGAGAGAGAGTTCATAACCATAATCATCCGAGATTACGGGGGATGTCTGTGCCTCGCGCACGCTGTGAAGACCCTCTAATACTCGCCATGCCGCGTACACCATAGTCCGTACTTAAACCCTTCAAGATGACAGCATGTTTTTATCAATCCCTTATGGGTACGTTATACAGACGGGGGTAATTTTCATGAATTAACATAACTGCGAAATGGAAATTATGCGGAACTTGATACTATGTACCGGGGCGAGAAAATTTGCGAGTTTGCAAGAGAACGCTACAAGGGTGTTGAAAGGTCGAACTATATTTTGGTTTTTAATTATTTTCCTTATGGTAAGAAATCCGATTGCAATTTAGTTAACGCTATTCAACTAAAGCATGCATTCTCATGTATCAAAAGACCCGAAACACTTTCCAATCCAGTTTTTTCGGTTCGACGTTATCGCTCTCGCACTTCATAGTGTTCCACTTGCTGTTAATGCGAAAGAGCGGGACAAAACGGGACGAGAGACAAATCGCGATTCACCAATAACTTTCGGATAGCGACAATTATGGTGCGTGGGGCAAAACGAGTTTGAAAATCCAAATTTATCATTGCGACAAAACAGGGCACCAAAAAATTACCTTAAGCTTGAGATTTGCTCTCGCCGTCCCGTTTTACCTTCCTGCGCCATTTTGATCCGGTCTTCTCTACCTGACGATTACATCTCATTACCATGCATTAGCGCACAATTGTAGCTCATAATTGTCGATATCAAAACCTTCCGATTGTGGATTTCGGTAGATCGCATATGATACACGTCCACTTTTACAAGGCAAAGAAGCATCGCTTACCTCACGTTTGAATCATTATTCAACGACAACCCGTGTGCAATTCTGTCCGTTGGCAGACAAGGCAGGATAGATCTTGAGGTCGAGGTTTCTGGGGGAAATGGATCGGTGAGCTCGGTAGCCACGCTGCCACACTAACACCGGCGCTGGAGTGCCACTGCTGCTGGCTCCTTCCGACCTGGAAAGAGGGACAACTCTGATTCACGTGAAAGCCAAGCGATGCCGTTGCACGAAAATTATGGGGTTGGCGTGTTGCTGCTGCTGCAGCGGCATCACCACCACCACCGCCGCCAGGACGATCCTGTTTGCTCGCTCCCTCGTCGTCGTGACGTGAGAGAGTCGTGACGGCAGTGGTGGCTCGCGCTCATTACCCGCATAGCGCGCGTCCCCCCGAGCCTTGATTGATGTCCTACTTGGCCTGCAAAGTACTTGGGCGAACCTCGTTCGCTCGACTGCTCGCTTGTGTGCAACACCCTCCCGGTGAAACGTTGTTGATGTCTCACAAATATTAGACCCACAGTACATGATAGATCGTCGTTCACGACATTAGCTTTTACTCCATTTATCATACGCCAATATGAATACGTTCTTACAAAAATACTTTACTCCCAGTTTCGAATCATCATTTTTCGACCGGAAGTGACGCATTACTGGTTTGAAAGATCATTTTTTCCGATCGCAAGTAACGTCATACCAGGAATAGGTCACTCCGCATTTGGACATTTCGTTTCTTGTCCAGAAAGGCCGCCACACCGGAATTATGGTACTTTCCGTATAAAAATCTTATTTTTCGTTCGGAGGTGAGGTCATATCGGAAATACGTCATTACCGGTTTGTAAATGAAATTTGTTGACCGGAAGTGATGAATATCCGGTCTTACGTCACTTCGAAACAGCAGGAGACTCTGTTGTTTCCGTATGTCATCTTCACTAATTTTTATTCGATGGTTTTTCACGTCAGCGATTTACATAGTATGAACATTGAAATCCCTAGAAAATTAATGGCTCAATTCACCCAGATCCATATACGATCTCCCATGCGTAATAATCCTCATCCGTCAGAAAAAAACGTACTACACGTGAAATTCGTATCTCGATTATTTTATCCTTCCGAGTCCTTCAGCACCGCGAAATATGAATAAGTTTATTCTCGAAACCGTAAAGTAAAAGTATAGCGTGAAGCCAGTGACACGTTATATCTGTACGAAAACAAATTTGCCACCGGGCTGTGCGAGGGGGTTGATGTTGAGCGCGTGCTCGTATAGTCGGTGGCGGTGTCTGTGAAGGTGACGTATGGCATCGCAACGGCGCGTCAGTGAATCTAGGGGTGGAGGAAAGGGGAGAGAGAAGCGAGGCGTATACTCACTCCGACAGACGTTTTCTCATTTTCTCTATTTACGTTAGGACGACGTGAGCGGATAATGTCGCTTCACCCCTTTCCCTAGCCTGGTATATCCGAGCGTTCACACTCGCTCACCCTCACCAAACGTGAGTCTCAGCGTGGAGAAGTCCTCCGCGACTACCACCGTAAATCCAACATCTACGTCTCTGACGGTGTGCAAAAGGGCCCTCCGGTCGAGACTGTGTCGTAACGTCGGTGAAAGCTGAAGCCGAGGTGTGCTGGTACGAGAAGCGCCAGCCCATGTATGTCAGTCGACGTCGGCTCTCGTTTGTTGGCCTCGGGGCGCTGCAATGTGACAGCTACCACGTCCGTCGTACGCCCGACACACACGCACGACCGATACGAACCCTCCACCTACGCCGGGCCATCTCTCTCTTGGTAACGTCGCTGGCATCGGATCTTTTCCCTTGTCGACAATGCCGTGGAGAATGGAACACGCATGGTCGACCCTCCGGGCCAAACTCTTAATCCGTTTTTACGTAACACCATTACATGAGTTGCTACCCTTGCCACTTCTGATGCCTCGTCACGGCGCCGTTGCCTATAGTATTTTCGATATAGTGTTGTACTTTTACGTTCTTGGCTTGGGATACATCGGTACTTGTCGCAGTACATTATACTCCAACTCTCTTATGGGGTAGGAGTCGAGATAAGGATAAGTGACGAAACCGCTGGACTATTGGATCTGGCAGTGCATTTACCGCACTCGGGCTGACAAAGGGAGGAGATTGGAATCTTACGAAAATGGATATAAAGAAATCGTCACGTATTTAAAACTGTGGTTACCAACTTGGTGAGGTTTTTTCTTCATTGAATACATTCTATGAATGCTCAATGCATGTATTCACAACGGACCGGAGGATTTGTTCGGGAGATTGGGCAATGAAGGGTTACTTGGCGATAAAAACCAATTGGCGATTTGTCTAGGCACCAAATGATGGTAGTCATATATTTATCTATCTAATCAAGGCCCTGAATCAATTATAGCTTTCGGCAAGATGGACGACATTGATCGAGTCTTGATGTATAATTAACAAATATCATCCAAATGACCATCTACTTGGAATTTTTTCACTCGGTTGCGATGAATCCA
Source organism: Listrodromus nycthemerus (assembly GCA_963978505.1). NCBI lineage: Eukaryota > Metazoa > Arthropoda > Insecta > Hymenoptera > Ichneumonidae > Listrodromus > Listrodromus nycthemerus. Next base: position 13,333,962 of record OZ021683.1, on the reverse strand, counting down.
ACTGATTTGTGTCAATGCAAATTCGAAATGTAGCATACCTTGTTACTGTACAGACAAATACTGTTTCCTGATACATAGTTGGTTATGAACGTTGTGCTCTCATATAAACACACACGCGGACATTCGGTGAAAAAAATCCGTGGTATGTGTTTGATCTCGCGACAATTATACCGAAACCTGTTGCTATGGAAGCGATAAAGCGGTATGAACATGGGGAGATCCCCGACGAGTGTCGGTAGCGTCTCGAATGTATGCTAATTATATCTGCTAGTCAGTGGGTTATCCAAGGCGACTCGCGTGTTGCGATAAGACCTACACTTGTTCGGCGCGGTTCTTCCCCGCGCTATGCTTCGTTCGCACATATCATTGCAATCCTACCATATGAAGTATACTGTGGCAATTTTCAGCATCTCTCCCCATCGTATATAAGATTGATCGCAAGATCTCCGAAGCATTCAGTTTGTAATCGTTACTTTCGGCATCAACTACACGTCTGAAGGTAATAATAAATTCGTAAAATATTTTTAACATTTTCTATTATATATTTGCATTAATGCATTTTTCTGTATTGCATAGATCATTAAAAAATGCAGCTCGCTACAATATTCATGCTGCTGGTGGCGTTAATCGTCGCAGTTTCCGCCCTGCCTAGACGCGATCCTCCCAGAATGCCGAAACCCAGTGGCAATCCGAATTTCGGAGGATACGGATCGTTCAATCCCCGTGGCGTACGTTTTCACGAAACATTTACACCTTAACTCTGTAACTCGTGTATTATTTTTATTCACCTCCCAATTCGTGACTTGAATAAATCATCGCACGTGTTTCTTCCACCGACGAGAGTACTATGAGCGTAAAATAGTGCTTTCCATAGATGAATCTCTTCGTTTTTAATAAGGAAGAGAATAGCGTGGGGCAAATTTAACTTTATTAAGCTTAGGGAGTGTAAATTCTACTTAATGCCCAAAACGTAGAGAAAATTGGCAACAAAGGCATTTTTATAAAGTCCTCTACGTTGGTCTTCCGCTCCAAGCATGAGTTTCAAAGTTAGTTATAAGTTGGCCAGTTTTTTTTAATTAACCTGTATTTTTTACTATTTATTTAGCGACGTTCACCCATCCCAGATTTTGCCCTGGCTAGACGTGATCCTCCCAGACTCCCGAAACCCAGTGGCAATCCAAATTTTGGAGGATACGGATCGTTCAATCCCCGTGGCGTAAGTTTTTATAACAGCTTGTATCTCAACCGCAAGTGTTTAATATTTGCTTAACTGTATTTTTTCTGCTTGTCCTCAGCGACGTTCACCCGTCGAACAGATTGAGGCCGACCATCCAATCAATGAAGAACCCATCATATCGGCAGATTGGGAATAAGGCTATGTCGACATGTCCCCCGAAGTTAGCTAAATTTAAAAAACTAAAATTTCCGTAGCGACTGCTATCTTTACTGCGCTTAAATTAAAAACTTTTATTTATACACATTAGTATAGTTTTATTAAAATATTGGTGATTATAAAAACATTAATTTCAAACCAGATCGAATAATCGAATCAACGTTCGCGAGTCTGTCAGTTTCAAAATTTTCAGTCATTCGGCGTCCGAAAAGTTGAGGTGATGAACTAACGAGGACTACATATATAGAGATTATGTCATCGGTCTATATTTTTTACTTGAAAGAATCTTTATGTTTGATAGGCGAGAAATTCTGTCCCGTCGAACATAAGTATACATCAAAGAGCGCGTATCAAATACAATTGGATTGCATGTATAATCGTGGTATATTTTATAAAAAGAGACGGCTTTCGGGAAATTTTGAAAGCAATCTCAGTAATTACGTCACTTCTGCGATCATAGAAAAGCGAAGTGGCGACGGGTAGATAAGCGCATGGTGCACGCGGATGCCTTTGAGAGTACGTCGCGTTGTGCGCAACCCATCGAGATGACATAAGTACGACCGCGACAAAAAAAAAATGTAAAACGAAGTTTGAAATACAAGATATCAACGACTGCGAAGAACCACAGGACGTCAGTTCGACTGACGCGTCCTGCTCGCCATTTGCCAGAATAGTGGAATGAACAGTGAACGGTGACGAGGAGACGACACGAAACGCGATGATGTACGCTGTATTTCGGTGCGACCGATCCTGATGGCTCACCGTTCATCCGGCCACACACTGGCCCGTCCATACAGGGAATGACATTATTCCCTGAAAGAGCTCTCCGAATTCCCGGCTGTAGGCCGGAGAATGAACGGGGTGACGAGGAAGGACGAGGTTCCTATATTGTTTTTAGGCGGTAATGTGTCCCGACGGCTGTCAGGAGTGAAATCCGCCGTTAAAAAATATGAAAGTCTCGCCGTCCCTTTTTCTCTCTCCGCGGACTTTGCCAACGCCGACGTGGACCGACAGTTTCTCTAACGAGTATGTATCGCGGCTGTCGGCTCGCCCGCCGCGCTTGTCTGTCCCTAGTAATTTTAATTTAACCCGTCGTCGGCGGTGCACACACGTTTTGCCTCTTAGCCTGCTTGTCGTCTGCGATCTGAGATCCCCATCGTTCACGGTAGAGACGTTCATATCATACAGGCTGAAGGTATCGATAAGTCCGGTGAATGAAAACTTTAATGCCATTCTATTTTACACCGCCACGCTTGTGTCAGTGACCCGTGGACATCTGTGGTTTTGATTCCGCTGCAATTTTGTCGAATTGCATAATTTGCGGATCAATATTTCCGTTCACCAGTGCGACCAATCAGTCATCGACGGTGACTTTTTCCAAATATTTATTTTATTTATTGTTTTGTTTTTGTATACGTTCGGTCTCGCTCATCGATACCAAATTTCTCTTTGCCTACGTGCTTTTGCGCTCTAAAAGTTTCGCACAAAACGTTACACAAGTTTCAATAACCCTGCGGGGTTTGCGGCTTCCCTCGACCAACACTCGCCGACAAATTGAGCGTGTCGCTATCGACTACACCTATGTACTTTCAGATACCTGGAAACCGACAAGTTTTTCACTTGGACGAGCGTACAGTGTAATCTCCGTCACGGCGAGAGGCGCTTGACGCACGATTTCGCTGAAACACAGTGACGGTATTTAAACGTTGCAGCAAATCCCATTGGTTTTGCTGTTCCACTAAGGCGCCACTCACACGACTCACAGACGTGACCTCTCTTTAATGTTCACGCCAGTGTCACAAGTGGAGAAAAGTATATCGAAGGAGATTTCCACTGTACTTACACTCGAATGAGAACGAGCGTGGAAAAACATCGGTCCGCGGAATCGCGAAAATGTTCTCTCTAGCTTCGCGTTTTCGCGGAGCGAGAGGAAGGCAGATCGATATACAGCTGCCATTTTTCCGGCATTGGATACTTCGGCATTCACGATAGAAACGCAGGGCTCGTGGGAGGCTGGATGAGTTGTACGAATAACAGCCAGCAGCACCAGCGGCAACAACCCTGGCGGCCTCCGATGCTGCCGTCCCACTCCACATGCTGTTTTTATAATTTTCAGTCGATCGAGCAGTTTCTCATTCCGAAGCTGTCAATAGCACATTGTCAGAAATGACGAGCACCTGCCTGCCTCAGGGTGAACGCGTGTGGAACAAGCAATTCGAAGGATCGAACGCGAGTACACGGGGAGGGGGGAGAGGGGGAGCATGGGGGCGGCCGTCGGGTGTGCGGCCAACTGCCAGAGTGGTACAGAACGACGAGAATGCGGAGAGACAGCGCAGCTCACCTCTCTTTATAACGCCACATACGACTGACGTTTTATCCACGACTTCCATGGATGGCACTCTCTGCCCCTCTCTCTCATTCTACCATTATCTCGCGACTGTTCGAAGATTCGAAAAATATCAACAGCCAACTCGTACGCCAAATGATACGGAGAAAAACCTTGCAGTTCTCATCAGGGAATATGAATTTTTCGTGGTGTCTGCAGCGAGGCGAGCGACCGTAAAATGCGCGATTCTCTGGGGTTCATTTTAGTCACGTCTTTTCTATGAAAATCCAAGTGCGAATAAACGTTTTGCTTATTTCACCTAAATTACTGTCGATTTGTTTGCGAATTGCTTCAAACGTAACCAAACACTGATTACAGACAGTCAATATAATGAAGTGACGCGGTAGGGTCGTGACAATAAGTACTTAGAAAAACGATTTCTCAAGTGAGATGTGACAGTGTTGCTCTTCGGAAAATGTTACTTCTGGTTGAAAAATGAGACTTTCAAATCGGTTGTGATGTATTTCTGGTCGAAAAATGAGCTTTAAAATAATATTGTTTGCGTGCAATATGAAATATCCCATTATTGACCAATGATCATTATTAACATGGCATTCGCCGTACAATTCTATTGCGCCCTATGAAGTTACAGGGCTCATTACTCCTTCTCGAAGCTTCATTACTACTGGGTCAGTAATGGACGAAGTACTCTTTCACCTCGTGTGAATTTGTGCCCTCGTTTCGTTCTGACATCGAAATTCACACTTTATGAACAGACGCACTGTCCTACTTTACAGCATAATATACTATTTTTTTGCGCACGACAATTGTAGACTGCAGTGTTATGCCCCGTATTAATATCGTCGACCGGTACACGATCGGCTTAGATTCATACTTCTTTGGAACAAAAGGTTGTCATTTCATATTTTGAGAACGAGAATGTAGTTAAAGAGGATTTTACAATATTCTGTCAATTAGCATTTAGGAGTGTCGATAATAATCAGCGATCCCTCGTATCTGGCTGTACCGCAATCGAAGCCGAGCAAAAGCAGATCGAGCATGCAATCCATTTCACGAGAGCATTTCGTGAAATTATTCAGGAAGTAGCATTCGCCTCGTCAGTTATATATAGGTTACCTATGTCATGATTGTGACGAGGCGAGAGGGGAAAAGGTGCAGCAGCAGGAGCAGTCGAACGACCCAATTGTCACGAAGTGCCGGATACTGATGATGAAGAGATAACACCTTGCAGATATCCCACGAGGTCGTCGTGTCGAGATCCCTGAAGTGTGAGATGGAGCCTTGTCGGATTTCAACCAGGTTCCTCGTCCGTAAAATTGTAATCGATGTGACGGGCCTTGCCCGATCAACGATCGTTCAGCAAAACCAGGGTTCACGTCTCAGATGTATGTCTACCGAAATAAATCAGTCTTTTGACGTAAGGTCTTTGATTATTTAAAGCCGAACTTACGCCGGAGTCGAATCCGAACCAAATTCAATTAGTATTTCACTCAAACCGTACCGTGTCAATTCGTCGATTCACACCGAAATTGAGATTCGAAAATTCCTCATACAATCATGCAATCACAGCAACCGTATCTAATTATAGAAATTACGAGCGAATATTAATTATGAAAATACCATCGGTTCGACGTTGAATTATACACGAATGTTTAAATTATGTGGATTGAGACTGCCGATTGTTCCGTTGGTAACGTTTCCAATGCAACGCTAATAATCAAATCGTTAATACATTATACGGTATAAAAGTAGATGAGGGCAAAATAGAGATTTCATTCCAACTTCATCCGGCTTATATTAAAGTGTATTTCCGATACGAAGTAGAATAATCTGTCGTGTCAGCTGGCCACCAAGCATTCAAGACTATTTGATTTCGATACTGCGATATTAATTCGGACCAGAGCTTGGAAAATTCACTGAGGACTTGACGTACGTATGAAACTATCAAGTACTAAGTCGTTATGATAGTCAGAATTTCAGGATTTACATTCTCTCGGGACGAACTACGATGGTATTCAAGTACGACTCAGTGCTCAGCACTTCAAGTATTTGTTAGTTGAATACGTTTTACCGACATAACAAGACAATTTCTTAGGTTCCATGTGGAATTATCAATATGCTCAGCATATACTTTCAATAGTGCAAAATTATTATATTATAATACTATTATAATGGCAGAAACACTTCGACGTGCGGTCGACCGTTTATTGACAACGTGCAAGGTATTAAGAAAATCAAATATTACAGTTTGCAAAAAAACATGAACGAACTGTCACGATTGACCCACTGCTGGCTCTACATCATGCCCACTACGTGTATGATAGCAAATAATAAATGTAGACCTACAATACACTTCACATGGATTGTTTTTTTGTGTTAGTAACAGTCTGTGCGACGATTTTCGTGAAATTTCAGATGATCGATTCATCTCACGTACGCCAGTTCCAGAATATTTTATATCCAACATAACGGATGCCGTTGAAATTTTGAACGACCATATTGGTTTTTTCGACAGTCTACAAAAATTCGATATTCTAGGGTTCTCGGATATTTTCAATGGAAATTCGACTACACCCAGAAAAGTTTGGGACGACTTTTACAGTGCTGTTAAATTTAAAGCATTTTCGTAGCCTGCCAATGATGTAAAGTATTTACTTCAATAGGTCAAAAGTCTGTGCTGCGAAGGAACAATTAATGCGATTGTAATACGGCAAAGGTGACATGGGACAGAAAAATGAGATTAAGACATTGAAACTGTCTTAAGTACTCGGAATCACTGTAACCAATTGCATATATTATCGGACCACACTGACTTTTTTACTGTACTCATTTAACCGATTATAACAGGGTATCCACGTAGCAACAAAAAATTTATTGTTGCATTCTGTCCCATCAGCAGCTCGATCGAGATATCTCGCTTACCCAACAAACTAGTGAATATAGACTTATCCAATAATATCTGGAGTCGAGACTGTTGCAGTGATAAAGAGTGTCTAGTCACATCGTGCTCGTATATTCGATGGCATATCTACTTTTTTCATTAGCATTTATCGTATTTATGAGAAGTTACCGCTAATAGATCAAACCGACGAGTCTGACGTGGGCACACGTCAGTAATAACCACCGCATACGTCAACTTACTTACAAATATTTTATAAGCCAATTTACAGAAGAACCGACCGATGTTAAAGAAATTGGGTCGCGAACCATTCCGAGGCGACGATGCTACCAAGGACGGAGACTGATAAAGATGCATTCGATCAATTCTACGGTTGACGATCATAATAGGAATAAACATCGTAATAAGTCATGAAAATACCGTACGACGGAAATCAAATAAACGTATGTGAGACTTGGTGCAGAGGTTGTTATCGCAGATTGAAACTACTTTTCGCATCGCGATTCATCTCTTATTTATTTTCCGTTTCTATAACGTATAAAATATGGTTTTCCACTTTTTGTCACGTAATGTCTTATTCCTCGAATGTTCCCTCCCCAACATTATTCAAAGTCCCGACGAAGTTTCGTACAAGCGTCACGTAAAGCCTAAGGAAAAAAATTATATCGGGCACCAAAAGCTAGGAACATCTTCTTGGCAAGGATTTCCATTCCATTGGTCTAGACAAATAGATGACCAACACACTGGGACCGCATAATTGTCAGTGACGAATGAATGGGCGGACATCAGTGTGAGC